>CM063254.1:4755933-5355933 GCA_032158295.1 Pycnopodia helianthoides | reverse complement strand
ATAAAGCCAAGTTACCTCATTTTCAGTCTGTATGATCATAGCGCGGTCCTGCCGTCCGTCCCACACAGGCGTAGAGTATTTATGTTGTATGCTCACCCTCACAGCGGGTGACAATGACTGCTCTAAGACCAACACAATCTTGGCCCACTGAAATAATAGATAAGTAACAACCTTAGAATAAATCATCTCATCCTTAATATTCCAACTTCAATGATACCTGTAAGTATATTTGATAATTACCCTGTACATACATCCATACGTACACCCGGCTTTTATATAGCACCATTTCATTTAGACCACAGCGCTTTAGAAAAACGGACAATAGCATTGCAAATAATACAACAAATGAACAAAAAGCAATTTACAGACAGCTAATGAGGAAAAAGATATTTTTTTAAGTATAATGTTACAGAGAAAACAACTAGAACTGGAACGTTTGTTGAATCACAATCATAAGATGTTTGAACAAAGTGTGCTATGATCCGTGACGATGTCATGAAACACCCATCGGTCATTTTGTCCATAGTGTTTTTAACATTTAAAGGGATGGTAGAGCGTTAGTCTTTTATAATATCAAGAAATAAACCACAAGGGAAACTTACTGGGTAAATTCTAATAAATTATGGATTAAACAAAGACAAATTGACAAGAGCGGCATTTGAACCTGCGACCTCTGGATTAACGTGCTGGCGCTCGTAAATCATAAAGTCTAAAAAAAAAAAAACAAGGCATGGGAACATTTGTTCACTTTAACTTCCGATTTTGACCAGAAGACATGGTCAAATTAGGGTTGGCTCAATGCAAACTTAACAGCTGCTGCATGTACGAATAGGTTTTGTTATGTGCCCCTTTCTTCATATCAAAAGTAGATAACAATCAAACGGTACAATTTCCATAAAATGCAAAATTTTAATGTTTTCCTCCATGTTCAGCTATGCCTGCAGGACGACGTCCAGGCTCTGTGGCTCTTTATAGAGCTATCAGGTTACATGGTCTGTAATTACCTGTCTCTGCCATTCGTTCTCCGTCTCAGCTATAGTACTGAAGGTGCTTCCCATCATAGCAATCAGTAGATTGACTAGCAGCAGAGCAACCAGTACCATATACACACAGAACAAAAACTACGATAGAAAAACAAGCAAAGGAATATAGTCAAACAAATTTTGTTTTTTCATCATAAGTGCACTCTTATTGGTTTGGACCTTTATTCGGTTCTCCAGATTTGACACTCTACGGCAAAACCAGGCACTTCCTGCAAAAATTTAAAACTGGGTTTATTTGCTCCACAAATTGATGAGAATACGACCTTTTAATTTCACCAAATTATAAATAGGGCCTTTAATGTAAGAATTTGTTAACATATAGAATGTTTAAAACATCACATCGACATCAAGGTCTCTTCGATTGTCCTCACTTTTAATGCTATCACACTATTTCTGAGAACTGCTTGATTTTGGCAAGAGGCGACACATGTCTGTAAATAATTTGATGATTGCTAGAAGAAGAAAACCAAAAGGTCTGTGTGCATAGTATACAAAGATTGGATGCATTTTAGTGTTAATGTGCAATTCTGGGCTATACCATTTCACGAGGCAAAGCCGAGTGCAATGGAATATTCAGAATTTCACTGAGTGATTATATTCTGCAACAATGCAAGAACAAAATGCACTCAATATTTGTTTTAATTTCTAACTTTTATTTTACAATAAACACAAAATAGACATGGAAAATTGACTACCCCACACACCCTGAAAATTCTTTAAAAAAAACCCTTCTAAACAGTGTGGATGGCTCCATTGTAAACAAGTGTGTTCCACCAATCAAATGAAAAGGATCTGTGTGGGTGGTGGCAAGTCCTTTTATATCAAACTGAATAATTACTATAGAAATATCTGGCTCTGGAAACTGCAAAAACTGTATTCAGCCGATTTGCAAGTTTCCTTCTCTGAGTTCTGGTTTTAAACCTGATGTTTCATACACCCCGACGATCCAGGCGGTGTATAAATTATGTATAAGGTGCAGAATATTAATAGGTCTTACCCTGACACATTAATATTTAAAAGTAATTTTTTGGAGACCTGCCAATTTTTTTTTTCTCACAGGCCATATGCTACTCAGGTGGGATTTAAATCAAATACAGCGAATGAAAAATACAATCCCCAGTATGAGCCATCAAATCAAGTGGGTGAGGGTCAGTAGTTATGACTCATCTCAATCTAGTAGAAAACAAGAAGCATCTCTATTTGTTGCCTACCTTGCCCATCGTTGGGTATCTCGTTTCATCAAATGTCGCATAGATATCTCCAAACTCACCGAGTGACATAACGAACATGCCGACTATGGAGTCTAAGATTTCAAAGTCGCCATGGTATCCAAGAAATACAATATGCAAAGCTGAGATGTAAAAGAAAGGTAAACACCTGTTAGTTTCATTTAATTTCCTTTCATTCTTTTTTACATCACATCACCAAACACAAATTCTGAAGACTGTTTATTTCAGGGGGCGATGTCTCATAAAAAAAACACATCTAAAAAAATCTTTGTTTTCTGTTATACTTGTCTAGCAACTCTGAGCTGCAGTGAGCCATTTGGTCAGCCCATCAGAGTTTCCTTTTTTTTTTAGAGCCTTCGGTCCGATTCTAATATTCATTTCGTTCACTGACCTCGTTAATGTCTGTTGGGCTGTTGTTCACATTTGCTCCTTATATAAAAAATATGTATATGAAAATAGTGAGGGAGATGGCCTTAGCTTTCCATCTAAACCTTTGTCAGAGACAAGCACAAACGAAAACATATCAACTTATAGCCAAAAAAAATATATATATATATATATATATTTGTCCTCACCTTGAGAGAAGCCGAGGAGGAAGATAAGATAAATGGCAAGAAACTTTAGAAGGTCACCATGGATCATCTTGTAAATCATGAAAATGAATGGACCCACCAGCTTCAAGGCTCTGTAATGGTCAGAAATTATGCAAATTTACTAACCACATTTAGATAAAATTAATAGTTAAAATGTAAATCAAGTGTAAATCAAATAACTATATGATAGCAGTGTATAAGGTTATTCAGCAAGTGTCAAGGGTTTTGAACCGCTTCACCTTCCGGTATAATCTGACGATTGAACCTCTTCAAGCCAGTGGCGTCTTTATCCGCAAATTCTTTTGGGCATACTTACAGCGGACATTTCTTAACCCCCAGAACAACTTCGGATTTTCCTCAAATTTTTTGCTGACAGCTGATATTATTATCCACCCGGACTTTCCATTGTGCAGCATGCACAGGCAGGCACCTACCTTGCTACACTTCGTTTCAACATGGAAAACATGTTTTGTAAAATCCCTTTCTGTGGGTTATTGTGGAACCCCTGATTCCAGACCTTTGTCCTATTGTTGTACAAATGTGGCATACAAGAATGGACAGGCTGCCACCATTGTTCATAATAACATTCGGCTCAATGCAAGATAAGTCCGAGCATTCCGAGATTTCAGCATACCATGGTAGTTTTTCGGCCATGGCTCACAGCCTAGGTTCTGCGAACCACGGTGAATGCCTACTCAATTTTCTCACATGACAACATCAAATCCTGGAACTAATTATGAGAACTTTTGTTGCCTTTCCATTGTCAAGTCAGAGTTTCATTGTGGCATCGATATTTTCAAAGGAAAACAATTACTCAAGAAGCTCCAAAAAAGTTATGAAAAATAATACCACAGGTGGGCATTTAATTATTATTTGTTTAATACCGCCGTGAAGCAGTTACAGGGAATAGTATTTAAAGCAAGGAAGTTGGTAGCAGTCTGACATTCGTTTCGTAAATTTTGACTGAAGAAAGCAAGCTTTGTGAAAAAGTATCATGGCTTGGGCTATTAAACAGGCACTCCATGCATGACTTTACAACATACCAAAATTAAGCTCATTAGGGCCTGGTAGTGTTAAACACAGTTAGGAGAATTGTTTCTATTACCTCAGGAAAAACAGTGAGTAGGGACATGCAGTGAGAATGGCAAATGTGACAAAGATGTCTTCAAAGTAAGGGTTACACGGCGGGATACGCCCGAAGCATGCCAAGACAACAAAGCAGCACGATAAGATGAATATTGCCTTTGCTGGAGCAAACACCTAAAATGGAAAAACAGTTTGTGATCATTAATGAGCAAAGTGAGAGGCACTGCGATCGGAAGGATTCTGTTCTTATTCCAATAAATAAATACATATGTAATGTCTCTGATCTTCTAACATGTCTTACAAATAGACACATAGATGCAGAATAAGAACTTATTAATTAGGGGCTATAATGTAAATACAGGGCTCACCCTTAACACTAGCCCGGTGTACACTGTCTAGTATAAACTGCTATGGGCTAGTAAACACCACTTCTCATCTTGCCCTGTGGGCTACTAAAAACTGTGCATGCTACTTGTTTAAACTGCTCATATTTCTTTCTTTTCAAATGTGAATAATAAACTTTAAAATTGTGTTGATTTGTTTTTGAGTATGTGAATGTGACTTCATTTGACCATTAAACTGGTCGTGATTGCTATAATACTTCAGAAAGATACATTTATGGCAATACTAAAATCTTGGCTACTAAAACTACCTGAGGGCAAGTCAAATGCACAGATTACTAGCTTGGTGGGCTACTTTACTAAAAATCTTAAAGGCAAGGCCTGAAATATTATCTCATATTGATACCCCCTCCCCGCGCCCCCTTAATTACTTTGTTACGCCATTGCCGTCCGTAACCTAACCGCCATCTTTTTGTAACAGTGACGTAACTTAGCGAGTTGACTAGATAAAACAGTGCTTCGGGGCTAGGTTGGTCCGGTTGGACTAGCCTATAGTTAAACCATGTAGCGTTTGAGTGACATCTAGACTGACTTTGGTTAAATCTATAGTCGACTCTAGTCACCCACCCAAACTTGCTCATGGCTGATGTTTCGGTTGTCATAACTTTTATTTCTATTTTTTTGTCTATTTCTGAACACCTGACTTTGACAATGGGAGTCACATTCGATTGTTGACCAGAAATAATAATTTTCTTCTGCTTGTAATACTAGATTAGACAGGAGATAAAAACAGATTTCTGCATAACCTCAAGCCCACTCAATTTATTTTGGGTCAAAATGGGGGAAAAAACAAAGGAAAGTCAGCTTATTTCCAATTGAATTTTTTAATGCCAGGAATATAGTTTCCCGAGTGGAATTTTGGAACTATTTTAGAGCAAAGTCCTGTTCTGAAAATGGTTACTTACCATGAGTCTCAAAAATGACCATTTGCCTAAGTGATATACTTCCTTAGCGGCAAAGAAGAGATAAAACAGAGCTCCAGACAGACTCAAAACTTCAAAAACTAAACGAGCCTATAAAATATCAGAGAAATACAGAAAAAGTGGTTTTAATCTTGGTGCTGTCCTAGTGGGATTTCACTGAACTGAACAACTTGGAGCATCAAATCGTTCCCTTTCATTCACTTGTGTCTCAATAATATTGGTAGAGTGATGTGACTGAGCAAGCTATAGGGCACCAGGCTCAAGCTCTGGTATTGTCAGCTCTGGGTTTAAGTCCTGGGGTCGATTTCACAAAACTCTTCCTAACTTAGGACTAGTCCTAGGCAATGCTAAGAGATAGGACTAATCCTAAGTTAGGACCAGTACTTAGGACTAGTCCTATCTCTTAGCATTGCCTAGGACTAGTCCTAAGTTAGGAAGAGTTTTGTGAAATCGACCCTGGTCAGGCAACTTGTTTCCTTAAGCTAGACACTCAATCAAAATTGCTTCATTCTTTGGATGGGCCGTAAAACTGTACATCTCTGAAAAAACGTAAATGCACATTAAAAAAACTTTTTGGTATATTGATTGTTTGTTTGTTGTTGATTTATTATTATTTTTTAATGGCTGAATAAATAACAATAATAATATTAGTACACTTGGCTTGCTTGAGTGTTTTGGCATGGTTGGTTGTATACTGCACCTCATATACCCTCACAAGGTGCTAAATAATTGGGCCTCTTCATTCAAAAATAGCTCTAACCCCTGTTGTAAAATAACAAGTTTGAGACACCCAGTGATAAAACCACAATGCAGAAATTGCGCATTGTTGTTATTTTTTTAAGCAAACCCGGGGAAAGCTAGTTGCACGCCGCCTTGGTTGCACATGATTGATTACAGAGACAAAATACCATGTGGTGTATACTGTGTTAGCGACTGGTTCCCGGCTAATTTCTGCTTAGCATAAAAAAACCTTGCTAAGAACTAATTTCTGCTGGACAGCTTTGTGAAATTGGGCATTTGTCTAACCTTGTCAGTAGGCGTATCTGTGTAGAGCAAGTAGCAAGAATTGGGTGTCTCTGCTGTAGCTGTTAGACTCTCCGTTGTGTTGACAGCGTCAGAAACTTTGGTATCCTGTTTAAAATTAATCAAATAATTTAACATGCTGACTAAATTTTAAAATTTATCATAATTTACATGCTGACTAAATGACCATTTGAAAGATAATACAAAAATATCAAAAAGCCACTGCAAATAAATATCTGTGTTTAGGGGCCAAATGTTGTTTCCTCATATTCTACCTTTTTTCTCTTTTCTAAATTCTTGACCCTAATTGGATGCAATGGAAGCAATATAATGTGTCTACATATTCTATTCGTTACACTGTCTATTGAATGCCAGACTCACACAGACCAACATGTATGAAAAATAGCCACTTTGTCACACAATTGTTGTCATAAAAACTTATACATAGCAGTTCCAAATCTTTGAAAAACGAGACTGCACACGCAGCAAAAATCAGCAAATTCAGTGGACTGAAAAGTATTTATTATTTTAATATCGAAGAGAACCTCGTAAGCCCAGCCATAACTAAGTAAGTCTTTTGTTTAAAAAAATCTGTGGACTCAGAGACAAGTTCACTGAAGGTTAATATTGAATATACGGCTAACTATTTCTGCAGATGCAAATAACAGGATGATTTACCAGTCATTCCACAGCTGTGATTATTAGCAATTAAGTATTGTATGTCTTCCTCCTGTTCCTTGTTCACAGCATAAAGATAATACAACTGTGTTAAATCACTATAACAAGAGCTGGGCATTTCAAATGAAAAATCATTATACTGTACCTTTCCTGGTCGTAGATAGAAAGCAGTGGTTAGTATAGCCAAGTACAAAAGGAAGGAGGCCAGCCGAGCGAAGAAGTTAAAACGACCGAACGTCTTCCATTTCTCATCGAGCATCTTGTAGATAACACCTTTCAACATCTGTAAATGCTCTTTGCTTGTCTGGGGATGTAGACCAATATTTGTTTAAATTATTCATATAGTTTTTGTTGATTTGAAATAAATTAACAACTTTTATTTTATTTATAATAGATCATGTCACTGATGCAGGACACCCCCAAATGGATTGATCTATTGGTTTCAAGCATAAGTTATTAATGGGTGGCATGGATGACTAGTGCGTAAAGTGCTTGCCTCTCACCATGGTGGACCTGGTTTGATTTCCGGCTAGAGCCATATGTGTGAAGAGTTTCTCTCCTATGCCACGAGGGTTATTCTCCGTGCCCTCCCGTTTTCCTCCCTCAGGAAATATCACACACTTTCAATCTCTTATTCCGCTCTGTGGTGATATATATGGATCGATGTGGCTTGCTACCTAAAGGCGATCTTACATACCTGCGGCTCAACTATGTTGTAGTCGCCTTCTTTGCAAATCAGATTCTTAGCTGCGAGTAAGGATGATTAGCCTCCCGAAATTCATCAGTATTACTTTACCTGGTTTACAATGAGATGTAGTGATGACTTATCATTTACTGTGCCGTCAAAATTCATGCTATCAAGACCATCAAGAGCATACGAAGCACAGGTTACACTGCCATACTTCCAAGAGAGTTGTCTCTCCAAGAGGAGGATGTGCTGAAACAAGTCCACCCTGTGCAGCTTGGCGGCCAGGGACAACGGCGTAAAGCCTTGATTGTTCTTAATGGTGCAGTTGCCTCCAAACTCATAAGCCAAGGTGAACATATCCTGGACAAGACACAACAAGACCGAGTTTACCGTTAAAAGCCTAAACCCCCAAGTGCCTCCTTGTGACATTCCCGCAAAACCTCTCAAGTCCTCCACTCAATGGTTAATCAACACGCTTTAGATAAGATTGGTCCGCTTGGCCAAGTGGGGGCATTTGTTTGGGCCCAGTCAACTTCTTGTTATAACTGATAATGTAGTAGCCACCAGATAATGTATCGCCAACCAATAATGTATCAAACACTTTTGATTTATCAGCTTCTCACATTACAATGACTGCTGGGCCCAATTTGTTAGAGCTGCATAAGCACAAAAAAATAGCTAAGCACAATCAAATTATGCTCACCAGAATAAGGTTACCAGCCAATCTACCATGGCACACGTACAATTTGTGACTGGTATCCTGCTCATCTCTGCTTAGCAGAAAATTGTTAAGCTTTTTTTTCTGCTTAAGCAGCTCTATGAAATTGGGCCCAGTGGTCTCAGAAATCTCGTTTTTGGGATGATTTGCTTGGCTTGATATGTTAAAATCTGTTAATATTAAATGTTTGCGTAATTTTTTTAATAAAAAAAGAACTTTACAGATGATGATGTTTCAGGAAACTCATTCAGGAAACAACAGTTCTGAGAACTGTGACTCACCGGGGAATTGCCCATATATATATGCAGATTTGTAATTGGTCTCCTTCACATTAATATCTACCTTTTTTTAATCGACAGAGGGTTAGATCCTCACTGCTCACCTTTTTATCATGTAGGACCATCATATGAAGTACAGTGTTACCGTTGGTGTCTTGCGCGTTGATATCAGCCCCTTTCACCCAGAGAGAGCGGAAGATGTGATCCAGATCCAGACATGCCGCAAACGTCAGTGGAGTCTCTCCCCAGTACGTCAAACTAGTAATCAACACATTAAGGAAACAGAACATGATTTTATTCCAAGGGACCCACAGTGACAATTAGTCAGTACTTTGTAGGTCTACCTTTTTTTTGAGAAAATAAAATTAGATGTTACGAACTGCTTATACCAACCAAAATATTACCAGGGATTATCGCATCCAAGTTTACGATGCAACCTAGGAAGCACAAGGGAAACTGACTTGATAAATAAAAAAAATTGGATTGAACAAGGAAAATTGACAAGAACAGGATTTGAACCTTTGACCTCCGGATTAATGTGCAGGCGCTCTACCAACTGAGCCATCTAGCCCAAATGTTGGCAGTCTCCATACTTTGTAAATATGTAACTTAATAGCCAGATGTCTTTTCTTAATGAAGGGCAGATCAATTTCAACACAAATTAAAAATGTACTCTCTCACTTCAGATTGATTTATCATGTGTACGTGCACTTTCAAAATCAACCAAGTGTTCAATCGTCTCTATGGTAAGAAAGAAATTAAAAAAAATATTTTGTGTCTGTTTGAGCACTGTGCTCAAGTCAGTTCGCACGCTACATTTTCTTCAGTCTCCAAATAAAAGGTATTTGTCACTTGTAATAGCTTAGCTTTATTTGCAATCATCCCTGATCAATAGACCGTGCTAGTCTCACGTGTAATACAAACATCTACCTTTAAAGATAGGGTCTTAGATTTTATTGACTTTTCTATGTAGTCTTGATTTATAGGTCTAATTATAAAGAAAGATACAACGAAAGTCAAAACTGTCACTGTCACTGTATTTTCACAAAAACGTTGAATCCATCCGCATTTAGCAAGGTGATAATGGGTACCAAACCATATTACTTGAAGAGAAACCTTTCTCAAAATAGTTTATAGTACCAACAGCTGCAGTACTGCTTCTTACGAAGTAAGTTTTTAATGGTCATCAATTTTTTGGAGTATTTACCACTCTATGACCCTGCCTAAGCGTGTGAAGGAGAAGAAAGAGACACGGTCTATGTAAACAAAGTAGCTTGAATAATAATTAAATGTGACAATGGCCAGGGAACCGCAGATAATGTGTCTGTATCGAGTATCAGATTTACTGCATTAGCATAATAATAGATAGAATAACCTTACTTGATTCAGAACTTCATTTTTCATTGAATTCTAGTGATAAATTGACATAAGTACCACAACCACTTCCACAGCAAATAGTGAAAAATATCTTCTTTTAGTGGGCGGTTGGCGCAAAAGAGTAAAACCAAAACAAATTTTATTGGCTTCTTCGGGCTTGTATAAACTCTTGCAAGGCAAGAAACACCATTAAGTCCAAGACTATTTTCTAGAAGATGACTGCATAACAGATTAATTTACAGACCCCCCTTGCAATTGCATAAACTTGTATGATGTCACAAACTTAAATGGCGCATTCACTGAGGTTGATTAAGTTTATTAACAGGGGCAGAGGGATTGATTTGCCCAAAATTTTACGAAGATAAAAACAAAATGACAATTTTCTAAAAAGTATTTTTTGCTTTTACTGTCATATGTTTTCTTCTTTCTGTGCCTGAATTTTCCCAACTGTTTTACACCAATTTTGGAGGGCCATTGCCTTCGCTCGTCCCCAGCGCCTTGCCTTAAAGCCAAAGGCGCTGGGATGGGCAAACATATCAAGCACGCTCATTGGTTAATGCTCAGTCCCATCATGCATCACACTCACTATGGAAGCACTGCACGCATGACGTACTTCCTGAACAAGAATCTGTGCAAGCTGATTAGCCCATCCCAGCGGTCCTGGATAGGCCGCTGGGGCCGAGCAAAAGGCCATTGCCCCCCTTTCCCTGGGTCATCTGCTTATGACGGTATCACCTTAACCCCAAGTTTATTTCCCCCAGGCCCTAATACTCCCTTGTGTTTACACACTCACCCTTCATAGTTAGTATTGCTGTACAGGTTAAATTGTTCATGGTCCAGTGAGTCTACACACCAAGCTTTCTGGTCATCTGGTCGGAAGAATCGGCCGTAACATCTGACATTCAAATCTGCTCCATTCTCAATCAGAAACTTGACCATTCCAAAGTTCTCACTGACAATGGCTTTGTGTAGACAGGTTTCGCCTGACATATAATGATACAAAATTATAGCAATATAGATACAGGTTTGCAATATCGAGTGATCAAAAGTCCATTTTGTCATCTTCTTGATAAGTTGATATGTTGTTTAAGTGTAGAATGTTTTCAATACTTCTTGCTCTATTAGACTGATAGTCTTGATGTATGCAATTAAAGTTTAAAGTGCCAGCATTTCGAACGATTTTGCCAATAGATCATATATCCGAGGAATGTGAAAAAAATCAAAAAAATTGCTGATGTTTTCGATTGTCTTTACATTTAAAGGCATTTCACTCTTTCTGAGAAGTGTCTGATTTCGAAGCATCACAAATGACAATTTTTAATGGTTTTTGAGGCATTGCATTGCATTGAATGTATATTCGGTTTGCGGTAACACCATGTGTAAATAACTACTTCGCTGTGTAGATTTTGTTCTTTAGAGAACTTGTCTTGCTATTTATTCTACGACCGCGGAGTAGACTTTCGGAATTTGGGAGACTTCTCAGTTCTGAGAAGAACTGTCCTGCTTATTAACTACTACCTGGGCGGGAGGTAGGAAATCGGCCTGGACCACTACTTTTGCTTAGCGGATCGGGGGAACTTCTCGTAACTAACTGCACTGCCGCGGAGTGAGTTCTTTTTAAGTATCTGGATACAAGAACTCCATTGATATGACCTTTAAAGTATGACACACTGATGTGTTTTTTTTAATTCAAGGTACCTAGCCTCTGTGACAAGTAGCCCTATTGACCTACTGCACCTGATGTCAATAATCTTTGTTGCACCATATGGGAGTAATATGTCCCTGTGTGTTACAGGGCGTACTGCGTATTTCAGGCGATGCTGCGTTTACGCACTCAGCATATCATCAAGCTCAATTTGACTCCCAAAATGGTGAGAGTGGCAGACAGTAAGCCGCGTTTGATGGTGGCGCATGAGGTCAAGTATTTCTACTTTTTAGTGCAAGTTGTTTGAAACAACAACTTGTGTTTAAAGCACAAGTACAACATTGGTAATTTTCAAAGACTATAGTATCCGCACTTTATGTGACCCAACAGAGACATCAACTAACAAACCTGTGAAATGTTAAGCTCAATCAGTCTTCGGAGTCATGAGAAAATAGTAAAAAACACCATTATATGTTTTCACTGTTTTCGAACATTGGGTTTTTGAAAGACAAACTGTTTCACTCATTTCCTAAACACTATATCATTTCAAGCAAAACTATTTCAAGAGAAGTTTTCAACCATGACCATCTTTATACCAAAGTTATGTGCAAGTCTGTGAACATTTATATTTTCAATCTTACCATTGTTGTACACACCCTTTAAGCTGATGTAACTTTTAAGAAACTTGAAAAAGATAGGGATATCAGAGCACTACCAATGGAGGCTGAAGGGGGTTGATCAAATCTTCCAAGAATTTTTGAGCTTTTGATCGGTGACAGATAAAGTAAAAGAAGTGATGAATAGAATGGGCACTATTAACATAGCATTCACCCTTTGAACTGTACGGATGCAATGATCAACGATGCTGACAAAAATGTCGCATCAATTTGTGTATTTTCTACACTCACATGTTTATATTTTACATAAGGATTATCTAGCTGTCTGTCATTCCACTACACATCTCAAAATTACAAAGGCAGGTTTTGCCCATAAAGTTCCGGTGCCGAGTCATCAGGGTGTGGGTTCGAGTCCCGGTTATGACACCTTGTGTCATTGAGCAAGACGCTCAACTATAATTGCTTTTCTTCATCCAGGGGGTAAATGGGTATCTGCGAGGGCAGGGATGGTGATTGATTAAGCTTGGAGCGCTACTATACTTAGTAGCAGCAAAGGCTGTATACTCCCCAGGGAGCTGAGATAAGGAATTAAATAATTGCCAGTGACCAGGGGCATTAATGTTCGAAGCCCAATGATCACTCTTTGGAATTGCGCTAGAAAAGAGTTGATATTATTATTATCATTTAATTCTGCCAGACTTGTCAAATGACAACTAAAATGTGTCGCTCTTCATCAGTTCATTTTATGACATTTAACATTCTCATCTCATGCAAGAAGGCTCAATAAGTAAAAAACATCAGGATTTGGTGGCTGGAAGGAAATACGAAAACATTTAGTTTTATGCCGAGAATTTGACAAGGGTCCAATTTCTGTTCAAAATACTGTTAAGCAGAAAATGGAGCTCGGTAATTACTTCTGCTAAGCAGAAATTAGCAGTGAACCAGCCCAGACAGTAAAGTACATCACATGGCATTTTGGATGGTAACCTGTTTCTGCTAAGCAAGATTTTTCTAAGCTATGCATTTCATTTGACAGCTTTGCTTCATTGACATTGACTACATTTCTGATTTAGTAAGAAATATTGTTAGCTGGAGCTGGCAAGGAGCTTGCAGGAATAGGCTACATTGCAAGCTTGTTTGAGCTTACAGCAATCATAGGCCCTTTTTCGAATTCACGGCTTCGGCTCCAAAATCGGCTCAGGCTAGCTTGGCTCCCTCAATTATTTTAACTTACGCATGCTTTGCAGTCAGAGCTTCAGACAAGAAAACTGGGCCTGAAACCCAATCCGGAGCCGAAGCCGAGGATTCGAAAAGGGCCATAATAAGGTTGTCACAAGCTTCATACCAACTTGCTGCAATCTAATATTTTTGTGCACAGCCACAATCATGGGTACACTTTTTGTTACAAAGACACCAAATGAACGACACATAAATATTGAGTAACTCTTTGCAGATCTTGTATTCGACAAACTCAAGTACTTTCTACTCTTCATTCACACACCGCTGGTTAATTAATTTATAAAAAACATTAAAATAACTGTTACATCACTGGTTTTCAAAGTGTTGTTCATAACATGGGCATGAAAAGTATGTGTACCCATGATTGTGGCTGTGCACTTATGTAAGGGAGAACTTTAAAATAAGTCAGATTTGGTACAAACATATGTATCAACCACTTATCATTACAAATGATGATGTCTGATGTCATATACACTTCACTATATATATATTTTTTTGAAGTACTACCTGCCAAAGTTTGATGCAAGTTTATTGTATTACCATGCCCGATATGGGGGCAGAGGGTACCCCCCAATATTCATATACTATAAAACACTATTTTCCTGTTGAACAGATCCCAGTGTTTGAATATGCAAGAGACTTGCAAGGTCTGAACATTAGTCTTCATTTCTACCTCCATAATTACTTGATTAACTTAACATAATAGAATCCTACTAATAACAAAAATTATTTCACTTTAATAGATTGAGATTTCAAAGATAGTGTGCATTTTAAAGGAACATTACAGAATTGGTTTTTGCTAACAAAACAGTTGCTGGCAGTGTAAGCACTTTATGTAATCCACCATATACATAAACTGACAAACCTGTAAAGTTTGAGATCGATCGGCCATCTGGGTCACGAGAAAATAGTGAAAAACCGATTACACATTTGCATGAAATCATAGAGATTCAACAAAAGAAAAAAACGCTCACTGAGCGATAAACTCCAATCGGAAAATTAGTTTATTCATTTCTCACCAAATATGGCATTTCAGACAGAAATATTTCAAGGGATGTTTTCTACTATCATCATCATTAGACCGTGTAAGTTTTATGTAAATCTGTGATCAAAAAGTATATTTTACCAGTTTTTTTCTTACCAATTCTGTAATGTTCCTTTAATTGGGTATTCAATACATGTCTTTGTTAACAATTCAGTCACCCCATAAATCTATTCTAACAGATTCTAACCGATTGCTCTTTTTGGTGAAAAGGAAATTATATGTCCAAATGCCAGACACCTGAATTATTCAAAGTTATCCCAATGGCATTGCTATAGCAACAGTCTGTGGCACAATGCATTGTCCATTACTAGGCAGCTCAGGTGTGTAGACCGCCGTTGCACATTCATATAATTTGAGCAGGAAATACAATCGGAATATTGAACACGAACATTTTATTTTATAGACTTTTATAGAAACTGCACACCTCAATTTATTTATTTATTCATTTATATATTTCCAGGCAGCACACAAACAATACAAACAGAAGAAGGACTAGAGAAGACAAGCCTGAGGACAACCAAAAGTGAAGGAAATCACTATCTAAAGGCGATTCAGATGATGCAAAACCCACAGAGGCACGACAAGTATAGGGACAGGAACAATCACACAATAACAATTTAAACATTACGAAGCCAACAGACATAAAATATATCACAAATTAAAAAAATTCAAAGAAAATAAAAAAAAAACCTCCCAAGACAGCAAGATTATATACACAATTGAGGATTGCACCTACATTGTACAACACCTAAATTGGGAAAAGCCACCAACCCGTCCCCACCTACTGCAAGTAAGCCAATGTATAAAAAGTAAAAACAGTGCACAAAATTAGTTCAACCAAAATCCACAAATGAATCGGAATAGTAGTAAAGTATTCAAGGGAAATTTAAAAAATAATCCGATCGTAAAAATCCGATCGGAAGGCCCTGTACACTATTGGTAAGATCGAAAAACACAAATGTTCACAGATTCACACATAACTTACATGACTTAAAGTAAGTAATGGTAGAAAGGGTTCCTTAAAATATTTCTGCGTAAAATGCTATCGTTTCTGAGAAATGAATAAAACAATAGTTTTTATCGCGCGCGAAATAAACTCGAAGTTTGAAAAACAGAAAACACATAAGGTCTCTTTTCACTATTTTCTCGTGACCTCGATGACCAATTGAGCTAAAATTTTCACAGGTTTTTTATTTCATGTAGGCCTATATGGTTAATCACACAAAACATGAACTTTGTTTGCGACTGTTTTGTCAGCTCTACCAATCCTGTATAATACCTTTAAATGTCCATATAATTGTAGTTTTCTTTTGCAGACCATTTCTTTAATTTCTTTTATTAATTATGAAATGCCTTATTCTCAGCGATTAATTTACCGTCAATTTAATTTTTTTGTTAATGGTGTTGAACTTGAGGATCGATCCAAGTCCAGTGAAAAAACCAACCCCCAGGGCTTTTCTTACCATAGTTCTCGCATCCAAGGATGAAGTCGTTGATCATCTTAGGCCACGCCCTGATGAGTAGCTTAGCGATGTCAAAGTTGACCTCTCCGTTTACGGGACTCATAAAGCAAATGTGAAGCAACGTTTCTCCTGAATAACCACGCCGATGAATGTCCCAACACACCTCTCTTTCAGCATCTATGAACCAAACAGTCAACAAACATCCAATAAACAATAAATAACCAACGCCCCATATGGAATATGTAAACAAAAAAAATTACAAATGAACGGTTTTGTATATCAAAAGCCCCAACCCCTACCCCCTCCAAAATATAATAAAACAGAATTATGTCTTTGCCCCGCTTGCTAAGGTTTAGTATCTTTCTCAATAAACAACATGTATTGAAGAAAGAATAATCGCCAATGGTGCACCATCTCTTTAAAACCAAAAGGTGGTGAAGGCCTCTTCACGTTTCGAGCCCTAGCAGAGCCCCTCTCTCACACGGTCATGAGGCAAATCCACTTGATGCATGGATACCACGGGTTATTTTGGTTGGTAGGCAGTTCTTTTCCATCCCTTTACATCAATACTGCTCCCCTTTCCCTCTAAGTGAATGTAAACCGTGAGCGGATCCCGCCACCACTAACAATCATGTCTCATAACACGATCCTCCTTGAGGCATTCGTCCTCATCAACACAACCATCCTCCTTGTCTTTAAGCAACCATGCCGAAGTCTTAAGAGCCAAGCCTCTTAGCCTTCCAAATTACTCAATAGTATTCCCCCCCACCTCACTCACTCTGCGTTCATAAGCAACGGCTTCCTTCTTCTCATAAGACATTAAAGTTTGTACAACATTGTTTCTTAGAAGACTGTGCAATCCTTTAAAAATATATATATTTATCTTTTTTAAAACATTGTTTTAGAAAAAGGTGTGCTTTATGATTGATAATGATTAAATTTAATGTTTCAGGAATTCCAATCTCCAATCAGCCATCAGACAGTTCAATAACTCCTTTTCTAGATAGGGGAGGGGGTTTGTAATTTTTTTATTTATCTACTTTTCAACTGCTTTGAATGTTGACTGTTTTAATTACCTACTCTTGATTGTATTTATATGATTGTTTTTTATTGTCTTTATTTTTGTGGCTGTTTTTAATGTGTGTTTTTTTTATGACTGGGAAAACACTTTTCATGTTTACATGATGACTAAATAAATCCAATCTAATCTAATCTAATCTAGTGGTAATCTTTTTAATGCAACCAAGAAAAAGGGAATGGTTATGGTTTGTCAGAGATTTTGTGAAGGTTCATATAGACCGTGTGTGACCTCACATGTCAGCATGTTCACAAAAGAGCCACACACAGCATGGACTTCCTGCAGGCACAATTTGTAAACATAAAATCTTGTAATTCAATCTTGATTTTTATCAACTTTTGATATGAAGAAAGGGGGTACATACCAACAGTTGTTAAGCTGTTGATTTCATAACTTTTGGATTGATTAGGAAACTATTACACAAAAAGTAAAATATCCAAACATGACCAGTGCAGTATCTTGCCTGCCAGAAAGGGCCTAGAATGTCAAAGGTCACTCTTTTAGTAGACAAACATTACATGGTCTTTACATACGTGCCTACTTTGATTAATCCTTTAAGCGCAAATTGGTGCTTTTGGGAGTCCTTTTTAAATAAAATGCTTAAAAAAAAAACCTATTCTGTAGTTTGTCTTTAAAAGGAAGCGTATGCCATTAATATAGACTAAAAGTACGTTCCAAAGTGCAAGTCATAGGCCTATACTCTTGGGTATGTGCTTTTGAATTCGCTGATTAATGAACTGTATTGAAAATGTTTAATGGAGGCTATTATCTATTCCCTTTGATAACAACAAGGTGATTTGCGGTTTTTCAAGCCGACTTCGCACAATGGAACATATCACTCATTTGCGTTGTCCAATGTTTTCAGAGCCACAGTACGCATAAATTTAGTTTTACAGATGTAAATTAGTGACAAAAAACAACAAATTATCATGATTCATGCAACTTGAATTATCGTGGCTTGTGTACCGCGCAGCGCAGGTTTCTGGATCAAACGGCTTCTTGAAGCTGAAACTTTTCTCTTTTCATTAGTGTAACATTAATGATGATTGGTTAATTGCAACCAATTGCTATTTTACAGGACAGCAAATCATTTCCAATGAAAAAGATGTGTTATACAATAGAGGTCAGAATTATATGTGGTGTGTTAGTGTGTGTGACTGTGTACATTACAACATGCACACACACAGCGCGTCATTATTTCAGCGCTTTAACATTCATGACGATTTGTTTTAAAATCGCAACCAATTGCTATTTGACGAGACAGCAAATCATTTCCAATGAAATAGAAAAGTGTTATACAATCAGAATATGTAGTGTGTGACTGTGGGTAGGCACATGCACCGTTGTGGGGACTTTTACACAATAGAACAAAGGTCTCCACAACTTTTTTCAAGAGGTTAAACTGGGTCTCAACAAGGAAATTCTTTATAAAGGGGAATAAATTAATAGAACAACAATAGGAAGTCCCCACTATGGTGTGTGCAACAAACTGCATTACAACATGCACACACACTGCATCATTATTTAAGCGCTCTTCATTCACTATGTTTAGTTATGACCTAAAAAAGCACCTAACAGTATTATTACAATTTTATCGGGCCCCAAGCATTCCTGAAACCATCTCAACTCCTTAGGAATATGCAGCACCGGCAACCAAATGTGTGCATATAGCTTGCTTACCATTCACACAGGCATGTAACTGCACACATTTATTCTTTTTTACATCCCTGTGGAGACACTGTGGAGACATCTTTTGTTCTTGCCTTCGTCCCTGTAATTAACATATACTCCCATAAACTTTGTACACAACATTCCTTGTGGAGCAACCCGGTCTTTAGAATTCCCCTATGGAGACCTTTTCTTTTCCCTTTCTTATTTTGTTCTCCGTCTTCATAGGGTAGTGAATATTAAAGCAGTTTGTCACCAAAAAATAAAAAAATTCTAGGCACAACATTTTTGTAATGGTTTTTTGTTTTTTCCAATGGCACAATTGAGAAACCAAAAATGAGGAAATCAGCTGAAAAGTTGCATGCCTTTTCGCATCAACAATCTCTACCCTCGTATGTACCCATTTACTCCTGGGTGATGAGAAGCAACTACGGTCAAGTGTCTCGCCGAGTGACACACAAGTGTCACAACCTCAATTTGAACCCACACTTTGACGACTCAAAAACCACAAGAACTTGAGTTTGATGTGTTAGACCACTCGGCCATGACACACCCTGTCATAAATGAACCCCCAAAAAGCTATGTCTGACCAATTAAGTGATAATCTTCAATTACTGGTCTCAACTTAAAAAGATGATGCATTAGTTTCTTAGCAGTGAATCATCCTTTTTCCTGTGTTAACACAAGTTCCTAAAACACAGTGACCGTCTGTCTTCAAGAGTGTAGAATACATGCAAAATTTTCAAAAAGAAAACAACACTAGGTGTGTCCATTACGTTTACGCATCCGGTTTGTAGTTGCTATTATCCTAATTAACCTACTTTCAATGAATGGATTGATCAGTGGCTGTAGGGATACGATCATCGCAACTTTGAATTCCTGGAACACAACCCAAAAATAAACCAATTATACATGATTTCCCAATGGAATTAGCTGGCTATTAATATGCCAAAACGCCTCTTGCATTTCTTAACCCACAATATAAACAGTGTTAATAGCCCAGGTTGGACTCCTCCGTTGCACACAATGATGAATGCAACAGAGACTAACCCCCTGACATCCTACCACCAGAGCTACAGTGTAAACAGTCTTTTTAAAAACTTGGTTACCACCCTTTCAACAACATCTTTTTGGGGTTAAGTTACTATTTTTAAAAGTTCATATTGAGTAACGCAGCTACTTTCATCTCATTATCACTGAATCCTTGATATTGAAGGAAATTTCTTCACCCTCTTCAATATTGATAAACAAACAAGAAACATTAATTAATAAATATATTCCTGATTCCCCAAATTCACCTTGCTCAGCTCCAATCTTATTTGTGCTCCCCAATACCGTCCCATGATTCTGAGACTTAGCAACAGGTCTCCTCTTTCGACTGCTCTTGACAGTGTCAACAACATCCGTCTCTATCCAATTATCCTGGTTTCTGATCATCACCAGAGTTTTGATCGGCACCATCTTCACGTCTCCGTTGTCCCCGTGCAGAAATTTACCGACATCTTGCCCCCGTATCTTGTCCTCCAGGGCATCCCGGGCGCGACGCGATTTCAGGGACTCCCCCGCCAGCTCGACCAGGTCCTCGTACAGTTCGTAAATCTCGAGACAGACGTCTACATCACGGCTACCACAGGAGGTTCCATACTCGTTGCCCTGACCGTGGAGAGAACGATTTCTATCCATTGCTGAGACCACTCGATCACCCTCACTTGATAGACAGGAAAACGTATAATAAGTTATGTGATGATGAGACACACAATATGGATCCTTCAGAGTTCCACAATGGGAGTGATCGCGCAATAACGATGATCAAAGACTTATAATTCCATCATCATACAATGTGCGAGTGAGTCTGTCATTATGTGTCTCCCAAGCTACAATATAATGAACGCTTTCGGAGGTGAGCTACATGATCATGAGTCCATTCTCTCTTCATTCATTCATTTCACTTTTACCACACTCGACGGCCGTGATGATGATCATCATCATCATATCACCACTCGCTGATGATTGAGGCAGCTATCGTGTCCGCCTTTCATAGAGGACACGGGTTGATTTACACCGATCCCGATGCCCACTCAAGCAGCAAGCGATCCTCATTTGCCTAAGAAACACTGTGCCCCTTTCCGTGTGCACTTCCACCCTGGCAACTGCATAATGAGATAAACGGAGCTTGTGTAGCAACGACCCAGCCACTGCCACAACACATGACAACCCCATTCTTCAGCGCGCCACACGACACATACACACACACATACACCTAATTCAATCGTTCGAACGGTCTGATTCTGGTGATCTAAAACAACATTTTTAGTGGAAATTGTGCAGGAAAACAAATCCTTCAAAATGATGAACACATCGATGCCGAATTCCACATCGTGGAATATAAAAAGAAGAAGAGATTTCAGCCAGTTGAAGCCGGGTACAGAACTTCCGGGGTAAGTCAATTAAGAAATCAAGTTTAAATATGACTGTGGATATGTACCTTAATTGATTGATAGCCATACACCTGTAAACTAATTACACCTGTAACTAAGTGTAAGTTTCAGCATGGTTTCAGGTGGATCATGGACGGGCTGATTGCACCGGTAGTGGAATTATGTTTTACATTGAGATTTTCAAATGTTTGAGGGATTTCCACAGACATAGCTATATCATTATACATTTTTGTTTTTAAACAGATTCTCTAACATTTAAATTTTTTTAAAAAGTAATACGCCAAATCCCACGACCACATTATCATTAACAGCATTATGACCCAAATAGTATCTTACTTACCTAAATGATAAAGGTTACAATGTGGGTCATTTATAGACTCGTAATTTTTGGCATCGTTCTTTCTTTTTTACTTATTGTTTTACCGTAGTAAAGTGCTTTGAGGCTTCCATAAGGCGCTCTATAAATCCATTTTTATTATTATTATTATTATAATGATTATAAAAGTAGCATACATGATTGATAAATAATCTTACCCGTTTTCTACTCGGTGAAATAAAAAACAAGGTTTAAATAAAGAATATTGCCGGGAAATATAAACAAAGTTTTCTGATTGTAATATTCTTCCTTTCCAGATATCGAGGCTATATTGAGCAGTACAAATACCATGTCGGAGACACTTATGGCAATGCAACAAACAAGTTATCTGAGGTAGATACTAACCTTCGACTGTACAGTTTACCCCATAATATAATGTAGTAGTGGGGACCATTGGGGAAAGGGTTGTGATCATCGGAACAATCCATAACAAGGAAATTAGCATCAATAATTGAGAAGTGGTGTCAAATTGGACAAATATCATACCTACAGTTACTGCTGCTTAACCACACCACTTATTTTTAGTCAAAAAGAAACCTACTATAACATCAACAATATGGTTGGATTTCCATTGTCCTTAAATTTAACCATTTGCATTTGTGACACTACCAATGGGCCAAAATTTTTAAGAGACCTGGGGCCAGTTTCCACAAAGAGCTAAGATTGATCTTAAGTGTGAGGCAATCTTAATTGCTAAGCAAAGTGTGATGTCACAATACAAATCACTATGGTGATATTAAAAAAATAAATCTTAAGATGAATCTTAGTGCTTTGTGAAACCCAGCACACAGTACTACTCACAGTTCTTTCATAAATTAATTTATCGGTAAGTAGTAGGCAAGAATAGTATATTTGTGATTTAAGTTCTGCAACGACAATCACAACAACATTTGCAGCTTCCATGAGAATAAACTAGTACGATTGGCATAACCAGTAGGGGTGGTATAGCTCCCCTGCTCAGAACCCCCCCCCCATTATTTTTTTTCTTGAACAGCTATATCCTAGAAGAAAATCAAATAATGTTGAAAGTAGCAAAGAGGCTGATCATCATTTTCAGAGTGTCAGTGGTTGTTATCGATTCATGTTTGCTTCTATACAGCCTAGCGTAGTAACTAAATGCAGCTGTAGTTTACGCCCATTGTAGTATACTGTTGTTCAAACACGGAAGGCCACGGGTTCAAACTGATAAAATATTACAGCGTGGCATCTGTCAGGGGCCTGTATTTGATTTGAGAGAGAGATTGAAATTGAGTGCATTTTATGTCATTGAACGATAATAATAGTCTCATTAGGTTGGCAGCAGCGTAGCAAGGATTTTTCACTGGAGGGCACAGGGAGGGCATTGCTTTTTGGTGGGGGGGGTGGGGATGGGACATGTTTTTCCATTTTTTGAGGGCACTAGATGTACATTATACATCTGGATTTATTTGTTGGGGGCATGTGCAAGCAGTACATGGCTTGCTACATCACAAACATACAAATGGCTCTTCTTAGAACCAATTAACACTCTTCCCTAAAGAGTTTTCTACATGATAGTGGTTGTAAGAACTATGAAAACAGTTACTAGTTATTAATCAATAATCACCATTCATAAAAACCCAGAGCTCAATTTTGCAAAGCACTCAGATTCATCTTAAGTTCAAGGCAGTTGTCATTACCACCATAGTGATTTGTGTTATGTCATCAAACTTTGCTTGGCAATTAAAATTGATACACAGTTAAGATCAATCTTAGCTCTTTGTGAAATTGACCCCTGGTCCTTTATTACACTGTCACAACCCTGCCGGTTTATACTGGCCATTGAAGACCTTGGCCACTCTTTTATTCCCTTATTTTTTACACATTATGTGTGAGGAATTCTTTCAATATTTACAATGTTATATGTACAGTGGAGAAATGCTGCTTCAAAATTTGTACTCTTCAAGTCCGCAAAATGCCTGAAACCCTGGGAAAAATAATCATAGTTCATGATTATGAATAACTCTTAATTTCAGAACTGGAGGACAAGGCACTCAGCTTCATCGACCATCTCACCACATAACTACTTTGACTCAAAGACAACCTATGTCGGTACTGGCCTGAGTGGTCCAAATGATGTGGAAGGAAGTGGAACCAGACGAGATTTAAAACTTCCTAAGTCAACGGGAGACAACAAATTGACAGAGAAGATGGTCCCTGGATATACAGGTATATAGTGGCCATTACTTCCCTTAGTAATTGTGAGAGGAAGAGTGATCGTTAAGTGGTGAACCGTACATGGGGGATCATTTCAAAAGTAGGTTGTAAAGCTCATGTAATGGAAATGCTAATACTATAAGTTATCACACAAGCGCTTCTGCATCCCATATCCAACGAGGCCGTTAATTTTTTTAGACTTCTAAGCTCAGATATAAGCCAGCAAAATTTTAGTCTGGCTCTTTCCTCCTTGAGAGAAATAGTTAAAAATACAAGATAAAAAGGCCATCCTGGCTGCTTCTTCTCTTGACTTGGGCCCAGTTTCATGACACTTCTTACCAAAGAGTTCTGCGCTTACAGCTCCCTGTAAAGTGCATACTCCTATAATGGGCCATGGCAGGGTGTAAGTGCAGATTTCCACAGTAAGCAATTTAAAAAAAATTTTTATAGATATCGCATAACTCACAAAGCCGACCGCTACTCAAGGTGAGGGCTACACTTAACTGATTTGGGCTGTCGACCCAAATCAACTGACACCAGAGTACGTTGCCACCTACTCCTGGGGCTGAAACAGGGTTACCCCCTTCACAGTCCGTAAGGATGTAGGCATGGGTATCATCCACTGGGAGCCTGGCTGGTAGAGCAGAATGCACTACCTTCCCAACTTTTTACGAAGCAATTATGGTTAAGTTGACTCAAAGACAACAAGGGAACAAGTGTCATGACCGGGATTCGAACCCACAATGTGCTGCTGACAACACCAGAGCTTGGGTCCGGTGAACTAGACCACTCGGCCACGCCACATATTATTTGAACAAGTTATTCTTCTTGTAAACTAATGTGAAATAGGGCCCCCAGCTCTTGGTATCCTATCCATTGATTTCTGTGCCCATACATTGTTTTCTCTTCTTCCTGCAGCGCCATCTCCATTTCTTCTTCTTAATGTCTTCTTATTATTCATATAAATTATTGTACTCTCTCAATGCTCTAGGATATATTCCAAGAATGCCGTTTAAATTTGGTAACACCTACAAGGAAGACTGCGACGTCTGCATCGACGACTTTATGAGGAACACGCAAGAGCACGACACCAAGGTACACACACTGAGGAAAGCACAGACGCAGATCAAGCAGTTACGACCAATGGCTGGTGAAGATACCGTCATCAAGAGACTTAATCAGTACAGAGACAGACATCCAACATCAAAAATACTTCTTGGTGAGTGCATCAACTTTCTTCCCGTCTGACTATTTTGTTCCATTTTATTTTCACCGAACAGAAACATTAAGAAATCTTCAGTTTTACACTAAAAAGTTGTGCACATTTTATGTTTATGCCTTTTTTTTTTACTTGGGCATTTGTTTCATTCAAGACTAGACTAAGTAATTCTGAAATTTTCTTTTTTAATCAATCAATGTGCTTATTTGGCTGAAGGAATCCCTCCTTATTTATTCTGGGTGATCCATTCAGTGAGAAAAACTCACTGATCTTCAATGGATCCCAGCTCACATAAAAACTACAAAAATGCAATAAAATATTAATGTGTTCTTTTGATGCACCATTCCTTTACACTATAATGTTGTGACCAAAGTCCCTTCCCCACAACTTCCTTCAGTGACAACCCAAACCAACCACAACCACTCTCCTTTCTTCCCTTCCACCAAATTTATCATGGTGCATCAATATTTTTTTGAGGGTGTCTCCTTATAACTGCTTCTTCCCCCAGTGAGACAGTCACTCAGACAATCTTTCAGCTTTTAAACATTATGAGCACCTCCCGTCATAATTTTGTTCTGCTTGTTAAAAGACCTTATATTTTCAAAAAATCATATGAAAAACCATCAAAACTGTTTACTTGTAACACTGTCTCCCTGTGGCTAAATGTACGATTTCACTCTTCCTCTCACAAATGCACTCATCAGTTAAATAATATATTGACATTCTACCCTTGCAGAGGATAAGCGTGAATCAGGGAAGCCCCCATCCCCGGCTACAAGGGCTTCATCCCAAGACAAGGGTATCGGAACTTGGGCTCGGAGCTCGGTACAACACTATTTGTGATAAGTCGCTCAATGTCTTCTACGATGAACAGAAAGACATGCTGAGAACATCGGCAAGCTTATGTCCCAAGTAAGTCTATTATTATTTGTCTGTGTCCTTTTTATTATTGGGCCTTTGATTGAATTCTGATAAAGCACTGGCAAATAGTTATCACAGTTTGTTAGGAATTAGGATTATTACAGTGTACCACTGGGAAGGACATACTTAAAGGTATTTTACAGGAATGGTAAGGATACAAAATATTGTTTCAATTTAAACTGAAAGCTTATTAATTATGAAGCTTTTAACGAGAACCATTTTTGTGTGTGAAATATTTCCCTCTAGAAAGAAAGTCATATTTGATCAAACTGATCTAAAAACCTTTCAAAACAACAGCTGATTTCGGTTGATACAACCCAAATTAAGGACAGTGTGTTTACATGCTGAAAATTGTGCATGGTTTTTCACTATTTTCTTACATGATTGAAGACAAGCAATGAATCTCAAAATTGAAAAAGGAGATCATATTTAACCAGATTTGCTAATTTTTAAGGTCAAGGTTTGCTTCTATTTTGCAAGTATGCACTGCCTTCATTTCCGCAAAATATTTATTTGTCATGTTGTGTTTTCCAGGACAACCCTCCCAGATGACCAGGCCAAGGCTAGCATCCAACTAACTAGAGAAGACAGGGATGTCTTAATGCAGAGACGGCTTTATAAGAATATCGGAATGGTCCCTAAATACACAGGATATCTGCCACGTATGTACAATATCAGATTTTTTGCCATCAAAATAATAATAATAATATGTAGTAAAACAAATTCGCTTATAAAGCACCTTACATCTATAACTGGATCTCAAGGCGCTGAATATTAAAACAGCACCAAACAGATCATGGATGAAATAATCATTTGGGAAAAAGTTAAATATAACGTCAACTAAGTAACTTCAAACTCTTCTCCAGTGAATACTAAACTATTTTCTGAACATAAAATCTTGTTAGTCTCACAGAATCATGAAGGAGAAAATATCAAACCATATGAAGTGACGCCAAAGTCACAGAATGTCCTTCGTGACTTTAAAAAATTGTCAGACCTCAAACATTTGAGTCCAACCTGTATTCCATGATATCGTCACTACCCAGGCGACCCCGACACAATGACTGTAGTCTATGACTACGGGAAACTAATCAATCCAACCTATTTAGTTGAACCAAGTTTATGCAAAATATGGAAGAAATGCACTCAACTTGTTCAGTCGATTTTCATGTTTTTCCTCCTTTTCCCAACAGAGATTCGCTTCCAGTTTGGTCACACCTACGGTGATACAACACGCTCTCTGCCAGTATGCTTCCATGACCAGCCAACCTATGGTCAACATATATCAAGTTCAACCGTCCAACAATCCGTTTGAAGAGGCCATTGGATTGTTAAAAAGTGGGAAACAATCTGACTATAGGTCAGTTGACATTTGTAAAGGGAGGGGGGGGGGATACGGGATACATGAGTAATGACAGCAGGGGGCCACGAGTGACTTCCAAGAAGGTATTTGTATACGTCCCACGATGGTTAACAAGTATGTGTATAAGGACACCTTGTACATCAGAACTTCTGTTAATGCAGGTGGTCCACTTGTGGTAATATGGAAACTTCAGCAAGCAAATTTGTATTCGGCGCAGCCATATTGTTTTTTTCTTCCATTCAAACCCTGAACACTCTACCTGAGCAAACTAATGCATGACCCCCTCGCACTGATGTCACACCCGGCTAGTCTGCTATGGTGTAAATGCAATTTACCCATAGCCAATGGCGGGTCAGCAAAGATACATGCGTGACATAGCGAGTGCTTCCTCTAGTTCTGTTATATAATGCTCTAAGACCTGTCCCAGATTGATTATCATTATCATCATCATAATACGTTTATTCAATGTTGCACAAATTACAGTAATACAAAGTGAATAATTCAGAATGCTAAAGTATGGATACTACTTTGTCTAAAGTGATTCCAATGATGTTTTGGATTGTGTGCTTAAGAATGCCGAACAAAATATTCTTTGTCACATTTGGTTTAAAACCATCTTTTTGTATTATATAAATTGGCTTGAAAATGTGTGGTGCGTTGTAGAAAATTATTTTGAGTAAAAGAATAGGAACAGAAAACACGATTTGATGCTACATTCATGATGTACCCACCGCTTAACACAATAGACAGAGAGAGAGAGAGAGAGTGCTTGTACAAAATGAAATACTTACAAAGTGAAATGGAAAATTTTTATTAACCATTTCTGCGTTTGAAATTTTTTGCTACTAAGAATAATGTATGTTTTATCATAAATGTTTTTTTTTTTTACCTTTTTACTCACACACATCACCACCATACTTTGTTACAAGCGAGAAAGAATTTAGTGAAACATCCCACACCAATCATGAATAATGAGCCTTGAAACAAGTATACGAATGGTCTATTGAATTGCTTAAATAATAATCACATACCTTCCACTTGGACACTCAAAATCTTGAGGTACTTGAGGGTCATTTATTTGTTTATTTTTTTAAAGAAATTCTTCCTCGGTTGGTTTGCTTTTTCAAATTAAAGAGGGTACCAAGGTCAAAAGGTCAAATTTAATTCCATTTTGATTGAATATCATCCAAATAGGATTGAACTGAAAATTCTCTTTACAAAAATGTAGAGACCATGTAATTGAAATTTGACGTCATCAAACCAAGCACCTGTATCTGTTTTATAAACAACTTTGTGAAATTGGGCCCTGTGACCACTGGTTTTTCTTTTTCCTGCTGGGGCAAATCAATGTGAACAAATTGTGTTGAATTTGTGGCATGTTCTTGAAAGTTTCATTTTATTTATATGTACATAAAAAAAATTAACCACGGATGGCATTTTTGAGGGAAGCCATAGCCTAGTACTCACTGCCCATTGTGTGTGTGATAAAATTGTCATGGTTTTATGATTATTAACTTAATGCAAAGCTTGCATACTGATCAAGTTGTCAACGATTTTATGAGCTAAAACAAACACGTCCAGTTGTTATGATTACAACTACAAATGTAAAATCTGTGTAATTAATTGTAAAAAAAATAAATAAAGTGTGATTCAACCGATATTTTCAAAATGTCTAAACTCTGTTGAATTGTGTTAACAAGAACTCTTCAGGGAGGGCGAGTGTCCAGGACTCGTAATCTAGAGAGGTTTGCAAGAGCATCACAGAAATGACACTTTCGGAGTTGGATCGGCCCATGCACTCTGACGATCTGTATGCTCTTAAAGGAACATTACAGAATTGGTTTTTGCTTAAAAAACAGTTGCTGGCAGTGTAAGCACTTTGTGTAATCCACCATATACATAAACTGACAAACCTGTAGAAGTTTGAGATCGATCGGCCATCTGGGTCATGAGAAAATAGTGAAAAACCGATTACACATTTGCTTGAAATCATATAGATTCAACAAATGAATAAAACGCTCACTGAGCGATAAACTCCAATCGGGAAATTAGTTTATTCATTTCTCATCAAATATGGCATTTCAGACAGAAATATTTTGAGGGATGTTTTCTACTATCATCATCATTAGACCGTGTAAGTTTTATGTAAATCTGTGATCAAAAAGTATATTTAACAATTTTGTTTCTTACCAATTCTGTAATGTTCCTTTAATGTGTTCCGGACAATGCGAGAGCTAATTACATGTATCATAGTTGTGATTAGAACACCCCCATACTAAGGTTCTGCCTTGTGATTGGTTTAGAGCGTATCACATGATACATATATATGTCTTATTTATGCTTGAAAGCTGTGTGAGCGCGGTGTACTATACCAGTCCGATACCCCTCATAGTGGTGCCCTTCACCAACGACAAACAAACTGCCTTATAATGAGCATCTCAAAGTCGCACTCCTATAGACCACCAGAACACTCCGCTAAGCATCATTGTGCTTAATAGGTTCGAGAGCAATTTCTACCCGAGTAAATAATTTTTTATGAGCATTAGTATTTGAACTTTAATGGAATGTTCCGGCGGTCCAACAGAACGGTCCGTGTGCACTCCTTTGGACCACCAACATTCTGCTGGACGGCATCATTGTCCTTAGGCATGGGAGCAATCCTGCTTGAGTAAATATGCGCATTTGTAATTTTAGTGTTAATGGAAGGTCCTAGCGGTCCAATAGAACAGTCCATGTGCGCGAGCTGGAATACTTATCCGGACTAATCATAACACTCCTGCCACTTCTACTTTTGAGATGCTCCCTAACCCTTACAAGAATTAAACAAATTTTATGATTGAACGGGCAGTGAATTAGTACGAATACTACTCTGCTGCGCGGAAGGACATGGCAGTTATAAGCACTGATATATGAAGCAAGGTGTGGCAAAAATGGCAGTTGTACGCAGTGGTATATAAAGCAAGGTGTGGCAAAAATGTACCACCTGCGAACTAACGGACAGCAACTACTTCTTTCATTTTGTATTCATTTTTTATTCTCTTAAAACAAAATTATGCTTAAACTCAAGAACATTACACCTGCAGGGTTTTCCACAGCAATTTCTCCCTAAGGAGTTTTGACTTCTGATTTTTTATTCCGCAAGCAGGGGCTGAAACAACAGCTTATTAATCAGACAATTTATGATGTATCGACTGCAAGATTATATCATAAAAGTGTAATTGTAAATCTGAAGCCAAAGTGTGAATAGATAAGGGTCCGCATTGTCGGTAGGCCCTTCCAATGTTGTAGACAAGCAAATGTGTTTTTTAAGAACAAAGTATCAAGTCTGCTTTTACTCACTGTTTTTCTAAAAAGATTCTCAAAGAACCTTTTCTTGAACGAACATCCCTTTTAGAAGCTTTGCAATGGTATTGCAATTTCATTTTCATTGGTACAAATGTGAAGTCCAGTTCGTACTTCCTGCGAATGCGAAGCGAATATTGACGTCACAAATTCGCAACGAATAATTCGCAGCAGTTGAGCTGTGCTCAACTCTTGTGAATTATTCGCAGCGAAAACAGAGTTGTGAGATCAACTTTCGCCTCGCATTCACATTCGCAGGAAGTATGAACCGGGCTTTATGCATCAGTGACCTTATCATTGATCACTTTTTCTTTGCCATGGGCACCCTTCCCATCAGATAGAACTCCTTGTTTGGTCTCATATCAGTCAGGTGGGCCATACGATTAGATAACGCAAATAATGCGGCGATAGCACCGACGTCCCAAGCATCCTCCCGGTCCAGTCCGTGTTTCTCCAGCTTCTCAAAGTGGTCCTCGGTGACCGTCTCCGACTTGCAGACTGTCATGGCGAACTCCAGGATGGCACGCTGTCTGGGATCTAGCTCGGCACATTCCCAGTTAACAGCAACCTGGGGAAAGGAACAAGAGATTAGTGTCATTTTTTTTGTGTTTTTTTTTTTGTTTCGATCATCTTCCCAGCAAGGGACTCTGGCAAAGCTCCCACAAGGGGATATAAATGCCAAGCTGCCAATCTCTCTCATACAAACATTGGTAAATCGTCTATGATTATGAATTTCACAAATCAATCAACTCTTATGTAAACGTGCCTGCGTAGCCTACAGTGCGCACTACACATACAGGGAAACTGACTCCCAAAATGGCACAACCAAGAATGATTGGGGTGATGATGTCGGGGATCAATTTCATGGTGGTGCTTATGGAAGAATTCTGCACTTATACGGCATCTGGCAGGGTATAAGTGCAGAACTCCATGGTAAGCAGGGCCCAATTTCACAGAGCTGCCTCAGCACAAAAAGTAGCTAAGCACAACAAAATTATGCTTACCAGAATAAGGTTACCGGCCAAACTACCATGTCTCATGTACAATATGTGACTAGTATCCTGCTCATTTCTGCAGAGCAGAATATTGTTAAGCAATATTTTTTGCTTAAGCAGCTTGGGCACAGGGCCTAAAATTGGGCCCACAGTTGGGTCATTGGGTTCTAGAAAAGTTCATAAAGCTACCTTGAAATCATAACAGGAAATTTACGGTCCAGGCATTGCCATTAGCCTTTTTGAGGTATGGTGGACACAGGAGTGCATTGTTTGATTTGGGTATACAGACATACCCAAAACCTAACAGTGCTCTGGTAATGTGTCCACCATATATCTCAAATTGGCTTAAATACAAAGTCCTGAAAATGTGGACTTCTCTATCTTTCCTACCTGATCAGCAAGAGTTTGGTTCTTGGAGTAGATCCTGAACAAAGCGGAGTGAGATATGACACAATACAGACAGTTGTTGTTTGAGCTCGTTGCCACAACGATCATTTCCTTGTCGGCTTTTGTGAGGGATCCTGTCTCCTTGGCCATTAGGGCATCGTAGTAGGCAAAGAAGGCACTGAATTCAGCAGGTCTGTGTGCCAGAACTTTGAAGACATTAGGGACAAAACCAGACTGAAAATAGATTAGCAAACTTGTTTATATACTGTAGTTGCACATACATATATTTAACAAGCTAAATTGAGTTTTTGTAAGTCCACAATCCAAAATATTCCTATCATAAATAGAAACATTTTGTTTCAGCAGGAAAGAGGCAAAAAAATTTGTCTTGGTGCCCCAAAATTAACACGATCCTCCTCTGCTAAGCAGGAGACAGATTTTAAGCCTGACACCAGCTTGGATTCCAATATATACTATTGCTCAATACCAGTACTGCAACTGGCAACTAGCCTCAGTGATCATTTCTTTATAGTCAACTTTTGTGAGTGATCTGGTTTACTTGCCAAGTAGAACAAAAGAGGGTCGGTGTCTATTATAAATTTAAAAAGTAGTGACCTTCAGGGCGTCCGAAGACAACCAAATACTCTTCTGGCCAACTGGTCTTTGCCGTTGCTTTGCAAATAGAATTTGTAGACTTGTACTATGATACACGGATTAAACCACACTTACGAAAATTTCAACCCTCTGTGTCTTTATTCTGATCTCCAGTTTTCTACCTTCTCTCAGTGGCCCTACATGCGGTCAACTCATTTGAATAATTTTACATTACAGTATCACATGTTATATAACACCCAAGCAGATCCTTGCCATTTGATTGGAGGAATGTCCGTCACGTGATAGCAAATAAACGTACTATTGCACGCTACGTCATTCACCGAGCATTTTTTGTTCCATTCACCGTGCATTTTTCGTTCCATCTGAGTTTGTTCTATTGCACGGTGCGTACCACATCATTACGTGCACGTGTCTGCACTTGGTCACTGTTGAATCCAAACAAGCCGAACCAAATGAAACGGTTCAATGTCACAATTAAATGTTTGTTGTTTTGAAAGTTGTATCCTCCAATCAAAATTACAAAGATCTACTTGGATGTTATATAAAACAAATAATGAATGTTTTTCATTCGTGCATTAGTGAGAATATTTTCATTCGTTGAAAGATAGAATGTTCCATTCAACTCGGCTCCGCCTCGTTGAAAAGAAACATTCCATCTTTCAACTCATGAAAATATTCGCACCATTGCACTCATAAACATTCATTATTTGTATATTATCACCTGATAACACGTGTTAATTACGTGATATCATGTGTGAAATGTAAAAAAAGTACTAATAAATGGGTTCTATTTTACGTTACATGCCAATACCTTTTCTGCCATTTCACTGATCCGATCCTGTATATCTTGAGGAAGGTCATGTTGCTCTGGAATCGGGTAACGACTTATAGGATGCTCATCGGATACACTGGAAAATCTTTGATGTCTGATAGTGTCACAGCTGCCCAATTTCTAGAAATGATAATAATAAAAATAATAATAAAAACACGAGGGATTTATATGGCACTCTAAAAAATAAATACCGGTACACAGAAACAACAGAAACAAACAAAAAGAAAGGGAAAAAAATAAACAGAAACAGACACATCATAAGCCGGGAAATAGGCGAGTTTTGAGTCAGCGCTCGAAGGTGGCAGTAGATGCCGCTTCCCTGATAGCAAAGGCCAGTTGCATTACCAGAAGGGGGGGGGAAGGTGCACCCCCCTATTCAGAACCCTCGCCCCACTCAGAACCATTGCCCCACCCACCACCTAAATGATATTTTTTTTAAAAGTGCACAGATAGATGGTTTAATACATGAAATAAACTTTCCCCCCAAACAAAATTATGTCTTTGCCACGCTTGCCCCCCAAAATGAAAATGTCTGGAAACCTTTACTGCACATGGCAGCTTGTCTTACAACTTAGGCCAAGGGGCAACAACAAAGAATGAATTCTCTGAACCAGTTGGAGAGTGGAACAACCAAGCTCAGGGTGACATCAGAAGAGGAGCGAAGCCCCCTGCAACCTCCACGTCCATCTGTATACACATGTACTATTGTATACGGTGAGATTGTCAGTTTGAAAAACTCTCACATGAATTTGATGAGTGCTTGAAGTTGAAAGGAAATAGATTATAGGTACTGTGTTTGGTAATTTCCCTAATGTTTTTTGGCAGTGAATTCAACAGGAGAACATGATGGAAAAAGCTTTGTCCAATCTAGAGTCGATCTTGCTTGTACCATAATGTTAGGCATCGAGTGGAGTATGTTAGCAGTTGATCAAAAACCTGGCCCAGAGGTGACCTGATGATTGGATATCGTTAACCCTTTCGTTACGGAGTTGTTTTGACATAAACAACCACCGCTGACGGAAATGTTCATTGATCACTCAACATAAGCACAATTTAACATAAGCCAGTCAACAGTGCACATCATTCATAGATTTAACAAACTCTCTGACATTTCTTTCAGATCAAACTTTCTTGCTATACAACTCACCACTGTAACCTGTACTTTGACCTTTTCACCCCAACAGTCCAAACTTTTTGTTGCCCCAAGAGGCACACAACCCCAACCCAAAATATCCAAATGACACTTAGTTTTAAGTTCTATAGTTGGAGTAATGGTCTGGAAACCATTTTTCTGCATATTGCGCACACTTTTGTAAAATCGGCCGCTTGAACTGCCAGTATAAAGAGCGCAAACTAAAGATTGCGCACAATTTGCAAGGTCGGGCAGATTAACTGCCAAATCTGCAGCGCGCAAACTGCAGTTTGCGCGCAATTTTGCCTAATTCGTTGTGCAAATCCGTTAATTGCGCTCAACACATGAACGATCGTGGACGTATTCGTCAATCGTGTCGGAATAAAAAAAACACGCGAAATAAAAAACTTTCCGACCACCGACCCAATTTTAATGAAATTTTTGGCCTGAATTGAAACTTGAAAATTTGTGATGCAGAGTCTTTTTTGTGGAAATAATGAAATTTTGTGAAAATAATGACATTTTTCAGCGGTAGCTTTCAGAGCATGCGGGCGGTGGACGCAAATCTTTCATTCTCATGGCCTAATTACCTCACTCACCCCGTAGTTCTTCAGCGAGCTGCGATACAATACCATACGATAATTTGCAAAGAGTCGACGACCAAATACGTCTAGTGTTTGTTTCATCAGAGACGCCATTGTTTGTATGCAGACAGCAGAGCAGCAGAGTCACTAATCAATTTTAATTGAAATAGCCAAGATTTGGTTTGACCCCTGCATTGTTGATAAACAAACCGCGCTGGTATTGACGGCCGAATGTTAGCAAAAATGCAATCGTGTTGACAGACGTTCACGTTGTGACTATTTCTACCTCCATGTTTTGACAAAATTTTAACATTTCTGTAAACTTTAATTTAAAGAGAATGCAACCCATGAACGGTTGGTTTGTTTCCAACAAATTCAACATTATTTTTTGAAAATGTGTGTAATATTGTTACAAACTGTGGCTATCTGTTTTTGCTTAGCATTTGTGGCTTTCCATACAAGACAATTCGTCTGATTGCGCCCTCTTTTGAATCAAATTCCTTCAGCATAACCGTACTTCCATCGTTGGTGGCGTTCTTTAAAAAAAATCTTTGAGAGAATCAGCTGCATGCTCAGTCAGTTTTTATGGGACGATTTCTACTTCGGACAATTCCAATCTTAAGACCAGGCTGTGAGTGCAGCTGGAGGATAAAACATAAAGGGATACTGCAAAAATGGCTTGCACTGTTCTGACATGTCTGACGAAACTGAGAGTGGCTTCAAAGGTAGCTTGTATTTGTGGGATCTTCCTCAACCATTGTATTTGTAACTCATGAACTTGTGTTCTTCTTAAAAATAAAAAATCTATCTACTTTCACTTTGGACTTGTGCTTGTTGTATGTCAATATCCTATCACCAGTCAGTCACTATTTTATGCACTATAGGCCTACTTATTTAACTAAATGAGCCCATAGTCTCGACGGTTGGTCAACTCGACTCGCTTGACATTGCCTGAGACAACTTGACGGTTAAGACAACTTGTGAGGATGACTGGCTGAGACAACTTGACAGCCCAACTCAACCAACAGTTCTGACAATTGAAGAGAAGGGGGGGGGGGGTCGATGGTTACTTAATTAAGAAAAACATGTAAAGTTTAAAACCAGAAATAATGCTCGTTCCACTTCCAATTATTTAGCGAGTTACATTTTTTGTCCAGTTTGCCCTGTGTGGGCTTGAATTTGGGTGGACAATTCAAACCTGCAAGACCACAGGTTTGACAGGGCTTGTGTACTGCTGAAGCTCAAAATGTTTAGAACCAGAGTATTCTCTTTTTACAACAGAATTTATATTATGAAATGAGTAAAATAAAAAAATACTTACACATTTTAACCTTTGATTGAACTGTTTTGATTTGAACAAGCAATGACAGGAAGATTTATCTCATTTGACATTTGTATTAATATTATGGGTTAGTATTCTTCAATGCTCAATCAGAATTGAGAGATTTCCCAGACTGAAAGTCAACGTTTGAACAAAAACACAAGACCGTCGAACTTGTCCAGTCATGAGTTTACTGGTTCATTGCTAAACTCAGTGGCCTCGCCTCGGGCAGGCCTGCAGTCCAGTTTAAATGTCGAGCCCTGCAAACGGCTGGCGGCCATGATGTGGCGGGTCCCATACTATAATCTACTGTGGATTCTCAAAGAACTATTAGAAAGTTAATTATACCTATTGTTTTTTTCCAATATTTTGCACAATAAAAGTCAACACTACCGGGGTAAATGCGAACTCTTTTTTCTTTAAAAACCTCAAACGCTATTTTTGTTCCCGGTTGTTATATTAAACTGTTGACCTAACTGGACAGTTTCAAGTGGAAGTAGTGTTATTACTTTACTATGTTGGTACTTGGGTATGTAGGCCTGGGGCAAACTAACCAAGTCAATGTGCGTTCTGTTTTTTGGAAGGCACCCAAGGCTTTTGTATGCGGACCCCTTGGTCACAATTACCGCTGCCCATAACATACCTTTGACCTTGGCATCCACTGGATGTTTGCATGCTAAATAAATCTTCAATGCTCCGGAACGCACTGGGGCTTCTGGCTCATTCACTACCGGTAGATGTTTTGCAACCCAAGGCAACAAAAAGGGCTGCCCACAACGCACCTCCCGCGGCATTGACCCAAGATTTGCATGCAAAGCACGGTTTCAATGATATAATGTCAGCTATTCGTGTACACGTCAACGGACAAACAGTGGGCTAAACGATTTACCGGCTTAATATAGTTTACTAAAAATAAAAGAAAGGGGGTAATGGCAAGACATATGTACACTATCTTTAAGGAATAACTTTCATGTGAAAGAGAAGAAATTTACAAGAAAACATGACATACCTATTTAATACTATTTTGCCTAATTTATTTCCAGTTGCCGTCAAGCCAAGCGGTGAGAGTTCTGTCAACAGGCCAATATTGTCTTAAACCTACAGTAAGTTTTCATTTGTTTACAAAGTTAATAGGAAAGGCATGATTCATGGGGATAAGAAACAAGTAGGTTTTAAAGTATTTTGTTCATATTTGCCTACGAGTTAAGAAAAGACATGACCATTGACTGTGTCCAAATCTACAATCCCGGCCAAAATGCTTGGGCCACCCGTTCCTATAGTGTTACAATAACCATACAATAACCATTCCCTGTCTCACAATAAACATTCTCTCCCCCGTCCCCCGTCCCCCCGCTCAATGTTGTCTGGAACGCAGAAGACCGTGCAACTATGTGATTCAACATTGAAAGGGGCAGGGGGGCCCAACGAGATATGGCCGGGATTGTCTGAAATTTTTTAAGCGTGAATTTTTTGGTTAAACATTACAAAATAAGGCTTTAAAATGACTATGAATGTCCAAAGACAGTGATTGCCATTCATCGCTGAGTAGGGCGTTAAAACAAAATTCAAATCAGCAAGGATGATTTTGTGGGGGGGGGGTGACTAAGAATGTTCAGAGACAGACAATGTTCATGTATTGCTGAAAACGGCGTTAATACACAATTCGAAGCAGTGAGGATGTTTTTGTCGGGGAGGGGGGGGGGGCTGACTATGATTGTGCTTTGACAGTAAATGACTATTTCTTGCCGAGTAGAGCGTTTGAACACAAAAGAACACACACAGGCAACATTTTTGTTGTTGAAATTTGTGTAATTTTTTTGTTGGGGGTGGTATTATGTTGTGAGCATTAATACAAAATAAGTAAAAAGAGAATAGAAACAATGGGATTGAAAAATGAAAGAATGGTTATAAGCAATGAACATTCATTGTTTGTCGAGGAAGGTGATAAAAATAAAAGAAAAAAAAACACGAGCATTTTGTCTCTCCTGAACTCCATTTAGGTTCAAGACATTTGACTTGTTAAGCGTATCTCTTAACCATTACACCATTCATAGACTTACACCATTCATAGACTTGATTTCAAGTCTGAGATCGCGGTTATTCCTCTGTATCAGGCACGAGAAACGCCCCACAGATAAGCTATCATGGGCCAATATAACAATGTGCGCTATTTAGCCCAATAATGTATTGGCTATCAAGTAGACTAAAAGCCACGATCGCAGGCTTGAAACCAAGTCTACACGGTTCACCGTAGTAGAGTAAATAAAGAGATTTCATAAATTTCTTTTCTATTTTGGTTTTGAGGGTTAACCGTTTGATTTTCTGCCAAATAACCGAATGAGGTGGTTCAAAAGAATATGAACAGGTTATGTGTTGTTTGTGCACTGCAATACCCTTTTCGTGTTGAACAAAAACCTTTTTCACGTAAGTTACAAGCAAACATGCCATGGTGAATCGTGTGGTGAACCGTCAGACATGCGTGATCTGTCCACACATTTGGCGGGTACTAACGGGTCATCTTCTTGGCGAACCCCACTCTCTTCTTCGGATCCAAATCCGTTACAAGTCCCTTTTTACGAGCTTGCCTGTACTTGAATCCAAGTCTATTCATGGCGCGCCTCATGGTTCTATCTGAGACATGCATCAGTCTGCATGCAGACTTTATTCTTGCCGAGGTAAATGGCCCCTCTGTTTTCCTAAGTTTCTGTACATTTCTCACCAAAAGACGCTCCTGGCGCTTAGAAAGAAGTCTTTTTCGCCCACCTCGGCCACGGTGACACCGGTGAACTTGCCCTTCATGTTTACAATTCCGCTGAACAGAACTACGGGATACATTGCACGTTGCCGCTATTTCTCTCTGTGATTTTCCGCTCTTCCGCAAAAGACGAATAATTATATGCACGATTTTCGTTCGAAATTAAGCCACGAAACACCATGTTGTAAATTGGCTCTTGCTTTCTATAACTATGTATCAAATGCTTTGCTTCACTTATGAATTGTCTCTGATCCACCAAAGATAGGAGTATATCTGTGTGCAGTCAACTCCGCAAAATCAACTAAAGGAACTTTCAGACAATCCCGCGCAAAATGCTTGGGCCACCCATTCCCAACGCTACAATAAACATTCACTGTCGACATCCCCTGACAATAAACATTCTCTCCCCGTCGTCCCCCCCCCCCCCACAAAAACATCCTTGCTGTTTTGTAACGCCCTACTCAGCAGTAAACGGACATTCAGTGTCTATGGACATTCATAGTCTTTTAAAGCCTTATTTTGTAATAAGAAATTCAAAAATCACGCTGAAAGAATTTCAGACAATCCCGGCCAAAATGCTTGGGCCACCCGTTCCTATAGTGTTACAATAACCATACAATAACCATTCCCTGTCTCACAATAAACATTCTCTCCCCCGTCCCCCGTCCCCCCGCTCAATGTTGTCTGGAACGCAGAAGACCGTGCAACTATGTGATTCAACATTGAAAGGGGGCAGGGGGGCCCAACGAGATATGGCCGGGATTGTCTGAAATTTTTTAAGCGTGAATTTTTTGGTTAAACATTACAAAATAAGGCTTTAAAATGACTATGAATGTCCAAAGACAGTGATTGCCATTCATCGCTGAGTAGGGCGTTAAAACAAAATTCAAATCAGCAAGGATGATTTTGTGGGGGGGGGGGGGGGTGACTAAGAATGTTCAGAGACAGACAATGTTCATGTATTGCTGAAAACGGCGTTAATACACAATTCGAAGCAGTGAGGATGTTTTTGTCGGGGAGGGGGGGGGGGCTGACTATGATTGTGCTTTGACAGTAAATGACTATTTCTTGCCGAGTAGAGCGTTTGAACACAAAAGAACACACACAGGCAACATTTTTGTTGTTGAAATTTGTGTAATTTTTTTGTTGGGGGTGGTATTATGTTGTGAGCATTAATACAAAATAAGTAAAAAGAGAATAGAAACAATGGGATTGAAAAATGAAAGAATGGTTATAAGCAATGAACATTCATTGTTTGTCGAGGAAGGTGATAAAAATAAAAGAAAAAAAAACACGAGCATTTTGTCTCTCCTGAACTCCATTTAGGTTCAAGACATTTGACTTGTTAAGCGTATCTCTTAACCATTACACCATTCATAGACTTACACCATTCATAGACTTGATTTCAAGTCTGAGATCGCGGTTATTCCTCTGTATCAGGCACGAGAAACGCCCCCACAGATAAGCTATCATGGGCCAATATAACAATGTGCGCTATTTAGCCCAATAATGTATTGGCTATCAAGTAGACTAAAAGCCACGATCGCAGGCTTGAAACCAAGTCTACACGGTTCACCGTAGTAGAGTAAATAAAGAGATTTCATAAATTTCTTTTCTATTTTGGTTTTGAGGGTTAACCGTTTGATTTTCTGCCAAATAACCGAATGAGGTGGTTCAAAAGAATATGAACAGGTTATGTGTTGTTTGTGCACTGCAATACCCTTTTCGTGTTGAACAAAAACCTTTTTCACGTAAGTTACAAGCAAACATGCCATGGTGAATCGTGTGGTGAACCGTCAGACATGCGTGATCTGTCCACACATTGGCGGGTACTAACGGGTCATCTTCTTGGCGAACCCCACTCTCTTCTTCGGATCCAAATCCGTTACAAGTCCCTTTTTACGAGCTTGCCTGTACTTGAATCCAAGTCTATTCATGGCGCGCCTCATGGTTCTATCTGAGACATGCATCAGTCTGCATGCAGACTTTATTCTTGCCGAGGTAAATGGCCCCTCTGTTTTCCTAAGTTTCTGTACATTTCTCACCAAAAGACGCTCCTGGCGCTTAGAAAGAAGTCTTTTTCGCCCACCTCGGCCACGGTGACACCGGTGAACTTGCCCTTCATGTTTACAATTCCGCTGAACAGAACTACGGGATACATTGCACGTTGCCGCTATTTCTCTCTGTGATTTTCCGCTCTTCCGCAAAAGACGAATAATTATATGCACGATTTTCGTTCGAAATTAAGCCACGAAACACCATGTTGTAAATTGGCTCTTGCTTTCTATAACTATGTATCAAATGCTTTGCTTCACTTATGAATTGTCTCTGATCCACCAAAGATAGGAGTATATCTGTGTGCAGTCAACTCCGCAAAATCAACTAAAGGAACTTTCAGACAATCCCGCGCAAAATGCTTGGGCCACCCATTCCCAACGCTACAATAAACATTCACTGTCGACATCCCCTGACAATAAACATTCTCTCCCCGTCGTCCCCCCCCCCCACAAAAACATCCTTGCTGTTTTGTAACGCCCTACTCAGCAGTAAACGGACATTCAGTGTCTATGGACATTCATAGTCTTTTAAAGCCTTATTTTGTAATAAGAAATTCAAAAATCACGCTGAAAGAATTTCAGACAATCCCGGCCAAAATGCTTGGGCCACCCGTTCCTATAGTGTTACAATAACCATACAATAACCATTCCCTGTCTCACAATAAACATTCTCTCCCCCGTCCCCCGTCCCCCCGCTCAATGTTGTCTGGAACGCAGAAGACCGTGCAACTATGTGATTCAACATTGAAAGGGGGCAGGGGGGCCCAACGAGATATGGCCGGGATTGTCTGAAATTTTTTAAGCGTGAATTTTTTGGTTAAACATTACAAAATAAGGCTTTAAAATGACTATGAATGTCCAAAGACAGTGATTGCCATTCATCGCTGAGTAGGGCGTTTAAAACAAAATTCAAATCAGCAAGGATGATTTTGTGGGGGGGGGGGGGGGGGTGTGACTAAGAATGTTCAGAGACAGACAATGTTCATGTATTGCTGAAAACGGCGTTAATACACAATTCGAAGCAGTGAGGATGTTTTTGTCGGGGAGGGGGGGGGGGCTGACTATGATTGTGCTTTGACAGTAAATGACTATTTCTTGCCGAGTAGAGCGTTTGAACACAAAAGAACACACACAGGCAACATTTTTGTTGTTGAAATTTGTGTAATTTTTTTGTTGGGGGTGGTATTATGTTGTGAGCATTAATACAAAATAAGTAAAAAGAGAATAGAAACAATGGGATTGAAAAATGAAAGAATGGTTATAAGCAATGAACATTCATTGTTTGTCGAGGAAGGTGATAAAAATAAAGAAAAAAAAACACGAGCATTTTGTCTCTCCTGAACTCCATTTAGGTTCAAGACATTTGACTTGTTAAGCGTATCTCTTAACCATTACACCATTCATAGACTTACACCATTCATAGACTTGATTTCAAGTCTGAGATCGCGGTTATTCCTCTGTATCAGGCACGAGAAACGCCCCCACAGATAAGCTATCATGGGCCAATATAACAATGTGCGCTATTTAGCCCAATAATGTATTGGCTATCAAGTAGACTAAAAGCCACGATCGCAGGCTTGAAACCAAGTCTACACGGTTCACCGTAGTAGAGTAAATAAAGAGATTTCATAAATTTCTTTTCTATTTTGGTTTTGAGGGTTAACCGTTTGATTTTCTGCCAAATAACCGAATGAGGTGGTTCAAAAGAATATGAACAGGTTATGTGTTGTTTGTGCACTGCAATACCCTTTTCGTGTTGAACAAAAACCTTTTTCACGTAAGTTACAAGCAAACATGCCATGGTGAATCGTGTGGTGAACCGTCAGACATGCGTGATCTGTCCACACATTTGGCGGTACTAACGGGTCATCTTCTTGGCGAACCCCACTCTCTTCTTCGGATCCAAATCCGTTACAAGTCCCTTTTTACGAGCTTGCCTGTACTTGAATCCAAGTCTATTCATGGCGCGCCTCATGGTTCTATCTGAGACATGCATCAGTCTGCATGCAGACTTTATTCTTGCCGAGGTAAATGGCCCCTCTGTTTTCCTAAGTTTCTGTACATTTCTCACCAAAAGACGCTCCTGGCGCTTAGAAAGAAGTCTTTTTCGCCCACCTCGGCCACGGTGACACCGGTGAACTTGCCCTTCATGTTTACAATTCCGCTGAACAGAACTACGGGATACATTGCACGTTGCCGCTATTTCTCTCTGTGATTTTCCGCTCTTCCGCAAAAGACGAATAATTATATGCACGATTTTCGTTCGAAATTAAGCCACGAAACACCATGTTGTAAATTGGCTCTTGCTTTCTATAACTATGTATCAAATGCTTTGCTTCACTTATGAATTGTCTCTGATCCACCAAAGATAGGAGTATATCTGTGTGCAGTCAACTCCGCAAAATCAACTAAAGGAACTTTCAGACAATCCCGCGCAAAATGCTTGGGCCACCCATTCCCAACGCTACAATAAACATTCACTGTCGACATCCCCTGACAATAAACATTCTCTCCCCGTCGTCCCCCCCCCCCACAAAAACATCCTTGCTGTTTTGTAACGCCCTACTCAGCAGTAAACGGACATTCAGTGTCTATGGACATTCATAGTCTTTTAAAGCCTTATTTTGTAATAAGAAATTCAAAAATCACGCTGAAAGAATTTCAGACAATCCCGGCCAAAATGCTTGGGCCACCCGTTCCTATAGTGTTACAATAACCATACAATAACCATTCCCTGTCTCACAATAAACATTCTCTCCCCCGTCCCCCGTCCCCCCGCTCAATGTTGTCTGGAACGCAGAAGACCGTGCAACTATGTGATTCAACATTGAAAGGGGGCAGGGGGGCCCAACGAGATATGGCCGGGATTGTAGCAACTTTGACTATGGCTATGGCTGTTGGAGTTGGCTCCATTGTAGGGCTGCATCAACAACCTTGAAGAGAAGGCCTTTTCAGGGATCTGTCTGAAGCCACTCCCGAAGCCATTAATGCGCATAATTCCATGAAACAACAAAAGTTATTGCAAAGTGTTCTAGTCATACACACCTTTCAGCATATTTCATTCATTTGTTTATTCACTACCACGATGGCATGACGAGCTGTGCCCATCTGGGCCCAATTTCATAGAGCTGCTTAAGCACAACAAGTAGCTAAGCACAACAAAATTATGCTTACCAGAATAAGGTTACCAGCCAAAATACCATGCCACATGTACAATTTGTGACTGGTATCCTGCTCATTTCTGCTTAGCAGAAAACTGTTAAGCAATATTTTCTGCTTTTAAAAGCAGCTCTATGAAATTGGGCCCTGACTCTATCAAGTGTAGTGTTTAGAGAGAGATGGGACCGCTTAGACCAGTGTCAGCCTCGATGGAAGATTTCAAGGTCATGTTGGGAAGACCTCTACACCGAGGGGCATCAGGCATCCAGAGGACACGGTTAGCTGGCTCATTATGGCTGAAAACGTGACCAGCTAGCATATTTAATATCTTTATGAAGTAGTCTTTTGTAGAATAAACAAACGTTGAATTTGATTGATTATCAGGCACCAGTCGCTAAGCCAGAAACCAGAAGGACGGTGACGTTAATCCCAGGGGATGGAGTTGGACCGGAGCTCATGCAGTCAGTGCGGGAGGTGTTTAAAAGTGCTGGGGTACCTGTAGATTTTGAAGAGATTTTTGTCAGGTAGGCCATTACAATCAAGCTTGATTACTGTTGTAACCCCACTCCTTTGCCCAATTTCATAGAGCTGCTTTTAAGCACACAAAAAATAACTAAGCACAACAAAATTATGCGTACCGGATTAAGGATACCCGACAAACTACCAAGTACAATTTGCGACTGTTGTCCTGCTCATTTCTGCTTAGCAGAAAATTGTTAAGCAATATTTTCTGCTGAAGCAGCTCTATGAAATTGGGCTGTTGAGGAAAGGGTTGAGGTCATTGCAACTGTGGGTTTGTTTGTCAAGAATTTGGTGTACATGTACTGTAGGTCTGTACTTTCCTACTTGCTAGATTTGTAAACGTACAATCTGGAAAAGTCTATCTTATCCCTGGTTACCGACTTTCTTTAAGATGTTCAATTTGTTTACTGTGAATCCTGTTTTGATTGCAGCGAGGTACAGGTTGGTAGGAGCGCAACATTGGATGATGTCGTGGACTCCTTCAAGAGGAACCAGGTGGCACTCAAGGGGATTATTCACACACCCTGGGGAGGTGGTGGGGAGCTACAGACACTCAACATGAAGATTAGGTAATGTAACAAAACTTGCATACTTCATAGACCCCTTGCATTTGCCGACATTGCTGAGGTCAAACAATGCAAACGTGTACACGCTGAGCACAACTCTCAGCCAATGATAGGTCTTCATTGACCTCAGTAAGGACACTGTTGTGGGCTTGTGCTGTCATATGCAAGGGGTTTATTGGGGGACATGAAGATTAGGTAACGGAACAAAACTTGCATTTATAGACCCCTTGCATTGGCCGTCGTTGCTGAGGTCAAACAATGCAAACGTTCTCACGCTGAGCACAACTCTCAGCCAATGATGAGTCTTCGTTGACCCTAGTGAAAACACTGTTGTAGGCTTGTGCTGTCATATGCAAGGGGTCTATTGGGGGACATGAAGATTAGGTAATGTAACAAAACTTGCATTTAAAGACCCCTTGCATTGGCCGCCATTGCTGAGGTCAAACGATGCAAACGTGTACACGCTGAGCACAACTCTCAGCCAATGATAGGTCTTCATTGACCCCAGTGAGGACACTGTTGTGGGCTTGTGACGTCATGTGCAAGGGGTCTATTGGGAGACATTGGGCGTTCTATTTAAACCATTACTCCTTTTTTGCCAGGAAGTGACCTCAATCCTCCACTATCCTCCTCTCCTAAAGCTACGGCTATGGTCGTTGGCTTCAACAGTAACGTTGAAGATTAGGAATTTTCAATTGCCAAAGCCAGGCATGAGACTTAATCAGGAATTTTCCTGATTTCAGGTTTTTTCTTTGATCTCCCTGTGCCCTCAGATTTTCTTGAGTGAGAAAAAAATTGTCATCACTGAGATGAAAGACTCTGCCCTTGTTATGACCTTAAGATGCCTAGATGAAATGATGTAGAGCGTATGTACACCTCTACAATGCAACCGCCTGTGAACTCAGGGATCTCCTCACCAAGAGGGAAACTTTTCTTAAATGTTTAAATTTTTAATACAATCTCACCCCTGCCATGCATTTCAACACAGCTTTACATTTACGTGTTATGTATTTCCATGACGACACCTCTTCTTTTACTAGACGAGAGCTGGATCTATTTGCCAATGTTGTAAAGTGTTGTACTCTACCTGGAGTTCAGACAAGACACAGTGATCTGGACTTGGTAGTTATCCGTGAACAGACAGAGGGGGAATACAGTGCATTGGAACATGAGGTAAATAGTTTTTGTGAAGTGGGGAGTAACTTAAATCTGGCCAAAGTTCATTTTGTAGCATCTATATTTGTTATAACAATTATCACCTAACCCTTAATTAGATCAACTACATTTTAGACAGTGTGTATACATGTAAGTTCAAGTTCAGGTATTGAAGACTAGAAGATTAGTTTTTTAAAAGGCAGCATGTCTTTAGTGTAACCTTTGTCTGAGTTTGGTTGGCAAGGAATGTTATTCTGAAATTAATCAAAACTTTAAAACCCGTTCGGACATGTAACAATTTTTCAATTACACCCTATGGAGAAATTGTTTTAAACATTTTTCTGTTTACTTCTTACGAGATATTTTTCTTTGTTAAAATCTTTTGTATTGTTTTTTTCATTCAGTATTAAGCCACAAGGAAAACTGATTGGGCAACTTTTAAATAATTTTGGGTTGAATGAAGAAAAATTTACTAGAGTGGTATTTGAACCTGCGTCCTCTGGATTAACATGCTAGCGCTCCACCAACTGATCCATCTAGCCCTGATGTTGGCAGTCTCCCTATTGCATGTATTTTGTCAATATGTTCAGGGGTGCCAGTCAGAAGCCATTCAACCTGTAACTGCCGTTTTTGCTTTTTGTTGACAGAGTGTACCAGGTGTCATTGAATGTTTGAAGATAATCACAAGGGATAACTCCCTGCGGATCGCTAAGTTTGCATTCGACTATGCCACGAGGAACAACCGTCAAAAAGTAACTGCGGTTCACAAGGCTAACATCATGTAAGTCTAACAGGGCAGTCAGGTTGGCGTAGTGGTATCTTGCCTTGCCTTCCACCTCTGGGGACCCCAATTCAAATCACACCAAGCACTACGTGGATTGGGTTTTTCAGTGCCGGCCCGATTGCGTGGGCTTTCCCTGGAATATTTCTCTGGGGTTTCCCTCCCGCACCTAAAACTGAAACTTCCTTCATTGGGGTTCTTGGCTGGTATAGTGATTAAGTTCGCTTTCTGAGAGTCCTTGGCTTCACAACCAGAATAAATGAAATGAAATAAAATCAAATCAAGCATTGTATTCAGTACATTTGGGCTTAAGTTTAGAACTAGCTTTGTAAGCAATTGGTCATCATCATTTAAAAAGACCACACGATAGATTTCATACTCATTTAATGAAGATTTCTGCTTCCCTGTCAATTTAGTTATTGTTTCCTATGTACTCAACCTTTCAATTGACATTTTGGGTTTGTGAAAATGCTGATGTGGTAACATTTTTCGTGCAAGAAATCATTGATATAACCCAAATATTTCTTTACCAAGTTTCTTCTAATTGACCAAAAGAATTCTAAAAGAGTTCAGAATTTTAGCTAGCAGACCTAAAGAAACTTGTGAACGAAAGATTGAAAGAAATAAAGAGTTATATATCAATTTACACTCGAAACATCATGCAGAAGAAAATGTAGGAAAAAATGGGCACAAACTTAGACAAAAATTGACCGACTTGTTCGAAATCTGTATGTGTCAATGTGTCATTATAAGTGTCGGTCTGTCCAGGACTATATACGACCAATCATGGAGGTAGAAAATCTCCATGGACCAACCAATGTTAACCAATGAAAAGCGAACCCAACTACACCTAGTCTGCCGTTTCAAGTCTGACAATGCGCTTAGTTTTGTTCACATTATTGGTCGCACAAAACGCTATTTGGAAGGTTAATCAAGAAGAGGGCGCTATTTCAGGAGGACAAGAAATCATCATTACAGACTTGAGCAAGACTATAACCATGACATGTGACATCATGTTTTGATGGAAATTTGTTGTTCCCTAACACATGAACATCATGTATATCATTTTATTCTTATCCTCTTTAGGAAACTCGGAGATGGTCTTTTCTTGAACAGCTGCCGTCAAATCTCAACCCTGTACCCCAAGATACAGTTTGAGTCGATGATTGTCGATAACTGCTGCATGCAGCTAGCATCTAACCCCCACCAGTTTGATGTACTGGTCACCCCCAACCTGTATGGTAACATTGTTGATAACCTTGCCGCTGGCTTAGTCGGAGGAGCTGGAGTAGTCCCAGGGGAGAGCTATTCAACAGAATTCGCCATCTTTGAGCCTGTAGGTTGAAAATAATCAAATGAATGATTAATCGTCACTCCTTGGAGTGATTTAACCAGGATCCTTCCTCACTCTAACATGTCTAACTAAATCCAACACCAATTCAACACCCAAACTGTTAGACTCTGATTATGGTGGTGTGCCTGATCCCATGAGGTGATTTACTAGGATCCTCCCTCGCTCTAACATGTCTAACGAAATCCAACACTGAATTCTGACTATGGTGGTATGCCTGATGTAAAGCGTAATCAGTTTACTAGTGCAGTCCTCAAGCTAACAGAATCTCAAACAAAGCATGCTGTTGGATTTTGATGGAGTGGGGGTTGTTGGGGTTTTAATGAATGTATCAAAACATGTGGTATCAAATGCATGGGGTTTGTTGAAATTCTCTCAGCTGGTTTAAAAAAGACAAACTGTAAACTTGTATTTTTTTTTTGCAGTCCTTCAACCCACCACCCCCCACACATGTGTGAGGCCTGTAATGGTGTTTCTTACAAGGGCCTATTGGACTGTGTTATTTTTAATCTCTATTATGTCTATTTTGTAGTTTGTTGTTCTGGGCATTTTTTTTTTTTCATTCTAAAAGTCAACATAATAATTATTTACAGGCTGTAAATAATGCCCTGAAGACAAATGTCTTGACAGCTCAAGATGGCCGAGACCAGAATGCACGTTTCTATCCTGAAAGCGGTGACCTTCAATGCATAAGGTCGAGATTGAGCACCCATTGTGGCCATGGAAGAACCATGCATGTTAACTTGTATAACTTGTTGTTGATTGATCAGGGTGCCAGACATACTTTCTCCCAAGCTGTTGGTCGTAACATCGCCAATCCTACTGCAATACTGCTCTGTGCTGCCAACATGCTCAAACATCTCCAGTGAGTATCAACACGTTTTGTTTATTTCTAAAAATATTAACGGGTTATTCCTCCGAAAGGCTTCTGTTTGATAGAGCAAAGTCAAACACCAAGTGAATTAAACGTTAGGTGGACAAAATGGTATGTGAGTTAGATTTGAAACTTTTCATGGTGGAAAAACAATCTAGTTAGGTTTGCGGAGACACCATGTACGTAAATGTCTCTATGAGTTTTGGTGGTTCTGAAAAGAACAGGGCCCAATTTTATAGAGCTGCTTAAGCAGAAAATATTGCTTCCTAATATTCTGCTAAGCGGAAAAGAACAGGATACCAGTCACAAATTTTTACTTGTGACATGTTAGTTTGGCTGGTAACCATATTCTGGTAAGCATAATTTCATTGTGCTTAGCTACTTTTTGTGCTTAAGCAGCTCTATGAAATCGGGCCCTGGTGGTTTGACAATTCGGCATTTCAATCAGTACGCTTTGATCGTCTTCAGGAGCATGCTGGACTCTGTTTTGTGCTGCTTAAGTGGTATGTTCCAGGGGCTCAACTTCATGGCTCTGCTTACCACTGGATTCTGCGCTTGTGATCCCCATTCTTTGCTTACAGGGCAAGCGCCAAATTTCTGCGCTAGCTGTGCAAGCGAAGAATGATTAGTTTTAACGTGGAGTGCGTATGCACACAAGCAAAATTCCCTGCTAACCTGTGAAATACGCTTGACGAAAGCACAGAATTCCCTGCTTCGGTAGATTTTTTGCTTACAGTAAGCAGAGCCATGACATTGGGCCCAGGAAAAGACAGAGCTGTAACTTATTTCCTTATTTCCTCTCTTTGCTCCTGACAGCCTGGACACACACTCCAATCTCATTCATTCTGCTGTGAGATCAGTTCTTAAAGCTGGCAAGGTGAGATACCAATATGGCCTTAATCTGGCCTTAATGTCCTGTCATTCTAACGGAAGCCCCAGCCCTCCTCTGCATTCCTTGATTTCCAAATCAAACTTCATCTAGTAATGCAATCTTCACCTCTCCCTTTTTACCTTTGCCCCTTACACTCCTTTCCCAGCTAAGCTCTGTCAGTCCCCTCCAACCAAACTCTACCTTTTCATGACATTTTGCTGCCATCCATACCCCAGCCCTCCTCTTCACTTGATTTCCCTCCCATTCAAACCCCATTTTCCAATGCATTCTTCACCTTGCCTCTTCCCCTGCCCCTCCCCTCCACCCTTCCTCAATCAAACTTTACCTGTTCACTTGCCTTCTTCCACCTGTTCAAGCCCCACTAATCCTCTTTACTCTTTCTTTCTAAGCGTCGCCTCTACTCCACCCAATCCAAGCTCCACTGCTCCGTTCATTCCTCTCCCATCTAGACCCTACTTCCCTCTAAAACTTTGTGTTTACTGGCACAAATGGAACAGTTGTGGAACAGAGTATCCAATATTTGTAAATTTTGTGTACCCAGTCACAGATGGCTATGTAACCACTTGTATATTATTAAAGGCTTGTCATTTTAAATGTAAGCCATGTACACATTGTTTATGAACAAATAAATAATTCTTGTTATCACCTAGTCAAAGTATTGCAACCCAAAAAGTAAAAAGAAAATGGCAATTTTAAATCAAATTTGAAATTGCATTTTTAAATATTTTTTTAACCCACATGATATTAACCGACAGGCCAACAAGCTAAATCGATTGTTTAAACTTTTGATCCATTGATTTTCATTGTTTGAAGGTTCGAACTCAGGACATCGGCGGGTATGCTTCAACCACAGAGTTTACTAGTGCTGTCATTAACAACCTGAGATAGACTAGCCAACACGAGGACAGAAAAACCACTTCAAAAGCATTACAGTCGATGTTAAAGGTCAACAAACTCAGGAACTTCACAATGGGGCCCTCAATACCCCGCTGTTTTCTGCCATTATGTAAATCGTAAAGCCATGGTGTACATTGTCTGTGTGCAATTTAGTGTGTGATTGAAGTCAACAATGACACCACGCCTTGTGTGTAATGTGACAAAAAGCTACAGAAACTTGAGTCAAGATTTTACTCAAAATATGTCAGGATTTCAACTCAGCATAAAGGATGATAAAGGCTACAAAAATAGGTCACATGTTTTTAAAAAGAAATACAAATGCATATACTGTACTGTGTGACTGATACAGTCAATAGAAAATACAAAATGTGTATGATATTATATTATTAAATCACAACATTCAAGAAGTGAAATGTTTTTATGATTGAGGATTGTGTAGATTTGACTCGTTGCCGTGTAAAAATGTATATTTTTGCAACTTTTAAACGAACACATTGTTTGGAAATCTTTTTCAAGAATACAAGCGATTTCATCTTGTATCTTGTGTATAATTTATGTGATAAAAAGTATCATCAGCGATCGTTGCTATGATGATGGGGAGTCCTTACGACACTAAAAATGTATCACAAACATTTGACCCAAATTAATGACAGATGGCAGATTCCAGTTTGACTGTCAGTTGATTATAGTCATTTACAATTTTAACGAACCTTTTTTTAATGGATTTTGCATTTCCAAATAGTTTTGTTTTGCAGTTATAATTCTAACTCTTGCCTTTTGGGGGGGGGGCAGACAGTCACATGGTTTTTTGCAGGCCATATTCCTGTCTTTCCTTGGATTTCTGCTTGTGCAAGTTATAACATTGAATAGGCACAAAGTGAAACCTTACACTTTTTTACCTTCCCTAGCTAAAGTTGTATTTATTTAAAGAGTATACAAGTAAAGTACTTTAACATAAAACAAAACTCTGATCCAGTTGATTGTTTAGTTTTCAAAAAATGTAATAATTATATTTAAATATCAGTTGCAATTTTAAGCCACTCATGTGGAGAGAGATTAATAAATTGTTGAAATGTTGACAGAATATAATTTGGCTATTAATTGTTTATAATGTTGGTTTGTCTGTGAAGATATGAAAGGTGGCCTGGGGGTAAGGGTAAGGGGATCGAGGGTACCCAACACAGCACCCCCACCCGTAGAAGCTCGTTGTTTATAATGTTGGTTTGTCTGTGAAGATATGCAAGGTGGCCTGGGGGTAAGGGTAAGGGGATCAAGGGTACCCAACACAGCACCCCCACCTGTAGAAGCTCGTTTATAATGTTGGTTTGTCTGTGAAGATATGAAAGGTGGCCTGGGGGTAAGGGTAAGGGATCGAGGGTACCCAACACAGCACCCCCACCCGTAGAAGCTCGTTGTTTATAATGTTGGTTTGTCTGTGAAGATATGAAAGGTGGCCTGGGGGTAAGGGTAAGGGGATCGAGGGTACCCAACACAGCACCCCCACCCGTAGAAGCTCGTTGTTTATAATGTTGGTTTGTCTGTGAAGATAGGAAAGGTGGCCTGGGGGTAAGGGTAAGGGGATCGAGGGTACCCAACACAGCACCCCCACCCGTAGAAGCTCGTTGTTTATAATGTTGGTTTGTCTGTGAAGATATGAAAGGTGGCCTGGGGGTAAGGGTAAGGGGATCGAGGGTACCCAACACAGCACCCCACCTGTAGAAGCTCGTTGTTTATAATGTTGGTTTGTCTGTGAAGATATGAAAGGTGGCCTGGGGGTAAGGGTAAGGGGATCAAGGGTACCCAATACAGCACCCCCACCTGTAGAAGCTCTTTTTTTATATTGTTGGTTTGTCTGTGAAGATATGAAAGGGGAGTGGGGGTAAGGGGATCGAGGGTACCCAACACAGCACCCCCACCCGTAGAAGCTCGTTGTTTATAATGTTGGTTTGTCTGTGAAGATATGAAAGGTGGCCAGGGGTTAAGGGTAAGGGGATCGAGGGTACCCAACACAGCACTCCCACCTGTAGAAGCTCTTTGTTTATATTGTTGGTTTGTCTGTGAAGATATGAAAGGGGAGTGGGGGTAAGGGGATCGAGGGTACCCAACACAGCACCCCCACCCGAATTTAATATTTTTTGTTTATTGGGAGACCTTAGAATGGCAGGTGGCTACCGGGTTAATTTCTAATGTTTACTTAGGTATGAGAATGTGCATATTTACCAGAACAAACAATGACCTGTTAATTGTGTGCTACTATCACCCAGTGTCCCCAAATGATCTCCTAATGCAACAAGGATAGCAGGGGGGGGGGGCATATAGCGCACAGAGTGCTTTATATTGATTATGCTTTTGGTTCCAATAAATCCCCAAAGTGATTCCAACCCCTTTTCTTGAGGACTTGAGTCTGGTCTCGGACTTGACTTTGGGTCTTTGAGTGCATTTTTGGTTGACTCGGACAATTGGTCTCGGACTTGGACAACAAGGACTTGACTGCAGAAAATTCTGTTGGAGAGAAAATAATCAGTGGAAATCTTTTGGTTACATTTGAGTGGAAACCTGTTTTCAGCAGTAGTTTTCGTAGGCTCATAACTACTCATTGTGGTGAGCGATATAAGCAACTATATTTTAGAAGAAAAACAATTTTCTATGGAGGAAATGGTATTGGTGTGATTTGATAATCAGCTTTCAGATTGAAAATATATATTTTCTCTATTTTGATATTTCCAATCCTCAGTTCAGTTCTTGGCTAATTTTTTTAAAGACCACTGATGAACCTCTTTAAAAAGCTGTTGCCATTGCAGTAGAACAAAGGCCTTGATAGAAAACAGTTGTCCAGTTCCCAGCACTACGTGTGAAAAAAAACGTCTCAAATTTCTTCAAGGTGGATTCAAGAGGTAGACAGAAAGATAATCCTCCTACCAGTATTTCATATTAAAAATCATTATGATTTAAAATTTTGCCAAGGAAAACAAACATAGCAGGGCGAGAGCGCCACCAAGCGACAGAGTGAATGCTGCATTACGTCGTCTGCATGCATGCAGTACACAGAAGCTTGATGATGACATCATGTACACATTTAGACAGCAACAGAAAGTTGCTCGGGTGTGGTGAAACAACTATCATCGGACCTGCGTTGTTTTCGCCATATTATTTCATACTTAAGACAGTTGCGACTTCTTTGAGAAAAAAGTGAGCAATGGCTGGTATTGTGAACATCGGGCCAGTAGAGTTTGTTCACGTTTTAGACGTGGTGAGTCCGTGTTTACTTTTATGTTAAATAACTGTTGCATGTTCAACCAATGTTGTTATACCTTACTTCAGTCGTCACAGTATCACCGCGGAGGAAGGAAAAGTGTCACTATAAAGCAATACCACTCAGCTCGTACTGCAGTTATTAAAGTGCACCAATTGCTGTTGGAGTTTCCACTCCTTTGTACTTGACATAGTCCTAACTTTTTTTTTTGGGGGGGGTGGGGTGGGTATAGGCCCTAGGCTACATGCAGCATAGACCATACATTGTAGTTCTAGTTTAGGCGTGGGGGGGGGGGGGTTCACAAGTCCCCCTGGCGGGACTACATGCAATCATATTGCTTAACAGAAAGTCAGGGTCAAGGCCATGTTCTCATTTTTTTTTTTTTTTTTTTGGGGGGGGGAAGGGTGCATTTGGAACGGATGAGCATGAGGACACAATGTTTAACACTGGACCGCAAACTTGAGGCAAGTGTTTTTAGCATCAGGCCATTAAACTAACGACAGAAAAGGTCCGTGTCAACACCTTGCCTCATCTTTATTTTTACAAAATATATTCACATGTTGACTTTGAGTCCGATGCACTTTCAGTTCTGTTTTGACACGAGTATGAAAGTGTTACCCGTATTATAAGACCATTAAGATCAATCAATCTTGCTCAAATGAAAACAGTTTAATTGTGAAACTGTGTAGATTTTTATTTTTTTCTGTGTTTTGATTCTGGTCATGCATCAAATTTTCTGGTCCGGTGAAAGTTTTGAGCTACAAGCCGTGCAGTCTTGTGGATTTTCCCCCCAAATTCGAACCCTGCAGCATATTTTTGTTGGTGCAAAATAGCCTCGGGGCAAGAGCAATAGGAGAACCAACTGAAATAAAAATGTGCACACAGTAACCTTATAACAATTGTGTCCTTTTTAATCTTCATCATTGGAGGTTGGCTCAGTTTTCCTTCCCTGCCTTTCAGTTCACCTCTGTGGTCCCCGGACCGGAGCCTTGTATGTGGATTGGGTTTTCAGTCCCTACCTGATTGTGTGGGTTTTTCCTAGCTACTTGGTGTTTTCCTCCCACATCTAAAACTGACATTTCTTCATCGTCTTCTCCATCCAGGTACATTTACCTTCAGGCCTACGGGTCACAGTGCTAGTCGGTTTTGAGGGTCCCTTGGTTTCATTACCAGAAAGATATAAATAATAATAAAATCATAATAATAATAATTGTTTAAATACCACCTCTTTCTAAGAGGAGATCTTCACAGCGTTTAATTTTGTTTAACTCACCATGAATAACATTTATAATTTCAGGGAACAAATATAACACGTCTTGAGGTCGGGCCAAAGAGGCTGATGTTACAGAACAATGAGCAGTTGGTAGCAGGACCTATATCATGTGTTATCGTTCCCCCTGGTCACTACTGCCGCATCAAAGACCCAATGAGGTAATGTAAGGAAAAATGACGGAGGTGCGCGCCATTCTCGGATAAGAATGGCCCGAGGGCGAAGGCGAAGGCGAAGCCCGAGGGCCTTTCTTACCCACGAATGGCGCGTACACCGAGGGCAGTATGCCACTCAACCTCCCCCTGTGACTTCATTCTATTGTTCCAGCGCTCCATTATTTTGCATAAATGGAGCGATGGGTAGGTATCAAATTCTTTTGAAATAATGGAGTGATGGAACAATAGCATGACGTCACAGGTGGAGGTTAATATTATATAACTCCCACATATATACTTGTCATTTGATTGGTGGAACATGCATCACATGTCATCCTTTATTTTGCCTTGTATTTAATGCCAACATGCTGGAGAGTCATAACTGTCACTGCGAGGAAATAAATATAAGAGGGTGTTTAATTTTCGATGCAACGTTATTTAGAAGAATTTTTAGAGTTTCAGAGTGTGGGATAGATGAGTTTTCGTGTCTATTTTCAGCTTATTGTGAACAATTTTCAAACGACAAGGATCTACTTGTATAATGTGTGAATTATAAAGAACAGATATTAAATGCATTTTGTTAGGGGCATTGTCACAGAATTTACTCACTCGGTGAATGGCATAGTCCAGATTTTACCTCATTACTATATTCTGTGACACTGAACTCACATGGAATCAATCGTGCAGTTATTACACAAGCGTGAGTTGAATAGGCCTACAGGAAAAGAAAGCACTTCTACATGTATCCCCATACACAATGAGGCTGAAGGTCGAGTTGGACATGGGATGAACACAGTCAGAGTGTGTCATGAGCAAGATATTTTGGCTATAGGTCCATCGCAGATTTGTCCTCAGGTATAGTTTAACAAGCAATGGCAGAAATTTTGAACATTTTGAAAATTGCTTCCCTTGTTATTCTACCTATATTTTTCCAAAACACAAATCTGCAATGGCCCTCAAATTTCTCATGACATACTCTGACTGTGTACCAAACTCCATGCTTGTATCATCAAAGGCACAATTCCCTTCAAATATTTCCCCAATCCACCTCACTATGACGACAAATACAACTCGAAAAGTTTATCTTTAAACATCACAAAAGACAGTCAGGAAAAAAGTTTGGAAATGTTTTCTCACTGATAAAAGTGTTTTAATTTCTCAAACATGAAAGTTCTTTAGAGCATTATCAGATCAGAAATCATAAATTTGATTAATTGTTGTCAATGTTGATTTTTTTTTCTTTCCCCACAGTCATTATGAAGCAGGTAAACAATGTCAGCTAAAGCATGGCCACATTGATGTTCGCTTTCATCAGGTAGGAGTCCGTTGTGTTATGCAAATTCATTCGTAAATCAAACTAATAAATTAGCATACTGACGAGCAATACAAATGTATAAGAAATTGAAATGCATCACACCTTAAATAGCAAAGTAATCAGAAAGTAACAGGGTTGAAAATTATAAAAAAAATACATTATCTGAAAAAATATTTATAACCACATTTAGATACAATGTGACAATTGCTTTGGGATATAAGAAGATTGTATTGTTTTTGTGATCAGCACTTTATACTCTGTGCTTTCCCTGGTCCTGGGGGGAAAAATTCCACAGAAATACTATTTGTGGGTTTGAATCCTACAAGGTAGTATGCCTGTGGATTTTTTTCCACAGGACTCGGGAAAGCACAGAGTATACAGTGCCTGTCACACATCAGTGTGAAGGTAAACCACAATAGTATATAGTGATAGTTATGTGATAGATTTCTTTAAAAAAAAACCAATAATTTACCGCAAGTTGAAATGTGTGGCTTTGCCATGCATGTGCATTATTATTGCAGCAATATTTGTTTGTTAGTCTCAAATCTTATGTCTGGTAAGAATGGTTGTGTTTAACTTGATCCCATCTAGGATCCATTTCCATTGCACCCTGGAGAGATTTTAGAAGGTGTTGGGTCTCTACAGTCATCATGGTCATCATCACAAGGTAATTAACGATTTCCTTCTTGCTCAGAGTGATGATACAGCATACAGTAACACTGTCATTTCAAAACACAATGTCAAATATGACTGTCTGTATATGACTTATTATTTTGATGCCTTCCCCTTAAAATTCTCTAATCAGTAGAGCACTAATGACTTAATAAACATGAGAATTACTGCAAGACAGGGAAGCTTTTAAATATTCTCAATACAAAAACGTAGTGAAGAATGCATTAATATCTGCTTTCTTAATGTTAGCATCTTTTGTCATTTTTAAAAACTTTTAAAAAATGAGATATCGCCTAACTCACAAGGCGGGACGGCACGTTGCCACCTACTTCTGGGGCTGAAACAGGGTTACCCCCCTTCACAGTCCGTAAGAATGTAGACATGGGTATCATCCAATAGGAGCCTGGCTGGTAGAGCAGAATGCACTACCTTCCCAACTTTTTTTACGAGGCAATTATGGTTAAGTGCCTTGCTAAAGGGCACAAGTGTCATGACTGGGATTCAAACCCACACTCTGCTGTTGACAACACCAAAGCTTGGGTCCATTGAACTAGACCGCTCGGTCACGACACGCCACATATTATTTGAACAAGTTATTCTTCTTGTAAACTAAAAATGATGGAGTGTTTTTTTTGCCTTTTCAGAAGCTAAACAAAAGTAATAGCTTGAATTTATACTTTGTGTATTAAATGTTTACTTGTCTAAGGGTACAGCAAGGCCATACAGCCCCTTCCTGTGGTCAAACCTAATCAGGCCATTCGTCTGAAGGCTGTTCTTGACCATGAAGCAGATGGGATCGAGAGGCTAGCTGGAGACCTTTGGCAGCTAGAGGGACCTTTGACCTATCGCCCCACTGCCTGTTCTGTAAGTAACCTGGAGACAATCTGGACCTGAATTCATGGAACTGCTTAGCGCAGAAATCTGCGCTTTAATGTATGTAATGAATGTAATTCTATGGACCTCAAAGAGGGGTTCCAAGGTCAAGTTGAGTTTTTGTGGTTCACTCATTTTCCAATAGATACATGTAGAGTCCTAATGAAAGTGGGCAGGGTTCTCCACAGGGTCAAATTTTGTCCGGGCGCACGCTGGTGATTTTCACGCAAGCAATGCTTATAATGTGCAAGCGCAAATTACGCTGCGGAAAATTTTAGCAAGTGAAATCCGTGTCCGGATTTCGGGCCAGCGCTACAGTCTGAATATCAGGCTTTTTACTTCAGCGTGGACGAAACATTAACAGAAAAAATACAGGCCACAATTATTACTTGGTAAAAAATGTGTTGTTCGTCCTCATTTTCAATATGTTTTTGTGACATTCCTTAGAAACGTGTTCCACAAGCGCGATGCGTCCATCACACACGTGAAAGATTGTGTGCACTTAGTCTTGGCTCAGGGTGTTGGCTTTCTTAATAGTTTTTTTTGTAAAGCGCCCTCTCTTGGTGGAATGGCATGACGACATGGCTATAAAGTGTAATGGGAAATCGCGCTTAACGACAAATGAACAACAACGGCTTTAATCAAAGACTAACGCGGAGCATTTTACCGGGTCTAGCCCCCGACTCACGTGTGAGATCAAATCGCAATTAAAATGATTCCCGATGCCAGGTTCCCCTTCTATGTGTGAATGTTGTGCAGTAGAACTACTTGTGCTGCTGTTTGATGATCGGAGAAGGAAAAAACGCGGACCGGCCATTCACGGCAGAGACGGGAAAAAGCGGAGGCCACAAGAAAAGCGAGGAGCCCGCAAGAAAAACGGGGAATCGGGCGCTGACAATTTTCCCCAGGCAGATTTTTTTGTCCGGGCGCACGACGATTTTGTCCGGGTGCTACATTTTTTGTTCGGGCGCATTTAGTATTAAAAGTAGTGACAATTGTTTTGCAAATTTTGGGTAGAAAAATGAACAAGAATGGGACTTGAACCTGTGACCTCCGCATTACATGCAGGCACTCTACCAACTGAGCTATCTAGCCCTAATGTTGGCTGTCTCCCTATTTTGTCAATATCTTTGTTCGAGGGTGCCAGTCAGAAGACATTCAACCTGTAACTGCCGCATAGCCATGGATCACACCCAAGTTTACGATGCAACCTTGGAAGCGGCAGCAAAGGAATATCAAGTAATAAACCACAGGGGAAACTGACTGGGTAAATTTTTACAAAAGAAAAAGTCACATAAAGTCTCAGGTTGTATGGCTTCTGGGTGGCAGCCTTGAACAAAGATATTGACAAAACAGGGAGACCGCCAACATGAGGGCAAGATAGCTCAGTTGGTAGAGCGCCGGCACGTTAATACGCATGTCGTAGGTTCAAGTCCCGCTCTAATAAAGTTTTTCTTTGTTCAACTCAAAACTTATTTTATTTTATTTCTAGAAAATAGTCGCTTGGATTGAGCCTGAAGTGATAGGTCAAGGGGAAGCGCTACAGTTAAGAGCAACCCAAGAATGTACAGACAGAGAAGGAGTGTAAGGATTTGTTTGTTGCATCTCTAGTTATAGCTGATCAATCTTTAAAATTAATCAATGTCAGTACTTTGGTCTCATGGACTTTTCTTTGTTGAGCTTCTGCATCGTCAGTCTGCTCTCTTCTCTTTTCACCCCTGAGCAACTTTTCTGTCTGACTGCATCTGTCGCACTAGAATATACAAGTTGGTGTACAAGTTGGTGTACGAGTTGTTGTATGAGGATCTGTTTGTTGCATCTAGTTATAGCTGATCAATCTTTAAAATTAATCAATGTCAGTACTTTGGTCTCATGGACTTTTCTTTGTTGAGCTTCTGCATCGTCGGTCTGCTCTCTTCTCTTTTCACCCCTTAGCAACTTTTCTGTCTGACTGCATCTGTCGCACTAGAATATACAAGTTGGTGTACAAGTTGGTGTACGAGTTGTTGTATAAAGATCTGTTTGTTGCATCTAGTTATAGCTGATCAATCTTTAAAATTAATCAATGTCAGTACTTTGGTCTCATGGACTTTTCTTTGTTGAGCTTCTGCATCGTCAGTCTGCTCTCTTCTTCTATCACCCCTGAGCAACTTTTCTGTCTGACTGCATCTGTCGCACTAGAATATACGTATTTGTGTGTTGTGTTGCCATTTTGAGAAAGAATCTTCTTGAATCAAGATGTCAGACCCTGACTACTTTTTTGTATTTTCATGGTTTTGTTTGCATTTTGTTGGTGTACGAGTTGGTGTAAAGTTTGTATGTGTACGAGTTGGTGTACGAGTTTGTATTTTATAAGTTGGTGTACGACTTGGTGTACAAGTTGGTGTACGAGTTGGTGTACGAGTTGGTGTACAAGTTGGTGTATGAGTTGGTGTACAAGTTGGTGTATGAGTTGGTGTATGAGTTGGTGTACGAGTTGGTGTACGAGTTGGGGTACGAGTTGGTGAACGAGTTGGTGTGCGAGTTGGTGTACGAGTTGGTGTACGAGTTGGTGTACGAGTTGGTGTACAAGTTGGTGTATGAGTTGGTGTATGAGTTGGTGTACGAGTTGGTGTACGAGTTGGTGTACGAGTTGGTGAACGAGTTGGTGTGCGTTTTGGTGTACGAGTTGGTGTACGAGTTGGTGTACGAGTTGGTGTACAAGTTGGTGAACGAGTTGGTGTACGAGTCGGTGTTCAAGTCGGTGTAGGAGTCAGTGTAGGAGTTGGTGTACAAGTTGGTGTACGAGTCGGTGTACGAGTCGGTGGTGTACTAGTGGGTGTCATGTTTGTGTATGAGTTTGTGTACGAGTTGGTGTAGAGTTGATGTACGAGTTGGTGTACGAGTTGGTGTACGAGTTGATGTACGAGTTGGTGAACGAGTTGGTGTACGAGTTGGTGTTCGAGTTGGTGTACGAGTTGGTGTACGAGTTGGTGTACGAGTTGGTGTACGAGTTGGTGTACGAGTTGGTGTTCGAGTTGGTGTACGAGTTGGTGTACGAGTTTGTATGTGTGCGAGTTTGTGTTCGACTGAGTTAGTGTTCGAGTTGGTTTCCAATTTTGTGTTTGAGTTTGTGTACGAGTTTGTATGTGTCAAGTTGGTGTATGTGTTTGTATGTGTACGAGTCGGTGTACGAGTCTGTGTTTGAGTCTGTGTACAAGTTAGTGTACGAGTTGGTGTACGAGTTGGTGTACGAGTTGGTGTACGAGTTGGCGTACAAGTTGGCGTACGAGTTGGTGTACGAGTTGGTTAAGTGTCTTGCTTAAGGACACAAGTGTCACAACTGGGACTTGAATCCACACTCTGCTGAACAGAAACACCAGAGCTTGAGTCCGGTGCTCTTATCCGCTCAACCAAGACACGCCACGACAAGTTCAGTTCGTCTCCCAATTTACAAATAAACATTGTTGCATGTCATAACTCCTTTTTTACTGAACCTTTTAATATGGTCATGTGATACTTTTGCAGTATATTTGTTATCACTATTGTAACGTTTCCTTGTAGCACCCGCGTTGCTGGTGAAGAGTGGATGGTCAGGAAGGAAGGTGCTTATCTTCCAGGAGTCTTTGAAGAGGTAAGATTTTTTGTGCAACCCCACGTTATTCCGAAATTCATTCACAATGTTTGGCCTATGATCAAGGGCCAATTCCATAGGGATGCTTAACTGTTTTTGTGGTTACTGTACCAGAAAAAAAAGTATAAGCAATCGTCCAAAGTTTTCAACATTTTCAAGGTCGTATATGAGTATGACTTTTCAGGCCCCCCCCCACCCCCCAAAATTGTACTTATCAACATTTTGTCCAATGTTGATGAAAATACATTGTGTATAAACATGTTTTTTGTTACCTTAATAAGAGTCGTGGTATGTGTGTTGTGTTTTTAATCATTGAGCTATTGACTACCAAATATCAAATTCACAAAACATCTAAAAATTCTCACTTTTTGTAATACTCCTCACGTCGCTGTCAAATATCCACTGTGCATCGAAAACCTAAATAGCAATGAGTCTAAACTTTTCTTGAACTTACTCAGTATATGATTACAAGAACAGAAAAAGCAAAGATCTGGGGAAGAAAATCTCTTTATTTTCAATTTTGCCTTAATAATATCAGGTGGTTGAGGTCGTCTCGGCCTTCATATTGAAACCAGAAGTGGCCTTACACCTCCTTGCCGAGCATAGCTGCAGAGATGCCCTGGGTAGCCTGAGACAGGCTGGAGAGGAGTGGCTCGTCACAGTGGACGACACTGAAATGTACATCCCAGAAATAGGCGAGGTAAAACAATACTGGAACTTTCAACTTTTCAAACTTTTCACACCACAGAGCTAATTCCCAGTAAATAAAAACTTGGGAAACTACAGTGGAATTTTAATCCCACCACCAAGCAAAGCTCGTTTCACACCTGACGCAACTTTCCTAGAAAAAAAATCCACGCTCGGTTTGCTAACCCCAGTTGTATCCAACCCTACTCGCAAGCAGTGGTAGCTTTTTCCTGTTTCTCAGGATTAGCAGTTTTAGCAGTTCAAGTGTGAAAAGGTCAGCAAAATTTTCTCCAAAAATTTCCCAGGTAGATTCGTTTTGTGTAAGGGACTGTAGACTCTCTGTCAGCTTCGTCAGCTATCCACTCATTACACTGTTACTTATACCTGTATAATGAACTATCGCTTTGCCATTTTCATCCATGCACTAATACTTATTTATTTTATTATTTAGTTAATATATATATTTTTTTGCTATATCGTTTCTGTTTGTTTTTTTGTTCCTTTTATTGCCTCCTTGTGTTGTATTTTTTGCTGTTGTATTGTTGAGGTTGAATAAATAATAATTAAACACTATTAAATTGAAGACACTCTCTGTTGTAGAAAGCAGTTCGTCCCATCACCAAGGTAGTACTGGAGAAAAGTCAATACTGTGTTGTGTGTAACCCGGTTGATGAAGATGGCCACGCCCAGTTAGGATGTGAAGAGCTCCGCAAGGGTCATACAGGCTTCTTCCTTCATCCAGGTAGGTCTATCTATCAGTCGACTATTCTCTTCACTTTCCTTGATACAACCAACCCCTCAAATAATCTTTTTCCATGCTCTCACCTTTCATACCACCCAACCGAAAAACCAATACTTTATTTTCCATGACACGTTCTAAATTTTAAATAGCTGAGTTTTCTTCGAGAAGAATCAGTATTTTTGTTTGAAAATTTGTCCATTCTGCTGCTAATTTTGACTTGCTCTATGTCGTTGGATTTCCCAGGTGAATTCATCAAGAACGGTATACAGGAGCAGTTTGTATTGTCAGAAGATCAGGCTATTGTTCTCCAAGCTACTAACAAGTTTGAAGATGACACTATGCCAGGTGAGACTCGCAGGGCCCAAGTTCATGGCTCTGCTTACCACAGAACTCCACGCTTACTGCACCATGTAAAAAAGCATGTGATTCTATTGGCTGAATTAGAGCTGCGTCTAAGAGCTATTGTCAATGTTTTTTTATGGTGTCTGATGAGCTGCAATTTGTTTATATGATTCAGGGAAGGCCAAGAAGAGGATTCCGGGTGATCGCTGGATGATTAAGGGACCTACTTGCTACATTCCACCTGTTCAAGTGCAGATTGTAGACCAGGGAAATCAAACTCTAGTCAGGTTAGTACGGAAAGCCCATCAAGGAAGGCCAGCTTTCTCTATAGCGCGGTGTGTTGTGGCGCCGTCACTCAAGCTCTGGTGTTCCTGATCAGCAGATGAGTGTTGGTCGTTGCGCTTGTGTCATTGAGCAAGATACTTTACCATAATTGATTTGTCTTTTGGATGGGACATTAAGCCATGGGTCCCGTGTTCTAGGAATCGTAATGCTCGTAAATGAACCCACAACACTTATGGTGGAAGAGTAGGGGTTAAACCCTGGTGTTTCTGGTCCACATAGCAAGCACCCTTGTTTACAGGTTTCCTCTGGCTTGCGAGCTACATGAATTAAGTCCACTTATGAGGCATCCTTGATTAAATTACTGAGAAATATATAATAATAGTAATGATAATAAGATCTATATCACAGTGAAGATGTGTTGGCTTTTTCCTATGCAAACAATGAGGAAAAGAAATAGAAATAGTGCCGGACTTCTGAGACACCCCCTTAGTAAGCCTGCTTTGATGGGACAGGAAGACTGGTGTATTGAGAAAGCCCATAGTCTTGCAATAAAGGCTAGGACATCATGTGTTTTTTTTCTCTGTAAAAACTATTTTTTACAGGCAAGCTATACCCCTGGATGATTTGGAAGGAATCTATGTACGCAACCTGAAAACAGGCAAGGTAATATCATCTTACTTTAATTGAGTGATCAATGAGTTGTTTTTATTCTTCTTGTCATCGCAAATCCTTAGCTTGGCACTGTGAAACAATTTGTCACCCTTTTCACAAAGTGGTAATCTACACCACAGTCAAAATTCTATGTTTGGAGTAAAAATGCGTTTGAAGTTGAACTGTTTTTCAAACTGCTGTTTCCGGGACTGCTTTAGTTTTTTCTTTTAGATTTTGCAATCAAAATAAAGCAGACTTCTTCAGTCGTATAGAACTGTCAGTATGTTTTCAATTGTGTAAACTAATATTTGGATGAACACATTCCTCACTTCGTAACAATGAAGAGAGAAAAAGGGCGTCCATGTAGAGCGCTGTGTACAAACCACTGCATATTGAGATTAACCGGTTCGTGAAAACGCTACACTTAAATAGGTGAACAAATTCACCACTTCGTGAGATTTAAAGTTTGCTGAATATATTTTGATTGTTTAGGTTCGGGCAGTAATGGGTCCTGACTCGTACCTTCTGACTGCGGATGAACAACTCTGGGAAAAAGATCTGCCTCCTTTGGATGTGAAAATTCTTCAGTGAGTTTTGATTTATTGATGACGGCATTGCATTGGAGCAATTGTCCAATAATGACAAAACCGCATTCTTGCTGAACCTACATGTGAAGCTCCATGTCAATAACCAGATGCTCTCTGCCAAAAATCAAAACTGGGGTTTCTCAACATAGAGAATATTTAAGACATCACGTCACATTGATGTTAATGCCTCAGTTGTCTTAACTTTTAATGCCATGTTACCTTAGAATTTAGTGATTTGGGGCTCTCAGTTGACAACCTTATACCATTACTTCTTTTGTTTTATAACAAACTTTTCTCAACAAAATACCCTCTACACCACCATCATTGATGTATAATTTAATCAGTCTTGCAGTTGACGCTTTTGATACATTGGAAGTCGGATATCCGATCCCCCAAACCATTGGTTATCCCTCACTTGCCCCCACACCCACCCCCAATTTTAGAGTCTGGCATATGACTGGTTTTAGGAATTGTTTGAGTATGCCTGATAGGCAGAGAAAATCATAATAAAAAAGAACTTTAGGGTATTCTGGCTTGTAAGAATAGCATATTATTGTTAATTATTATGATGATATTATTGTTATCTATAGGAATGGAGGAGGGTACGGAGAGGGAGATATAAGAAAGCTAGCATACTTTGAATCATCCATTGATGCTGACTATGCCCCAGACAAGGTATGATATCCAACTAATGTGACTGGCTCTGACAAAACCAGACACTTTGACTGAAACTAAGATATTTTAGTAAAGTTTTATACTGTAGACTTTTCTCTTTCATTTGAGACCATATCTGTGAAAAAATTACTTGAAAATTGACAAAGGAGTACATTTTTGTATATTTTTTTTTCTTTTCTGATGAAACAAACGAACAAGTTCAAACAAGTTTTGAGACCTACACCACACACTATTTTTACCTGGTAACAAATTCCTCTTCAAGGTTTAGTACAGAGTTTTGTTTGAATTAGAAGATTTTTGTTGTCAATAACACAAGTTTGCAAGTGATTACTATTTGTCTTTGTTGTTTTTACTAGAAAAGAGATAAAACCAGAGTGGTCAGGTATCGTTGCCCTGGAAACACAGCAGTGCAGGTGAGATGATTTCCTTTTCTGTATATTGTTCAAATAATACACAGAATATGTGCTTTTATAAATTGTAAATAATGAAAAAATCAGTGCATCCATCGTGAGTTTTACACAGTTTTACTCCACCACTCAATGGATACATTTGCCTATCGAATGGTCACATGGATCAAAAGTGTGTAATAACTATACATTGTATACATTGTGGTTTTTATCTGACTGCATTTTTGTTAAATTTGAATGGAAACTTGAGTTTTACAAAAAAGAAGAAGAAGGAAACCACTTTTCCTTTACAAGAAAACATTGACTCCTTAGAAAATGTTTTGCAAAGAGCAGAAAAGGTACTTTTAGTAGACTTTGTGTTTATCTTTGATTGCAATGATGTTGTCTCTCTGGTCATTTGGTGGGGCACCTCAGTTTTTTTTAAAGTGTTTTCTTTGACAGTGTGTACAAGTGCAAAGATTTGATTCAAAGACTAACTGTTTGAAAAAGACTTTGCTAGGGTTACAACAGAACGACACTGCCAATAACTTGCATTTTTGTTTACCATTTGTCAATTTGGTTGGTAAGCAGTTTGCAACAGCTATTATGTTTTTCTTTGTTCAAGGTGTACAAGTACCAGGAGAAGACTGCTCGTGTTGTCTTTGGTCCTGATATGGTGATTCTTGGTCCTCAAGAAGACTTCAATGTCCTCAGTCTGAGTGGTATGCTTCAATGGGAGGATTACGATACTGTATTGGTCCCTTTGCATGGAACTTATTGAAGTAATAGCAAATTCAATACTAGCTCCTGCAAATTTGGTTAAAAACTTGTTATTTTTGTGCCCAATAAAAAGTTTGCCTGGCAAAAGGTTGCAGTAGTTTATGTGCAAAATTGTGTTTCAAGATTTTGAATCTGAATTATATAGTCTGCAAAGCATCTTATCAAAATATTACAGAAACTTTTGAAGGAGACAATGTCAGATTTTTAGGCATGGGAGAAAAAAGTCAAAAATAGGGAAAACCCGCGCAATCAGGTAGGGACTGAAAACCCAATCCACAATACAAGGCTCCTATCTGGGAATCGAACCGGAGTCCCTAAAAGGCAAGGAAGAAACTACTGGGCCAATCTGAATGTCCAAAACGAAATGCACAAGTTTGACCGTTTCTCCTCCAGTCATTGCAGAAAAGTTGAATTTCACCTTGGAAATGAAAAAAAAAACATTTCTTTGGAATATTACTAGCAACAAACATAACAGATATGCACTGTACTTTTCATTCATGTTATTGCGTACAACCTTCTTCTGGGACAATTGATTGTGCTTTGCGATCCCGACAAAAGGTCTTTGAGCCTTATGCCCTTCTGTCATGAAGCCAATGATTTTGATATCTCAGCATGATCAGTACCAACCCACCTTTAATCTAAGAAAGCTCATACATTGGAAAAAATTATCTCTTTTTTCTGGTTGTTGCCTTAAAAATTGTGAAGGATTCTAAATTATGCTTTTTATTTTTTGTCCTTCTAAGCTGGTAAGCCAAAGGTGGAGAAAGCCTTACAAACAATCTGCCTGATGCTGGGCCCGGATTACATTACAGACATATTAGAGGTAAGTTAAAGGAACATTACAGAATTGGTTTTTGCTAACAAACAGTTGCTGGCAGTGTAAGCACTTTATGTAATGGACCATATACATAAACTGACAAACCTGTAGAAGTTTGAGGTCGATCGGCCATCTGGGTCACAAGAAAATAGTGAAAAACCGATTACACATTTGCATGAAATCATATAGGTTCAACAAATTAATAAAACGCTCACTGAGCGATAAACTCCAATCGGAAAATTAGTATATTCATTTCTCATCAAATATGACATTTCAGACAGAAATATTTCAAGGGATGTTTTCTACTATCATCCTCATTAGACCGTGTAAGTTTTATGTAAATCTGTGATCAAAAGTATATTTTACAATTACCAATTCTGTAATGTTCCTTTAACCATAGGTACGGCAGGTTTATGTAGGTGATGGGATTGTGCCTGTGATGATACGAGCATGGAGTTTGGCACACAGTCAGAGGGTGTTATCAGAAGGATATTAGGCTATTGACCCAATTCACCCGATGTCATCATCATGTCAATGTCATTGTGTGTTGTACAGTGTAGTGCGTATTTTAGGTGACGCGGCATTTACGCGCATACCTATTGACTCCCATAATGGTGAGAGTGGCACAATACTGCCCTCTATTATCTACTATTATCATACCCTGATGGGATCAAAGGATGTGTGCCATACGTTCATATGTTACTTTCCCCCTTTGTGTATTTAAAAAAACAAATAATAGTTTGAAGTAATGCTCTCTGGGGAATGCCCACATAGCAGGCCTTGCTCATGATGTGACGTCACTTGTGGCATAACAAGCGTAACCAAAACATTTGAATTTCATTGCTACCATACATGCACAGACTGTTGTGGTAGCACAAGCATTTCTCAACATTTGTCTTTTTAGCATTGACAAAATAAATCATGAGCCAGGCTTTTTTAGTGGGCATTTGCGGAGAGCATTATCATGAATGAAATAAATTGAAGAAAAAAAACATGAAAAAGTGGTCCCAACATCAAGTATATTTTCAGCTGATTTATAATTTTTCTTGACAATTTTTTACGAGGCATATAGACATAGTTGTACAACAGTACTCATCGTTTCAACTGTACATCAAAGATGTAAAGACATTGATGTTTGTTCTCTTTCTTCTACTTTTTCCCTCCTGCCTTTCAGGTTGAAACATCTGATCATGCAAGACTGAGAGTGAGGATCGCCTTCAACAATTTCTTTGAGGTAACTTTAAGGGGTCTTCCTTTAACCTCAGCGAGGGCGCTGTTTGGGCTTATGATGACATATGCAAAGGGGTCCATTTTTTAATCTAGAACCAAGTTTTTTTGGTAAATATGGTGTAATAATCTCTGTAATGAGTTGTGGTGGTGATGATTCCATAACAAGTGAAGTACCATTCATTTTAAGTTATGACACATTTTGGAGTTAATCTTTTGATTGTTCCATGAAGCTATATAGTCCAAAATTTTTGCAAAGCCAAACTGCTATGCCATTAAAAAAAAAAAAAATTAGGGTAAAGTTGCCATAGCAAATTTAAGATGCTTAAAGTATTTAAACTTGCGAAAAAGCTTTTACTGAAATGGAATATACACTGAACCAAAATATTTCATGGTGATTTGGATTGTGACATCACACTTTGCTTAGCAATAAAGGGTGATTTGCAGTTAAGATCAATCTTAGCACTGTGTGAAATCGAGCCCTGATTCATTTTCATTCTTCTACCCAGTTTGAACGTGGCAATGAAGCGTCGGAGAAATCCATCTTTGCTGTGCCTGACTTCATTGGTTTTGCTTGCAGACAAGTTGGTATGTTTACTGTGGTATTTGTTGGGATGTTGTTTTTAAAATCTGCCGTCATTTGAAACTAAATGTGATGGAGGTGGAAGTCAAACATTTTCATTAAAACTCTTGACACAGAAAGTATTAAGTCGTTGTTGTGACTTTCCATCATTGCAGAATGTTGGACTCTTTTGCAAAATACAGATGAAGTATTCAAGTTTGAAATTTTTTTTTACAAGCCCGTCACTTTGATCTCCTTTCAAAGTTTTCACTTTAGCCAGACATGAAATAAATTAAATTAAAACCAGAACATCAAACTGAAAGATTGTCTGAGCGTTTTTTTCAATTGTATATTTCTGGTAATGAAACTAAGAAAGCCTCATAAGTGAACTTCATCACTGTAGCTTGCAAGCCTGAGGAAACCTGTAAACAAGGGTGCTTGCTGTGTGAACCAGAAACACTGGGGTTTAACCCCTATACTTTCGTGATGTGTTCTGGGTTCTTTTACGTGCTTTACCAATCTTAGATACACAGGACAAAGCAATTATAGTAAAGTATCTTGCTCAAGGACACAACAAACACCACAAACACCAAGAGCTTGAGTCCCGTGCTCTTAACCCCTCGGCCACGACACGCCACAGTTTTACTTGTTTTTATTTATTCATTTAAAAACAGCCTGTAAAAAGGGTATCCTATCCAGCATAAGTTGATCATGTTGCAGCCAAACACACCAGAAGCACAGGGGCAAACCTTTGACCAATTACACAACACGGGACCTACGGCTTAACGCCCCATTCTAAGGCAAAGCAGTTATGGCTTACTGTCTTCCTCAAGAACACTTTGTAGTACTTGCAAGAGCCATGAACAGGACCCCAACCCAAACCTTGACAACACCAGAACTTGCGTCGGTTGCACTAGACCACTCTGGCACGATTACTGCCTCGGTTATTTTAGCATGAGTTGTTTGTTTTACAGGTAGTCGTATCCGTGGAGCCGTTTCAAGGGTGCGGTTTGATGAGTTTCATCGTCACTCTAATAAGATACTCCAGAGGGCAGTGTTTGGCGTGGACGCTAAGGGAAACATGAGGAATAGACTGAAATTCGAAGCCAATAAACTGGTAATGACCTTAGTGTGTATTCAGTGCTTTATCCTACAGTGACAACAACTAAATACCAGTAATAAATCATAGAAATTAAATTGTCATCAAGAGTAGCTGACTCTTATAGTCTTTTTGCTGATGACAAAAAAAGAGCATACTGTTTGAAATGTTGAGTAAATCTCTGGTTTAATAGATGTTATATTTGCACCGGGGATAGAGAATATTATTCGGTTTTTACCGATGTGTGTAAAGCACTGTATACGCAGTACTTCCCGAGTTCTAGGCATATTATTCGGGTAGGATTCGAACCATTGACCTTTGCCATTCTAGAGCAGATGTCTTACCAACTAGACCACCGAGATTGCCCGGCAGTTTGAGGCAGTTTGAATCTTATCTCTGGTTCTTCTGAGAACCACACATACTCACTGAAGAGATTATGTTCATGGTGTCACTGCAAACCTTCACCCCCATTTTACTTTACCTTAAGTAATATCTGACTCTATATTATTTACATTTCAGGTGATAAGCAATGTTGACATCCAGGGGATTGAGCCGGTGGATGTCACTATGCGAGACAGTTTGATCAAGTCGGTACAAATGGCTATTGAGATATCAACAAAGTAAGCATTATCCTATCCGCATGTATTTGTTTTTACCCATACACCAATGTGTTAAAGGTACTCACTGGCTCCGTTGGGCTATACCCGAACATGACTCTGAAGGTCTTCCAGGAGTAGAGTAGAACGGTGTCTAAATGAAACCATCAAATTTGGTTGTTTTCAAGCATTTAACAAAAATTGAGGTTATCTGTCAGAACCTGGTTTTTGGTTGGGACAAATCACCTGATCTATGGAGATACTTTTATTTCCAGTCAAATGAAACTTAATTACTGCACAGAATTCAACTCAACAATTTCAACAATTTCAACAATTTTTATTACAATTATTCATGAGTTTTTGACAAAAGAGGCTATGTATTATGGATTAAAGATATAAATACTTAGAAAAAATCGAACGTAAGATCTTAATTTAGAGTCCAGGCAACGGAAGCGTGCTCCACAGTGCACAGTGTGAGGTCTACGAGACATGAATCCCGAAGTAATATATTCCGTACAGCCGGCTCTGCAAGAAAGGAGCAAGAAGCCAGAGGGGTCTTAGAGAGAGACAGAAACTGATAATTGAGGAGGAGGCTAAGAAGCAGACGATGTTAAAACTGTGTATTTGTTTATTCTGCAACTTCAGATCAATAGAAAGAGCTGCTGCTCATGACGCTGCCAGGAAAGAGCAAGAAGCCAGAGGGGTCTTAGACAGACAGAAACTGATGAATGAGAACGAGGCCGAGAAACAGAGGACCTTGCTGTTTGAGCTACAGGCAGAAGCTGCAGCTATAGAGTCTACTGGTCAGGCCAAGGCAGAGGCTCAGGTATGAAACCCTTGTAGAGGCATCAAGTAAATACCCTGTCTGTAACAACTACTGAGTTGAGTTGTCCTGGAGATGAGCAGAGAGCACACTGGTTGAAACTCTCAATCCTGGTTCTTCTCAGAACCAACACTTAAAGGCACAGTACACGTTTGGTAATGACTCTGAAAATTAATGGCAATAAGAACTTACTTGGTAAGAAGTACAGCAGCCTTGGGTAGTATAATGAATTTTGAGAAACTTTTAACTTCGAAGTACTACGGTTATGGAAAAGATATCACTTTTTTCCCAAAAATTTTTGAATCTAAACGCTTCTCAGACTGTGTATTCCTATGGGGAATATTCTTCCTGCGTGGAAATATTTGCTCCGGTTTTTTGGTGATATCTTTTTGGCGACCAACCTTTGGAAGTGAAATTTTCACAGGTTAGTTTTATTGTATGTACCTACATTTATATATGATTAACACAATCAGTAGGGCCCAATTACCAAACGTGTACTGTGCCTTTTAAACGAGATTTAATACTCACACGATTGTTACCTGTCATTCTACTTGGCTCTTTATACATGTTGTACCCATTTACATTTCAGCTTTAATTACACATAGTATGAGAACTTCTCCAAGTGGTTCATATGTTCCAAACCTTGGTATTGTGAATCGTTCTTTCAAGATATGAATACACTTTTATTCTCACTTTCACTGAAGGTATAATTGGTCAAAACTCTTTTTAATTTGATCGAAATTATTGTCTTCTCTCATTCAGTCGATTTATTCTGAACTGTGAATCAATTTGAGAGCTTTTCAGGCTGCTGTCCCCGTTTTTTCTGTCGTTGTATATAATAAATAATTATTACTCGTGAGGCTAGTCATCTTTACTTTATTGCGATGGACGTGACTAAACTGTGGTCGAGCCGCAGGCATGTCATTACCCCTTTTGGCAGCCAGCCACATCGACTCACATATGACCACGGATCTTGGCCAGAGGTCGAAAAGCATTTGATTTTTTTCTGAAGGGTGGAAAACCAGTGGGCCTGGAGAAAAAACCCTCATAGCACAAGAGAGAACAAACGCACAACTCTACTCACATATGACCCTAGCTGGAAATTGAACCAGGGACACGGTGGTGAGAGGCAAGCACTTTACGCACTAGCCACCCATACATCATTGTAATAAAATATAAAACTCACTAACTATTGTTAATTAGGTATTTACTCTAACACCGATGTGTATTAAGCACTATATGCTCGGTACTTTCCCGAGCTCTGTGAAAAAAATCCACAGGAAAATCACTCGGGTGGGATTCGAAACCCACGATCTTTGCATTGCTAGAGTAGATGTCTTACCACTAGACCACCGAGCTAGCCTGATGGCTAGAGGTATCACAGAGCTCGGGAAAGTACTGAGTATACAGTGCTTAATACACATCGGTGTAAGGGTAAAAACCAAGTTAATTATTTATCCCCGATGCAAAAATGAACATCTATTAAATCCTATTGTTCCTTCCATTGTTCACAGGCCAGGGCCGAGTCACTCCTGATTGAGTGTCACAGTGCGATTGACTCGGCGAGACTCAAAGCCCAAGCTGAAGAGATTGTGCACAGCACTGATCTACAAACCCAGAGCCAGCTGCGCATGTCGGAACTCGGCTATAATCAACGGCAGAATGAGATGGAGATCAACAGATTAAACAAACTCTCCGATATTGAGGTATCCACATCATGTTTTGATATAAATTGCCACTCAGCGTTGGTCCTGCCGAGGGGTCTAGCCAACTTCAATAAATACTGCTATAATTTTGTTGTCCCATGTTAAAAGGTGCTCAGCTTTTGGGAATCTTTAGCCTGATTGTCCAGTCGGTGCCACTTCACAGAAATGTTATCGAAAATTATTTTATAAAATCATACATCTGAAGAACATTGATTTTTTAAACATTGTGGCATGTCGTGGCCAGCAGATGAGAGCACCGGACTCAAGCTCTGGTGTTTCTTTTCAGCAGAGTGTGGGTTCGAGTCTGGTCGTGACACTTGTGTCTTTAAGCAAGACACTTAATCGTTATTGCTGCGTCCTTTGGATGGGCTGTAAAGCCGTTAGTCCCATGTGGTAATGCACGTAAAGAACCCAGTGCACTTATCGAAGAGAGATAGGAATAGATAGGTCTAATACTTCAAAACGTAGCTCCACAATACCTTTTAGGAAAATACTGAATGTTAAGCGCTTAGAGGCTGGCCTGCAGTAGGTGCTATACAAATACGTTATATTTTAGTTATTATTATTATTATTTTATTATTTATTTAAATGTGTTATTCAGGTATCCCAGTTTGATTCCATGGTGACTGCCCTCGGTGCTAGTACCATTGCTGATATTGCCAACTCGGGACCAAAACTTCAGGTAAGCAAATTCACTCCTTGTTCCTTCCCATTTAGCCATTGAACATGAAATACACTCATGCTTACCCATGTTTTTCTAGTAAAGAAGCACAAAATGAGTTTACCGTTAGCAACTTTATGAAATTGTGCTAAGGCCTTTTTAATGCACAAGATGTCATTGGAACACAAGGGTTTAAACAATCCAGATGCTCACAGAAACAATGGCACGAATTGTAGCTCAGTTGCATTGAATAATGTTCACAAGAATTTGTTGATATCATTCGCTCACTTGTTTTTATGAAATTTGTGTTCATTTGCTAATTTGTTGGTTTATTTTCTTATGAATTAATTTATTAGTTTATTTATTTAATTACTTATTGATCTATTTACTTATCTGGTAATTATGACTTGGTTATCTATTTATTTAACTATTTTATTTATAAACCGTGTTGTTCTTGTTGTGAGCTTTGACTTTATTTTGTTTTTATCATGTTCAGAGTATTGGCTTATTTTGTATTTATTATAAATGCATATTTTATCGTATAGATTATTTTTATGAATATTTTTCAGTCAGGGTTGTTTTGTAAATAACCTGTCACATGATAATTGTTTGTTTTGTTTTATTTATATTGATTTATTTCTTTCTTTACTCGACCTTTTATATAATTTTTTATAACAATGACCGAAGGAAAAACAATAAGAATAAGAATGATACTCAGAAAGAGATAAACCTTACAGGTCTGATAGAATGTTCATAATAGTGTTCATTCTGGAGTAGTCTTGTATCAAGCCCTTTTCTGTTCTGATATCACTTTGTAGGCCGAGCTTCTGGAAAGCCTTGGGATCGATACTACACTCATTATGGATGGTAACAATCCTGTCAACTTGTTCAATACGGCCAAGGGAATGATTTCAGGGCACCAGTGAATAACCACCAGAGAAGGTCGGTATGAAAATAGATATACATGTATACATGAATACCCATTGGGTCTTTAATATGGATTCTGTCCACATTTAGGCGGTATCTGAACTAATGGCTTCGGCAGCACTGTGGCTGTGGCTGGATTGCTGGATAGACGTATCCTCAATAGACTATGCGTATCAAAAAAACGAGAAAAATTAAGACTATATTTTTCTATAAAATCAAATCTTCGTTATATTTAAAGGCAGGATATACTTTGGCAAATGTCAAAGACTGTCTCATTTGCTTACAAGTAACCAGATTTGTTAAACTTGTTGATTTGTTAAATTTATTTTACTTTCATATATTTCATGGCTAAATTTTTTTATCTCCCAACAATCTGAAAGTTTTGTATCGCCATAAACTACGATAAACTGAAGAAGTATTTCAAGTATTTTAAGGAACAGAATCGCGCACATTTAAAACTAAATATGTTTGGGACCAACTTGGTCCCGGATATTTGAGTACGAGTGAGACTTGCACAGTCTAAGCTGCTGCTGCTGCTGCTGCCAACCGCCATAGCCATAGCCATAGCCATAGCCGAAGACCCTTGATTCCGATGTAGCCTTATTGTCACTTTTTCTATGGCTGTCATTTGTTTTAGAAACCTCGTTTGCCAATCATGCCCGAATTTGTGCGACCATTTCTTATAACATAAATGTCAAGTGGGCAAAATTATGAATTGTTTACAAGTAACGGAGGTAAGGTCTTGTTCTAACATTTTCATAACCTTTTTTAAATGAAATATAATATTTTTGATAAATTAAGTGTACTCCACTTCTCTAATAAATGAGTTTGTTACTTTCAATCGCAATTATACATTTCTGTTTTATGCCTACATTTAGACCCCCTGCACTGACGTGACACATAGTCTGCCATTTTGGAAGTCAAAGTGGCAGTGAAGATATGGTGCGAGTTTAACCGCTGATGTGCATCGCCTAAAATGAACACACACAAGGAATCTGACACCCCCAAAAGTAGCTCAACATAGATTTATCATGGTTGTATGATGACGTCAGGTGAACTGGGTCAATTGGTGAATGTGTGTAGTGTTATTCAAATTTTAGGATTGAACAGAACAAACTCTTTCTAATGCTTATGTTTCGTTTGTAGAAAAGGTTTGTTTTGGGTGGTTTTTTTTTCGCAGAGTGATCTAATAACCACCAATAGAGAATCTTGTCTTTGTAAGGCATGGAGTTAAATGTTTAGTTAAAGTTGTAACAGAGATATATTTTGTAACAGGTTGCTTCTGGCACGGGTCATTGTTGAATGATTATATTATGAGATTAGGGAAAAGATGTAATAAGAACATTGCAATTTGTAGGTAAAAAAAGATTTTATCATAGAAACACAATGTCAAGTTGATGTATATACATTTATTATGAATTTGCTATGTACAGGTATGATATGTTATTTTTGTGACCTCCTCTAGCTATCAAAGGGTTACAAAAGTGACTACAACAAAATATTGAAAACATTCTTAGGGAGGGGGAATATACAAGGAAAAAAGCAGTGAAGAAATGGAGATTTGTTGATTTTTGATGGAGTTCAATTGTCTGGTTTTCAAGATACTTAACATTTTTATGTTATGTAGTTAAGATGTTATAAAAGTTTTGCATATCAAGTAATTTTTTTATCAAAGAAGAGAGCACTATGAGGGAACAGTGGATCGATCCATAAAGCCCAGGTCTATCAATGGCGCCCATGTGAGTAGCACTTATGAAACACATGTGTCTTTCTCTGTTTCACTTGTTTACATTTTTGTCGTGGGATTTAAACCGAGCCAGACTTTTTTGGCAGACCTTCGGTTGCATGTTTCGCAGTGTTGGTTGGTCAGGGCATTAAGGGGTGGAGATTAATCAATCTATGCTTGGGTTGATTAGTGCTTGTGTCTACTTGGCATCAAATGAAGTTTGGAAAATGATGTGGTACTCGTGAAATTTAGGGCCCCCATTTCATGGCGCTGAAACTGTAAATTCTGCACTTACGACCTCTTGTGAGCCAAAAGAATCACATGTTTTACATTGTGGCACGGTTGGCGTCATGCGTAAAGCGCTTGCCTCTCACCACTGTGGCCCTGGTTCAATTCCTGGCTAAGGCCATTATTTTGAGAGTAGAGTTGTGTGTTGGTTCTATCCGTTTCCACAAGGGTGTTTCTCTGGGCCCTTCAGTCTTCCTGAAAAACACTTTCAATCTCAGACTGTGCTCCGTTGTCATACATGGGTATGATGTTGCTGGCTGCCAAAGCAGCCCTTGGATGCCTGCGGCTCGAACATGTAGCCGCGCTCTTCGCACATCAGCTCCTCAGCTGTGAGTAAGGATGATTGCCTTCCCAAGTTATTGTTATTGTAACGTAAGCTCAGAATTCTCTCTTAAACAGTGCCATAAATTGGGCCCAGGTTGTTACAGCATTTACTTTTAGGAATTTCTATTATATTCAAATGTTCTCACAATAAGTTCCTTAGCTTACATATAACATGCTACCACAAAACTAAATCAAGTTAAAGTTAGAGAATGGGTAGGAAAAGGATCTGCAGTTGTCAATGCTTAGAATTGTGAACCTTTTAAACATTGGTGTAAAGTGAAGAAGATTTGTAGATATTACTTCACTAAGAATGTATGGATGTATAAATCAAGAAAGGAACGGTAAACTTGTAAGAAATATTAGTCTTTACCTTTATAAAGTTTTGTATGTTTTAGTTTTTGTCTAATCAGTGGCTGAAATGATGATAGAAATTTCCTTATTTTTCCTCTTCTTCATTGAGTGCCTCTTGGATGAAATTATATATTGTATTTTTCATAGAATTAACGTTTTTGAAGTGATATGCAATAAAAAGTAGTTTCATGAAATGTATTCCGCCTGTATTCCGTCTGTTGTCAGTAAATGGATTGAGTGGCAATGGACGCATTGGCAATCTTCAAGCGCTGTTCGAAACCAAGTATTAACAGTCAGTACTTACTGTTTTTTCAAATGTGACTTGATAAAATTGGCTTTGCTTTTGCAATTCGTAAAGTATAAATAGGGCTTGTATGTTAGCAAACGCTTGCATTGGGGTATAAATGGGTACCTGCGAGGGTAGAGGTTGATTTTTTGTACGAAATAGCCTTCGGAGCGCCACGGCTGCTCGGGGCTGTATACTCCCCAGGGAGCTGAGAAAGATTACAGGAATGCTTTTGGCCCAATGACCAGGGCACTAATGTAAAGCGCATTGATACGTCGTAAAATGCGCTATATAAGAACTAGTTATTATTATTATTGTTATTGGAAGGCTTCTCTGAGCACTTTCCTTCTATTGAAGTGATCACCGATAGGTCAGAAGCAGATTGTTACTTTGAGTTAAATTGCAAAAAAAAACTACCAAGAAATTCAGAGAGATATTTTCTTTTGTTTACAAATAACTGAAATGAAAACAATCATACAGACAAATTTCCTGCGCAGTTTATTGTTGTTATTGTTTACATAAAAATCCACACTTATATTACTAACCATTAAAACAATATCCCTCAGAGCAAAATCTACAAGAATTGCTCTCCAACACCTATCATAACTGTGTTATTCAGATATACAAGTATTTCAAAATAATGGTGGGTTATGTTTTTAAGAAAGTAGCGTCAGTAACATTTTCTTTCTTGTGCTTGAATTTTCTGTCAAAAAGCTTGTACAGATGATATCACATTATAAACAAGAAGCCACATTAACACTGGACTTAAAATGTGACTGTATCATACTGTTGATATTTTAAGTTCACCCTGCAAACAGTGTTTAGTTAAGTCTAAAAACGGACTTCTGGGGAATATTTCAGCAATGTCTGGATGGCAAATACACCAGACTAGTGACGCGGGTTCAAAATCTTTCCTGCGCCTTGCTCGAGGACACAAAGTGTCAAGACTGGAACTCAAAACCCACGCTCTGCCGCACAGAAACACCAGAGTTTGAGTCCAGTGGGCTTGACCGCTCGGCCACGGCTAGCTGCCGTGTTGAAGCATGAAATTTTGTACATCTGTTGAAGGGCTATTTGCATATCAGTGTTTTCATTCTCTTCTGTCCGTTAAAGACTCTATAAATTTAACGCTTAATCAGTAAATGCGTGTATGCGCATACTTTTCAAACCCTGATTGCGTGCATAAGTTTAAACAGGAACCTAAAGGCACAGCCACCCACAAGCCGGAAACATATCTGCGCCAAGGAGACTTAAAAAAGTTGTAGATTCAAGGGTTTGCGCTCTAGTCAATACATATAGCTCAATGGAATTGCCGCTTCCTGTACCAAAGATGCTTACGATAACTTCTGATTACTTGGTTACAGATAAAAACAAACCCTGAACTTTGAACCCTGAACCTACGCATCACCACAACATTGTTGTGGCAGAACTTTACAAGGATGTACACTGTCAAACAATAAATAAGAACATGCTATTCACATACAACGTGCAAACAAACAAAACTATTGGATTAAAAACTGGAGGTTGTTGGTTCAAATCCTGCTCCAGTAAATTTTGAAAATAATGAGTGACAGGGTTGTATTTATACAATTCTGTCGCTCTTTATTTTCTAGATGTTCAATACACTTATTTAAAGGAACATTACAGAATTGGTTTTTGCTAACAAAACAGTTGCTGGCAGTGTAATCACTTTATGTAATCCACCATATACATAAACTGACAAACCTGTGGAAGTTTGAGATCGATCGGCCATCTGGGTCACGAGAAAATAGTGAAAAACCGATTACACATTTGCATGACTTCATATAGATTCAACAAATGAATAAAACGCTCACTGAGCGATAAACTCCAATCGGAAAATTAGCTTATTCATTTCTCATCAAATATGGCATTTCAGACAGAAATATTTCAAGGGATGTTTTCTACTATCATCATCATTAGACCGTGTAAGTTTGATGTAAATCTGTGATCAAAAAGTATATTTTACACGTTTTTTTCTTACCAATTCTGTAATGTTCCTTTAAGTTATTTCACACTTTCATCCAAACCAATGTTGCAGGCCTGTGTTGCTTGGAAAGATTAACTTTACTTTTTATGACATTATTGACAAGTAATGGGACACTCTCAACACATCACTTAACATTGGAAATATCTATATTTCAGCTACCACAGTACAATAACCTCTCCCTACTCACTGATCATCTTTCTTCATAATACAATTCTATCACTCTTCATTTTTCTTGGATTCTTAAAGCAGTTTTGTCACAATGTCACCCCAGCCAATACTACATGCTAGTGCGAGCTTTGTGTTCTCTAATGCTAACCATTCTACAGCCAAAGTGTGACTTTCTTTCTGACTGGCCACTCCATGAAAGTAAATATTGTGCCACATTGATAGCTCTACAGGAGCTGTTTTTTTAAAGTGGCGTTTTTATTGCTGGTTAGACTTTAGAGCACACCAAACATTAATTCCCAGAGCACTGAGCGTAAACATAACTAATGACACTGAGCGTTTCATCACAAACCCTTATTGAAATACACCCTGTCGATACTTCCTCCTCTCTGCTTGATGCTTGCTTGAAGATCTTCCTCGAGGTGATTGGTGGCGATGGAACTACGAGGAAAACAAAATTAATGTCACTTGCGGGAAATGGAGATGGGAAAATTTAGTGCTGGATTTTTACATGAATGCACGACACTACTACCCAGGGCGCCTCCACTGCCCTGCTTCACAAGTAGGGTAGTGGTCGGCCGCAAGCGTATGTCACGAGCTACTTGAACGACACGCACAAAGTCCCGGGGAAAGCTTCTCACGCGCACCCATTACAAAATCTCAACAACAAGAAAATCTACAAAAATTGCACCACCTCTACTGATAGTATCCCCGACTTCAGGCACAGGGAAGATACAGTACAGTGAGTTGGAAGCAGCAGTACTAGAGGCCTTATCACTGACACTGTCCTGCCGACATCTTATGATGATGTAAAATGATGAAACAATGAAAGCCTTCTGCTGCGTATGCACGGCAGACAGCAGTATGGGCAAATGAGCAACCTCTTATTGACTTCTACACGAGGGCGCCCTACTCCAGTAGTGTCATACGCATAATGTCTTTAACAGCTGTACTTACCTCTTTTGAGGGAATAGTGCACAGCACATCGGTGTTGCAAAGACCAACCTAGACGAGGCAAAATATATAAATGAGCTTATAAGAAAAAGTGGTCTCAACATAACAGAATTAATATTTTGATTAGCATAGGTTAACTCTGCTTTAAAGGGAAGGTATACGTTTGGTAATCCGACCCCAAATAATTGTGTGTGTCGGTACCAATTTATATAATATACTATTAATAGTAAACCACCTGCTGAAACCAACATGATTACAGTGAATTTAATCTGCCTTTTTGTTGCATCCTCTGTCGGTTCTACTGTTGAAACGTCAACATTTACACCCCCCCCCCCCCGCACCCCTTCCCCCAATCATGCTCTTTTGTATGACCGTGTAAATATTTAAAGCTTTGGACAGCATTATGTTTGCTACCAACACTGAAAGACACAAAGGCCTTTGCCATACTATGTTCTAAAAGAGAGCAACTGTATTCTCCAACATGTACAGCAACATATCCCTCAAGGCAATGGAGGTCAAGTGTTTCCAAGAGCAACAACCTTGCAGGACCCAAATTTTCACTGGTTACCACGGAATTCTGTGATTAGGACCCATAGAAACAAGTGAAGAAGAGCAGAATTCCTCGGTAACCAGTGCCATAGACAGCAAATACTGGGTATGCGCGCATACTGGTCTTGTTAGTAACAAAGTTTGGTCACTAGCTAGACCAGCATGCACCTCATACCACGGCTAAAGCGCACATACCGCATATTTGGGAAGTAGTCTATGAAATTGGTCCCAGATTACCAACATGGGATGATGCTGTCATTTTGGTGATAAAGCCACACATGCTTAACACCTTCTTCAGAGAAACAAAAAAGTCTCGAAAAACTTAAGATGATTTTCGAGAACAAGATTGTTTTGAGGAGTATCTTATAACTGTGTCATGATGGTGGCTTGTTTGACATCATGAGATATATAATTTATACATTTAATTGAGTTTAAGGCTATACTCACGTCAGACCTACTAGACCCACTTGTATCGGTGCGTTCATGACCGGGTAGCGCTTCAGAAATGCACCCTTTTCCAACTTGCTCATGATTAACGGTGGTATGCCTTGGGGAATAAGAGAGCAAATATTAAACTTTCAGATTAATTATTATTCTTCTGATTACAAGGAACCCTCAAAACTGCCCTGTGCTTGTGCCCTGGTGGCCTGAAGATACCTGTGGAAATAAATTGTGGACGAATTTCCTGTTTTAAATGTGGGGAGGGAAACCCAAACTACAAAAATCACGTAATCAGATAGGATAAAAAAACCAACCCATAACCCACTATTCCAAAGCAGGAACTGAGGTCCACTACTAAGCATTCTTCGCCTCTGGAAAACAGAATGCTCCATTAGTCGTAGTGACCAAAGCACTCGAAAGCAGTCACTACTTGTATATTATTTCCAATAACACTACGTACTATTTCCAATTACACAAACTTACTCATGCCTGGAAGAGCCATGCATATTCTAGAGAAGACGACCTGCCCGATGGCGCTGCGAGCGGCTTTCTTCGATTCCCCTAAGCTGTTACCTTCCTCATCAAACACTGTGATCCCGCCCTGTAGCTCTTGTTTTCGCATCATTGGGATGTTGATGCAGTTGGCGGCTGCTACGGCGAAGAAGGGAACAAATCGACCAACAATAGCTGGTGCTTTCTGGTAAAAAAAACATCAGAAAAGGACAACAAGGTCAATTTGTAAAAAGGCATCTAAAGTGTACCTAATGACAGCAAAAATGTTTAAAGATATCGTATTGCAAGAAAAGTTTTATTTTCGACAAAAGGCTTCAACTATACACAGACTAAACTCTTCAATTTAACTTGTGTCTTATACCCTTTAAAATTCCCTTTTGTCTTTGTCACATGACATTCCAATCTCTGTCAATCATTGCCCCTTGGACTTGCCAGAACTTCACTCTTTAATAGACAGATTTGGGGGAAATCCCACGAAAATGTGGATGACCTTTGCACACCTGAATTGCTAGCCATGTGAAACTCCCAGGTAACAGCTAACTATGCTATGGAGTAGAGTTAAGCATCTTGAGTGTGTATTTTTCGAACACGGGGTGGCGATGGGGTCAAACTCTCAAGGAATTTCCTGGAGTTTTATTGCCTTGGAATCGGCTCGGTAGTTTGTAAGGGTCTTGTGTTATCATTTGTATGGATTGTGGTATTTCCTTGCTTTTACCAGATGTTAGCTTTTTAATCATTGTCTATTTATTTTGTTATGCGCTTGTGTACATTTTATAGAAAGGGCGCAATATAAATCAATAAATTATTATTATTATTATAAGTTTGAAAATGGCTTCTCTATTTCCTCGATATCAGTTTAACGGAAATAACCGTTACACTGTGTCACATTCTTGACCAGTAGGTGGACACATTGACTTACTTTGACTACGCTGTTTAGACCCACTGCTGTTGTGACTGCACCTGTTGTCGCTAGTACATAGGACAAGCCCAACTGCCTGCAAGGTGAACAAAATTCATGCATGTTTAAAGTGAACCACCTCAATAAATTAGCCTTCCCATGAAATATATGCTAATTACATTCACGCATGCGTACAGACACTATTGGTGGGCAATCGCCATAGAGTTGTGCACTAGGCAGGCGCACAAATGCGTATGAATCATATCACTATCAGCCCCCGATACAAAAAGGCGTGATGTTCCCTCATTTTGCTAACCAGCAGTGTTGTTGCGATAAGAATGGTCCATTGAGCTGTGTTTATCAGCATTCAAGAGCTGGAAACCAAGAGTGTGTGACAGAATTAGTAGGATTTGAAACTTTACATGGTGGAAGTATAACTGAGAGAGTAACACCATGTAAAATTCTCTTTTGAGTAGTGTTGGTTCTGAAAAGAACTGGTGGTTAACGACTCGATGCTTCGATCAGTATGCTCTGATTGTCTTCAGGAGAATGCTAGACTCTGTTGCTGGATGCTGCTTATGTACTGCCTTGTTTAGTATAACCCTCCTCCTGTCTGACCATACAATTTCATCCGCTGTGGTTTGGAGTTAATTTGGTCGATCAAAAATGTAGCATTTAACAACAGAATTACGAATACCTAAACAACTTTTATCTTACTTGACTGACACAGGCGAGTTCCCACTTCTGTTTGTGTAGTTAACGATGGCATTAAACGATTGGTTGAACCACTGCCAAAATAATACTGCTGGTGTAGTTCTGTAAAAGAAACAAACACTTTATATATTAAATTTTTAATTTGTTTATTTGTCATTTTTTTCCGAGGATGCCTCATCGTAAAAAAGTGCTTTCCTTAACCACGTCTTACCACTCCAATATTATCCATGGTTTTGTGTGATAGTTGCACTGTGCCAGCATGCACTGTGTAAATATAGTAATGTTTAGTTCACCTCCTACTCGACCATAAGAAGACTTCCTTCCTTACTCTATGGTCTGACCATTCAATTTCATTTGCTGTGGTTTTGAGTTAATTTGGTCGGTCAAAATTTTAGCATTTGTCCTGTGATGGACCAAGACACTTGAACAAACCAACCCCAACACTTTCAGAACCTAGTTTGATAATTACCCACCAGTGGAAGGTGAGCATGCAGCCAGTGATGGCCATCCCCCCCGACACCCCATTAACCACCAATCTCATCCTAGCCTTGATAACATAACCTGTAAGGGTGAGCATACAGCCAGTGATGGCCAAACCCCGACCCCCAGTAAACACCCACCTTATCCTAATCTTGACAATAACTTACTTTTAGAAAGTGAGCATGCAGCCAGAGATGGCCAATCCCCCGACCCCCAGTAACCACCCACCTTTATCCTAGAAGGTGAGCATGCAGCCAGGGATGGTCAGTCTCCCGACCCCCAGTAACCACCCACCTTATACTAATCTTGACAATAACTTATTTTTAGAAGGTGAGCATGCAGCCAGTGATGGCCAAACCCCGAACCCCAGTAACCACCCACCTCATCCAAGCCGTGATGATTGAGATAACTTACCTGTAGAATGTGAGCATGCAGCCAGTGATGGTCATATTCATAGGGACCTGGGCAGACATTCTCCCTATCAAGGTCATCTTCTCCTTTGAGTCTGGGTGGAAGGCAGAGTCATACCTGTACTTTGCCCTCCAGAGCTCTGAATCCGACAAATTGGGCATATCTTGACCATTCCTGGATGGGGGAAAGAGTGGATCGATAAATAAAAGGATTGATACAAAATTATTTATAAAATATCCTTTATAATGCAGATAAGTCTCGGTGCAAGATGTCCTTAGTGTACTTTGCTGCCCGCTTGGTTACTGTACACTGTATAGCGATTCAGCTCTGTCACGATCTACCGATTCACCAGTAGAGGGCGCTTTTTGGGTCTGCGGGAGTTGGGCAGATCTATTGATCAGACGGCTGCATGTGTATAAAGAACACCCTCTTTGGATGACTCATAAATGAGCTAAAATCGGTGAATCGTACAAGGGCTGAATTACAACTGAGCTATCTAGCCCTGATGTCGGCGATTTCCCATTTTTGTCAATATTTTTTCGGGGTTAATTTACTAGTAAAGTTTGCTCTGACACCATGTAGATACTTTTTCCATGTACTCTTGTACTTCTGGAGAATGAAGAGATTGGGTCATATACCCCACATCCGCACAAGTTCTGCAGTCTAAAATATTTCCAACATACTTGAGCTTTTCAATTCCAATACATCCTCTATATACTCAGCAAGCAGAAAGAAACATTCCAAGTCTTGTAAAAGAAATTTCTTGTTCAGTGACAGATCTGAGAAACCACTGCGACCCAGTGGAGATTTGCTTGAAATTCAACCCCTACTCCTCATCACTTACTTGTATGCTTGTACCAACGCCTTCGCCTCATCAAGTTGACTGTTCATTAGAAATGCGTTCATGGGATTGGTCACTGTGAAGAAATGTTTAGCTCGTCCAAGGTAGGTGGATTGATCCCATTTTGGTTCGTTTAGATTCAGTCTCAGCTGAGTTGCATCCGATGCAGACTTCACAGCTTCGTTGGAGGCAGCCATCACGTCTGGAATTAATCAGAATACATCCAGCAATCACACAGCGTCTGATGCTAATAATGTTGTTAACTTGAGTAAGAACTGCAGACTTGAGCTGTACTTGGTCTACATATTAATGGACTTGAGATATGGCATGCCATGCATTTTTGTCAGTGAACAGGCCTGGAATTTCATCTTTGAGAGGGCAAGGCCATTTTCACTGTGCAAAGGGCACTTCCATTGGAAAATCTTAAAGTCTATGGGCAACCTTTGAAGGGGCACCAAGGCCAAGAGCAGGGCAACAGAGGCCATGGCCTCCGTGGCCTCCGTGTAATTCCAGGCCTGAGTGAAGTTAGACAACCGCACCATTGCACAAGACAACTGGCAACTATAACTTTAAAGGGACACGCCGACTTTGTTGGGCCATTTTGGCAAAACAGACTAAAACATGACTCCAAAGGTCTTCCCGGAATGGAGAAGCACAGTTCCTAAAAGAAACCATCAAATTGGCTGTTTTCAAGCATTAAAAAAATAGTAATAATTATCCGAACCAAAACGTGGTTTGGATAAATCATGTGATTGTCGGAGTTAGTTTTACTTCCAGCCGTATAAAAGTAAATTACTGAACCAAATTTAAATCTTTTTTTTTTTTTACAATTATTCATGAGATTCCACATCAATGAATTAGGTAAACAGTAAGCTGGTGGTATGTCCCTTTCTTAAGTAAAAAAAAAATAAAGGGGTTTGTACTTTGTAGCAACAGAACATCAAGTCTCAAGATTCAAGTCTTTTGTAAGTTATCATGGTTATTGTTTGAATAATGTATAGTACTAACTTCTTGGTGCTTAATTTAACCCGAATAATTAAGACCCTACTTCACTGCAGAAATTACTCACACTAGCATGACCAGTCAGTCAGTGCTAACTGACTGTTGATAGTGCCAAGTCAGCGATAACGACGTCGACGACATTAATAAAGTACCGGTAACTCACTCTTCTGTTCGTCAACTCTGTCCACAACTAGCTGCCGAGTACAACAATTGACTGTTGTACCAGGCATTAATCAAGTATTAAATAGATCGAGTTTCTTATGGTCACATTAAATAAAAACAAATCTCAAAAACGTTCCTTTACCTCGTTAAAAGCTGGTAAAATGTAGAACCTTTTGAAGGTTGTAGTGTAGTTTGTCGATGATGTAGCGCACAGGTTCATGTGACCCTAGCAGGCGCCCTCTATTGACAACATTGGTTCAATTTTAGTTACCGCTGATTGGTCAATTTGGGGGTGTGTCCGTTGGAGGCACGTCCTGAGCTTAGATTTGTATAGAGAATAGGCCATATCCAATCAGGCGGCTCCGGCTACAGCTGCGACTACAGCTGCGGCTACGACTGTTGCTAAAAGTGATTCTGAGCAAGTCCTGTACCTTAATAAATCGCATGACGGCCTTGCGATCCAGCCGTAGCCATAGCCGCCAATTCGAACACGGCCCTTTTAGCTACAAGCACAATTATTAATAGAAACATTGATTGAAATCGCCGTGATAACAAACTATTCCCAGCCGATCACAAAATTAAGGAATATTGCAAGGTTTAGTGTCTCCCTTTGTCACTGTTCACACTTTAGGCCAACACTGTAGGAATTAATCAAAATTTCCTAAAATTGTCTTAAAGCTAAACCTTGATCAAAGAACAGATTGTGGGTATTCATCACAAATTAAATTGGCAATTGGCCTTTACATAATCTCTCAATCTTCCCCCTTTCTTGTTCGTTTTTCTACTTTTGATTGTTATTCCCCCCTGCCCAATGCATTCGACAAATACATATAATGCAACTAGTTGTGTATAAAGAGTTTATGGATAAAGGTTGACACCTGCCCATCCCCGCCTCCCGCAAAAATTGAAAACAGATGTTCGCTGAAAAGGTACTTTGGTTAAGGTGATGACTTCATTTCGTAATAATTACTGCGTATTTTGCATCCGAGCTGGATAGCTTTCCAGGATGCCACTCGCATCTTTCTCTTATGGCTCGGGGGTGGGGAAGGGGAGGCTGAGCAATGACACCCCGGAGGACAGCCTGTTGGTTGTTTGTTGTTGCTCCTAAGTAGTTATTCTGTTTTGGGGTAAACCAAGACAAATTTACTCGAACGGGAATTTGAACAAAGTCAATACCCGTTCATTATCATGTTTTTCTTCGCAGGTTCAAATCCCGTTGTAGTATTTGTTCAGTGTTCGCACACCAACATTGATGAATAATCACCCACTCAGTTTCCCTCGTGGTTTATTCCTGGATAAGCCTAGTAATTTACACAAAATTTGCATAAACACAGGTGATTACGGTAATCTGCATATAACTGCTGTTCAACTCAGCAATTCAAACAGAGCGGCTTGCATTCCTTAGAGGAGGTTCCATACATTCTTGTAGTTGCATCAGGTCAGAAGACCGGACCGTCGCATGGCCGCCTTTTTGGATTTGGACGTCGCGTTTTAGATGAACATTTTCTGACTCTCTGTTAATGTATTCTGAAAGATTTTGGCAATAACTTTCTGTTGGACTTCGATAGTATTGGAAGCAGTCCTGGCCGATACACAAAGGATACGAGTGGGACTTTGTGCAATTCTTACACTGGCTAAAGAGATTTTTTTAAGCTGAAAAAACTGCACTGTTCGAAATAAATTTCACTGTTGAGCCCTTTAGTTCACTTCGCGAGTTCCACGGAGTTGACTCTAGTTCAGACGACAGACTTTAACAGCAAACTTAATAAACATAACTTCAGTGTTGAGCACGCGAGTGGCTGGAGAGAGCTCCGGTGAATTGCTTCAGTGTCCCATCAAAGCTTCACGACCGAAGCCAGGTTATAGTGTCGACCACAGCTCACATCTTTCCAACGACGTCTTGCTGAAGGAAGTTTGGCGAACAATACTAGAATTTAAGGAGGATAGTGATACACCAAGACCTTCACTTTTGGGCGGAACTAGTCTGGGATGATGATGACTTGAGGTGGACCAAGCCCGCAGAGTGTTCCAGTCAAGACTCAAGAGACATTGGTGGGACTGTTTTAGTGACTGTTAGCTGACTTCTAAGAGACTGTGACCAGTGGGAGTTGAAGATCTATGGATTGTGTGGTTTTGTCTATGGATCTCTAGAGGGGTCGTCCAGACACAAAAATGCAAGTTTGAAGACAGCGAATGGTAAGCGAAGATTTAACCTTTTCTCTTGCAGGACCCCCCTTCTTAATCCCCCCTCCCACTACAAGATGTTACCTTCTTGTTGATGTTGTCCCCTACTTGCATAACTTTCGAGGTGACGTCACACTGTCTTAAGGTTGCTTGATTTGCATATTGGTCGAAGCCAATGATGCTTTTAATTAGAAGACTAGTCGCAGGAAATTTCCGGCGGGTTGAAACTTCAAGTCACCTGTTGTCATGTTTTTTTTAATAATGTTGTCATAATTTTGTAATTCAAAAAGCATAATTTTTGTAAAAAGACAATTGCAAAATCCAACTGTATTTTCAAAAATGTAAACATTTCTTATAATTTGTGATAATTATAGCTTTAAAAAAATGCAAAGACATGGTTGGATTCTGCCGTTTTCCCCTTAAATAGAATCATGGTTTAATGCTGCGTTTGTACTGTTGGCAAAAAAATCAACGCACCTAGCTTTCTTTAGAAATAATCTAATTATATGCCCTTATATGCCCTAATTATATACTCCATTCATTCCGCATTCATTTGATGCATGCTTGATTTAGGAGTATTAAATAAATAATTTAGATCAGCTAAATTACTATTTACATATTCCTAATTTCAGTATTACATCAATTTTGAATGTGTCTTTTAAGAAAAAACTGATCAATGCCACCAGCTCCTTTATAATTGCAAAATAGACACAATATAAAAAAACATAAAATAGCTGTAACTCTCGCTCATTATTTGTCAAAGAACAAAATAATAACGAAGAAAAAAGACCATAGTAATCATAAAAAGTTAGTTGTACTTCCAAAATGCAGACCGAATATTTTTTATTAAAGCTCTATATAAAGCATACATTGCGAACAAACAAACCACTAAATCCATTTGTGCGCGCTGCGACCAACAACATGACTAGATAAAAAGCGAAATAGAACAAGAAGAAGAATACTTACATGAAGAAAGAAGCTGAATTGAAAAAAGATGAAATCAAGTTATTCATTTTCTCCTCGATGACGCAGACACACCAGCAATGGGAAACACGATGCCAGCAATGTCTCCATAGGTAAGTATGAAAGGTAAGAGAGAGAGAGAAAAAGGTGTAGAGTATAAATAGTTTTGGCCTAGATAAAAGACTAACTCTGTTTAGCAGGTTCCCTAAGTCAACGACGTCTGGGTCCAAGACTGAGAACTACGCCGTCAACAAACGCAGAACTTGAGCAGACGATGACGATTCTCCATTGATGTCCCCGATGTGTGTCAATGAGGTCAGCAAGAGTTCAAGTATCAGGTAAAGTATAAGGGTAAGTGTGAGAGACAAAAAATAACCCCTTTCTCTACAGCTTCTAACCTTTCTTCCACAGGATATAACCCTGTTTTTATATTCCACAGTCAATATAACCTGTTCTTCATAAAACGGATGTTGTGACAGGCGATTGTACATATAATGGCAACTATAGGACACCATAGGTGATGACAGTTTGGTAAGGTAGAATGGTAAACCTCAAATTTGCTTGATGTGACCAGTACTAACCTTTCTAGATAATTTTCTTCCAAGTATGCAGGTTATGTTTTCTTCTTGAAGTTGATGAACTAGTTTGACTGGCATGTTCACAGCATAAGTGATATCTCTACCATGAGGGACGTAATACATGCTACAGATTTGGTAATGTATTGGGTTTTTTTAAGTTCCAGGTAAATAAACCATTTTAGTTTGGGCAACTCAACCAAACGGGGCATCAAAATGGGGCATCATGAACAAGTTTGAAAACTTGAAAGTTTGAAACAAATTTACAATTTTTGTTGTATCTCTCAAACAAATAGCTAAGCTGTTAAGTTGGCAGTCAGGAAATACCAGAGTCAGTTGTGATTCTTCTACAGCAAACATTAACTACATGTATATACTAGCCAACCACCGAGCAAAAAACATTTCAAGAACCAATCAACTTCCTTTATGAGTTTCTGAAATTGAAACAAAATGTGCTCCTTCCTGAACCTTTAGTATTCAGCCCGTCTTCTTGCAATCTGACGCAAAGTTATAAATGCATAATTACTAAATTATTTGTGCCTACTTTATTTTCCCCCTCATTTTAACAGTCTCTCGTGCAGTGTGATGAATCACATACGGAGCTTTTGTGGTATGCAACGATGGAGAACAAAATGTGCAGAAAATCAACTACAGACCGGCGGTAAGTTTAAAATTGCACGTTGCAATCTTTGTCTTTGAAGAGAAGTTCATCTCAGAGTATCAGGGGAAAAAACGGTAACTCTTACAGAAAAAGACAGCTCTGAAGGTTTAAAAAAAAAACACATTCAATTATGTGTCATGGATGTGTGTGAACGTTCAGCCGATCGGAGTTGGATGACCACATTCTACAACGTGACCCTCATCACTTGACTTTTTCTCGGGACATTGTCGAATTCAAAAAATTAATCTTTTAAATGGTTCATTTTTCCTGCAGATTGAGATGCTTAGAGTTGTTGAGGCTTACCAATGCTTTCCGGACGGTGTGCAACCAGCTAAAGAGGACTGCTTCAAGTCTCTCCATAATGATTTCCCCAAAGTTCAACTGTCTAAGTGGGTTGGGCTATGATGGCACCCTACTGTATGAAGACACTCGACGCAGAGGACCATCTTAATTTAATGTTTACTCCATATAGTCTCTGATTATTTTTTAGCTACTTTCCCAATCCATCCAAATACAACACCACCAACAGTCAAGCTGAAGGTCAAGCATTGTTTGTTTACCAGTGAAACTTGAATTCATCAAACTCAAGTAAAAAACCTTTTGGATTTCGGTGGATTCAGAATAGGGAGGAAAGCAACCTGGATATGGAACAGCTTTTGTGAAAACAAACAAAATCAATATTAATTTATTCGACGAGGTCATCCAAAACGTGTATAGCAAAGTATGAACACAATTATGCACAAGTGTTTTTGCTTGATGAAACCTTTGTTGAAAATGTCAAAAATACTTAACATTTGAGTTTATAGTGAGTGATATCTTGCCATTGGAGAATAATATTTATTGCGTACTTTTGGAAAATAAAGCTTATTATTATTAACTTAAAATACTACAAGTGTAAGAATAGCGACTCCCTGTCGATCATAAATTTAAACTAAAGGCCATCAAATTGGACAAAATCTTCGAAGTTTTTTTTTTACTGGCCATGCTGTGTAGAGCTATAGTTCATTTTAAAGATTTAATCAATCTGAATCGAGCCAGATTCTTCAAACTAGACTAGCAAACCTTCCACACTTTTATATTAATAAATTTCAAGGTACATGACTGTGTACGCACACTTGGCGCAAAATAGACAGGGTCAATATTGCGCATTCAGGACCCTATTACAATGCCAGGTGTCACATGTCATTCTATCCCCCGGTGTGTGTGTGTGTGTGTTTCAAAGGAGGGCGCTATAAATTCACACAGTTAACCAAATTGGGGGACAGAATCTCCGGGGTGGGGGTGGGGGAGACACACAGACTCTCCTGCCACACAGACACATATATTAACCACAATCAAAACTCCATCTTCTTAATCCTTAACTTGACGCTGAAACCAACCCTTACCATTTTAATTTAATTTATATAATATCTATTACTCTGCACAACCACCGTTAAATCCGGTGTGGCAGGAGATTCTGTTCTCGGGGATTCTGGTTCCCCCACCCATAAGGCATACTGTGTAGAAATTTCGGCTGGTAACGCCCTCTTTTGAACCAAATTCCTGCAGTGCATTATCACCATGGGGGGGGGGGGGGGGTTACACAGAGAAATTGTGACTAGAAAAAATTTTAAAACTGTTTTTTGGGTTTACGACTATTTTGTCATAAGTTTTGGTTACAACTGCGAGAGAAGAAAAAACAAAATGGCTGCGCCATCACATGACGAGGGCCCAATTCGATAAAGATCCCTAGCAAAGAACATTATTGCTAAGCAGAAACAGGTTACAAGCCAAAAAGGCATTTCATTCATATTGTTCTAACTGGTGCCCCGTTATTATTTAATTACCTGCTTAACAGCTTTATGAAATAGGGCCAAGGTCTTCACTTGGGCGACGACCAGGGCCCAGTTTCATAGAGCTGCTTAAGCAGGAAAAGTAGCTAAGCACAACAAAATTATGCTTACCAGATTAAGGTTACCGGCCAAACTACCATGTCATATGCACAATTTGTGTCTGGTATCCTGCTGATTTCTGCTGAGCAGAAAATTGTGAAGCAATATTTTCTGCTTAACAGCTCTATGAAATTGGGCCCTATTTGCTTGAAATATTTATGTAATTGCTTTATTGTTATTATTAATTTAGTACACGAAAGTACAGAAGAGAATTACATTAAATTTGAGTTTAAAAAAAGTGTAATACTCGCATTAATATACATGGTGGGGCAATGACCAACCACCCTATCATTGAAATGACTTGTTGTAATGTGTCAGTATATTTTAGTGAAAATAATATATTACTAAAATAATGATGGTCTTTACAAGAGGTTGGGTGCAGGATTAAGTGGAGTGGGGGCAGGGGGGGGTAAATAAAGTCAAATAATATGATTGGTAATTACAAAAAGAACAATTAGTTAACATCTGAAAGCTTACTGCATATAAAGTGCATACCAGTGCAAATTTTAATATTTCCATCTCAAACGGTGTTAAAATCATTTGGAAGCAGTATTTGAACACCACGCAAATCACCACTGCATGCTTATTTCAATTGCTACAATAGAATTCAGCACGTTTGAACATAGTCAAAATCCATGAAAAAGTTTTGGGATGCTTTTTGTTTCTTTTATTTTATACGACCATCTAAATTTGATGACAATTTTTAAAGCTTATCTGGATCATGTGTACATAAAAAAAAGTGTAAGTAAAATTAAATTTCACTTCCTGAAACTAATGAATATTTCTACAAATTGAAGGGAGTTCATGCAGAAGTTTAAATCGTTGGAAATGAGTTTCATTCTAAAAGTTAATTTTATTATTTCACATCAGTACCGATCCTCCAGAGAAACATATCTGTCTGAAATACACTGCCAAATGCAGGTAGTTTTTGAAAATCCCTTATTGCTAATTGCGATTGCTGCAATCGAAATAATCATGTACTTGTTGTTAAAGAACCTAAACATCAAAAACTTCCTGACAAAATTAATATGAAACTGTTATCCTTTCAAATCCTTTCGATTAAAGCACATCGCATCAATTGACTCGGGTAAATGCTTACTTTTTGCATATGGGCTTGTTTAAAGAAACTGGGGAGTCTCGACTGTCAAAAGGTTTATGCTTACTTGGACCTTTCTTATTTAGCTTAACAATAAAAGCAAAAAATATGACTAAAATAAAAGGCAGAAAGAAATTTCAGAAAGAAGAGCTGAGTTTAGGGGGGGGGGGGTGGGAATTCATAAGTTCAGGTTTACAGAAAAGTTGTTCAACCCAATTGCCGCCAGTATCTATAAAAAGTAAGCATTCATCAGTCTACTTATCAAACCTATGGACACTGAGAGTTTTTCTTGGATGTAATTTAAAAAAGGAAAATGTAAACGGGGACCCAGTCAAGGTGGCTACTTTTATTTACTTGGTGTTTTTTTCTTCACAAAAAGGTATAATATATAGGACGCCATTCTTACGCTGGGTCACATGAGGGCGCGCTCAATAGAGGCCAATAGACCTTTCTATTGTTGATAAACAAACCGCGCTGGTTGGTATGGACGGCCGAATGATAGCAAACCGTTTAAGCGTGTTAACGAATAATTGTGAACGAATTTTACATTTCTGCACATAAAAAAATACAACCCCGAAACGTGGTTGTTTGCTTTGTTTCCAACAAATCCACCACTGTTTTTGAATGTGTGAGTAACATTGTTACAAATGTGGCTATCCGTTTGTGCTTTACATTTGTGGCTTCCCATAGTTTTCCAACCTTGATTGGCAAAAACTCTCGCTGTGACGTTGCAATAGAAAGGTCTGTAGACGCATGAAGCAGGCAAGAATCAGTTGACTCCTCTTCAAAGAGTGGAAGAAACAAACTTGATATTGAATCGGGGAAGGTGTGGTTTAGATGTATCAGGTTGGTCATTATAGAGGCGTGAAAATTTGCGAATTTAACCCCGAGTTGGGAGAAAAATATTCGAAAATATTTAGCTACATGGTCGGAGTCTTCATTTGCAACATGTCCTGCTGGCTCATATGTATGCGTGATTTTATGTGAACCGAGTTGCAAAGACAAAACAATTTACAAGTAGTACTTCCCACAACCATGCAGGTGTGTTTGACTAGTCCAGTGGACAGAAAACCGGAATTTCCCGTATAACACTATTTAAACACGCAATACGTCCAATCTCAAGAAAAGCTGTGAGTCAAAGTAGTCACTATTAGCGAACTTATTAATCCAATCAGACCATCCCCTAAACGTGAATACTCACGTCAATGTTCACGCCAACTCGAATCACATCTTTTATTATTTTACGTCAATATTTTGGTTGTAATTTCCCACAGACGAACGAAAGTTCCAGCCCATATAGAGCAAAGTTGTGTGATAAAGACGCCCCCGAAAGTATGCTCAAAGTGACGTTACCCAGGGGGTAGAGGCTGCCCCCCCATCTTTGCCCCTGACATGCCCCCCCCCGCCCCAGTGAAAATATCTAGTTACGCCACTATAATCGTAGGTTAAAGAACTCACTCTTCATAGCCTCGGATGGTTGTAGAGAAGAAGAAAAAACTGAGGTTAAGATGTTTCAGCAGATCACTCGCTCTGACTTTACCTCCCCCCGGAGCTCGTTACGATTTGCAATTAGTCGACCGAACGTGTCACCCGCGCAATTTGACAAATTAGTACCCACACGCGGCCGGCCACTCACTTCCGCGTTCTTCATGAACGGATCACGCCGAGCAAAGCTACACTAAAGCAACCTGCCGGGCTCACTCAAAATGATTGTGAGGATGAACCCCCCCCCCCTCACAATCACAGATCAACGAAGATGCGGCCCGGATGTGTAGATCCTCCACGAGGACAAGAAGGCAACGGGGAGGATGTTTCCGGCAGATAAAGCTACAAAAGCCATCACGAGGGAGTTTAGTCATTGTCAACACGTCTCGTTTTGTTCCCCCGCAATTATACTCGAGGACCAACTGTGATTGGAATTTAGCATTAGATGTGTGTTTGCGGACGGGGCGTTAGACTGAAAAATGGAATAAATCTCCTGTGTGGTTCCTCTTAATAAACCAAGCTGAAGCAAGACCTGAGTAGCTAGAAACGAACTGGGAAGAAGACATCCCAACTATAAGCTGTGATTCTCCGAAGAGCTAGTTCACTTATTATAATCTGGTTTGATCAAAATTGATTTTGATGAAACTATCATTCTATGAGCGTGTCATTTGTGATCCATAAATGACACGCTCATAAAATGATATTTTCATCAATTTTTGTTTAAATTATTGTTGAACACATTGAAAGAGTAGTTATCTAAAACAGAGAGCTCAATAAACTCACTGTAAGCAACCAAAATTAAATATTTATGGTTCAGGTGTCTCTATACATGGCAGGTGAAACCAAAGAAAGTTCAAACAGTGAATCCATCTGAAAAGGAAACTTACATCGTTTCTTAAATTGTTCATTTTATTTTTTAAGTTTTTCAATACATGACAAATTAACTGACCTGTCAAGAATTCATCGATTTCGTTGTCACTCCCCCCGGTACCACCCTTAAATAGTGTAAGTTTTGGCAGGGAGTTTACGCACGTTTATAATTGGGCTTATTGCGAAAGGAGCAAAGAATAGTTATTCGTGGGGTCTTCGAAAGCTATTTGAAGGTGATCTTGACTTAAAACAAAAGAGAGTAAGCATGCCAGACGTGGCATTAATGTCAACACTATACCATGCTGTACCAAAGCCTGTACCAAAACGTTGGACCGTCTTGAACCAAGACTAAGCCTATCCCAAAGATAGTAAGTAATCCAGACGTTGTCGACTAATCAATGCTGTACCCAGGGCCCGATTTCAAAGAGCCGCATAAGCACAAAATATAGCTAAGCACAACAAAATAGTGCTCAGCAGAGAAAGGTTACCGACCAATTGTTTTACATGTATCACCTGTGACTGGTAATCTGCTTAGCAGGAAATTGTTTAGCATTTTTTCCTGCTTAAGCAACTCTATGGAATTGGGCCCTGATCTCGATTCAAAGACTACAGTAGCATTGTCAACATTACCGATGCTTTACAAAATCTTGGCCCAAAGAGAGTCAGCACACCAAATGCAGTATAAAATTACAAGTGATTGACCAACTTCTGACCCAAAACAGAGTCAGCATAACAGACGTGGTAGTAATGTCAAAACTACCAGCGGATACCAAAGCCTGATCCAAAGATAGTCAGCATACCAGGTGTGGTAGCAATGTCAACACTACCAAATACTAGACACAATCTTGACCCAAGAGAGTCAGCACTCCAAACATAGTCAAACTACCAGTGATTGACCAATTCCTGATGACCCAAAGAGAGTCAGCATACCAGAAGCGGTAGAAACGTCAAAACTACCAGCGGGTACCAAAGCCTGATCCAAAGATAGTCAGCATACCAGGTGTGGTAGCAATGTCAATACTTCCAAATACTAGACACAATCTGACCCAAAGAGAGTCAGCATACCAAACATAGTCAAACTACCAGTGATTGACCAATTCCTGATGACCCAAAGAGAGTCAGCATACCGGAAGCGGTAGAAACGTCAAAACTACCAGCGGGTACCAAAGCCTGATCCAAAGATAGTCAGCATACCAGGTGTGGTAGCAATGTCAACACTTCCAAATACTAGACACAATCCTGACCCAAAGAGAGTCAGCATACCAAACACAGTCAAACTACCAGTGATTGACCAATTCCTGATGACCCAAAGAGAGTCAGCACTCCAAACACAGTCAAATTACCAGTGATTGACCAATTCCTGATGACCCAAAGAGAGTCAGCATACCAGAAGCGGTAGAAACGTCAAAACTACCAGCGGGTACCAAAGCCTGATCCAAAGATAGTCAGCATACCAGGTATGGTATCAATGTCAACATTACTAAATACTAAACACAATCTTGACCCAAAGTAAGTCAGCACACCAAACGCAGTTAAATTACCAGTGATTGACCAATTCCTGATGACCCAAAGAGAGTCAGCATACCAGAAGCGGTAGAAATGTCAAAACTACCAGCGGGTACCAAAGCCTGATCCAAAGATAGTCAGCATACCAGATGTTTTATAGCAATGTCCACACTACCAAATACTAGACACAATCTTTACCCAAAGAGAGTCAGCAAACCAGAAGTTTATTGACAACGTAACAAATGCTGTTCCCGAATTTGGAAACAGAATTCACAAAGCTGCTAAGCAAAACAAAATTCTAGGCTCAAATAAATCTTGCTCAAGGCAGGAAAAGGTACAGCCAAATTGTTTGCTGCCCAACTCAGTTTTTACCTGGCAAATAAACTTTCTAAGCAATAAAATAATAACTGTATGAAATTTTGCCCATGACTGTTAGGGTATGGTTGCAATGCTTTGCAGTGCGTAACCCAAGTTGAACATTGTTTTGCCGATTTGCAAATGCCATTTGCAAATGCCACCAAAAGCATGTCTAAACGCGTGACTAAACTGTTGAGGCACTGTTTTGTTTTGATTAGCTGTTGTAAGAATCAGCGTATCTGTGAAATCAATGTCTTATCGACCCTGCCGGTTCCCATTAGTAACACACAGAGACATCGAGGACAAACTAGGAGCCCCGACGGAGTCACAGCTGTGGCTCAGTAAAAGATTTGGCCAATCCAATCAGTGAAAGGGTCTGGGAAATAAATGCTGGGTGTAATCCCTGCCTGCCGTAGCAATTATCGATACCCTATGTGGCTTTTACCTGGGATGTTTGCCTCCATTTATCTTTACTCAAATGTTTAATGATACCAGTCGCTCTTAGGAGTCACCAAAATGAAATACTTCCGTCAATAACCACTTTTATTGTCAGTTGCATTTCATGTGATTTTCCAAGGCACTCTATGTGATCGTGCGTCCATTCACGATATCTTCTTTGGCATTTTGATTACAGTACTTTTGCATGGTTGAATCGATTATGTTAAACGCATTAGTCTCTGCAATTTGTAGAGACATGATCAACCAACCATCCACTCCACCCACCATCCACCATCCATCCACTTCATCCACATCCATCCACTCCATCAACCATCCATCCACTTCATCCACATCCATCCACTCCATCAACCATTCATCCCTCCATCCACCATCCATCCACAAACCATCCACCATCCATTCACTCCATCCACAATCCATCCACCATTCATCCACCATCCATCCACCATCCATCCACTCCATCAACCATCCATCCCTCCATCCACTCCATCCACCATCCATCCACCATTCACCCACCATCCATCCACTCCATCCACCATCCATCCACTCCATCAATCAACCATCCACTCCATCAACCATTCATCCCTCCATCCACCATCCATCCACTCCATTCTCCATCCATCCTCCACCCATCCCATCCAACATTCATCCATCCCTCCCACCATCCATCATTGAGATCCCAATAATGTTATTGTGTAACCCCTATTGAAATCTAGTATTAACCTGTATGTTTTTTTTTCTCGATACAGAAACCAATAAGTATAACCGCATCACCTGCGATGAGATGTGAGCCGGGCCGACAACCGCAAGGTCGATTCCCAATCAACGCCGGTCAACCCAGGCATCAGTCGCCGTAAATTCCACGTTACTTCAGCCTAAACTGCTGTTGCTCTCTGCTGCACTCCAATCACTCCCTTGATTGCTTTTTCTTTTCCCTTTTTTATTTTACGGCAGTTCAAATTATTCAAGGTAGTTTTTTTAAGGAAAGATTGCATCGTTATCAGTATTGTGGTTCTTGACACGCACCAACACCTGTGAATCATAGGTGGAGGGAAGCGAGCAGCACCTGTAGGCCTATGTTGGCAAGCCCTCTATAAGTCTGGTTTAAGAAAACTATCAAAGTATAACCAACATCACGTGACCTGATCTCATGCCCAAAGGACACTGATGTCTCAAAGCTTTGATATCAGGTGGGGTCTTACGTCGTTAGGCCTACGTGAGGTACTGGAACGTATTCACCTGACCATACGCCACTTGGAACACGGCTCTTCCGTTTCGGATATCCCGGTAATACTCGGAGAGCTCTTGGCTTCTGATTTAAGGAGTGGTACACAGTTACTGAATACCAAGCGGCTACGGCTGCGGTTGTGTATAGATGGATTGCACTCGACGTCATTGACCACCATTTTTGATTGAAAAACAATGGAAACGTGCACGCGTGTACGCGCTGTGCGCAACTCTCAGGCAGCCAATGACCCTTTTCGAATTCACGGCTTCGGCTCCAAAATCGGCTCAGGCAATTATTTTTAACTTATGCATGCTTTGCGGTCAGGGCTTCAGACAAGAAAACTGGGCCTGAAGCCCAATCCGGAGCCGAAGTCGTGGATTCGAAAAGGGCCATTATCAGTCTTTCACTCGTGCACGTTTCATCTAAGATGGCGGCCAATGCAAGGGGTCTATAAGGGTGTTGCTATGGACATCCTATACGCTTCAAAGCATGTTCATAATTACTGTAAAGCTGCAGTCCTACTTTGTCAAATATTTGCCTTAATTGAACACACATTATTTATTTTGGATTGCAGGGTACCAGTGCCGTTATTCAGAAACACGCACTGAGTCTTCGATAAGGGTTGGATGATGCAGCGATCGATCTTAGGATACATTCCCAAGAGGAACAGTCCAACTCGCAAACTCCTATCAACAAATCAATCGGGTTCTTCGTCAGGTTTTTCTTCATGATCGGTGCCCAAAGGCTGAACAATGCAACTACAATGCGGTTTGGTAATGACGTTTCGGGTCCTGACTACCCCGGAGAACCATGACCAACTGACAGGTTTGATAGGAAACATCAACACTCGGTAATGCTAGACCATGCATTGCCGTCATCACGCCGCCATCTTGGGGGTAAAACGATGATGAAACAAGAAGTTGAAAATGCGCAGCTTTGTACGCATGGCCGCGCATGATCAACCAATGAGTTACCTTCTTTTGACAGAGGGGCCCAACTCAGATGACGTCATGTGCACGAGGTCTAATATTTGTAGTTCAAAAATAGGCCCTACTGTATGTTCACACCAGCGCTAGTTACTATCCTAAACATCCGCTGGAATAGAACTCAATCTTTATAACCGTGCACTTATATTCATTAGCGCTGGGTAGCTATTTCGCAACATTCACCAACTATAAACAATTTTCAATCTGGAGTAATTTTCTTTTGTATACAAAAATCAACTAGTACATAGGAAATTGTTTATAGTTAATGAATTCTTGTTCTGGAGAACATTTCCCTAAGGATTTCTACGATTTACGAGGGAATTCCCACACAAGTCTACTCACTGCAATCACACCAATCCCGTGCACGGGATCACTTACAAGAAATCAGATGTTCTGTGTTTTCTGGCGATTAACGCGAAACATTTTGATATTTTCGAAGGTTTTAAAAGTGTTTGGTGTTAATTGAAATCTGGAGATGAGGAATGTATGCACCCCCCCCCAAAAAAATGCATACTTTTCTGGCAACTACAGGTTGGTGCAAAACGAAGGAAATCCCACTTTTGAAAGATTTTTCATCTACTTGTTGAGCATATTTTTGTCTATAGATATGCTGGTTTAAAAATGTCATGTGGCAAACCTGTTCGTCCACAATGGAGAGTCGGAGAGTTCGAGTGCGTATCTAAAGTAGTTGATATATGTAAAAATGCACGTCACTTTTTCAATCATTGAAAACCTTCCCATGAAACATGGAACGATAAAAGTTGTTTATATACTTGATGATATTAGACCCCCTACAAGAAATAAGTATTTGTGAAGTGCATTGTTTGTTTGTCTTCAAATCAAGCTACGTCCGAGGATAGACTGATCCATTAAGCTCCAACCCTTAACATGTTGACCAATCACAGAATTGGCTGCATCCCCACTGCACACGTGGGCAGCACATGTGCATCTCTCCAATGCCACACTCACGGCATGAACGTGCGCGCTTTAAGTACGCGCGCACGCATGTTTACTTTTCTAATGGGATTTTAGCGTGTCAGACTTTTGTCGGACTTTCGGTGGCGTAGCCAAGGTTGTGATTGGTCAACACGTAAGGGGGCGGAGCTAAATGGATTGGTATATTACCATATCTCAGAGGCAATGCGCAAAGAGTAAACACACAAAGCCTTATACAAATACCTGCTCAAAAGCGACTAAAGCACTGTAACCGCTACAGATAAGATAGCCTACCTGCAGAGAACACGATGACGAAGTGCGGGGAAAAAACAATCGACAAGCAAGGCTTCGGTCCAAACTTGGATCCACAGAAGTAAAAGGCAGTAAAGAAACCCAATCAACAAGCAAGGCTCCGGTCCAAACTTTGATCCACAGAAGTTAAAGGCAGTGTAGAAACTCAATCAACAAGCAAGGCTCCGGTCCAAACTTGGATCCACAGAAGTTAAAGGCAGTGAAGAAACCCAATCGACAAGCAAGGTTCCGGTCCAAACTTTGATCCACGGAAGTCAAAGGCAGTAAAGAAACCCAATCGACAAGCAAGGCTCCGGTCCAAACTTGGATCCACAGAAGTTAAAGGCAGTGTAGAAACTCAATCAACAAGCAAGGCTCCGTTCCAAACTTGGATCCACATAATTCAAAGGCAGGGAAGGAACTTAAAAATGGCCGCCATATTCCTTCAAAAGCTCCTGGGGTCCAAAATTTCCCCCCAAAGTATATAGCCCTATTATGTAATACATATTGATACATAATTCGCTGGGATTTTTTACACTGTAAATGAGATTTTGATGTACAAATTGGCAACACATACAAAATCTTCGAAAACAAGCCTGAGTTTAAAGGGTTAATCAACATACGGCGCCGTATTATCAAATTTAGGCCAAAAATTGAAGGAAATCACAATGGGTTAGTCCGGCATTTTTATCAAATTTGGGCAAAAAATTAGAGAAAATCACAAGGGGTAAGTCCTGCTTTAAAAAAAAATTAAATTAAGGCCAAAAATTGAAAAAAATCGCAAAGGATAAGTCCAGTACTTTTATCAAATTTAGGCAAAAAAATTCAGGAAATCACAATGGGAAAGTCCGGCATTTTAATCAAATTTTTGCTGAAAATTAAAGAAAGGCACAAGAGGTTAGTCCGGCATTTTTTTAAATCAAATTTTGGCCGAAAATTGAAGAAAACCACAAGGGGTAAGTCCAGTAACTTTATCAAATAAAGGCAAAACATTGAAGAAAATCATAAGGGGTAAGTCCAGTAACTTTATCAAATTAAGGCAAAAAAAAAAAATTATAAATACAAGGGGTTAGTCCAGTAACTTTATCAAATTTCGGCAAAAATTGAAGAAAAATCACAAGGGGTAAGTCCAGTAATTTTATCAAATTTTGGCCGCATTTGAAGAAAAGCACAAGGGGTAAGTCCAGTTATTTAATCAAATTTAGCCAAAAAAAATAAGCAAACCACAAACCACAGTAATTTTATCAAATTTGGGGAAAAATTGAAGAAAACCACATGGGGTAAGTCCAGTAACTTTATCAAATTTAGGCAAAAAATTGAAGAAAACCACAAGGGGTTAGTCCGGCATTTTTATCAAATTTCGGCAAAAAATTGAAGAAAATAACAAGGGGTTAGTCCGGCGTTTTTATCAAATTTTGGCCGCATTTGAAGAAAAGCACAAGGGGTAAGTCCAGTTATTTAATCAAATTTAGCCAAAAAATTGAAGCAAACCACAAGGGGTTAGTCCAGTAACTTTATCAAATTTGTTAGTCCAGTAACTTGATCAAATTTAGGCAAAAAATTGAAGAAAATCACAAGGGGTTAGTCCAGTAACTTTATCAAATTTGGGCCAAAAATTGAAAAAAACCACAAGGGGTTAGTCCAGTAACTTTATCAAATTTTGGCCGCATTTGAAGAAAAGCACATGGGGTGAGTCCAGTAATTTTATCAAATTTCGGCAAAAATTGAAGAAAAATCACAAGGGGTAAGTCCGGCATTTTGATCAAATTTGGGCAAAAAATTAGAGAAAATCACAAGGGGTAAGTCCTGCTTTAAAAAAAAATTAAATTAAGGCCAAAAATTGAAAAAAATCGCAAGGGATAAGTCCAGTACTTTTATCAAATTTAGGCAAAAAAAATCAGGAAATCACAATGGGAAAGTCCGGCATTTTAATCAAATTTTTGCTGAAAATTAAAGAAAAGCACAAGAGGTTAGTCCGGCATTTTTTTAAATCAAATTTTGGCCGAAAATTGAAGAAAACCACAAGGGGTAAGTCCAGTAACTTTATCAAATTAAGGCAAAAAAAAAAAAAAAAAATACAAGGGGTAAGTCCAGTAACTTTATCAAATTTCGGCAAAAATTGAAGAAAAATCACAAGGGGTAAGTCCAGTAATTTTATCAAATTTCGGCAAAAAATTGAAGAAAAATCACAAGGGGTTATAGTCCGGCATTTTTATCAAATTTTGGCCGCATTTGAAGAAAAGCACAAGGGGTAAGTCCAGTTATTTAATCAAATTTAGCCAAAAAAAATAAGCAAACCACAAACCACAGTAATTTTATCAAATTTGGGGAAAAATTGAAGAAAACCACAAGGGGTAAGTCCAGTAACTTTATCAAATTTAGGCAAAAAATTGAAGAAAACCACAAGGGGTTAGTCCAGTAATTTCATGAAATTTCGGCAAAAATTGAAGAAAACCACAAATGGTTAGTCCGGCATTTTTATCAAATTTCGGCAAAAAATTGAAGAAAATAACAAGGGGTTAGTCCGGCGTTTTTATCAAATTTTGGCCGCATTTGAAGAAAAGCACAAGGGGTAAGTCCAGTTATTTAATCAAATTTAGCCAAAAAATTGAAGCAAACCACAAGGGGTTAGTCCAGTAACTTTATCCAATTTGTTAGTCCAGTAACTTGATCAAATTTAGGCAAAAAATTGAAGAAAATCACAAGGGGTTAGTCCAGTAACTTTATCAAATTTGGTCCAAAAATTGAAAAAAACCACAAGGGGTTAGTCCAGTAACTTTATCAAATTTTGGCCGCATTTGAAGAAAAGCACATGGGGTAAGTCCAGTAATTTTATCAAATTTCGGCAAAAATTGAAGAAAAATCACAAGGGGTAAGTCCGGCGTTTTGATCAAATTTGGGCCAAAAATTAAAGAAAACCACAAGGGGTAAGTCCAGTAACTTTATCAAATAAAGGCAAAACATTGAAGAAAATCATAAGGGGTAAGTCCAGTAACTTTATCAAATTAAGGCAAAAAAAAAATAATAAATACAAGGGGTAAGTCCAGTAACTTTATCAAATTTCGGCAAAAATTGAAGAAAAATCACAAGGGGTAAGTCCAGTAATTTTATCAAATTTCGGCAAAAATTGAAGAAAAATCACAAGGGGTTATAGTCCGGCATTTTTATCAAATTTTGGCCGCATTTGAAGAAAAGCACAAGGGGTAAGTCCAGTTATTTAATCAAATTTAGCCAAAAAAAATAAGCAAACCACAAACCACAGTAATTTTATCAAATTTGGGGAAAAATTGAAGTAAGTCCAGTAACTTTATCAAATTTAGGCAAAAAATTGAAGAAAACCACAAGGGGTTTGTCCAGTAATTTCATGAAATTTCGGCAAATATTGAAGAAAACCACAAGGGGTTAGTCCGGCATTTTTATCAAATTTCGGCAAAAAATTGAAGAAAATAACAAGGGGTTAGTCCGGCGTTTTTATCAAATTTTGGCCGCATTTGAAGAAAAGCACAAGGGGTAAGTCAGTTATTTAATCAAATTTAGCCAAAAAATTGAAGCAAACCACAAGGGGTTAGTCCAGTAACTTGATCAAATTTAGGCAAAAAATTGAAGAAAATCACAAGGGGTTAGTCCAGTAACTTTATCAAATTTGGGCCAAAAATTGAAAAAACCACAAGGGGTTAGTCCAGTAACTTTATCAAATTTTGGCGCATTTGAAGAAAAGCACATGGGGTAAGTCCAGTAATTTTATCAAATTTCGGCAAAAATTGAAGAAAAATCACAAGGGGTAAGTCCGGCGTTTTGATCAAATTTGGGCCAAAAATTAAAGAAAACCACAAGGGGTAAGTCCAGTAACTTTATCAAATAAAGGCAAAACATTGAAGAAAATCATAAGGGGTAAGTCCAGTAACTTTATCAAATTAAGGCAAAAAAAAAATAATAAATAAAAGGGGGTAAGTCCAGTAACTTTATCAAATTTCGGCAAAAATTGAAGAAAAATCACAAGGGGTAAGTCCAGTAATTTTATCAAATTTCGGCAAAATTGAAGAAAAATCACAAGGGGTTATAGTCCGGCATTTTTATCAAATTTTGGCCGCATTTGAAGAAAAGCACAAGGGGTAAGTCCAGTTATTTAATCAAATTTAGCCAAAAAAAATAAGCAAACCACAAACCACAGTAATTTTATCAAATTTGGGGAAAAATTGAAGTAAGTCCAGTAACTTTATCAAATTTAGGCAAAAAATTGAAGAAAACCACAAGGGGTTTGTCCAGTAATTTCATGAAATTTCGGCAAATATTGAAGAAAACCACAAGGGGTTAGTCCGGCATTTTTATCAAATTTCGGCAAAAAATTGAAGAAAATAACAAGGGGTTAGTCCGGCGTTTTTATCAAATTTTGGCCGCATTTGAAGAAAAGCACAAGGGGTAAGTCCAGTTATTTAATCAAATTTAGCCAAAAAATTGAAGCAAACCACAAGGGGTTAGTCCAGTAACTTGATCAAATTTAGGCAAAAAATTGAAGAAAATCACAAGGGTTAGTCCAGTAACTTTATCAAATTTGGGCCAAAAATTGAAAAAAACCACAAGGGGTAAGTCCAGTAACTTTATCAAATTTAGGCAAAAAATTGAAGAAAACCACAAGGGTTAGTCCAGTAATTTCATGAAATTTCGGCAAAAATTGAAGAAAACCACAAGGGTTAGTCCGGCATTTTTATCAAATTTCGGCAAAAAATTGAAGAAAATAACAAGGGGTTAGTCCGGCGTTTTTATCAAATTTTGGCCGCATTTGAAGAAAAGCACAAGGGGTAAGTCCAGTTATTTAATCAAATTTAGCCAAAAAATTGAAGCAAACCACAAGGGGTTAGTCCAGTAACTTTATCCAATTTGTTAGTCCAGTAACTTGATCAAATTTAGGCAAAAAATTGAAGAAAATCACAAGGGGTTAGTCCAGTAACTTTATCAAATTTGGTCCAAAAATTGAAAAAAGCACATGGGGTAAGTCCAGTAATTTTTATCAAATTTCGGCAAAATTAAAGAAAAATCACAAGGGGTAAGTCCGGCATTTTGATCAAATTGGGCCAAAAATTAAAGAAAAGCACAAGAGGTTAGTCCGGCATTTTTTAAATCAAATTTTGGCCGAAAATTGAAGAAAACCACAAGGGGTAAGTCCAGTAACTTATCAAATAAAGGCAAAACATTGAAGAAAATCATAAGGGGTAAGTCCAGTAACTTTATCAAATTAAGGCAAAAAAAAAAAAAAAAAAATACAAGGGGTAAGTCCAGTAACTTTATCAAATTTCGGCAAAAATTGAAGAAAAATCACAAGGGGTTATAGTCCGGCATTTTTATCAAATTTTGGCCGCATTTGAAGAAAAGCACAAGGGGTAAGTCCAGTTATTTAATCAAATTTAGCCAAAAAAAATAAGCAAACCACAAACCACAGTAATTTATCAAATTTGGGGAAAAATTGAAGAAAAACCACAAGGGGTAGTCCAGTAACTTTATCAAATTTAGGCAAAAAATTGAAGAAAAACCACAAGGGGTTAGTCCAGTAATTTCATGAAATTTCGGCAAAAATTGAAGAAAACCACAAGGGGTTAGTCCGGCATTTTTATCAAATTTCGGCAAAAAATTGAAGAAAATAACAAGGGGTTAGTCCGGCGTTTTTATCAAATTTTGGCCGCATTTGAAGAAAAGCACAAGGGGTAAGTCCAGTTATTTAATCAAATTTAGCCAAAAATTGAAGCAAACCACAAGGGGTTAGTCCAGTAACTTATCCAATTTGTTAAAGGTCACAAGGTAAGCCATTTATCAAATTTGGCAAAAATTGAAGAAAACACAAGGGGTTAGTCCAGTAACTTTATCAAATTTGGCAAAAATTGAAAAAAACCAAAGGGGTTAGTCCAGTAACTTTATCAAATTTGGCCGCATTGAAGAAAAGCACAATGGGGTTAGTCCAGTATTTTATCAAATTTCGGCAAAAAATTGAAGAAAATCACAAGGGGTAAGTCGGCGTTTTGATCAAATTTTGGCCAAAAAATTAAAGAAAACACAAGGGGTAAGTCCAGTAACTTTATCAAATTTAAGCCAAAACATTGAAGAAAACAAAGGGGTAAGTCCAGTAACTTTTATAAATTAAGGCAAAAAAATTGAAGAAAAATCACAAGGGGTAAGTCCAGTAACTTAAATTTCGGCTTGAAGAAAACACAAGGGTTAGTCCGGTTTTATCAAATTTCGGCAAAAATTGAAGAAATAACAAGGGGTTAGTCCGCGTTTTTATCAAATTTTGGCGCATTGAAGAAAGCACAAGGGTTGGTCCAGTTATTTATCAAATTTAGCAAAAAATTGAAGCAACCACAAGGGGTTAGTCCAGTAACTTTATCAATATCATTTGTCAAAGCAAAATTGAAGAAAATCACAAGGGTTAGTCCAGTAATTTATCAAAATTTGGTCCAAAAATTGAAAAAAGCAAGGGTAGTCCAGTAATTTTATCAAATTTCGGCAAATTAAAGAAAACACAAGGGTAAGTCCGTTTTGATAAATTTGGGCCAAAATTAAAGAAAAGCACAAGGGGTTAGTCCGGCATTTTTTTAAATCAAATTTTGGCCGAAAATTGAAGAAAACACAAGGGGTAGTCAGTAACTTTATCAAATAGGCAAAACATTGAAAAAAACATAAGGGGTAAGTCCAGTAACTTTATCAAATTAAGGCAAAAAAAAAAAAATCAAGGGGTAGTCCAGTAACTTTATCAAATTTGGCAAAAATTGAAGAAAAATACAAGGGGTTTAGTCCGGCATTTTATCAAATTTTGGCCGCATTTGAAGAAAAGCACAAGGGGTAAGTCCATATTTTAATCAAATTTACTGCCCAACAAATTGAAGAAAAACCACAAGGGTAAGTCAGTAACTTTATCAAATTTAGGCAAAAATTGAAGAAAACCACAAGGGGTTAGTCCAGTAATTTCATGAAATTTCGGCAAAAATTGAAGAAAACCACAAGGGGTTAGTCCGGCATTTTATCAAATTTCGGCAAAAATTGAAGAAAATAACAAGGGGTTAGTCCGGCGTTTTTATCAAATTTTGGCCGCATTTGAAGAAAAGCACAAGGGGTAAGTCCAGTTATTTAATCAAATTTAGCCAAAAAATTGAAGCAAACCACAAGGGGTTAGTCCAGTATTTATCCAATTTGTTATCAGTAACTTGATCAAATTTAGGCAAAAAATTGAAGAAAATCACAAGGGGTTAGTCCAGTAACTTTATCAAATTTGGTCCAAAAATTGAAAAAAACCACAAGGGGTTAGTCCAGTAACTTTATCAAATTTTGGCCGCATTTGAAGAAAAGCACATGGGGTAAGTCCAGTAATTTTATCAAATTTCGGCAAAATTGAAGAAAAATCACAAGGGGTAAGTCCGGCGTTTTGATCAAATTTGGGCCAAAAATTAAAGAAAACACAAGGGGTAAGTCCAGTAACTTTATCAAATAAGGCAAAAATTGAAGAAAATCATAAGGGGTAAGTCCAGTAACTTTATCAAATTAAGGCAAAAAAAAAAAATAAATACAAGGGGTAAGTCCAGTAACTTTATCAAATTTCGGCAAAATTGAAGAAAATCACAAGGGGTAAGTCCAGTAATTTTATCAAATTTCGGCAAAAATTGAAGAAAAATCACAAGGGGTTATGTCCGGCATTTTTATCAAATTTGGCCGCATTTGAAGAAAAGCACAAGGGTAAGTCAGTTATTTAATCAAATTTAGCCAAAAAAAATAAGCAAACCACAAACCACAGTAATTTATCAAATTTGGGAAAAATTGAAGTAAGTCAGTAACTTATCAAATTTAGGCAAAAAATTGAAGAAAACCACAAGGGGTTTGTCCAGTAATTTCATGAAATTTCGGCAAATATTGAAGAAAACCACAAGGGGTTAGTCCGCATTTTTATCAAATTTCGGCAAAAAATTGAAGAAAATAACAAGGGTTAGTCCGGCGTTTTTATCAAATTTTGGCCGCATTTGAAGAAAAGCACAAGGGGTAAGTCCAGTTATTTAATCAAATTTAGCCAAAAAATTGAAGCAAACCACAAGGGGTTAGTCCAGTAACTTGATCAAATTTAGGCAAAAAATTGAAGAAAATCACAAGGGGTTAGTCCAGTAACTTTATCAAATTTGGGCCAAAAATTGAAAAAACCACAAGGGGTAAGTCCAGTAACTTTATCAAATTTAGGCAAAAAATTGAAGAAAACCACAAGGGGTTAGTCAGTAATTTCATGAAATTTCGGCAAAAATTGAAGAAAACCACAAGGGGTTAGTCCGGCATTTTTATCAAATTTCGGCAAAAAATTGAAGAAAATAACAAGGGGTTAGTCCGGCGTTTTTATCAAATTTTGGCCGCATTTGAAGAAAAGCACAAGGGTAAGTCCAGTTTTTAATCAAATTTAGCCAAAAAATTGAAGCAAACACAAGGGTTAGTCCAGTAACTTTATCCAATTTGTTAGTCCAGTAACTTGATCAAATTTAGGCAAAAAATTGAAGAAAATCACAAGGGGTTAGTCCAGTAACTTTATCAAATTTGGTCCAAAAATTGAAGAAAAGCACAAGGGGTAAGTCCAGTAATTTTATCAAATTTCGGCAAAAGTTGAAGAAAAATCACAAGGGGTAAGTCCAGTAACTTTATCAAATTAAGGCAAAAATTGAAGAAAATAACAAGGGGTTAGTCCAGTAACTTTATCAAATATTGGCCGCATATTGAAGAAAACACAAGGGGTTAGTCCAGTAACTTTATCAATTTTGGGCCAAAAATTGAAGAAGACCACAAGGTGTAAGTCCAGTAACTTTATCAAATTAAGGCAAAAAATTAAAGAAAATTACAAGGGGTCAGTCAGTAACTTTATCAAATTTTGGCCGCATTTGAAGAAAAGCACAAGGGGTTAAGTCCAGTATTTTATGAAATTTCGGCAAAAATTGAAGAAAAATCTAAGGGGTTAGTCCAGTAACTTTATTAAATTTGGGCCAAAAATTGAAGAAAACCACAAGGGGTTAAGCCAGTAACTTTATCAAATTTGGGCCAAAAATTGAAGAAAATACAAAGGGTAAGTCCAACATTTTTATCAAATTTTTACCGAAAATTGAAGAAAATCACAAGTAAGTCTGGTAAGTCCAGTACTTTTATCAAACTTAGGCCAAAAATTAAAGGAAACCTAAATGGGAAAGTCCGGCATTTTAATCACATTTTTGCCGAAAATTAAAGAAAAAGCAGTCCGCATTTTTTTTAATCAAATTTTGGCCGAAAATGGAAGAAAACCACAAGGGGTAAGTCCAGTAACTTTATCAAATAAAGGCAAAAAATTGAAGAAAACACAAGGGGTAAGTCCAGTAATTTTATCAAATTTGGGCGAAAATTGAAGAAAACACAAGGGGTAAGTCCAGTAATTTTATCAAATTTGGGCCGAAAATTGAAGAAAAACACAAGGGGTAAGTCCAGTAATTTTATCAAATTTAGGCCAAAAAGTCCGGCATTTAAATCAAATTTAGGCCAAACATTGTAAAAAACCACAAGGGGTGGCAATTCCAGCATTTTTATCAAGTTTAGACCAAAAATTGAACAAAATCACGAAGGTTAAGTCTGGCATTTTTATCAAATTTAGGCAAAAATTTGAAAAAAATCACTTTGAGTAAGTCCAGCATTTTTTCAACTATGGGCGAAACCTGAAAAAAAAATATCACCATGGGTAAGACCAGTAATTTTATCTAATGTTTGCCAAAAATTGAAGAACATCGCAATAGGTGTGTCCATCTTTTTCATCATTTTTCGGCCAAAAATTGAAAAAAAATCATTTGGGCCAAATATTGAAAAAAAATTACAAGGGGTAGGCTAAGTCCGTCATTTTTGCCAACTTTGGGCCAAAAATTGAAGAAAATCACAAGGGGTAAGTCCAGCCTTTTTCCTTAAATTTGGGCAAAAAAAAGGTCACACGGTCAACTTTGGCAAAAATCTTGAAAAAAAATCACAATGGGTAGGCCTAAGCCCGGCATATTTATCAAATTTGGGCGAGATCTTGAAAAAATCACAAGGGCTAGGGCCCTAAGTCAAAAGAAAATTAAAATTCGGGCAAAAAAGTGAAAAAAGTCAAAAGGGGCCTAAAATTTGGGGCCAAAAATAATGAAAAAAATCTCAAGAGACTTATCGGGCATTTTTGATCACAACAAGAACCTCAAGGTAAGTACAGCATTTTTTTTCAAACTTGGGTAAAAAATTGAATAGTATTTAAGGAGTACTTCCAGCATTTGTATACCGAAATAGTCATTGCGATTTTATGCTTTATGTTGGGAAATATTGACAACTTTAGGCAAAATTGACATTAATAGAGACGAATAATGCAATAGGTCTAGTGAAACGAAATGTGTCATAAGGGTTGAGTTCAGCATCAGGACGTATAATCTGTTCTTGTTCCTTGGTGATCTTGATGCTGGGGTTTTGCTAGTAACTGAGATTATGTATTATTGAGTCTGATCAGGCCACATGCTGGGTCAGAGATCAGCAGTGGTAGACATGGCATCTCCTGATCGTCCATACAGATATCAGCCAGGACCAGAGATATCGGAGATCCAATGGAGGTCCCGGCTGTCTGCTCAGAGTATTCGCCATGAAATTGAAAACAAATTGAGAAGAAACACAAGTTTTAGGCTGGAGTTGGAAACATGGTTGGATGTGTGATCCACCAGTGGTCGGAACACCCTTCGCATGGTACTTTAAAGGAACATTACAGAGTTGGTTTTTTGCTAACAAAACAGTTGCTGGCAGTGTAAGCACTTTATGTAATCCACCATATGCATAAACTGACAAACCTGTAGAAGTTTGAGATCGATCGGCCATCTGGGTCAAATAGAAAATAGTGAAAAACCGATTACACATTTGCATGAAATCATATAGGTTCAACAAATGAATAAAACGCTCACTGAGCGATAAACTCCAATCGGAGAATTAGTTTGTTCATTTCTCATCAACTATGGCATTTCAGACAGTAATATTTCAAGGGATGTTTTCTACTATCATCATCATTAGACCGTGTAAGTTCTATGTAAATCTGTGATCAAAAGTATATTTTACAATTACCAATTCTGTAATGAGGGGGACTTCGGGCTTGTGGATCCCGAGGTTGCCGGTAACATGTTTCCCATTCGCCCTCAGTTTTGTTGATATATTCTTGACCAGCATTTCAAGAACATATTCTCCTGTCATAAAGGAGTAACCTCTCTCGCGTTTCCTCGACTGAAATAAAACCTTAATACAGTCTCATTCTCGGCTGGCATGGCAGACTTTTTCTTACCATTCTGGACTCGTTTCGTTCTTTAGAAAAAAACGTAAACTCGATGAAAGAGCTCAGTACGGACTTTTTTCATGAATTTGGACGAGGACGTTAAACGCTAATAATATCTCTGTATAAGGTTTCACACATTGTATTACAGACAATTGCAAAGGGGTTTATCAGTCGTCTACAATGATGTATCCCAGTACCGTATTTTGGTCAAAACTTAATTGAAATTATCGAACACAGTTTTTCATGTAGGCCCTAAATAGACCGTTTGGTCTCGTATTGAGGTAATGTGATCCGTTGAATTTTTAGAAGTAAGATGACTTTTGACCTGAAATGTAATTCCCGTATACGATCGCATATCCTTTAAAAATGAAGAATATAAGGGAATGTAATTATAATGCATCCAGCTGTCCAAACCCGACCGAGGAGAAAGCATTCGATTGATGGCGGACGAATTTCAATTAGAGTAAATTCCTGTCGAAAACGAAGCAATTGACTTTCAGGAAATGTATGGAGTGCAGTTGGAGCGTGTCTTCAAAAGAAGTAGATCCATTACGGTTCGGATTGTAAAGCAACGACGCACCTGTTTTTGTGAGTGTCAAGGCAATACGCTATTCAATTTGAGAGTTGACTTATAGGTCAAAACGTAGTCACATAGATGAAGGGCTACCGCGTTCAATTCGTCAAATTAACAACACCAGAAACCCTCGATCAGATGTTGTTTCTCGAACGATGTCAAGACATGCCTGACAGGTATCCGCGTGTGTGTTTACTCGTTGAAAATGAGGACTTTAACAAGAGGGATCCGGGTGTTTTGAAAGAGCGAGGACGCTTTGCTTTCGTTTACAAAACCAATGAGGACGTCTTTAAAAAAAAAAACGAAGTCCAAACAAAGAGAGAACAAAGAGAAGTACTCGATTTATGGGATTCACAAAGATGTGTGTGCGTGAGTGGGTAGGTATACACATTCAAACCGGGGACCTATACAAAAGAGGACAATAAGGTCCCCGTTTGGGGAAAGGTCCCCACTTGGAAAACGTGACAAAACCAATGAGAGCTGTTGCCAAAAAGTTAGTACAAACAAAAGAGGGACAATAGGAGGTCCCCGATTGCAGGTGTTTACACACTTGTGTGCGTGCGTGTGTGTGTGTGTGTGTGTGTGAGTTTGTAGTGACATTCAAACCAAGGACTTACAACAAAAGGGACTACGTTTGCTATCACAAAGGAAAACAATGGGGTGCACGTTTGTCAGGACAAAGAGTTAAACAGTTAAAAAAGGAGGGACCACAATTGGAGGTCATTACACACTTGTGTGTGTGTGTGTGGCTGGGTTGTTTGAGTTATAATTTGACTTTCTCAGCATTTTGTGATTTCTTATTTTTTGTTGGTAAAGCGAACCGAAGCCCTTTAAAGAGACAAGTGAAAACAACTTTTAAAATTGATTTCGAGGGTACGTTATGATTTTGAAGAAGCATGTGGGTTTTCCCCACCGAACAGTAGAAACTGATAATGTTAATGCAATCGTATTATGCTAAACGGGAGATGGGAGGGTTTTTTCGTCTAAAACAGGCCCAGGTAAAAACCCACACTTTGTTCCTAATACAGCTTAAATATGGGTGTAGGCTTATTAAAGGCACAGTACACGTTTGGTAATGACTCTAAAAATTAATGGCAATAAAAACTTACTTGGTAAGAAGGACAGCATAATGAATTTTGAGAAACTTTTAACTTCGAACTTTTAACTTAGGGAAAACATATCACTTTTTATTCCCCAAAATTTGAATTTGCGAAGCGTTTCTGTCAGAAACGCTTCTCAGACTGTGAATTCCTATGTGGAATATTCTTCCTGCGTGGAAATATTCGCTCCGGTTTTTCGGTGATATCTCAAAAACGCGACCACCCTTTGAAGTGAAATTTTTCACAGGTTAGTTTTATTGGATGTACCTACATTTATGATTAACACAATCAGTAGGCTCCAACAACAAAACGCGAACCGTGCCTTTAAAGGAACATTACAGTATTGGTAAGAAAAAAAACTTGTGAAATATACTTTTTGATCATAGATTTACATAAAACTTACACGGTCTAATGATGATGATAGTAGAAAACATCGGTTGAAATCTTTCTGTCTGAAATGCCATATTTGATGAGAAATGAATAAACTATGTTTCCGATTGGAGTTTATCGCTCAGTGAGCCTTTTATTCATTTGTTGAATCTATATGCTTTCATGCAAATGTGTAATCGGTTTTTCACTATTTTCTATTTGACCCAGATGGCCGATCGATCCCAAATTTCTACAGGTTTGTCAGTTTATGTATATGGTGGATTACATAAAGTGCTTACACTGCCAGCAACTGTTTTGTTAGCAAAAAACAATTCTGTAATGTTCCTTTAAATATCACGCATCGCCTCAAGGTCGTGCACAGAGCGGACGATCATGTAGCTGTACATTATTCACACCACCAAGCACAGGGCTTCGAAATGTTTACGGAAATTCAACGAGTGCTACTGGATTATTCCCGAAGCCTCGCACAGCACATCTGGATTCAAAGGTAATCATTTCTAAGTGAATTTTTCTATTGTGTCATCCGAGTGCTGTCCCTCGATGCGAGGACAATGTGCCGTGTAATTGGACAGCTTGACAGATTGACATGGGTTGGGTATAATATTTCCGACAATATATATAATGCAGGTGCCAATTTGACTCTAATGATATTGTTGGCGTATGAATTAATGCATATGTCATACAAAACATAATTAAATTTATTTCACATATGAATGATGCGTTGTTATGCATTACCAAGTGCGCGTAATACTTAGTATAATATTGACTCGATAAGTTACTGCCTTAATTTATCAAAAGTAGTCCGAATAACTGGTGTCCTTTTAGGCCCAGTCTGATTATATGTATTTGAATGCAAATCCAAAAGGATAAGTGTGCTGATACCAGTATGTTGGTATAAGTAAAGTCTGGAACTTTGGCAGTATATCTATAGACATCAATACACTTTCTTCCACTTCAAAGTAGATTTTGTACGGAAAATACTCTGAATAAACTGAATAAATAAACATCACCACATTAACATTACTTGTAGGGAATATGTCAAACTAAAATTGTGATAATCATGATAATGGTACATCGTGAAGATCGCTTACAATAATCACTAATAAGAGAAGATTGGTTGAAAGATCGTCGACTTAGCTGACGTCAACAATGACGTCATTAAGTTGCTGTTTACGGACCCCCCCCCTCATGAACGATGGAGATCAATTCTTGTGCATTATCACATTAAAAAAAATGGCAACGGCGCGTAAATATAGCCACCGTCAAACAATCTCCACGAATCACTTATCCATGATGTAAACAAGATGTTTGACCATGGTAACCGACATCAGTGGTGGCTTTAGGGATCTCTCCGCGGTGTTGTCATGGAAGCCATGGACTGCAAGGATGCGGTCAGGCATGAGGTTAACCCTGGCAATATTGGCTTTACTGGTACCCTTTTTTTGGTTAGATTTTCCTTTAACAAAAGAATGTCACAACAGGACAAATGACAAAGAAGTATAATGTGAAACACACCATCGATTATCTCCCGTTTTGTACAATCCATGGAAGCTACGAGTACGTCATAATAAACCCCGACCAATCACAGTGAGCGATCCATGTAGCCAAAGCATGTTCCACGTCAATGAGTCAAACAGGAGATTTTAACAAACCAACTCATTGTTTTATAAAAAATAATAGTATTATTCGAAGGATGTTTTGGTTTAGGAATTATAGAAGATTGTGGCAATCGAAAAACACTCAACCGTGTTCTGGGGGTCTTCATACAATTTCATCGACTTTATCAGTCGTACTTCAGACGGGAAATTGTTCTCTTCATGATTGGTACTGGCTTGAGCTTTAAAACCAATGAATTTTCAGATTTAAGCTGATATTGGTTACGATATCAATGTTTCAAACAGCTAAAATTACCATTCTTGATTTACGAATAAATCAAAAGAGGGCGCAAATTATTTGATTGCTATAGGACTGTCCACCTTTTTTTGCAACGGCATTAACGAGCAGTGCCAACGTCACCGGCCGTCTCAGCTTATTTGGATGGATCAATGGGCGGTATAAATGAATAAGTACAAGGTTTATCACTCACTACAGAAGATAAATTTAGAGTGCGGCTCAATCTATCATTCGAAAATGACTCGTAATGTGGTGAGGTGTTCAGAAAAACCCCTGGGAACGGTGACACACATCATACGAGAAGACGTACCGGTCTAGCTACAGCCGCACAATAAAGCAAGTAATAATGTAACCGACTCGTGGGCTGGGCACAATCAACAATGTGACTTGTAATTAACACTTAACCGTTGCTGGACGAGGTTCAACCTCTTGGCTAAGTTTGTAGGTCTTGTGTTTCCAATGGTTAGCTTTAACGATGCCGTAAACACCATGGGCAGTTCCGCAGAGAAGCAGAACACACATTAGACAGGTTCGTTTGGCAGAATCTGGTTTACTAGCCCTAACAATGTGACCGTGTCTGTGTTCACTTGAATATTCGGCTATTAAAAGTACCTCATGTGATCACAACGAGGGACTATAAAACATCTGCCCGTGAAATGGCAAACTTTGTATAGATATTCTTCTTCTTCTTGTTCTTCTTGTTCTTGTTCTTTTCTTCTTCTTCTTCTTCTTCTCCACAGACATTTGACAAATTCAAGGGTGTCTGATTGGGGGAGGGAGGGCATGGGTCTTGCATCCTCTAGCGAGGGATACCTTTAGTAATATTTACCCTGCCACGTCTTATATGTCTTAATTGCTCTGTTTTCCTATTGTTCTAACGGAAATTTTCAGTAATTGTGTAAATAATAATAAGTGAAATCTTTTGTTTGCAATAAAGTTCTCATTGAAAAGTCAAAAAAAAAATCTTCTTTTCTTCTTCTTCTTCTTCTTCATCACAGACATTTGACAAATTCAAACATAACGTTGAAAACTATAGCACCCATGGGGCAGATATCTTCTTCCTATAGACCAATGATGTGCCTTTAGATCTCCTTGGCCACACAGGTCAAAATTTGTGAAAAGGGCACAGGGATCGAAACGTGGTCTAAAATCAGACAAATTCTAGAACCGGGTCCCTGGCGAATACAACCGATATGTCTAGTTTGACATTGTTTCCCGTTACAGTGAAACTAATAACAAGCGATAAATCTACCGTATGAAAATAAATAACGCTCAACTAATTTTACAATGAGTACCGGTAAAGATCGTTACGTCGAAAATTATTCATGTGACTTCAACACCAAAGTGTGACCTTCAGGCGACATGCACGAAGCCACAGACGAGATTATCAACGAATTATTGTTTGCAGTTTGTGTGCTCAGGCGTGCCCTGATGGGTCTGTTGTTGCCATTGTTAAACCTGTAACAGTCTTTTGGCACTCTCAATACGAACACATTAACCCATATTTGTATTGTGCTACCGCGTATGGGTGTGATACACCATTTTCAATAAAGATGATGTATAAAGTAGTACCGCTGGATAGCGGACTTGTGGAGGTCTCGTTTCTATTAAAAGATACATACAATTCAAATAATATGATGATTCGCAATGAATTTGTCATGGTATTGATATTTCCATTTCGAGTATTAAAGGAACATTGCAGAATTGGTTTTGCTAACAAAACAGTTGCTGGTAGTGTAAGCACTTTGTGTAATCCACCATATACATAAACTGACAAACCTGTAGAAGTTTGAGATCGATCGGCCATCTGGGTCACGAGAAAATAGTGAAAAAACGATTACACATTTGCATGAAATCATATAGATTCAACAAATGAATAAAACGCTCACTGAGCGATAAACTCCAATCGGAAAATTAGTTTATTCATTTCTCATCAAATATGGCATTGCAGACAGAAATATTTCTAGGGATGTTTTCTACTATCATCATCATTAGACTGTGTAAGTTTTATGTAAATCTGTGATCAAAAGTATATTTTACAATTTTTTGTTCTTACCAATTCTGTAATGTTCCTTTAACCGTCACGTAGCTCGCACGTTCACTGTTTGTAATTTTCGTAGATGGAAGAGTGACTGCACGACGGTCTAATGAATATTGATCATTGAAAGTCACCGGAACACACGTAACCGATGACATGCCATTTTGTCAGTGATGCCCTCACACTGCGCGTTCAGGAAAAACAGTATACTACTACTGCCGTCATTCGGAACACAACCAGCCAGCGAGACGGGCGACTGAGATACTGCCGCGGCAGACGGGGTTCAATTTTGGCACGCTCGGCGTCCTCAAATTAACCTGGATTCTTACTGGTAAACTGTCGATATTGACGTGCTTCAATAATGTGCGTGGCTCCATTTGCTGTCAAGTGCAGAGTCATACCATGCGGTATAAGTGTTTTATGTAACATCTATTCGAGTGCACTCAGCGTGGACAGAGGAGAAATGCCGCTGTTTTCAAGCCACATTATGTCTCTGTTTTAACTGTTTTCTTTTCAAAAGATTATGATTTCCTGCTTGCTCGAACACGACTGATCAGTTTAACTCTCTGACTTGTCTGGAAGATTTGCAGTGACGGAATTTATGTGAATTTCTCCGAAAGTGAGTTTTGGGTTTTGTACCAAATCCCTGGAAACGATCTGTCTCGAAATGCACACGAGACGTGTTACGTTAAGAACAGAAATCTTGATTCAGAAGAGTTGATGGTGTGTTGTGTCTACAGAGATCTTGAGCCTGTAACACTTTTTTTGCATCCAGACTCCTCAGTGAAAAGACCAGCGAAACGGTGATCTTCTCCAAAACGAAAGTTACGAGAACTGAATTGCACTTTCTGAATCCTGCAGTTGGCCTGTTACCCTCAGCAAAATGGATTGCCTGGATACAGCCTCGGACAGTGTCTCCATCAATTGTTCGTTGGAGAATTGCACAGAGGAGGAGAATAGCCCAAGTCCGTGACGGAAATTCGAGATTGGGTGGCGGGAATTTTCCTTCTGATCGTCTGCGTAACGGGTCTGATCGGCAACAGCATGGTCATCTTTCGTGGTGCTCCGCTACGCCAAAATGAAAACCGTCACCAATTTGTACATCTTGAATCTGGCCATAGCCGATGACCTCTTCATGATCGCCCTCATATTTCTGTCTATCGCTACCCTGGCGGGTAACAAGTGGATATTCGGACCCGTTCTGTGCCACGTGGTGTACGCAATCGACGGTCTCAACCAGTTCACCAGCGTGTTTTGCCTGACCGCCATGAGCATGGATCGCTACGTTGCCGTATGCCACGCCCGAAGGGTCCGGGGCTATCGGACTCTTCGCCTGGCCATTTGCGTTAACATCGGCGTGTGGCTACTGGCCCTGGCCGCTGCCAGCCCGATGAATATAGTGACGCGTTATACCGACAACAAGGGTGACCCACTGTGTTATTTCAATTTCCACTCTGTGTTCGGTGACGCCTTCGAAATAACCCAGAAGCTTTTCATGATTTACACGTCTTTGATGGGATTTGTGATTCCTTTATTCATCATTTCCGTATGCTATTCGAGCATTGTGGTGCGCCTTAAGAAATTAGGAACCCGCACTGGAAAGATGAAGAAATCACGTAAGGTAAACCGTCTCGTGTTTTTCGTAGTGTTGGCCTTCTTCATGTGTTGGTGGCCATTTTATGTATGGCGAAATTTAGTAGTGTTTGTACCGTGCCTTTCGTATAAGTGGTTCAATGCCCTTGTATCCGACTTCACTATGTGTTTGAGTTATCTGAACAGCTGTGCCAATCCACTTCTGTACGGATTCCTCAGCGGGAACTTCAAAAAGAGTTTCCGTAAAGCGTGGAATTGTACGCAGGAAACAGAGGTACAAAACGGTCAACGCCGTGCTCTGGCTCATCCTATGTAATTTCATATCATAATCCGTGTAACGTAAAACAGAGTTCCAGAAGTACCACACCACTAGTTCAGATAAAAGGTCGACTTATTTTGTGGAAAAGAGTCGACTTGTCTTGATAACGTATCTCGCCCAGACATCTTATTTTGTAGAATACATCGCAGTTAGCATGATATTTAATCTCACCAAGACGACACATTGAACCAAAAGAAATCGACTCGCCAGCCAAGACGAGACTAAGAAGGTGACCTACCATATCAGTTTCAGTGAGTCGTCTTGGCGAGATATTATCAGGACGAGTTAGCATCTTAGTTTCAGTGAGTCGACTCGGCCCAGTGAATTATCTCGTTATCTGGACAATTGACGCGGCATTCCTGGAGCTCTGTACGTGTATAACGTAAAGTAGGCCGTGTACGAATGAGTGGCTTCGGTAGTGGCTACGGCCGAAACTTCGACAAGCCTGGGCCCAATTTCATAGAGCTGCTTAAGCACAAAAAGTTGCTTAACACAACCAAATTCTGCCTACCAGAATAAGGTTACCAGCAAAAATACCATGGCACGTGCACCATTTCTGACTGGTATCCTGCTTATTTTTGCTAAGCACACAATTTGTGAGCAAAAATGTCCGTTTAAGCAGCTCTATGAAATTGGAACCAACTGTTCTTCATTACAGCCAACGACCATAGCCGTAGCCAAAGTCGCTTGATTTGGACACAATCCTAATAACACTACAGTCTTCAGTGCATTTTATCAAACAAAAACGTCGTCACTTTCAATTTCAAAAACTTGGGTATGGAGAGCCAATAATGTACAAACAACCCAACTAATTTGATGAGAAAGGTTTGTGGCCGATTTAAAAAACCTGACGTCCATTGCATTAACATAACACCGGATCCCATTCAAGTTTATTTGAAACCTGGTGGATTTAATTTTTTGTAATATTTTAGCTAGATTCATTTCTATGCAACGATGAATTTTAAAGTTATTTATTATTATCATTTTCTCCGGGCTGTGTTAAAATGATATCATGTTTACGTTGGATTATCCAGTGACATTGTAGGTCAAACACTACTGCGGCAGATTTTCCTTTTTGAAGACCTTTCGCTTTCGTTTTTTTGGGTAAGATTACAGTCTTTCAAGCGTCTAGAATACATAGGCCTATACCGCAGTTTCTTGTTTGAAATTCATCCAAATGAGTGCTCATGTTTTCGAGAAACCATTCTGTTACTCCTTTTTCGAATTGTCTAGCCCCCTCCGAAACACACTTCTCTTAAAGATTCACAACTTCCCATTGCTATAGGAAGTCGAACTGGCCCGTTTTCTGGAACACGTAACTGACTACATTGACACGGTAATTTTAAATTGTGTATACGTTTTTACGATTGGATACCTATCCCTTTAGTTGTTATTGTGCACACAGTACCTTTACTCCTAAACCAAACTACTACCCGGATCAAATGGACATAAAAGGCCAAACATAACATGCTGTACGGAAACTTGTCATTTTCCTTGAAATGTATTTGATGTATTGTAATAGCGGTGAGGCACTGGTCATTCTGTTTTATTTTTGTTTTCTGTCACCATTTTGAAGAGGTACGTTACATGAAAACACAAAACGGTTCACTTTTACGCGATCTGTTTTTTGAAAAAATGTTCTAGCTTGTAGGCCTCGAGGCCTTAACCTACACAAACCAAACCTTGTCAGATTTAGTTTATTTATTTACATAGTTTATTTTTTGTATAACACTTCTTCACTGGCAAAACAATACAAAAGAAAAAACAAGGAAATAAAAATAAACGAATCCAAAATAAAAGAATATAGAAAAAACAATAGTAACCATGAACAAAAAAAATATTTAAAAAGTTACAACAATTCGCCAGTGAGGGGCAAGATGGAACAGGTGACCAGCACCTCTACAGAGCCATCTTACCACAGTTGAAAGGGAAGGGTGTATTTAGTGCAAAAGAAGCTATCTGACATGCTTTTATTTCTCTTTAGGAAAATTTGTTTGCGCTCAGTAAACTTTTGCACATTCCAATGAAACTAAACCCTAAGGAATCCATCGTGGTAATGAATCAAATTTGTCAATCTGTTTGCCATGTAATTTAAGTAAGGACACGCTCTCGATGTCATCTTTGCTGTCTATGACGGTCACTTTCACTTATTTACGTTCGTTTTGTAAATGCACGCGAGCAAAGTGCCTGTATTTAATTATGTATGGCTATTAAACGTTTGCTCACACACACACAAGTGTTATGTGCATGCTCGGACATCAATGGTTTGTGTTGACGACACCACACCATTGTAATGTCGTTGCCATTAGACAAAATGACAATGAACTCGACGGAACTGTGAGGATGTTACTAGATTTGTTTCAACCGTATAGGATGAATTTGTTTCGCTTTTATAATTTTGTGTTAATAGAAAATGAGTGGCTCGGTAAGGACTTCAGGATGAAATAGGGAATTATTTTCCAAAAGTTGTTATAATACATACAATCAAAGTCCATGATATTGTTTGCATCTGTCCATAATGACACCCAACACGCTGCATACAATATGGCTGCTTTAGTTAAACTCCATTATGCAACTACACTGTAGAAGGAGTTATACCGGGATATATTAGCAACAATGGCGTAACTAAAGGGTGGGGGGGGGGGCACGGGGGCACGTGCCTTCCAATTGATGTCCGCGCCCCAATGCCCCCATTTGAAATCTTGACTTTTTAGATCAAAAATTACCCAGAGTAAAATGTTACACTTTACAAGCTTTAATATGGCAACTTCAAAGTTTTTCCAACTTTTTTTATTCCCATTTACACGCAGGACACTATCTTATAAAAATAGTAAATGACATAATAACAAGAACGCTTAAAATGAGCTTGTGTAAGAGAAATACAAATGGACAGTTTTAATTGGCCAGAAATGCCCCCTAGAAAAACTGGTGCACCCATTTGTGCACCCCCTCTAAAATGTGTACCCTGGTTTTGGCGCTGATCAGCAATGCTGTAAGCATCAATCAAGGATGGATTGTGGCACCACCGCGGTGTGATAGTGTCATAGCACGGAAGTCGTTTAGATGTTTCCCGATAGTGTTATTCATCTATGGATGACCATGCCCAGTTTGTGATGTACTGGTGCACGGTAAAAACCACTTAAAATTCATGCGCAATGTTTCGGCTCATTGGCCTAACGACACTCGTATAATAAAAAAAAAAACCGACAGTAAACAAAAACAAGTTCTTAAGATGGTTTACATTTAACGAGCCGTCTCAACATTAAGATGAGTTCCACAAAGTAGTTCCATACGTGACTTGACTAACAGCTAGATCGCCCCTCTTCATGTGAACAAAACAGCCGGATACGAGCACGTGCACTTTAACACGCCACATCGCATTCAGAAAACTATATACATAAGAACAGTGATTTATGAATAAGGTATCTCGTTTTCAACTCAAGTTGACATCTTTTACAATTATCACCTCTATTGAAATACAATTTGTTTTACTTCATTTTCATGGACTGTATAATAATAATTATTTTTCTTCCGAAGACCGGAACCTATACATCTTGCCGCGTGCATCACAATCACCTTCATCCTTCACTTGTCTGTACATGTTTTGAAGGTTGAGTTTTTCCAACACGCCCTTGGGCAAACGCGGGTACGTTTCCAGTCGACTGTACTTTTATGTAAATTGATTTACAAAAAAACGCAATTCCACGTGGATCTGAATATTAACGAGGACAAATTGTTAAATTATTTCGATTGGCTTCCCAGAGACTTGGCGAGCTGGATGGACAAAATGTCCCCGCTGGGACGCTTTAACCTTTTAGACGGGACAGCGCGAGATGTTTGAAAATTCACGTGTGAAGTTGAGCGTCTGTATCGATCTGATAGGGAGGGGGTGGTTTTTATTGCGCGCTAACTGGACGAGCCTGATGGGCTTCTCAAAGTACATGCAATATTTTGGGTTTCTATACCTGTGGGTCTCGTGACCCAAAACCTGACTTTAAATCAAGTCCCGTTGGGTATTAAGAGCTGCGGTTTATTTCCGGAATGGTGATTGTTTAATATGTGAATTCGGCAAATGGAATGGGGGGATTTTTTTTTATTAGACAGCTGACGTGGCGGGTACAAACTGTGTGAAATCTAAATTGAATTCCTTTTTTTTTCTTTTGGTGAAGTGTGGCATATACAGACAGGATTAACCCGAATTCGGGTACCTGACCGATTTTCGGGTTAGGCTGACACAGAAAGTGGTTTTAAAAAAAGAGAGATGGATTTTTTAACTGGGATTATGCGTTATTTCGACCCATACTACATGAGTCAGGCCCCATAGGGACCGACCTGTAGGTATTCAGGGATTTTGTTTGTTAGAGTGTACATGTGAGGGATGACGTTCTGCACGGGAAGGGGAACGACTGTCTATTAAAGGAACGATTGCAGAATTGGTTTTTGCTAACAAAACAGTTGCTGGCAGTGATAAGCACTTTTAGTGTAATCCACCATATACATAAACTGACAACCTGTAGAAGTTTGAGATCGATCGGCCTTCTGGGTCACGAGAAAATAGTGAAAAACCGATTACACATTTGCATGAAATCATATTGATTCAACATATGAATAAAACGCTCACTGAGCGATAAACTCCAATCGGAAAATTAGTTTATTCATTTCTCATCAACTATGGCATTTCAGACAGAAATATTTCAAGGGATGTTTTCTACTATCATCATCATTAGACCGTGTAAGTTTTATGTAAATCTGTGATCAAAAGTATATTTTACAATTACCAATTCTGTAATGTTCCTTTAAGAAAAATACACGCATTAGTGTTGTCACAAAAATGCAGATTGGCCATACCACACAGCCCGACTATTGAACAGTGAGTGTTTCACTTTGTATAAAACGAGTTGACGATGCCCCCTTTTTTTCGGTGCAAAATTAATGTAAAAGATGACATTTTTGTTGAATGCAAAGATAAGAGGACTTTTTTTAACAGACAGAACAGACTGACATGTTGCTTTAATCAGACGGACAATTCGGACATTGCGGTGTTTAATAATTGCGTGTAATTCAGTTGAACCCAGTTGTATACCTTTCTTAATCTCAGACTATACAACATTTTCGTTGGAGTTAAAAAGATTTATGTAAATGCATTTCTGTGACAAGAAAAAACAACCGAATAAAAAAAAATAATAATATCACGAGACAAAAACAGTTTGTGTAATGTTTCTCTTTGATGTTAAGCGTTAATGTGTTGACACCACTGGGCATGATGAGCCACTGAATAAAACAGCGTAGACAAGCAATATTCTTTTCCGCAAGTTTAATTGCTCATTACTTCACCGGTTTCAAATGTCATGCTCGCTTGCAAACTCAATGGATCCGGAAATTGAATTTAAAAAAAAAAAAAAAAAAAAATTACATACGGCGTATCGTGGTTTAGCCGTTGACGGTTTACAGGGTTGCTATGGTAAAAAAAACTAGTCATTACAAAGATTGTGAAGGACATTGTAGGAGAAATGTAATAGGAATAATTACTAAACGCTTATGTAACACCCAAGTCGATGCTTGTCTTTTGATGCTCAAGCTGCTTTCATTAAATCAAACCATCACATGGCCTCCATCATAAACTGTGCATATTTGGTACTATATATTCACCTTGCGTTTGCAACCCATCCTTTCTGAGCATTGTTCTGTCGTTAGCTAGACCGCACACACCACACGTTATGCACGGCGAAAAAACCCTCGTAGTGGATGCAAGAAAAAAAACAATCTTGCAGATTTTATCTATTCCCAATGATAGTTTTTTTTTTACACTCGAATCGATTGACAAGGATCTACTGGGATGTTATGTAAAGAAAAAAAATAAATAATGAATGTTTTGTACCCGTGCGACGGAGAAAATATTATTATTTGTCGAAAGATCGATTATTCCAATTCGTTGAAACGTGAAAATGAAACATTCCATACTTAAACTCCTAAAAGTATTCATTATTTGTATGATAAATTGGCCTCTGCCTATACAGAACAATCCGTATTTGGTCATCAGCTTATTTCATAGGATGCGTTCTATCTCTGGAAAACAACCATAAAATAAACCTTTCCCATGAAGTATGTGAATTGCACATACCGCGTGCACAACTAATTAACACTATTGGTTGGCGAAATGAGGAACATCGCGCCTTTTTTGTATAGAGCTGAGGGTGGCGTGACGCATACGCGTCTGTGCGTCTGCCTAGTGCAGTGCACAACTCTATGGCCCTTTTCGAATCCACGGCTTCGGCTCCGGATTGGGCTTCAGACCAGGTTTTCTTGTCTGAAGCCCTGACCGAAAAGCATGCGTACGTTAAAATAATTGAGGGAGCCTATAGCTAGCCTGAGCCGGTTTTGGAGCCGAAGCCGTGAATTCGAAAAGGGCCTATGGCGTTCGCCAACCAATAGTGTCCGTACGCATGCGTACATGTAGAAATGCTATTTTAAGCTGTATGAGAACAATGCAAACGTTGGCCAACGCACGTCCGGTTCAAAAGCAAATGTTTGTGACGCAACTAAATCAGTTGGTGTCTTTTTTTGCAAGGAAAGTCAGTTTGCTGTCACCATACAGCGAGGGCGCTTGTGTTCTCGGCAAACAGAGCCATGACTGGGCGCAATACAACTGTGCAGTTTCATTTATTTACCCATCTCTTTATAAAAAAGAAAGGTCGTGGTCTTGTCTTGCATTATGTTGGGTATTGTATTGCTTTCTAGTTGTACACACGGAAGACTTGGCCCAACTTGGGACCTATATAGTTTCTAAACTCAATTTTCTTCGAGTCAAGATTCAACGCATTATAATAATGCGTTGGATCTTGACTCGAAGAAAATACTATTTTTTAAAGACCGGAAACAAAAACAAAGATATACGAGTTGTGTTTTAATACAAATTATGGATTGGGTTATTAGGAGAGTAAAGTGTCGATTTATGTTTGTGAGGCTTTTCTTTGGGGTATAGGTATCGGTACCAATTATACTGGAAACCAATAACTTACATCACTAATGGTTTGACTGTCGCAAGCATTGTGATTGAATTTGCTCACAAATTTGTCGCACGAGGCAATTCAGTTGACAGTAATAAACAAAACCTTGTATCCAGACACGCAATGTACCTTTGGGCAAACAATCCATGTTTTCATTGTATCCTCCTTGTCACGCATGATCGCACAGGGCCACTTGGGGGACCGCGTTATAATTTGATGGGGTTACCCTTACATATCAGAAATAAAGAAATACTACACGGTTAATTTCTCGAAAACGTGAGTAGGGCCTACCTGTTCCAATACAATTTGCTTATACTATAATGATGACCAGTGCGACTGACATTTAATGTGTTCTGCGTTTAAAAAGGACTACACACACACCGACTCGTCTTGGCTGCACATAAGGCCAAACAACATGTTATGTTGGCGTAATCCGACCGACCCTAAAAATACGGCAGACTCTGATGTGTATTTTTTTTTTTCAAGGGAAGAAGTTCAATATTTAAAATCTACAGAAATTGGTAATAAATACGTTTTGAAACCATTTCTGGTCGTTTCTCATTGTTTAATGACGATAGCGTACGTGGAACTTTTGAGTGCACATTGTCAACGAACAGGCAGAAGATTGCGCAGGCCCCCGATGCTTTAGTAGTACAGAGATAGATGCACTGTATACATGTATAGTCACGTACCAGACTCCCATTATAATGTGCTGCGTTTCACAATGGTGAATACATGGGCTGCTTTCTTGGAAGTCTAAAACCCTTAGAAAACATGTCATTTTCGTTGCTGGGAGAAAAAAGAAGAAGACAAAAGTAAAAAAATACCTACATATCTTAGTTTTTTTTCTTGCCCGTTACGCCAATATAACTTTTTTTAAAGGCCTGTTAAGTTTGACAATAAATGTGTAATATTCCACTAAAGAATAAATATGTGTGCGTAACTATATAGGCCGGTATGATATGAATTAAAGTTTGATAAGCATCCATTATACGACAAAACTGTCACAGTGTGATAAGTGCCCACATTGATTTTGTGATCTCTGTTATTCCAGAAATTTATGAACGTTTAAAGGCCCTGTACACTATTGGTAAGATCGAAAAACACAATGTTCACAGATTCACACATAACTTACATGAATTAAAGTAAGTAATGGTAGAAAGGGTTCCTTAAAATATTTCTGCCTAAAATGCTATCGTTTCTGAGAAACGAGTAAAACAATAGTAATTATCGCGCGCGATAATTTGAAAAAAAGCAGAAAACACATAAGATCTCTTTTCACTATTTTCTCGTGACCTCGATGACCAATTGAGCTCAAACTTTCACAGGTTTGTTTGTTCATGCATATGTTTAATCACACAAAATGTGGACACCGATTTTGAGCTGTTACCAAAAGTGTACAATACCTTTAAACAGTTCCAACATGAATGAATAATGTGTTTATCGATTGGGCACATGCAATGCCCGTTTGATGTTTGATCTAAGCTCTTTCCTGGACCAGCATGTGTATGCAAGAGCAATCATTTACCTGCAGTGAGGGCCGTTGTCAGCACATGCTGACGTATTTTAATATGTTTCCATTGTCTTAACCTCATCGTACACACTGGTCAGCTCATAATGTCAAGATATCCTAAGCTGGACCATTCCACACGTCCTCGAGGGGTTTCAAATAACAGGGGGTCAGTGCTTTGGTTAAAAGGGAGCAGGACAAAACTCTGCCAGCATCCTTTGTGTACACAACCGGTATGTCAGTTGTCAATGGTAAATGAAACCAAATTATCAACATTAATTAGTTGAGCAAACAAATAAGCTAAGATTAACCCAGGCAATGCCTGTAGATGTTAACAACACACTAAGACACGCCCCCCAAAAAAATCGTTGACAAAATACAAAACGAACCCTCTTAACCTATGGGAAAAACTTGGCAGTATATGTGCTGACAACGTACCACAGGGACTTTGCAACCAAACATGTCCCTCGCTGCAGGGAAATTATTGACTCCCTGCACTGACGTCACTTGCGTCTATACTGTCTGCCCATCCTATACCACTTTGGGAGGTCAAAATTCGTGCTGTGGGTAGGTCTATCTGCACGCGCTTCGCCTAAAATGCGCGCTGCAAAGTAACTTGCAGGTAATATGCGGCTGTGGAGTACGGCTACGACTGTTGCTAAGGACGTTCTCAACGCATGATGACGCATCAATCAAGACGTAGCCGTAGCCGCCAATTCGGACGTGGCCTCCACTGCCCAATGGCGCTATAAAAGTAAGACTTATCGTGGGCTGACTTCAATTGGATTGATTCGATAGATGCATCCAGACGTGCTTTAACTGTCGCCTTGTCATTCAGGGTTGTGTTCAATACCATAGTAGATTTCTTTCCATATTTCATCTCACTTTATTTACTAATTGCCAACTTTTATTCCACCGCTAGATTTTTACAATTGCATAGCCGAAGTTTGAAAAATTTGTACGATGCGTAACTTTAGGGAACAAGTATAGACACAAGTGTAGAGTAGATGTTGACTGGTAATGTGTTCTTTGGGGTTCAAGCTTTCAAAACTCAGCTTAACTCTTCAAAACAATGGATATGGTAGGCATACAGCAACAGCTATAGTTCTAGTGATGTTTGGAATTGTAGTAAGCTGGCAATACTTAAGTGGAAAGTTCACTTTGTATAAATGTAGACATGTTATGGTTCATTCGTCCTAGAGTTTTTATATTAGCTTGGTAAAGATTCTCTTTAGATCGAATCACTTTTGATTCCGTTTGTACAGACCGTGCAAATCTTGCGCAATGAAGATTTTGGGTTCCAACCTGTACATTGCCCTTAACGTGTAAAGAAAACCAAATCGCGTAAACGTTCGAAAACGCGCAAGACTGTCTTGCACAGTCAAGTACAATCAAGAGCGAATAGCGTCGACTCTCTGAGAGAGCAGATTCTATTTTCAGTTGTCCCACTACATTTGAATGAGATCCGTATAATATTTGATATGACAGAATCCCTCGAGGGAACACAAAGGTATCATTTTGCCCCAAATCCAGGTCAAAAGAATGAGAGCTTATTTAAAGAAAAGTATTGGTTTATTGTTTTTATTTGTTTTTACAAAAGTATGTCTTTTTTGTCTACATCCCCGGGATCCAGATGATTTTATTCATCACTCAAAGAATGGCTTTATTATGACATTTGTATAAATAAAAGGTTCTTATAATAACACGTCTATTCAGTACCTGTCACGTATCATGTTCATGCCCCGTAGAATTCGCCATAAACACGGCTTGAAGAATCATCCGTCGACAAAAAAAACCAACATAAGGCGAACAGAAAACATACAGTAGGAAAAATATCACAACAATTACTTCGGTTCTGGGCTTAGTTACCCTTTTTGTATAGCCTTCTCGGTAAACAAAAAAACGGAAAAAAGACTCGTAAAGCCGATGATGTAAACGTTTATGAAATATAATTATAACTTAAAGGCCCTGTACACTATTGGTAAGATCGAAAAACACAATGTTCACAGATTCACACATAACTTACATGAATTAAAGTAAGTAATGGTAGAAAGGGTTCCTTAAAATAATTTCTGCCTAAAATGCTATCGTTTCTGAGAAACGAGTAAAACAATAGTAATTATCGCGCGCGAAAATTTGAAAAAAAACAGAAAACACATAAGATCTCTTTTCACTATTTTCTCGTGACCTCGATGACCAATTGAGCTCAAACTTTCACAGGTTTGTTTGTTCATGCATATGTTTAATCACACAAAATGTGAACACTGATTTTGAGCTGTTACCAAAAGTGTACAATACCTTTAAGTAAACATAAAGGTCAGCATAAGTAACAGCAAATGTTACAATAATATTGAAAACACTCAAACCCATGAGGGGTGAACATCAACAAATCAATTCGTAATTTTCTTTTTAAAAACAAAGCATATCAAGCAGCAACCTTTACACCAGGTAAAAGAGAAGAATTGATCAGTGTGATTATATTAATGCAAAAAGTTAGTTAGTGGCCTGACGTTTCGACCCTAGCGGAGTGAGAAAGACTCTGCTAGGGTCGAAACGTCAGGCCACTAACTAACTTTTTGCATTTATACTACAGGTCCTTTTGGTTGGTAAGCAGTTTGCAACAGCTAATTCTAATTTCTTGATTATATTAATATCAGCTCATTGAAAACTGATTGGCGACTCTGGTTGAATAAAAAACGGTATCAAATAAATAGATAAATAAACAACGTAGCAAAGTCCAGGCTGGGCGAGAAAGCAGCACTTATACAACGACAACGGCAATCATGACAATTTGAAGAAATAAAACCCAACAATAAAACAACTTGTCAATGAAGTTGAAGTTAAAAATGTCATTAGTAGCGGGTAATGGTTAAAACCAAAAACCCGAAGCAGCGGGAATGATTGAAAGATACTTGATAGTATAAGCCATAAACGACAGCCAGATAATGTTTTTTTTCTTCTTTTCAAAAACAGTCAGGGATTTAGGGATATTTACCTCCCCGTGTACAAGTTTAGCTTGTTCCGTCCGAGGGAGCAAGGACCTTTAAAAGAAAGCTTGGCTGCAAATAGTATAAAGACAATTATACATAAAAGAGCCGTTTGGTAAAATCTGAACATTTTTAGTGACATTTCGAAAAGTAAATTGGGGTAATGGGGGGTTGAGGAATATTTACGCATTTATAAGGATCACACATGTACTAAAGACATTCACAGAGGTTTAGTAGAAGATTGCCGGAAAAGAGTATGGTGTAAATCATGTGATCTGGGTGGGATCTGGGTGGGCATCGAGGCATGTTTTTTTTGACATAGAGTACGTCAGAAAGAGAATTTTTGAACAGCCAGACCACAGCCAAGTCACAGCCAATTGGAGACCAAACCGTGGTATATACATCTTGAAAGTCAAGTTGGTACTAGACAAGGTGTCATGGCGAAACGCGTCATCATGGCAGAACACTTTAAGACAGTCTGTCCTTTAAAGATGTTCGTCTTACCGTGATCCGAAAATATTCGTTTTCAGTTCTTACATTCTCAAGTTTCATCCACTGATATGTTTTCGGAAGTAAGTGTGGGATCTTCCTCTTTTTTTTCCCAAAATGTGAATCGATTCGTCCATGAGATATGAATCGTGTTAGGCCCTACATCCGTCAAACTTGGTGTCTAGTTTCTTATCTTTCGTCTACTCTCAAACAGTATATGATGAAAATGATCTGAACAATCTGACAGCCAATATTTTGTCCACTGATGCTGTCTTTATTATTTCACTTTGTCAGTACAGTATACTTTTCGCCCCCCAAAATCTTATCAAACTCTAATTCTTTTTGGCGATGTTCCTTATTTCTTTTTGAAACACTACAGCCCAGAACTACTCGAAGACTCCGAAGGCCCAATTCAAAAATAACCACTAGTGCAACTTAACTAGGGTATGACTTTCAGCTGATTTCGAGGATAAGAGTTGATGTGTTTCAATTCTGTCGCTTTACGGGCCCTGGTTTACGGTAGCGTCTTGAACTCTGTTAAATGCCTGCACAGTTCCCAACAACTTGTTTCAGTGTATCTTTATTGTCACCATTATACGTGTGCCTCCATTAATTATTTGTTGTTTTGAAACTTACGTCAAAGATAACGTACAGCGAAATGTGAAAGTCGACAAGATTTGAAATTAATAAATGCAGCAGTTCTGTGTAACTCATGTCCTCGTATATCCATCAAGTAGTTAACTGACTACTGTGATTTTGATTTTGATTTTGCTTACTGCGAAGTGAACCCTTATTACGACTCAGTCATAATGCAGTGATTATTTTGTTTACCAATTGGTGTTAGTTATAGCGGTATTCCACCGTGCAATCAAATGAGGATAAAAAAGGGGAAAGATTGTGCTCTTGTTTTTGTACTCTTAGTATACTCGATACTGTGTATCATTGACAAAATGTCGCTGCTTCAGAACGGGCAATATTCTACAGACAACTGTTACCCAAAGGTCGGAGAAATGCTTCCTATGAGGGAGGAAGGGAGGGGCTGGGCACATGAGAGGTCAGAGGAGGAAGCGATTTACAATGTAGTTAATTTTGAGAACATTGTGACGAGAATGTCGACACCGTGGCGAGGTGACAGTGCTTACCGCAATCAACTTAAAATCCGGCCTCCGTGACAGTCTGTTGGCCATGTGAACAGCAATAATGGACAGAGCTGGATATCACGAATTGGCCTTTAATGACTTCCTATCCAACCTTGATATAAATATAAATTAATCCCTCTTCTAATTACAATCCAGTCTGCAATATTTAGGTCTTTTGTGGAATCAATAAAAAAAAAAACTTGCTCATTATGTCAGAAGAAGAAAAACTATTCAGCAATACTCGACGTCAGTCACGATCTGACTTTATGGTTTTGTTGATTGCGTGAGGCTGGTCGCAATGGCCGGCCGGGTGCCGGATACAAGCCGCGGTCTTCACTTCCGAGGCCGTCACGGCATCATTTTCCCCTTCATTCGGAGTAGTTGACCTTGCCGCCATAAATAGAGCCTAACTAAAAAAAAATGCTCTATTCCAACTCAAACCATTTGCCTTGCCAATCTCACGGATGGAGAAACGAGCCCGGGGCGGTTTGGTATTTACTTGGAATGCCTGGCTTATATACTTACCTATTCTACCATGCCTATATAATCAGTTAGTTTACTTTGTTTAAACCACATGTACAACATTGGTAATTTTCAAAGATGAGTATCCACACTTTATGTGACCCAACATAGACATGAAGTAACAAACCTGTGAAATGTTAAGCTCAATCGGTCTTCGGAGTCATGAGAAAACAGTGAAAATCCCCGTTGTATGTTTTCACTGTCTTCAAACATCGGATTCTATCACCAGTGAGAAAGACTAATAGTTTTACTCATTTCCAAAAAAACTATAATAGCATTTCAAGCAAACCCATTCAAGGAAGTTTACCACCATGACCATCTTTATATCCATGTAAGTTATGTGCAAATCTGTGAACATTTAAAATTTTGAGTCTTACCAGTGTTGTACACACCCTTTAACAGAATGGCTGAGTTGTGGTGATCCAAGCTACAAGCTACGCGTTCTCCTGCAGACAATGTCAGCTCATTTTAACTCCGCAATCTGTCTAGCACGAGAAAGCTTTTAATCAAAATAAGTCGCATCTACGATTCTTGTAAGTTTATCATTTTATGACAAATCCTCCCTCCAGAAAAAAGAGAGATCGGGATCTTGTTCTGATAGATGTTGCAACAAAATATTAACTGCTTTTACTCGCGCTACAGTTTAAACTACAACTCCTGAGGTGATCCCCGGAGCGTTCTATTAAGAAAAATAACAAAAACTCTAGGGATAATTGAGGAAGTTGTATGTTTAACCATGGCACGAGTAAAAACAGTCATTGTTTGTTTTATAACACCACATACGTATTTGTGCCTAGACGTTAGGTACCAAGACACTGCTGCTGCTGCTATGGGTATAGTACACAGGTTGCTACAGGTTTAGTACATTGGTTGCTATATACATTGGGTGATTCGGTATTACATTGTTGCTTCGGGTATATTACTATAATTATAGCTATAACAGGCTATGGATATAGTATATTGGTTGCTACGGGTACAGTGCAATTGCTACGACTTTCTATAAGAAATATCATGTGACACGCTCTAAACCAATCAAAAGGCAGAACCTTTGTAAGGGTTGCTATGAAAAGTATATTCTTCGGAAGACACAAGTTAAACATTTTCTCAAGTATAGAGGTTGTGGCCGTGAAATGAGCCGTTTTTTTTCTTCTCAACCCCGTGGTCAGTGTGTGCCACTCGCCGTCAGGGGACTTGATCAACAGGAAGTATATATGAAACTGCTGAAATCAAGTTCAGTTACGGACAGATTTGAGTGGCTGTTGAAAGTCATCATGTCTACTCGGATGACACGAGTATAAACTGAGTGAGGTCCTCCAAATGGCTCCCTACTGGCCGGTGATGAGGTCAAACCACGTTGACCCTTGCGTCTCCTCGTTGACAACGGCATAGAACATTATCATAGTACTTGACTTTCTTCCATTGCAGTGTTTTCTTTTTGTTAATGTTTTAATGAAAATAAGTACAAATAAGAACTTGTAAAATTAACGGTGGCTTCTTCAAACGTCAGTTTTTGCCCAGTTTTGTGACTGAGCTGATTTTCGTGAGCGCCATTTGCACGAAACAACTAGTGCTTTTACCGCCCAAAATTGCTATAATAGCAAATTCGTGTGACTACTTCCGCCATTATTGCTTTGCAAATATAAATTTCGGGCTTCCTTAGTTTGTTCTGCTTAACATAAGTTAGGCCCTTAAGTCTCTTTACTTACTGTAAGATGGCATTATTATTCAAAACATCCACGAGAACATTTTGAAAAGGTATCCCTAAGAAGGCTTTGTGCCATTGGAGCCCAGCATTGACTTCAGTTGAACAATTCCATCATTATCAGCGAGCAAACAAAAACACCATAGAAATCGTGTTCCTGAATATTTTAGCAAATTTCACATTGTGCCGGCCAGTCATTACGTTTTGGGATTTACTGCTAATACGACAGTGTACAATCTCATTCAATCCACTAGTTAGGCATGAGCATGCAGTATGTTAAAGGTGCAACCTTCGACCTAAAAATAGAAAGAGCATGACGCGGCCTAACATTTAGAGAAATAATCACCGCCACTGTCGGTGATTAAACAATCCTGTGTGATTCCATTATCAACAGTTGAACAACCCTGAGGGTTGCTGTAGGTGTCCAACAAGTAGATGACATTATATAATTGCTCGGACGCCAGCAGCTATTCTTTTGATGAGTTTAGTCCATTCTTAAGATTTCGTGTACAGTGCAAGCTCATTTCAGTGAGGGCAAAAACATCTTTGAAGTAAATGCCAATTTCAATGTGGGTGACACTTGGCCATAGAGTTGGAACTGTGCCATTTCCTTGGTTGTATCTTTGACTGTTGTTTTAAGGTTGTTTCGGAACGTATAGATAGATATAGAAAAATAAGTGATTACATTAATACGGACATTCAAATGTCATGAATGCTGATGGGTTTGCCAGAAGTGACAAGAAATACTATACGAAACAGCGAGTAGCAGTGATTTGGCAGTACCGCTCTTTGAAAATTTGAAACATGATGTCATCGGACACTGGCGAAAACAAATGAGTCTGGATCATTCCAAAGAGGAATTTTTTTGCGCGAGTCAAGAGGTCAGGAGGTCAAAGTCATTGCCGTTTTGAAGTTGAATACCATCAACGTTTAGGAATTGACTAAACATTCTCGGTGCAAAAATGTACAGACTTTTTATTTGAAATGTGACGTCATCGAACGTTTCTGGATTTTGATAAAAAAAGTTGGACTTGAAGGGTAGATCACACAGCGGATTTTCTACACCGTTTTAACCTGAGGTTAGAGACTTGTATTTTTTTTCCTAATTTGCATGAGGACTCTATCCTTTGAACAATGGGTCGATCACAAAAAATAATTTGACCTTGGAGCCCTTCTTTGTACAAATCGGTAAACGCCTAAAAAAAATCAGCATGCGATCATAGTACCTTTGCTTTCAGTTTAAATGGGTCCCGATAAACAGTTTGACTTTAAAAAAAAATAATATTTCGTTTGGGTAAATTTGTCCACATACACCCAAACTGAACAATACACTCCTATACTATATAGTGTCCACCATACCTCAAACAGGTTATTTATGAACTTTCCTTTTGAACTCATTTCATTTAATAACTCCATGACGCAAATCCATCAAGCAGTTCCTTGACTTGTTGGTGTTTTTGTTTCGCCGAGGGACTCGGATCATTTTACCAGGCGGAGATCACAATCATCATTAATGAAGCTTCTCGATGCAAACGACCGAATGCCGACTATGCAATTAAACGGCATGGTATAGGGGCATGCATGCATGCATACTCCATTAAGCGTTAAATAATAAATTATGAAGATGTTTACCCCCATACTGTTTGTAGTTTGAAAAAAAAGTACATTTGTTTTGTCAACTGCGCCTTTACAGCGGAACCAAGAAACTAGATATGAGTTCATGTCCTGACTTTCGAACCCCTCTATGACGTATAAACAAAGCCTGTTGCTGCGCACGCAAACGCTGGTTGCAGCACACAATCATAAAGAAAGCCCAAGTTTGACACTTTCTCACACACGGATTTGGATCCGTGCACATAAAATGGCCCCAAATATGGTAGAGAATATCAACAAGTTGTGTGTGTGTGGGTAGGTATACACATCCAAACCGGGAACATATAACAAAAGAGGACAATAGGGTCCCCGTTTGGGGAAAGGTCCCCGTTTGGGGAAAGGTCCCCAGTTGGAAAACGTGTACAAAACCAATGAGAGCTGTTGCCAAAAAGTACAAACAAAAGAGGGACAATAGGAGGTTCCCGATTGCAGGTGTTTACACACTTGCGTGAGTGAGCGTGTCTACCCGTTAAAACCGAGACTTTAACTAAAGGGATCCGGGTGTTTTGAAGTCCTCGCTTCTCTTTCGTGTACAAAACCAATGTGGACGTCGCAATACAAAGTCCAAACAATGGGAGAACAAAGAGAAGTCCTCAATTTACGGGATTCACAAACATGCGTGTGTGTGTGTTGTTGTTGTTGTTTTGTTTTTGTGTTTTCTCTTTTTTTTTTAAATTAATATAGTTTGTTGGTTGTTTTACCATCCAGCTGAGGAGACACCGTGGCTCAACAAACTATTGCCTGGGGATGATATTCATTTATTTGAAAATAACGGCAGGGCTTTCTGGACAATATTACAACATTTCCCAAGCTCCCATATTTTCATATATTCTATAAATTAGCATTCTGTTTTGCATTTTTTTGGAGATTGTCCTTCGAACTGTGTCACAACCCAAGGCCCTTTGCTTTGACGATTATCATTATTCTTACGCACTGAACGTGTCACTAATAAAGGCAGAAGAAAGTGTTCAGTGAATGGACAATCATGACCTTTACCCTGAAAAACAAGGGCGTTGGTATATTTGTGTATTAAGAAGTAACGTGAAAGCTCGTTAAAGGCAAAGTATACCTTTGGTTTATGGAACCGTTCGATTGTTTTAATCCTATATAAATGTAGATATATACAATAAAACTAACCTGTGAAAATATCATTTCAAAAGGTGGTAGAGTTTTTGAGATATCGCCGAAAATCCAGAGCGGTTATGTCCACGCAGGAAGAATAATCCGCAATTGGAATACACAACACGAGAAACGTTTCTGATAGAAATGCTTCTCAGATTATTTTTCCAAAATTGCATTACTCAGAAGCGAAATGATTGTCAAAATGCTTTATACTATCGAAAGCTGTTGTACTTCTAACCAATAAGTTTTTATTGACATTAGTTTTAAGAGTGGTTACCAAACGTATACCTTCCCTTTAAATAATCGCAATCGAACAAAGTGACAGACAACCGGCACCCATTTCAAAGGACCCTTGTTAATGGTGCTCGTGTGAAAGGGCCTAAGACAAGCCACCTTCGGAACCGGCTCACATACGGAAATGCTCTTCTGTTATGTTGGCCCACACATTTATATTAGATCATGTTTCTTCAATTTTACAGATTAAACCTTCGTCGCGACAATATTGTTGTATGCACACTTCTGCAAATCACAAATTATGCTTCATAGAAGCTTTTGACAATATGGTCAAGCAATTAGAGGCGACGTGCAGTGTTCATCAGTACGCTCGGCACGTGCTTCTCAGATGAAAATAATCAATTCTCCAAATGCAACTATAACGAGTGCGGCTGATTCGCTAATTCGATTCATTCGATTCCGAAAATAGAAACAGTTTACATTGGCCCACTGGCGCGTCTTCGTGGATAATGAAGATATCCAAACATCAACATATTGGAGGTGCTGCCTATTAAAGACACTGGACACTATTGGTAATTGTCAAAGACCAGTCTTCTCACTTGGTGTATCTCAACATATGGATAAAATAACAAACCTGTAAAAACTTGGCTCAATTGGTCGTCGAAGTTGCGAGATAACTATGAAACTAAAAACACCCTTGTCACACGAAGTTGTGTGCTTTCAATGGTTGATTTCGAGACCTCAAATTCTAATTCTGAGGTCTCGAAATCAAATTCGTGGAAAATGACTTCTTTCTCGAAAACTATGTCACTTCAGAGGGAGCCGTTTCTCACAATGTTTTATACTGTCAACCTCTCCCCATTACTCGTTACCAAGTAAGGTTTTATGCTAATAATTATTTTGGTCGTTGGTCGTTGGTTCAAATCCCGCTCTAGTCAATTTTTCTTTGTTCAACCCCATACTATTTGAAATTTACCCAGTCAGTTTCCCTTGTGGTTTATTACTTGACATTTAAATTAAAAAGTCGCATCCCCTCAAGGTGATCCCGTGGCTGCTGCTTCCCAGGTTGTATCGTAAACTTGGGTGTGATCCCTGGCTACACGGCAGTTAACGGTTGTATGGCTTCTGACTGGCACCCCCGAACAAAGATATTGACAAAATAGGGAGACCGCCAATATAGGGCTAGATAGCTCAGTTGGTAGAGCGCCGGTACGTTAATCCGGAGGTCGTTGGTTCAAATCCCGCTCTAGTCAATTTTTCTTTGTTCAACCCCATACTATTTGAAATTTACCCAGTCAGTTTCCCTTGTGTTTTATTACTTGACATTTAAATTAAAAAGTCGCATCCCCTCAAGGTGATCCCGTGGCTGCTGCTTCCCAGGTTGTATCGTAAACTTGGGTGTGATCCCTGGCTACACGGCAGTTAACGGTTGTATGGCTTCTGACTGGCACCCCCGAACAAAGATATTGACAAAATAGGGAGACCGCCAATATAGGGCTAGATAGCTCAGTTGGTAGAGCGCCGGTACGTTAATCCGGAGGTCGTTGGTTCAAATCCCGCTTTTTCTTTGTTCAACCCCATACTAATAATTATTTTGAGTAATTACCAATAGTGTCCACTGCCTTTAAACCAAACAGCAAACATGAATGAATGCAATAGACTTCACTGGCGCAGTTTATCATTTGTTGTACAGTGAACGTCGCTTGAGTGTGGATTTGTTAGTATTTGTTTATAATCACCAGCATCTCTCCAGGACTTTCCTCATCAACAGTTTCTGTTCCCCGTGTAATAGAATACAGAAAATAATATGGATGTTTACACGGGGCTTTATTTCTAATAATAAAACAGGATATCGCAAATCAAACAAAAGTCGAATCCAAACATGAGGGTTTTATACAAAACAACCCTTTTTATTTGACCTACCAATGTGATGGAGATAAATTGATGGATGCGACTTCATTAGACCCCCTTGTTATTGAGTTGACCTATAGGCCTAATACGAGAATGACAATGATAAATTGACGCGCGTGTATAGCTCGCCGGTCCATCCAAAACAATTAGACGCAATTACGACACCAATTTACAAAAGGGTTCGCCACGGGAGCAAAGTCTTCCACAGATGTTTGTATTCTGTGCTATTGTGGTACAGAAATTAATGGATAACGCTTGACTATTTCAGTCAGGACTTGTTTCCATAGAGCAGTTCTGTATTTCTTAAAGGCACTGGACACGTTTGGTAATTGTCGAAGACCAGTATTCTCACTTGGTGTATCCCAACAAATGCATAAAATAACAAGCGTGTGAAATGTTTTGCTCATTTGGTCATCGAGTTTGCAAGAGAATAATGAAAGAAAAAAACCACCCTTGTTGCATTACTTTGTGTGCTTTCAGATGCATAATAAAAGGCTTCAGCTGAAGTCTTTTAATTTTTGAGTGAGAATTTACCTTTTTCTCAAAAATTATACATTACTTAAGAGGGAGCCGTTTCTCACAATGTTTTATACTATCAACAGCTCTCCATTGCTCGATACCAAGTTAGTTTTTATGCTAACGATTATTTTTAGTAATTACCAAAAGTGTCCAGTGCCTTTAATATAAAAGAGGCACGTCGTTTCTTTGAAGAACGGGTTATTGAACAAGACGAGGCGCGTCCGTTCCTATGAGCAATAAGAAGAAATATACTTGGGGGAAAGATATAAAAACCACCGTACAAAAGAAAAGGAAATTCTATGGTTAACTAGATGTTAGATATTTTGCATCGGGGATAAAAAAAATTGTTGTTTGGTTATACCCAAACACCGATGTTTATAAAGCACTGTATACTCCGTGCTTTCCCGAGTTCTGTGAAAAGAATCCCACCGAGTAAATGTGGATTTTTCTTTTACACAAGAAACTGGGAAATACTGAGTACACAGTGCTTTATACACACATCGGTGTATGGATGAAACCAAATACTTATGGTGTCATGAATACGATTCTTTTTAAAGACGTTTCCTGGACATAGCAAGATGTTGATTGGAAATAGCGCTCCAAAGTTTGAGGCAAGCTAATCCAGCTATTGAAAAAAATATATGTCGCCAAGGGATTAAAACCTATAGGATAATCGTCACAAGAAGAAGATTCTCTGTCCTTAGAGACAATCGGAGTCCCACCCTGCCCGGTGAGTAAATTACACAAGTATTGGGAGGAGAAATACTTTGCATATCATCAAAACAACTTTGATGAGTAACCAGTGAATCTATGTTTTTAGAGATGTAGCATAATATAAGCAAAGCATTTGATATTAAGGAGTTTGGTGGCATGTTTTTCAACTTGGGTTTGTACCAACTAGATGAGAGTTTGATTGTCAAGCCGGGTTGTGCGAATAACGTGATAACACGTGTTGTTTTTTAAATATAAAACTAAAATACTGTGATCTTAGCCTATAATAATGTTCATTTGAGAATTTGGCATAGTTGTATGAACTGAATAAAGTGTAAACATAATATGTATGGAATAACATTATTTTGAGTGTTGTGCCAATTTGATCAGTAGCTAATCAATTTCAAGCATGCCTGCGAAGCTTTAACACGAGACTCTGTTATTCTTCAAAACTCCGTATTGAACCAATCAGATGCTTCCAGTAAAGCAATCCGTACCACGGTAGTATCATTTGCGACCATGCAGTCTTACATTTTCCCCCGTCTTTATTCCACAGGTTTCTCAGTCGATTATACAAGAGTTATTATGAAGGCTTCGGACTGAGACCGCCATCACAGGGCTGTATAACTCAGTTGGTATAGCGCTGGAACGTTCATCAGACTGCTCCGGTTCAAATCCAATTCTGGACAAAAACGTTTATGTTCACATAGAAAATGAAGAGTTATTTTGGTATAATTTTAAAAACTGGAGGGTTTTATTACTACAAAATGGACTCATTAGAGCAGATAAGCAGATTTATTTGTGACTGGTATATCCTTTTTATTTTGTGATTTAGATCTCTTGCTTCGATGACAGTTTACATGTGAAGATATGCACTCAAAGGAATTACCGTATGAAATTAAATGGGACATCAGAATACATTAATGCCTATAAGGTCAAACCCGATCATCGTCAAAAATGAAAGGGAATCTAAATTATCACAAAATCGATGTAAGACACTACATTTGGTGTAATGGTAGACCAGAGTTCACTACCCACTAGTTAAATTCAACATGTATTTGATTGGTTTGTTTCTTTTGTGATAGGGACATGTTTCCACCAGCCACCATCTCCAAGATCTCCATATTATTGTTATTTTTTCTCAAGCTCCATCTTGACACGTCTACACTGAAGGAGAGTGTTATCTTAGTACCGACAGAACTCAAGCACACTTCGGTATCTCATTTCAGGGGACTGATCTCGCACATTATTCTGATGGTAAGACCGTGCAGGTAGAAGCACGATGGTAAGATCCCCCAAAAAACACATTCAGACTGAGATATTGAAACGTATATACATTCTTACTTTAGCCATGTGTCGTCTGCAATCGAAATGATAAATAGTGAGTCTTGAACCCTTTTCACACGACAGCAACTTAGCAAGGGTCTCTTGCTTAAATAGCATGGTTGTGAAATGTTACAAAATGCACCTCATGTGAAAGGACAGCAATGTTTATACTGTCCATAAACTAAAGGACGGCAAACTTGAGAAGATTTCACTGTTGGACAGTCCAAACATTGTTTGTCCTTTTACAAGTTAAGACATGCTCAAATCAAGCAAGGGACCCATGCTAAATTGCTATCATGTGAAAAGGGTTTTAATGAGCCAAAAAGGAACCCAATTTTCCCGTCAGGCATGAGCTCGGCTGCTTTGTTTTAAATTGTGTGAGAAGGAAAAAAACAAAACCAGATCGGTATCGTAACCGGCTGGGAATTAAGACGAATGTCTACAGTGATTAATCACCTATAACAGTCTATGCGTTGTGTGTGTGTGTGCTGTATTAACGTAGCGGACAGGGACGAGACTTCGATTATAACAACCCTGCAGCAATGTCATCATCTTAATTAGATTGGTTTGGCAAAGTTATACCACATGGTTTGTTCTTAATCTTGAGATGAGACTTGTACAGTGCGCGATGCGTGCCTACCCCATTCTCGACATCATTCTGTATACGCACGCATCAACAGACACGACCTGCATCAGACACGACCCGCATCACAATTAAGCGTGGATATCTCGTCAAACTTTCTACCAACATGAGGTCCATTAAAGCTATTTGTTTGGTAGGTTTTTTTAGCTTTTGAAGTTGGGACTTTTGTTATATCGTATTTCCTCCAAAAGTATTTTTTTTATATTGCTGTTTCAGTATTTATGAACACGTGCTATGCATTCATTACGTAATATTATGCATCCGCTGCTTGGAGATGCTCGTTAATCTTTCCTGTGGTGTCTTGAATCATCCTCCCACCTGAGACGCTGCAAAGAGAACTCCTTGTGGAAGATCTCTCTTTTAGATTTCCCTGTGGAGACCTTTTAACTGTTCCTTTTGTCTATAACGGTCTCCATGATTGTAAACCGAGTAAAAAGGGCATTCGGGTTCACTCACTCAGAGCACGGCATCTCAGACCAATCCACCTCACAAATCCCTCTTGGGTAATTAATATTCCTGTCTGGGTAAACCTTTACACAAAAATGAATATTCATGATTTGTTTTATACCTTCCACATTAGTCACACGTCACCTCCAGCTGGATAGGGCTCCATTTGCCATTGGTCGAATATCATATTAGATTTGGACTAGAATCGGAAAGCTTGCAGCCTTTATTTCACCTGGGAAGGTTTGCTAAGCGCTGATACCACATGGAGATTGTGCCCTTTGGTTGATGTGCTGGGGTGTCATGGGACAAAATAATGACTATAGTGTGACAATTAATTATAGGTTCACCCTTTGATTGGCTCTGCCCTTGGTATATCATCAGACATGGGGAACAATATGGGAACATACTGGGGGGTAATTACCCTAATTATGTTAATTATGGGTTCTTCCATACACATCTGCCTTAAAGGCCCTGTACACTATTGGTAAGATCGAAAAACACAATGTTCACAGATTCACACATAACTTACATAATTTAAATTAAGTAATGGTAGAAAGGGTTCCTTAAAATATTTCTGCCTAAAATGCTATTGTTTCTGAGAAACGAGTAAAACAATAGTAATTATCGCGCGCGATAATTTGAAAAAACAGAAAAAACATAAGATCTCTTTTCACTATTTTCTCGTGACCTCGATGACCAATTGAGCTCAAACTTTCACAGGTTAGTTTGTTCATGCATATGTTTAATCACACAAAATGTGGACACTGATTTTGAGCTGTTACCAAAAGTGTACAATACCTTTAAACAGATCATCGGCCTTTTCATGTGTTGATACAACGAGACAAAAACATCGTGAAATCTCAAACTAAGAGCTCATACAATTTTTTGTTATGAGATCAAAACATTTCTACCGTGTTTCGCATGCCCTACGGTACCGATAATAACAGACTAAATGATTCACCAGCTGCATTCTTAACCTAAGATCGATAGTCAACTATACAATGACAGAGTGTAAACAAATGCCTCAATTCAGCCGATATGTTGCCATGTCAAAAACCAGATGTTCGAGGGCTGTGGCTCTCGTGCGATCGCAGAGCTCATATCCAAGTGAATAAAACGTCTTAAAGGGAGGGGCGTGGTTTGGTTTTTTGTCGAGGTAATGCTGATTCATAGGCAACGTTACCACGACCGATATAATAAAGGCGCAGGTGAAAGTTTCAGCTGATTTCAGCTGATTACGGGGGTCTCCTTGTTGAGAGCACAGCAAAAAACAGTCACATTTTCATCTTAGAACGTCGAATCCATCCACGTTTATAGCGAGGTGACAGCGGGTACCAACCACACCTCTGGCCTCAGCATTCTCAAACGGACACCATGGAAATGTTGAATCTCCAGAACTCGCCATGAGTTTAAAGTTTTGGGGATTCATATTGTTGACATTTATACTTCTATTGTCTTCTAATTAAAGTGACCGTGTGATAAAGGAAGGCGAGGTCCTTTATCGCACGGCCACGACCCTGCCGGTTTTATAACGGCCGGTGAAGACCTCGTCGCCCACTCTTTTATTCCCTTATTTTAAAACTATGTATACGGGAATATTTTCACAGACTGTTTATTCTTCATCTTATCCACCCTGAGCATGGGCATTCATTAATACTGATGCAAGTGTGCCCCTTCTTCGTGACGTAAGTAAACGCAACTCGTAGCTTAATGATTTGAGCTTGCACCGGAACGGCAACGGGAAAAGTCTACATGACTGTCCCGTTGCCGTTGCCGTTAACCCTCTCTAATTGCAAGACAACGTGATAAATGTGACACTCCGTGCCACAACCACGCACCTCCCGCCAAAACTAGAGATTGGATTTATTTGCTCATCAAATAGATTAGATTGAGAGCTTTCAAATAACACCTACTTAGGGCATGTAATGTAAGTATTATTCCCCAACATACAGAATCTTTTAAAAGACACTGGACACTATTGGTAATTGTCAAAGACCAGTCTTCTCACTTGGTTGTATCTCAACATATGGATAAAATAACAAACCTGTAAAAACTTGAGCTCAATTGGTCGTCGAAGTTGCGAGATAACTATGAAACTAAAAGCACCCTTGTCACACGAAGTTGTGTGCTTTCAGATGGTTGATTTCGAGACTCAAAATCAATTCTGAGGTCTCGAAATCAAATTCGTGGAAAATGACGTCTTTCTCGAAAACTAAGTCACTTCAGAGGGAGCCGTTTCTCACAATGTTTTATACTGTCAACCTCTCCCCATTACTCGTTACCAAGTAAGGTTTTATGCTAATAATTATTTTGAGTAATTACCAATAGTGTCCACTGCCTTTAAGGCACTCTGACTCACATTACATTTTTGTTTAAATATCTATCCTGGCTGATTGTTCGGTTGTCTTCACTTTCAATGCTTTATTACCGCGTGAATTCGACGCGTGTGCCCTGAATAGTATCCCACAACAGTTTGTTTGACCTTGCAACAAAATCAGCTTCACCAGGTTCTAGTCAAATACAACATTTCTCGAGACATGTTTGTCACATTACATTTGTTTCTATATCATGGCTGGTTGTTCGGTTGTTCTTCACTTTAAATGCTTCATTACTGCGTGAAATTGACGAGTGTGCCATGACAAGTATCCCACAACAATTTGTCAGTAGTCAGGCTAATGCCAGCATTGCATCTGTGCCATGCAAAACCTAAATCCCTAGTCTAGTAAAGAGATTCAAGTTCACCAGACCATACTCCTGTTTTAAACATTACGATCGTGTTAAGAGAGTGCATAACTTCACTTGTAGTGTTTATAAGCATCACATACGCCCATATGGATCCAATTCACCGAACGTCATCTCGGTTGCGCCATTTTGGGCCGGGAGAGTCAGATTTATACTGTGCTTGGTATGCAGAGCGCGTGCGATTAGACGCGCACCATATCTTTAGACGCAATCTGACTCCCCAATAATGGCAGACCGTGGCAAGGGCAGAGAGTAGCCGCTTGTGACGTGCCAGGGCAGGGGGGGGGGGGGTATTATACCTAACCTGTAAAATCACGCTGTTTACACACAAAAAAAACAAAAAAAAAACAAGAACAACAACACACAGCCTGGACTTCCCACAGGCACGATTTTTAAACAGTCAACGGAGGAAAACAAAATCACATGGAAGGAAATTGCACTGGCCTTGTCTGATTTTTTTTTTAAATCAACTTTTGAGATATGAAGAAAGAGGGATCATCTCAAACTTGTCCAGATGAATGTTTTTCAATTATTGCTTTGCATATTGTAATGTGACACAAAATGTAGAATTTCTCTTGGCAAGTGTATAGTGTCTTGCCTGCCCAAAATTGCCCTGGATTGTGGGGCAAAAAAACAAAGTAAACAAGCCAAGGTGACGTATATTCTGTCGGGAATGTGATAGTGATTAGCACAACAGACTACACAATGTTTAATTTCAATCATACCTATGGAGCAAGTATCAAGTTAACGTTAACAAGAAATTCAGCTCTACTTTGAGAACTCACACTGAATGTAATTTAAAAGCGTTTTTTGGAACCTGAAGGCCGACATTAAAATCTCTTCGAGTCAGTTTCTCGTACAACTTTTTGAGACAACTTTAACATGGACAGGGGGTTAGAAAAAAGACTAGAACATGACAAACACAAAAAGGAACAAGTGATAACAAATGATGTGATTTAGCCAAACGTCACTTATTGCAAGCTTTTTGTTAACAATGCAGTCAGGTAAGTATTTTTGCAGCTGAAATAAAAGGAACCCAATTCAACTTCTTCCCCCCCTCAGACCAAATCCAATATTACGGAGAAAACAATATTTCCCCCCTTTGCCCGGGCGCATAATTGGCGATAAGTGACGTGGAGATGATTCGCCAGGTATCTCGTATAAAGTCTCCCGGCATTTTGGTTGGCGACGAGTTCACCCCCTTCGGTCTTTCTCGGCTCATCGAGATTTCCATCTTGGGTGTTTTTCACGATCTAAAAAAATGTAGACTAAGCAGATCACTCGTGGGCGGGGCGCGGGCGGCGAGATGAATTGATCAACACAGTCTACCCAAAGACGAGCCCTCCAAGAAGAAGAAAAAAAAGTCCGATGAAAACAAGAAAAGAAGAACAGGAAACCAAGAGGCTCTTTCATTTACTTTCATCGTCCTAGAGGCAAGCAAACCAAAGCCATGATCCTCTTAATTGAAGTACCCCCTTTCACGCCGTTAGAACGAAATAACGAAAGCGGGAAAATTAAAATCAAGTTGTATGTAATCATTACTATACTTCGCACGAGGTAAGAAGTCACTGAAGATGGCCGAGGGCAACATACTTTGTCCATGATGAAATTTGCGAAAGAGAACTGGCTTTTGTAAGATCGATAATGAACGACTGGTTTACCAGCACGCCGTCGTTTCTCCAGGCGTTGACTTGACGACTCTGAAAGGTCATAGCATCAGGAAGTGTTCGTTCCCCGATGTTTGCCCTAGAATTGTATTTTTCACCAAAGCGAGCTTTCTAACTCTATTACGGGGGTGAAAGATGTGCAGATTGGCTGTGTCTTCAGTTTAATCATACCAAATAGTTCTCGTCCCGTTTCCCTGGAAAACAGCGTTTGAAATAATGCAAAGATCTGGCGAGAAATAACTTATATAGAACAATTTCCAAAGTATTTGAATATTTTGACTCCTCAGAAATATTAAGAACGTAATTATTTGCGTGGCTCTATAATTATGAGCTTTGTTTGCAAGTTGTCTTAAACACGACAACACATTGTAAAGTTTAGAATGCGTCGTTAAGACAAAGAGGAAAAGAAATTGTGAAAAGCCGTATCCTTTTCTCAACGTCCCACAACAACAATTTATTTAAATTGAAGAAAAAAATTCCAACTTAAAATTAGATTCACTTGTGCTTTCACCTACCTCTAGATATACAACTTCTACATAACAAAATGCAGAGTAAATATTTCTTTTAAAGTGTATGAAGCGAACTATGTTTTTTTTCCCCTATGGGTCCAAAGACCTTAAGCAATGGCGGTCTATAGGAAATATTCGATAAGATGTTATATGATAAAGAGTTCCTCGTGATATACAATACAGACTATTCTCGTCCATCCAGTCTATTCTTATGTTTCAGTTATGTTTCAGTTTAGTAATGGTGTACATAAAAAATAAAACAGTTCCCGATGCAAAGATAACACACGTCCGTAAAGTAGGGCTCCATTCTATTGGTGTCTCTTTCACAGCTATCGTACCCGGTGATACCGCCTGCCACTAAGTACCTTTACAGCCGAAGACAATTATATGCGTTTACGAAGCTTTAAGATCCGTGCGTATACCTACGCTCGCTGATATAAGTGGTAGCCTGTGTTAATAATGGCAACAATAAATCAAACTGAATCACAGCGGCACTAGTTAAACTTATTTTTCAAAACCGTGCAAGACGGCGGGCACTGTCGGCAATAAATTTCAGAGTGGGCGGCAGACAAGATCTTCTTTTTGACTCCCCAAAAAATGCAAAAATAATTTATTACAAATCTCATTTCAATCGTCAAGATTCACTCGCCCGCCTAATTTGCCATGAGCTAAGATAAAAATGTGAGATGCTAATACTCGTATAATAACTCCGACGCTGAGATTTAAAATGGTTTTTCGATTGTAACTGAGAGATACGAGTTTGGTTCTTTCAGCACTTTCTCGAGCAGTCTCCTCCATCTTCGGTCTGTGAAGACGTTATCAAACCACGTTGGCGCCAACTTATTTAAAACGCCACTTGTGCAACTTTACTTAAAGTGGCTGCTTTGGGTTTACTTCTTTTGATAAATCGGCACACTCGACACTCCAGAGGGTAGCACGTCTCCTGCTTAGAGAATGTAAGCTGTTAGCTTATATCTGTCAATGTTTTCCCGCCATTACCAATTACACCCTTTATAGTGGTGTAACGTACATCGCAATAGCTTCTAAGTCATCAGAATATATTCAAGGTTGTCGTTACCCCTGAAATTCAGAAAGACGGTCATAATACATAATTGCTATACCGCAGAGATCGACAATAAACCCAGATTATAAACCAAGCATTCTTTCAATCAACATGATTCCAGTGAGAATTAAATACTACAATGCTCGAGGAAATTGTACTCCAATTCTCTGGTCTTATTCGATTCTACACAATCTAAATACGTCTAGGAAAACGTGCGCAAAAACAGAAATCATGAAGTGCCGTATTGGTGGTGGTTTTGCGTGGTCAGGAAAAGGTGACAATTTGATGATCTATGTTCTATATAAACTGTTTTTGTTATATTTTTTGTACAAACACTCTCTGCACAATTTGGTACAGGTGGCCTTGGGTATACATAGCTGGGTTGGCACCAACCAATATGCCCTTTTTAATGAAACATATCATCCCCCAGTTATGAAGAATACGGTACGCAGTGTACTTTATAATTGAACGATCAACGGTATGGGTATTATACTTATAGCATTATTGTATTAAATGATAAATTACTGTAATAATTGCACTGAAGGCCGACGGAACGTTTGCCAACCAAGGTTGAGAGAAACTCGCAGCTGTAATGCTGCAATATGACAGGTCTCATGCGTGTCTATACATGTACATAAAACTATATAAGGGGGAGAAAAAATTTCTCCTCCCAAAACCATTAATAATCCTTCAAACCACAGAACAACTGCTGGAATGAAAGCTTTTATATGTCTTGTTTTATAAAGTGTAACGTTTGGATCGTTATTTCAACCCCCCCCCCAAAAAAAAAAAAAAAAAAAAAAAAAACAGCAAACAAACAAATATAAACATTAATTAATAAGATAATAAATAAATAAAATAATAAAAACAAAAAATAACAAAAAATAAATAAATAACAAAAAATAATAAAACACAAAAAAGGGTTTCTTTTCTGTTCATACTTTTTCGAGAGAAAAACATACATCAAGATTCAATTTTTGCCTTAAGAAAGAAATCTAAAATAGCACAGCAGCCAACCAACACTGTGGATGCATCCTCTATAAACAATATATTTGACCATCTAACACACCCCACTATTAAAACCAAGATGCCCACATAGAAGACCAGTGTCTATTTAAAAGATAATTTTAGTGCCAGAACAACAGACCGTAAAATTGACATCTCTCATACTCCCAGCTTATCACATTGGCTACAGCTATATGACAGCTCAATGTATGAAGCCGCCATCTTTTAATTAAGCTGGTCACGGTGTTTTCACAGCTTGAGCCTTGTCTTGATCAGTAGTAGATGGACTCATTGTGTTGGAGCGTGCATGCCGATATCCTAATGACAACTTAATGCAAATACTAATTCCTTCGGCAAGGTTGTTTGCGACGAGTAAGGGCCAAAATGAATTAACTGGACATCGTTAGAGAGAGTACCAGCGGGGATACACGAAGGTTTAAGCCTCGCTGCTGGAAAAAATCACGGCCGATTTTTTTTAACAGGACTCAGTAGATCAAAGAAGAGGAACGATCTAAGCACGAAGTGCTTCCGTCAAAGACACATTAGCGATGTAATCTGCGACGAAGCACCGAAACAAAATGATGGGCATCCTGGAAGTCAACAATGACACACGTATAAGGCGTAAACCACTAGAAGTAAAGGCCGTGTTCCCCACGAGCAAAACTCGTAAGAGAGTGTTTTGTTTTTTGGGGACTTGTTGACGACGGGCAGCCTTGTAATTCCATTAGGCACTGAGATGTCGATAACGTGAAAACATGCAACAACGCACATTTCAAAAAGTATGTTATAGAAAGATATTGACATCACGAAACAAATATAAAGTGTGTCTGTTGCTGGATGGATTGAGTTCTGACAGTCCACCCCCGACCGACTGTGAGTTCTAAACCAAATGAAGTGATTCGTGATATCGATTATCATTATCATTACGATCACGATTACTGGAATACGATGCCCTCGGACTGACGAAGGCGTACAGAATCGTGGCTGCGCCCTCGTGGCTGTTTACCATCTATTAATTTACAAATTCATTCGGCGAGGCTGTAGTCTGGGTTTAAAACTGTAATAATAGCTAATTATGAAACATCTTCATCTTCAGTAACAAAGGTTCAACATGTTCTATGTTCATGCATGTGGAGTTTTTTTTTGTATAGCTCCATGGTTCATGACTGTGATGAGCTCATGTCAGATGGAATAATTATCTGCCATCTCGAAAACACCAAATTTGTTTCCTGTGAGAAAACCAATCAAGACATGATTAACAGAAAGCATTTGGTCATGTATCTCGTTGCCTTGGGGTGCTTTTGAAATTCTGATCTCATTATAGAGTCCGCATAATGAGTGTTGAATTTTGTTCTTTGGAGAAGTCTTTAATTCCTATTGATATAGATGGATTGCAATACGCGTCATTGAGCACCATCTTTGATGAGTTGTGCACGCGTGAAGAGTTAGTGGCTGAGAGCCGTGCGTAGCGCGTACACGTGTGCACTTTTCCATCGTTTTTACATCAAAGATGGCGGTCACCGAACGCGTATTGCAATCCAACTATTGCTTCGGTTTCAAAATATTTTCCCTTCAGATTTGGACTTATCTGATCTGCTAGACACTCACTGCACATCCAATGCCGATTTATAGGGTTACTCTGTTGGGATTCGTACCCACGACCCCCGCACACTAGAGAACAGATAGATGTTTTAACCACTTCACCAACGAGCGTGGCCGCAGCACACGAAAAGTGCTTCACACACACGCATAATCCCCGATTACATTGATTAATATAGATATATAAATATATATATTTACCATCTTGACCATAAATTGCCTCCTTATTCCATATTCACCTGTTACTTTATTCCAATACAGCCAGTTCGGCATTCATGTTTCACAAGACCTAAAGGCTTTTTTGTGAGTTAAATGAGCCCGAACCGAGAGCCACTGTAGGCCAGTTCCTTTTTGGAGGTGGAAATTACCTGGTTAAATCATTCTCAAGTGGAAGTATGACCATCGTTAAAAGGGAACGGGCAAGTTATCCACGTATAAATAATACTTGAAGTTCATAAATAATACGATTGGCGAATAAGGAATAAGCTTTTTAGTTCACCAGTGTGTTGGACTATGCCGTCATAATCCAACTATGTGTTGAATCTGAACTCAGGTGTGCGTAATCACGAGTTACTTGTTGAACATTGAGGACTCTCGACGTCGTTCACGTCAAGTTTTTAAATATTGAACAAAAAATAGCTCAACTTTTACCATATAACTTCCCGTATTACTCAGACAACGACCTCGGCTTTCGATCCAGGCCAGGTTACACTAACCTGATTTCGCCCGATTTGATTAAACTTGCACGACTCAAAAGAAAGAGAGAAATAAAGAAGACGAAAAAAAAAAAAAAAAAAAAAAAAAAACACCAAAGAATTCAGACGCGTGACTCAAATACATTAAGAGGCACAGCGTTCAAGTGTTCAATTTTCTGTCCCACAAAAGTGAATTGGGTCGTGGATAGGAACGTGGATAGGAACGTGGATAGGAACGAGAGATGGAATATTTCAACGGCCCAACCATTAAAACACCTCGCAATTCCATAGTGCCTGAGCCGGTGAGTCTATATTACTGTTGTTTACTAGGTTACAACAATTCCGCACCGACGGAGTGATTTGTATTCTATAAGGACAAGACATTTTCTACTATTCGTACAACAAATGTCTTTTATCTGCAAACTAAGGAAATCGGTTTATGGCTTTGGAAACAAAAAACATGTTTTACTTCATCAGCTCTGTGAGATATTCCAAGCTTGGAGAGTGGGGAATGTTTGGATGATGGCTAGTAAAGATTTGTCTGTATCTTAGTTTATGAGCCGCACACATGAATCCTTGCATTTGATTGGTGGAACACGCGTCACGTGTCGTCCTTTATTTTGCCATGTATACTGCCGCGACGCTCCACAATTTGATATAGGACTCCTATATGGATAATAAAAGGAAGCTTCGGACGCTTCAAAGCGTCGTTTCCATATTAATCGTCCCCCGCCCGTTTGTAATTGTCCGGACGAGGCAAGGTCACGTCACAGTGGACAAGGTTGGTGTTCACATGGAGTCGTACGCGTTGTTTAGAAGGTTTTTTTTAAAACGGATATTTCAGAGTGTGGTTCGAACAAGTTCACCGGTTTGTTTGTTTTTTGAGGGAAATATTTCAAATGACAATGATCTATGTGTGAAATGGAATATCAAAGAATTCACCTCGTGATTATATTCTGCGACAATGTACTCAAATGCATCTAATGTTTGTAGAATAGGTTAATTTGGTGCAGCTTTTTGCAGCTCAACTACTGGCCATTGAGCCTCCATAGATTACACATTCATTTTGTAAATATAGTAATCAGCAGTCAACGAATAAACCCATTAACAATATTTGCTCCCATAACTAAATAACTTCAATATTGATTATTGATATCGTCAATTCGGTCACAGTATTATTTCGAGTATAACTTCCCTGACTCGAAGCCAGTACCAAAAGTACTCTCCTTTTTCGACTGAAGGTTTTGTGACGCAAGGGTGAATGTGAAGTATGCACGGCGTCAGTTTCGACCCAGTGTACTGACGTCACACGCGGCTTACGGCCTGCCCACACGGCCTGCCATTTGGGAGTCAAAACGAAACTGTTGCGTGCGCCACCTAAAACGCGGACTACTGCATGCATTTACCGAATTACTGCAAAACAAAGATACATTTGGTCAAACATTGTTTCAGTAATTCATGCCGGCATGATCCCCTTCGTTGAAAGAAGTCCAATTTATCTTACAACCTGCCAGTAGGTCGGTTCCAGTTCAGGCTTATAAATTGGCGCCAAAGAATCTGAATTCACGCTCCGTGATCTGCATGTCTCCTCTGGGACACCGTCGGACAAAGCGCTGTTGTTGTGGCGTGATGAGTTTGAGGGCACACAACGAATTGACCCGATAGAAATGAATTGGGTCGAACATTCAAGCTAAAGGCAACTGCTGTTCGAAGGCACTAGTTGCGAAACATCTAATAACTCATCTGTTTCACGGAGTAAAGAAAAGAAGAGTTAGCGTTTCGCAGATTCTTCGCAGAGCTTTGCCCTGATTGCCAAACTGCAGTATTACACGAGAGCCGTGTGCACAACAATAGCGGGTGAACAGCGACAGGCTCTTGTCAGTATAGAGGCAGTAATTACAGGCAACCTGCAGGCAACCAGTCTGCAGTACATGTAGGCCTACACACACAAATAACAAATAACTTCGGCAGCAACAAGATACAAATTTGTTTTGGTACTATTCACACGAAATAGTATGTGAAAATTGAAGATAGCAAAATAATTTGTAGCGCTTTAACGACTAACTGGAACAAAATATTTGCATAAACTTTCGTAGCAACAACTACTTCATCAGATACATAGACGAAAAACAACTTAAACCAAAACAATATACAGTCCAGCACAGTCTAAACAAATGATGTTAATGAGTCAGAACTGTGAAGTGTGACAAAAAGCCACGAGCTCTTTTCAATCCGCTGCCAACACAGTTTTTGTGAACATTCAAATAAGAATGGATATCGTTTATTCATTTCCTGAAACGCTCTCCTGTAAATTTCTGTGTGACATGGCCCTCCGAATGTTATCAACCCGAGTAGTTTATGGGTACCATTGGAGGCTTTTTGACAGCCAAATAATATACCTTGTTAAAATCTCAGCGTATCAAATCCAGTGACAGTGAGCGGGAGAGTGCTGATAGTTCGATCGATCTGAAAAGCTTAAATGGGTAGGACTGAGTGTAGCTTGGCTCAATAGTATGGAGTCACCTGCTGGCTCAAACCGAAAACAGATTTGACTGTTCAATGGCACTCTTAAAACCTTCTTACTAAAAGCTGGTTCCCGTGAGGCCTAACCCGATTCTGGGTGACTATATATGACCTGGAATTCGTGTCAAAAATGAACCAGAAATGGGTCATATTGACGTAGAATCCGAGTTTAAATCACATTTTAAAAATCTTGTTTCCGTGTCAGGCTGACCCGGAAATGGGGTTAGGCCACCAACGGGCACGGTATCCGGTTTAATTTCACCCGGGAGTATCGAGAGTGTGTCGTATTTAAAAGCATTAGCCTTCCAAAGTGTCTAAAAGTGTCCCTAAAAATCTCCAAGTGTCCCTTGAATCTTGCCAATTAAGGATTCATTTACCAGAGGTGTACTCTTTACTCTCTGCAATCAGCAAAGGTTTTTGCCCCCTCCCCCCGGGAAAGTGAACTACCGCCGCACGAAGAATTCGGCCACACGTTCCTATGTCACCTTAGGGACTCCACTAAGCACGACGAGGTTGTTATGCTTTGGCACATGATCCTGGGAAAGAGAATTAGGGAGGGGGGTGGTGAACAACCCAAATAGAGCGTGACGCAGATAACTTCATCCCTTTTCTAATCCTATAAATCCGTGCCACCCATTCATCCTGATCCTTCATCCACTGATGGGATTAGCGCTGCTGGTATGGATATACGCTCCAAGTGGAATGCCTCAGTTAAAGTGAGTTCTCGGTACTCGTATTTTTTAGACGCGGAATTAAATTCCATGTCTGGAGTCTTTTTTCTTCTTTTTTCTTCTCTTCTTCTCTTCTCTCTCTCTCTCTCTCTCTCTCTCTCTCTCTCTCTCTCTCTCTCTCTCCTCTCTCTCTCTCTCTCTCTCTCTCTCTCTCTCTCTTTTCCTCTCTCTCTCTCCTCTCTCTCTCTCTCTCTCTCTCTCTCTCTCTCTCTCTCTCTCTCTCTCTCTCTCTCTCTCTCTCTCTCTCTCTCTCTCTCTCTCTCTCTCTCTCTCTCTCTCTCTCTCTCTCTCTCTCTCCTCTCTCTCTCTCTCTCTCTCTCTCTCTCTCTCTCTTCATCTCTCTCTCTCTCTCTCTCTCTCTCTTGCTCTCTCTCTCTCCTCCTCATCTCTCTCCTCTCTCTCTCTCTCTCTGTATCTCTCTCTCTATCTCTTGGGACACAACATACACTCTAAAAACTTTCGGGTAAAAAAATGACCCGGTTCCAAGTCCCATATCAGTGTCAAAATGGCCCAGAAATGGGTCGAAATGACACCGAATCCAAGGTGAAATCCCATATGTAACCATTTTCCGGGTCAGCCTGACCTGGAAATGGGTCAGCCTGACCTGGAAATGGGTCAGCCTGACCTGGAAATGGGTCAGCCCGACCTGGAAATGGGTCAGCCTGACCCTGAAATGGGTCAGCCTGACCTGGAAATGGGTCAGCCTGACCTGGAAATGGGTCAGCCTGACCTGGAAATGGGTCAGCCTGACCTGGAAATGGGTTAGGCCCCGCTGTGACCTGGAATCTGGGTCAATTCTGACCCGGGAGTTCTTAGAACGTATGGCCATAAATATTACACACCATTTTTAATTAGTACAGGTATAGACGATGTGACCTGTGACATCACATGTTTACAAAAGAGCCACGGATCCTGGACTTCCGGCGGGCACAATTTGTACACAGCTCAATGGAAGAATACAACAAATCTTATGTTTTATGAAGATCGCACTGTCTGATTTTTCCTCAACTTTTGATATGAAGAAAGGGGGGACATCTCAAAAGCTGTACAGCTGTTGCTTTTGTAAATTTTGAATTGATGTGAAAATTATGACACAAAATAGAAATTTCCCCATTGAGCCTGTGTAGCATCTTGCCCGTCAGGAATAGCATTATAATATACGAGGTCACCACTCTGTAAACAAATGTAACATGGTCTACAGGGGCCTATCTATATTTCTTATTCCTCTACGGAAACACTTACACATTGCTTTAATAGCGTCTGAAAGTTCGAATGATTGATGACGTATGGGCAGCTTATTTTACCGTTTGGTATTAAATGCAATGTTAGTTTTTCACTGTGACTCGTTAATCTTCTTAAATGAGCCCATGCACTTTGATTTTTTAATGAGCAATCAATCAGGAATCTGGTTCCAGTTTACCGGAAACTGCTATGATCATTGCCGGCGGCAACTTTATACCCATGACGGAAATATTATTGTCTTTTAACGCTAATTGGTCTATTGATCACACGAAATGATGACATGTTTGGTGACACTCAAGTATCAACGACACGGCACGTTTGTAATTATTCTCGAAAAAATACTGCCATACATGCCTCGGAGAGATGGTCACTTTTTTTAGTATGTTTTTTTTTTCTTCTTAAAGAAAACTTTTTTTTTTAATAGTGTGCATTCTCTTGATTCCTGTTATGTATACAGATATTTAAATGTTTTATTGGTTTTAACCGAACATCGGTTTTCAGAAGACATTATCTGACGACTAACAGGCGTGAATTTTTATTGACTTCACTGGTGCCGCCATCTTGTGTTTTCCTACCACTCAAATCAATGAGACCAAGGCTTGAAGGGAGAAATCTAATATACTCTGACACATAATTCAAGTAGAATGAAAACCGGTCTTCAGTAATAACAGTTCACACAGGAAGCAAGACTAACCATGGCAGAAGTATGATAATGGTTTTTTGGTACATTATTAATATGCCTGTAGTTCTCTTGCCGTACCATGCAGCAGGAACGAGATTAGTTTTTTTTCAGGAAATTTTCTCGAGGAATACATCTTGTCAAACACAAATATTGATCATAGTATTTGGTAAAGTGACAAAGTAAGCCGTCGTTTAATCATGTTATAAACACTTTTAAAAAAAAATCCTCAAATACTGCAGTCGCACTACAAGCTGACAAATTAATTTTTCACCAAAAAAAAAGTCACAGCAAATTTTCATTTGAGATCCACTAATGCTGAGGCTCCAACGCACAGAGAGAGAGAGAGAGTGGTTGAATGAAACTACGAGTTAATTCACCCCCACAGTGAAGTTATCAATTTGCACGTAGCCGGATGAGAATTCATTTGTAAGGTAAATAACTAAGTCTCCTCCCTCTGCGATTGGGGAAATCTGATAAAGATTCCAATAATGTTTGAGGAAGGCATCTTCGCCCACGATATTAGGGGCATTCATAGGCACAGGTATAGACGCATTGACACCAAATACAGGTATACAGCAGGAAGCGAGAATAGCAGGGTGCTTTTATTAGCACCTTTCACCACGATGCTTTTAGTTATATTATAAGGCCAAATATAAACACCGTATGCACGGGGAGCAAGAATAGCGGTTTGCTTTATACTAACTAAACACTGATTGTATACAACATGACCAGTAGACACCTACAAAACCAAATTTAATTAGTACACAAATAAGGTACAATGTCAATACAACCCAGAATGAAAGTCAAGATGCATGCTCAAGAATCTAATTCAAGATATGTGACTCAAAATGAAAGTCAAGATACATAATCTAGAAAGGAAGTAAGGAATGTATGATCCATACAGAACGAAAGTCAAGATGCAGGCTCCAGAATCAAATTCAAGACGTATGACCGAAAATGAAATTCAAGATACTTAATCTAGAAAGGAATTAAAGATTGTATGATCCAGAACGAAAGTCAAGATGCAGGCTCCAGAATCAAATTCAAGGCGTATGACCCAAAATGAAAGTCAAGATACATAATCTAGAAAGGAAGTAAAGAATGTATGATCCAGAATCAAAGTCAAGATGCAGGTTCCAGAATCAAATTCAAGATGTTTGACCCAAAATGAAAATGACAAGACACATAATCTGGAATGGACGTAAAGAATGAATGATCAAGAATCAAAGTCAAGATACATAATCCAGAACGGGAGTAAATATGTATAATCCAGAATGAAAGTCAAGATGCATGCTCCGGAACCAAAGTCAAGACGTATGATCCAAAATCAAAGTCAAAATACCTCATCTAGCATGAAAGTTAAGATGCATGATTCAGAACCAAAGTCAAGCATGTTTGACCCAAAATAAAAGTCAATATACATAATCAAGAATGGGAGTAGAGATATGCATGATCCCGAGTCAGGTCAAGATGCATGATCCAGAATGAAGGTCAAGATGCATGATCCAGAATGAAGGTCAAGGTGAATGATTCAGGATCAAAGTCAAGATGCATGATCCAGAATGAAGGTCAAGGTGCATGATCCAGAATCAAAGTCAAGATGCATGATCCAGAATGAAGGTCAAGATGCATGTTCCAGAATGAACGTCAAGATGAATGATCCAGAATCAAAGTCAAGATGCATGATCCAGAATGAAGGTCAAGGTGCATGATCCAGAATGAAAGTCAAGATGCATGTTCCAGAATGAAGGTCAAGATGCCTGATCCAGAATGAAGGTCAAAATGCATGCTTCAGAATCAAAGTAAAGATATATGATCCAGAACGAACGCATAGATGCATGATCCAGAATTAATATTTAGATGTATGATCCGAAACGAAAGCCAATAATATGGACCAGAATGAAAGCAAAGATAAATTATCCGGAATCAAAGTAAAATTATTTGATCAAGAATGAAAGAAAAGAAGTATGATTCAGATTTTAAAGCAAAAGTGAAGGTGTATGACCTAAAATGAAAGTGGATAGGTACGATCCATATGTATAGGATCCAAAACGAAAGGCAACATGTATATTAATCCAGAATGTAAGTAAAGTTGAGTGTATGAGATTGTACGAAAATATATTATCCGGAATCAAAGTAAAATTATTTGATCAAGAATGAAAGAAAAGAAGTATGATTCAGATTTTAAAGCAAAAGTGAAGGTGTATGACCTAAAATGAAAGTGGATAGGTACGATCCATATGTATAGGATCCAAAACGAAAGGCAACATGTATATTAATCCAGAATGTAAGTAAAGTTGAGTGTATGAGATTGTACGAAAATAATTAACATACAGAACAAACATTGTGAAAAGAGGGAGTGATGAGGGAGTTTCTTTAATAAAAAATAATATATGTCTAGCCATCTATTCACATGCTTAGACACTGAGAACCAGCAACATCATCACCTCCAGAGAAATTAAAACATTCAAGAGCTAAAATAAATGATTAAGAATCAGAAAAAAAAGAAAAATTTCGGCATTTGTCCAAAGGCACTTAAAATGTAACCTTAGAACCGTTAGAGAAGCTATCGATCAAACACAACTCCGACAAAGTATGGAGGCATCTTTTCATAATGTTTTGGTTTCATTACCGAAAGCAAGTATCAATATCTGTGGTCTGAGGAGTGTCCTGAACAAAGCTATCATACAGATACATATTATAGATTGCGTCTCAATTTAAGCCGAAAGACCCGTTGCGATGGTCCAGTGAGAGCCGTCAAGGCAATGGTAATTTGCTGCGATGAGTTTTTAATGAGTTTTCAATGTTGTTGCAAGAGCCAAAACTAAACAAAAAGAGACACATTTCACAAACTGATTTGTTTTTTTCTGTTTCACTGCACGTTCCTAGGGGATGAACCTTGTATATATATTGGACCATCTGCTCCGTCGAATATGGTTTTGTTTTTTCTTTTTCTTTGGACGGAGGGGGGGGGGGGTCGCCATAATCACCCGTGGTCGATTCCCGCGCACGACTCAGGCCCGATACTTCGTGGGGGCAACAGTGGCAAGTGTCACAATGCCCGCGGCCATGTTGCCTCGATGCCCTCAGTCAGTGCGCAGCGTTCGGAAAAGTGCTTCCTTTCATTTGTAGCGTATGCACGGCAGTCGCAGTTTTGCATATATAATGAGCTAGGAGGGCACATTTTCAAAAAATCATATCGTGAAAATTCAGCCATGTTAAAATACAAAACCGTAATATTATGAACGAGGAATGCTTTATTGTAATAATAAAAATCATGGAAGAATTTTTAATTGTTCAGAATTGAGAAATATTCGACTAGAAAAATTATCATCGTTGTACAAAAATAACGGTTTCCGAAAAAGTCCCTTTTCTAGCATTTAACGGAATTGTGCAGAAAAACTTGAATCATGGGTGTTTAGGTACATTATTAATCTACTCATATGCTATAGTCGTTTTTTCTGAAGCCACTCGAAACAGTCGGGGGCACCCTAAGTGTCCGTCGCCGTCAGCGTTAACATTCTCGGTAGAAAAATCCGCCATTACCCGTTGGTCTAATGGGAGCCCGAATGTGAGTGGTCAGGATGTGCAGCGTGCCAAGCGGTCAAGCGTGCCAACTGACTAATCAGCTACTACGTAACAAAACGCAAGGCAACCATGGTTTGGCACGATTCCCTGCCCCGGTCATGCAATCTACGAGGGCTTGTGTTGACAAGAAACCGGTGCCCGACTATTATTCGTTGTTATGGTGTTTGGCCGGGTTTAGCTTCAGTTCTTTGGAAGGATCTGTATCTTTACGTCGCAGAAACCAAAACTGGCATAAACGAAATTTAATTTTCATAACAAAATGTCATTATTTTTGTCAAGAAGATCATCAAAAAACATGACAAAATAAATAGCGTCGTAAGAACAAGTAAAAACCACAAGGCCTTTTTCTCCCGCCATTTGGTGATGACGTCACGTAAGCTAAAACGATACGGCACAAATAACGTTTTTTGCAAAAGTTTTTGCACCGAAAAAAACATTAACGGCTAAACCTGCAGAAGTGTATGTGGTACGTATCGAAAGAACGATCCTTCGTTTATCAGAATATGGACTCTGTTTGTCTCAAACGTGCTCGAAACAGTCAGGGGCACCCTAAATGTAAAGCTAATCAACAAAAAGTGTGAAACTTTAATCACATTTCAGACGAAGATTCACAAGTATTTGGTACCTAAAATCTGGGAAAAATGGGTTTATTTTACGACGAAAATGTTTAAAGAAACTTCTCACTCCATCTTGACCCAACACTACCCTCCAGTGGGCACTTGTAGCCAATCTTGCAGGGTCGCCTCCGAACGCTCGCGCATTCACGCGAAATCTCAAAGGGTCCGAGACCGCCGTGCAGCTGCAAATGAAATCTGGTGTTCGGCCTCATTATCTAACACCCTGCGCACTGACTGCCTCTTTGAAATGTTCCAGAAGAATGAGCACGTGTACACTTGTCGCATTTTGTACCCTTGACCAAGTGAAAACAGCCTTGCCTTTATAAAATAAAGAAAACAAGTATTGAGCCTGATATTTACTGTGTCTGCATTAGAATAGCAACAACAACAAAATGATAAACGTAAATATTACCAGTTACATTGAGTTTTCAATGAGTTTTCAATGGTGTTGCAAGAGCCAAAACTAAACAAAATCAATATTGGACTTCATAATGCAGCAAGATAATACGTTGAATCAGCTCCAAGGCAAAGCATAGATGCAAACACACAACACACCGCACTTTGAAGAGCCCCCATGCATGCATGCATGCACATTATGGATCTACAGTAAAAAAAAAAAATAAAAATAAAAAATTGACAATACCAGACAGTCATGGCGATTTGCGAAGCGGTTGCCAAAGCAACATATCTTTTTAACTGGCAGAAAACACACACAGCTGTCACAAAAATACTCCGTCGATTTTTTGAGGGAATTGGCAATTCCGAGCGGAAGCGTTTCAACGGAGGGATGCCCAATGGTATCAACGAGGAGATTTTTAAAGAGATGGCTTGGAGATGATAAATATTTTTCTGGAAAAACGAAAAACAAAAAATTGACGAGAAATTTGAACTGAAAAATGACTTCAGGCGCATGTTTTAGGTCTAATTAAAGCTGGTACTAATATCTAATTGTTCCTTTCGTCTGAAATTTGGTAATGAAAATTATATTTTAATCAATGCTATAACTCTTGAGTGAAAGGCAAAGAGCATTGACGACCAGCAGGACCAAGCTGCTTAAGCACAAAATATAGCTGTGCACAAAAAAAGAAGAAGATCCTTACCAGTAATATCGCCAGCAAAAATAATACATGATCTGTGACTGGTATCCAGCTTATTTTTGCTCGGCAGAATTTTTTTTAAGCAGTATGTATGCTTAAAGGTATTGTACACTTTTGGTAACAGCTCAAAATCAGTGTTCACATTTTGTGTGATTAAACATATACATGAACAAACAAACCTGTGAAAGTTTGAGCTCAATTGGTCATCGAGGTCACGAGAAAATAGTGAAAAGTTATCTTATGTGTTTTCTGGTTTTTTTTTCAAATTATCGCGCGCGATAATTACTATGTTTTACTCGTTTCTCAGAAACGATAGCATTTTAGCAGAAATATTTTAGGAACCTTTCTACCATTACTTACTTTAAATCATGTAAGTTATGTGTGAATGTGTGAACATTGTGTTGTTCGATCTTACCAATAGTGTACAGGGCCTTTAACTAATCAGCTCTTTTGAATCAAATTGTCTTTGTTTTTGATTTTTTCCCTTTCAATAAAGCACTGTTTCAATGCATGTTTGACAGTTTTTTCCTGAATTCTGTATATCGTTTCTCATTTTAAACCACGGGTTGTACCGTCACTTTAAAATGCAACGCACGAAACCATTTTTGTATAACTCCCTGACACGTACCCAGCTCGCGAGATCTAAATTAGCCCTTTTATTGCCAATTGTGTTTCGTCCGGTTGACCCAAAGATTGAGTTCTGTACGGGCTTGCTGTGCACGGTTTGGGTTTTCAAACAAACGGTTTGTGCAATTTTGGAATGTTGGAAGTTTTAAGTTCCTCTCAGCTCTCGCTTTGAGGAGAGAGAACATAAATTACAGCCCGAAATAAGAAACAAGTTCACTGGTAACCAAGACATGCCAGGTTCACTGACCACGGGGAAGAATCACTATCGCTTTCCAAAATGTTAATCAAGCGTTGATGTTACCACATTATAATATTATAGTAATGTATATAGTTACAGCGAGATCCATGGACAGACAGACATGGTAGATTTGGCCTTCAGGATTATGTTACTAAAACTCAAAATCCCCGTTTAGAATACCGATACATATTGGATTTCTAGCGGATATAGTCAGAGCAAAATCGGGTATTTGCGATTTTGCACGTATTTTTTAGTCTTTAAAGGCGCATTATTTTCAATAAGTAACTATAGTAGTAATGTCTTAAGTAGATGTTTAAAACCCTCCGATGACCTACAGGTCTGCAACCAAAAGGCCTACACCAGGTCTGCAACCAAAAGACCCAAAACATATTTTCCTTAAATACTCGTTAATTTGTTTGCAAAAAATAACAGGTGAAAACCTTCCAAAGTTCCATCCTCAAACCGATCCGATTGACATGGCCTCCGAATCCCCACTTATAAGACACTTTCTGTATAGGGTAGTGTACACAAAATGTTGCGGTTTCGCAGTTAACAATATAATAATTTATTTTAAAAAATATGTAAAAAAATCTTTATGTTTGTTTAGCCAAACTATCTCTACAACATCTGAAAAGGTTATTAGCTTCTTCCTTTTTAAAGTATGAAATCAACATTGTAAAAGAGGTATACACGTTTTCCCAACGTACAGCTCGCTACTGTACCCTAGGGCGTCGAACGACAATTTAACAATAAATGGCACCGCAGGGTTTTAAATGTCGTAAGTACGGAGTTCTGGAAGTGCCATCCGACTTCTTCCCGAGCTTGAGACAGGGTGACGACATCGTCGTCCTGGCATCGTCCTTTCAGGATGCCGTCATCTTGAGTTTGAGTTTAAAACACTCAGGGAATTCGTCATCGTGTTATTTAGGAAGCCATCATTCTGAGTTTTTTTCTCTCGGGATGTCGAGATCAACAAATGCCTCTTGGTTGTGGTCAATCCAAAATAGGATGTCAGTATCTCGACAATTGGATTGCACCACCAATAGACCTTATGCACATGACGTCATTTGAGTAGGGCGCTCTCGTCTAGAGGTCAAAAGAAGATTGCTCATTGGCCCATTCTCTGCGCCGCGCGTACAAATTGTACTTTTTCCATTGTTTCGTCATCGTTTTACCTCTAAGATGGCGGCGTGGTGACGTCAATGCATAAGGTCTATAGATAGGTTGCAGTATGACGTAAATCGGCCATCTTTACGGGCAGTTTAAACAAAATGTTGTGCGTTTCGTGTGAGAACGGCGTGCAACACGCGCGCATTTCACGAAACCCATTGCAGGATTGGTGAGTGAACAACGCAGCTGCGTTAATAAGTTGAGCGTTTGACGCACCTGCAAGCCAAAATGCACTCTGCCCGTAAAGATGGCATCTACTGGGAACGATCTATAGCTCTGTTCTCAACATTATTAGTCAAACGTAAGACTTTTGTTAATAATGACGGTCTGATCAAAAAGACGTACAAGGCCAGAGGCACTTTTTGTTAAATGCATGTTTGTCCCAAACAAGACTAAAAGCCACTCTTGGTAAGGGGCTACAAGAAGAAAATATTTAAGATGAAAATAACTCGTGGGAGCTGAAGGTAGGAATTCGTATTCCTCTTAAAACAGTCTAGATTGCTGGCTGGAGGGAAGCATGTGTGGAGTTCTAAAGAGATGCAGTACGTGGAATATAAAGCTGTTCGAGTGGCTCTTTGTTCTACAACTCAGGAAAACAAGAGTGTTTGGGTGAGAAGAAGTAAGAAGCCTGGTTTCACGCTGATCAAAAGATCAAAAGTCATGAGTTCAGAGGCACCCGTGTGAATATACCTTTTCATTTTCCTCACAATCCACCTTCCATTTCCCCCTTCCTACCCCTCCAAGTCCCAATCCACCCTCCCCCTTCAATCATACCATCCTTGTCCCAATCCACCCCCCTCCTTTCTACCGTCCCTGCCCAATCCACCCTCCAGTTTACCCTCCCAGTCCCTCCTGTGATCCACTTCGGTCTAATCCAGAATCCAATGGGAATCCTTCACTAACGTATTGAACCACCATCAGCACGTACCGAAATCCTCGGTGGAACATAAAGGCCCGCTGGGCGAATTGACATAACAGCGGCGGAAAGGGATGAATGCGAGAGAGCAGCCAAACGGAGCAAGACTCAGCGATAGATTGCCCGTGCAGTGGCCCTTAATGGCCCACGGATGTGCGATCTTAACTACACACGTTTCGCCCGTGCATGAAATCCTTAAGGGTTTACCTGTTCTAATTGATCTTTAAAGGTAAACACAATTGGTGAGGAGAAAAGTTGCGGTGTAAGAAAAACGAAAAAAAGACAACTTAGATCTTGTTAAAAATGTGCAAATATTCATTCTTGCACGCATTTTGCATGAATCCCCACAAAGCAGTGGTATAACCAGACATCTTGGGGGGGGGGGGGGCGGGGTAGGCGGGGGAAAAATAAATAATTGGAGAGGAGTTTTGTATACTTTACCAATAAAATTGATTACAGTGTACATGTAATGAACCATACTCTTGTTTGCATTACTGAAGCTGATGGTACACTTTAATATAAAAACTTCCGGGCAGAATTGACCCAGATCCGGGTAACGTGAGGCGCATTAACCCATGTCTGGTTCGACTTCTGTGTCAAATTGACCCCAAAATGGGTCAAACTGCCGCAGAGTTAAAAAATCTGACTTTTTAACCACTTTCCGGGTCAGCAGGACTCACTAAAAGGGTAATACTGGAAATTCCGATTTCTGGAAACATTCAAAATGCAATCATGACAATATCAATAGCCCAACAAACGCCAGCTTCGTGATTAATTAATTCCATATTTGAAAAAACAAAATAGCCCCCATGAAAAAGTCAAACCTACGAGATGATAGTTTCGTACCAAGTAGAGTCAACAGCATACTCTCATCAGAAGATGAGTACAAAAATCCAATTTGTTACAAGGAAATTAATGAAAACAGGATATTTAAGAAAGGTCTCGCGGGCGAGAGTATATTTCAAAATATAAACCTTCGCCATTGAGCATTGATTTGTGTACTAAGAAGTTCCGGTTTTAGATATCATACTTCTGATGCAGACAATGCAGAACAAACACAAGAGATATACTATTTTGTGACGGTCAGTGGAGGAAAGTATAAAGAACGGTCTGGAGAGAATGACATTCCCGCCGTTGACGAAGAAAAGCTCTGGTACATCTGCGTTGGACATCTCCAAGGGCATTGGCGTGATTGGATTGGAAAGGGGGGAACTATAGGCCGGAACTGCGTACTCACGAAGAGGTCTCTACACAATGATTTAAAGAGTAAAATTATGAGATGGCAATTTTTTTTTTTAGAACGGACTGTGTGGTTAGGTTGCGAGAAAAATGGCCATGCTAAGAAAATAGCAAAGGGTATACCATTATAGCTCGAGTCCACCACAATGCAATAATCGTTTATTGGATGTTAAAGGGAAGGTATGCGATTGGTAATCACACTACAAATTTATGGCAACAAAAACTTACTTGGTTAGAAGTACAGCGACTTTCGATATATAGTATAATGCATTTTGAAAAAATATTTTAATTCAAAATCATGTGGATACGTAAAAAGGTGTCAGTTTTTGTCCCCTAAAATTTGAATCTGAGCAACGTTTCGTCAGAAACGTTGCTCAGATTGTGTATTCCTATTAGGGATTATTCTTCATGCGTGGACATAACCGCTCCAGATTTTTGGCGATATCTCAAGAACACTACCACCTTTTGAAACGAAATTTTCACAGGTTAGTCAATGTATATATCTACATTTATTTAATAGGATTATAACAATCGAACGGTTCCAAAAACCAAAGGTGTACGTTGCCTTTTAAGATACAGTTATAATGTTAAGCAGTCATTGTTTTGGAACAGTGCATTCATTTCAATAGAGGGCGCGTCACATGTAAATAAGTCACGTGGTCTATGTTTGGTAGTGTGACATAAAGTCACATCATCCCTGTGCAAATCAGCACCGGCTGGCTCTAAGTGTCATCACGTCTCTTCGAAATTGCACCCTTTGGCAACTGCCTCTGTCTCTCATACCGTGTTGTGGACAACTATAAATTTCGTTTTGCCTAAAAATAGGATGTGCACTTGATACCTTTTCTGCGCATTTTGCGGTCAGCGATAATCGGATCATAAGGGTGCTAAGTCGAAAGAAAATACGACCATCAACTAATAAGAGATCGTAGACTGTTGCACATGGTTCAACATGACGAGGGTTCGGGAAACGTGCATTCATTTTGTCAACCTCTCTGTTGTAGATATCATTTTGATCGTTGTGTTGTTGTTTTTTTTTACCATAGGAACCAACTTGTAATCGACTAACTAAGATTCCGGACTGATCGAGGCAGGTCATCGTACACTGGTGAATTGGTCATCAAGAACTCAGCAACATCTCAAAAGGCGAGCTTCACCCTGCATCTGTTGCTTTGCGTACTGCAAATGGGAGAGGTACATGTAGGTCAAGTGTGTACGGTATAACTCGATATTGCTGATACTGCACACTTATTCCCCGTCGATTGCGTGTTCATATCGCCATTCTTTAATTTGCTAACACTGCTGACCCCCATCTCGTACGGGCAGCCGGGAGAGTCAACAAGATGTATAACTGGGTTGTCACAAATCTGCCCTTAGTTCATTTTTTATTTTAAACCACACTGATTGGCAAAACTCGAGGCTGTGACGTTTTAAAAGAAAGGTCTGTAGACTTACTATGTAAGAGTGACCCAAAGTTCCCAATTATGCTTCATACAACGTAAAACACCAATCGCTCGGAGTAGCGTAAAAATAAAATGTAAATAAGGTTACGGTTGCCTAGACATCGATACCCCCCAACAACGTGATCGACAGCCTGGCAACGGCCTAGCGATGTCACGTCTCTGAAATGCCCTGCAGCAGGCAGCCGAACTCTTAGCGATAGGTCTTGCTCTTCTTCGTGGTTGCACATCGCGAGCAATCTAAATACTTCAAACTCATCTCCATTTCACTATTATTGATCCAAGCAATGACCACTCAATACAAGAGAGTATAGATGATCCGAAATCTGGCGTTGATGTACATTTAGCCTGTAGCCGTGTGATGAGTGCGGATGAGTGGGGGAAAGAGTGGTTAAGAGTAAATCTCACCGTCCTAATCCCCTCTAGGTGTGGATCCGGAGATTGTGACGGCGTGTTTGGAATAATACATTATGTGATTGACTGGCATGACTTTAGGTCAAATAATCGAACACTATCATGTTAGACCAACTGGAAATGGGCTACAGGAGGCATCAGTGCTGATTGTATTGTTGAAAGGGCTCCATCAGATAACAGGCAACACATTGTCATAAAAATTGCACTCAAGATTTATGTTTAACTTTGTATTTGTATTTGTGTACAGTTCCATATTTTATTTCCATTTTTGTTTTATTTATTGACTGTCGTGTATTAAAATGTTCAGTCTGCTCTAGAAACATTTTATAAGGGTTCTCAGTGACACCAAATAATAATAAGATTATTGAGCTGCGGAAGATCTTAAACAGAACCGGTTGCGTAATGACCCAACGTTTCGATCAGTGTGCTCTGATTGTCTTCAAGAGTGACCGAAAAATTCATACTGAAAAAAAAAAAAAAATACTAAATCTATTGCATGGATTTGCATTCCAACATAAAATTTCTTCGTCATATTATTTTCTGAATGTGATTTTGAATTTTTTTGAGTTTTCACCACTCACGCGGTCGAAAAACCATTAAAATTTGAGTTTTCTTTCCTTCAATGTTATTGAACCCTTTTAGGAAATAATTGCATGTCGACCTCGTCATTTTTTTCCGACAGATAAATACCCGAACCGACAGTTTGGTCTTTCCATCTCCTCGGCATAGTCTCCAAGGACAGGCAACAACACATGAACTGACAAGGTTGCTTACAACTTAAAGGAACATTACATAACTGGTTTTTGCTAACAAAACAGTTGCTGGCAGTGTAGGCACTTTATGTAATCCACCATATACATAAACTGACAAACCTGTAGAAGTTTGAGATCGATCGGCCATCTGGGTCACGAGAAAATAGTGAAAAACCGATTACACATTTGCATGAAATCATATAGATTCAACAAATGAATAAAACGCTCACTGAGCGATAAACTCCAATCGGAAAATTAGTTTATTCATTTCTCATCAAATATGACATTTCAGACAGAAATATTTCAAGGGATGTTTTCTACTATCATCGTCATTAGACCGTGTAAGTTTTGTGTAAATCTGTGATCAAAAGTACATTTTACAAGTTTTTTTCTTACCAATTCTGTAATGTTCCTTTAACTGAGTGTTTCGAAAATCAGTTTATTCATTTCTCATCAAATATGACATTTCAGACAGAAATATTTCAAGGGATGTTTTCTACTATCATCATCATTAGACCGTGTAAGTTTTGTGTAAATCTGTGATCAAAAGTATATTTTACAAGTTTTTTTCTTACCAATTCTGTAATGTTCCTTTAACTGAGTGTTTCGAATGATTAGTCCCACTCGATCGCTGTTGACAGTTTTTGTGAAGGTTCTTTGTTTTGTTTTTTGTTTTTTGTGGCTGTTGTTTTTGTTGCGTTCGTTTTTGTTTTAGAGGGAGGGAAGTGAGGAGCCCTATTTTACAGAGACGTTAGGAATGATTAAAAACAACAATGGTGGAGTCTTGTAAAGCACACCAATCCAGCATCAACAAAGGTGCTCAAGCCACTGACACTAATCAAAGACAAACGAAGGGAAAAGACCCGTTGCAGTGGCCGCCATCGCTATGGACAGAGGCCGTTTTCGAAACCACGGCTTGGGCTTGGGCTTAGGCTCCGGCCCAGGTTCCAGATTGGGCTCCATCCACCAGCTTGAAGCCCGGCATGGAAAGTACACGTTTTCTTAATAGGCTGACGGAGCCTAAGCCAATTAGCCCACGGCCAAGCCCAATCAGTGGTTTCGCGCCGCGCACAGCTCTCGGCCAACAATAGGGAGGTTTAGCTGCACGTTACGCGAGCAAAAACGTGAACGTGAACGTCAGAAAATGTTGTTGTAAAAATCTCACGTTTCAATTAAGCATACGTGAAGTTACCGTTTCTCACGTCAGGTACGTACGTGCAGACGTCATACGTGAGCATGAAACAAGCCCAAAGTGGTGACGTCACCTAGAAACGACACAATTTTCTGACGTTCACGTTCACGTTTTTGCTCGCGTAACGTGCAGCTAAACCTCCCTATTAGGTCTTCATTAACCTCTGTGAAGGTCCTAATATGGGCTTGTGACGTCATACGCAAGGGGTCTGTTAATCAAAATGTTAGGAAAAGGTATATGTTGAGAGGTTTGCGGAAGATGGAATGGTTTGTGAGGTTTTGATGTAGAAGGTACAGTAGCTGGTTCCAGAGACGATGTGCAGCAACGGAGTTAGTGATCATCTAACTTTATACAATGCTGCATTTTTATTAACGACACCCGTCCCTAACAAACAAAGACATCACGAGTTTTTGCAAAAGTCGTACGATTATGGTTGTTTTTTAACGCTGGTGAACTACGATCTAATGCTAACTTCAAGGACTGTAGGTAAACAGAAAGACAATGAGGCCCTTTGAGGCCAAGGAAATGTAAACACGTTTCCTACAAGTGTCTAAATTATAATGTTACTTCGAAAAAAAATCCCGGTTAAATTAAAAGATAAACCTGAGTTGCAGTTTTTCATTGCAGAAAAAAACAAATAAGACGTCACAGAGGCGCCACTTGTGAGTCTGGGATTGGGAGCTTGTTGTCGTGGATACCCAAGGTCGACATCCTATAGTTATTCTAATTTGTCGGCCATTATGTAATGTAACACCAATACCCAACGTGTGGCAGTGGCACCGAATTACAAGATATAAGGCTTTAAACCTATATCCATGGAGATCCACTACAAGCCGCTAGGCGCTAGACTGACTGAGACTGCGGCTGTAACGGATGTCCGGGCGGGATGGATGTACACATAGCCCCAGACTCATTCCCAATTTCTGTTTCTTTGGAGACAGGTTTAATTTCAGCCATCTCTGGTGAAATCCAATTCCTCTACTACTGCACCTAAATGGGCCACAATAATGACATAATCCCGGGGCTTCTGTATCTATTCCTACACACGCCACTATACCTGGGCCAGGAACCTGTGCACACTGTAGCAGAATACGATCAGACAGAAACTCTCGAAACCCATGTCTGGAAGTTGATTAAAGACAGGTGGATGGATTATTTGTAATTTAGCTGGTTTTTTTTTCATTCAATCGTCATAGTCAAGTCACCTCAACGTATCGGGTCGGAAGTACATGTGATGCGACCAGACGGGACTGGCCTACATTCTCACTCCACTTGTTACAAAGTAGTTTAAATGCAGCCAGAATTCTTCTTATTAATGTTTTATGCACTCATATTTATTTGACTAGAGTGATAAAACGACTCGCTCCAGCAGTTTCAGGGTGATTCTTGTTTTATTTTTGCGTGGTCTTCATTTTCATTTCCTGAGGAAATCTCTTTTTTTATGACTCGTTGATCCGGGATCTATATACATTGTGATCGAAGAATATCCCTTTGAGAGAATTCGTCTGCCCAGAGAGCAGAAATGACTATACGACCTAGATAGACAATAGAAAGACCCAGTCGGCTCAGATGAAAAGGACTTATAGACACACACGGACAATGGGGGTATAAGTCCTTTCTGCTGTGAGCCGACTGGGTCTTTCTAGGTCTAATAAGCCCTTTCTGTTCTGCCCCTATTGGGAGGTTTTGTGTGAGACAGCTGGGGGCGGGAAATGTTTGAGGGCCAGTCTCCTTTAATTCGCGTAACAAGTATTTGCCATATTTATTGAAATAAAACGCGAATATTGACCAGTTTTCTGAGAAGTTTGGAAAGAGCTTTTGGAGGATGTGTTAAAAGTGTTCCAAGTGTCAATGCGCATTATTCGATTCTTTTGGAACTCGTAGCTGGAGGCGTTGCATAAAAGCGGTATACATTTTCCGAAAGTTGGTGGCTTACATTACTAGATACTCGTTGTCCCAAAAAATGCTCACATCTCGCAAAAAATAATAAAGTTTTTTTTTTTTTTTCTGGAGCCCTGAAGCTCGAAAGTCTATCCCTCCAGCTTTGTCCAATCCCCTCCACTATACGCTGGCCCAAGAAGCACCGTTTTGCAGTAGCACTGTCGTCGTACTGAATACATTTGGGATTATCATTTCGGTACAAGAAAAGAGCTGCAATTTTAGCATTTTTTAAAGAAATGTTTTCAATAGGACAAAATGATTCACATTATTTTGTTGTTGACTTTTCAACCAAAACCATGGTATGACATTTCAATTCTGTTCTATTATTAAGAAATAAGACAAGACTTGTATGTTTTTTTCTGCTCCACCTAAAAAAATGAGAGAAAAGCAAACAACAATAGCAACAACAGCAACAATAACAACCTTAGCTTCGTCACTTTGCAATCGTTTGGATTTGATTCTGTTATACCCAAATTACGATGAGTTATAGTTGCGTGTATGGTACGGATCTCACGTTAAATTGGGTCTGCCTGTCTGCGAGAAGAGTTTTTTATAAACTATGAAGATTCTGCAGCCATGTGCATGTCAGGCAACTCAATATTCAATTGACAAAATTCAATGTCAGGCATCTCAATTGTATATACAATTATTAACTGGGTCGACAACAAAGCACATCCCGCTCGATGCGGATCGTGATGAGAGAATCCGTTAGGGTTACGAGACTGCCCATGAACTTGGGATAGGAAATATCGGCTTTTTTATTATGATTAGAATGAGAACTCAAATCCGTTATAAAGGCTGTGAAGAACGGTTTACTTTGGTTTATTGGGAGAGAATTCCTATTCCGCTCTCGGCTTGTCCCTGTATTCAATGCTAAGCGTACTAAATGTCTGCATAGCAAAAACAGGTTTGGGTCCATTGAATCGATCTTAATGGCTAAGCAAAATGTGATGATACAAACCGGTTTGGCCCCATTGGCCAAAATTGATTTTAAAGATGAAACTAGTCTTTTTGTGAAATTCGAGAACGCTTGTGTTTTGATAAAATAACCCAACAAAACGGCATACACGGGCGCGTCGAATCCGATCGCCTGACCAGATCAGTTATAGAAGATGGGGTTGTTAAAATTGGATAGAATCCACTCGGCTGTGTTCAGTACCAAACACCTTGGAGAACCCATAACGAAAAGCCAGTTGTGGTGATATTTATGAGTGATGCTTACCTCGGTTGTCGAAACCTCGTTGCAGATGTTCTCTGTTACATTTCTTAGTCTCTTAATATAGTTATTTATTTATTTTTTGCTTGGAGGGCACGTTTAGTTAGAACCGTAAAATCTAAACCTGACTTCAACTATCTGCATGCGGCTAGTGGCCATTTTTATGTTGGCAAAGTTTGACTGGGCTCAAGGCAAACATGGCAGCCCAGCTGCTAAGTGTACAAGTTATTTCCGATGTTTTAAGGGGGAAATGTTAAGAAATTATTTCAACAAAAGGGCTGACATCGTCTTCCTGCTCGGCAGAGAAAATTGGGCTTAGTGACTCCTGAAGACGTCTTATAGGAAAAACTATAAATAAATAAATAGTAAACTTGCGGGTACAACCATGTGTAAATCTCTTTTTTTTTAGTGTTGGCTCTGAGAAGAGCCGGTTTGGTCTCGACGTTTCGAACGGTATACTCTGCTCGTCTTCAGGAGAATGAAGACGTCTTGTTGTTTTTATAGTATAGTGAACACAACAGAATACAGTACGAACTACAAAAAACAACTCCCTGGTCAAAATTGACTCATGGTAAAAACAGAATGGGATTCTAACTCAGATTCTGCGTTAGTCTGACATTATTTATGGGTTATTTTGACACAGATTCCCGACCACACTGACCCAGAGACATGGGTCAGGCCCCACAGGTGCCCCGGAATCCGGGTCATTTCTGAGCTGGGAGTGTTTTTATAATTATAGTGTACGTGTAAATTTCTCTAGAACGAGGGTAGGCGGGATACAAGACCTGCTATGAGTAATCATCAGCCTGTACAGTATTCTCGGGCGGGTATGATAGCGGCAAAATTGGCAATAATTTTTGTCTTGTTTTATTAGCCGTACGGCATCGCTCCAGCAATATGATACTCTTGCAAAAATCACACAAGCGGCAAATTGATAAGTCGAGGGATGAGTTGAGACGTCGAGTGAATGAAGGAGAAAACCACACGAACAAAGCCAAAAGAACGAGAGTACGTGGACTAAATCCCGTGCGTTTGCTTTGAAATCTGAAGTAGTTCACGTGTGTCCCCCGGCTTCTTCTGTCATCTTAATAAACTGAAGAAAAAAACATTTGCTTAAAAAAAAACGGCAACATTATTTTTAACAAATTTGTGGATAACGTCGCCTCCGAAGGGTAGAATTATTGTCGGATAGTCCGACTAGGCATTATACGTTTAATTGCATTATTCATACATCATTCAGCAAGATGGGGAGTGGAAAATCCCTTCAAAGTTTCAGATTAAAATTCCAATACTTGATTGATTTTCTTTCTTTAGGCTACTTTTATTTGTTAACACCATGAATCGAGTTGGGGCTTGTCACGATTACGTTGCACGGTGGCTCGATAAGAAACCATCTTGGGAAATGTGGAGCGAGTAGGCCTCGGAGGCGAATCATATTATCAAGATGGTTCAGGTAGGCAATGTTAAAGAAGGAAGACAACAGCCAATAGCAAACAAACACCTGACCAAACACCCGACCAAACACCCCACTAAACACCCAACCAAACACCAAACCATACACCCAATCAATAACCAGACCAAACATCTGACTAAAAACCCGACCAAACACCCCACCAAACACCCAACTAAACACCCGACCAACACCTTACAAAACACCAGACCAAACACCTGACCAAACACCCAACCAAACACCCGACCAAACACCTGACCAAACACCCAACCAAACACCTCACCAAACACCCAACCAAACACCTGACCAAACACCCGACCAAACACCCCACCAAACTCTCACCGAACACCCTACCAAACACACACACCAAACCAAACCAAACACAAAATATGTCCACCACTTCTTTCTGTGATGGCACTGCATCAGAAATTGTGGATTTTCTCTCTCAATAATTGCCCGTAGAAGTCATTTGGAAACACTTCTCAAGACAATTGGCAACGCGTTTAAGCCAAATGTTAACAACGGACACACAGTGTGACAACATATCTATCGAAGATAAATCATAGCGAAATGACATTCAACCACTTTGTTGTCTATTATACTGGTCTATTATAAATGTTTTTTTAGAGTAGAGTATCAATATCCGTGGGTCCGTAATTTTTAAATGGCAACATTTTTGATGAATTCACAAGTCTATAATGTTTTATTTACATAAATTAATTAGATGCGTTTCTTGGAAAAGACTAACAATATAAAAAAAAGTCACTAAAAGCAGGAACATGCATTCTGAGTTCAACTAGATTAATGTTGGGCGTGAGTGTGCCACACACTTTTATAGGCTCACAAATTGCAGGACAGATAAATTGCTTTGTATTATTCATAAAGAAAAGTAGAGTGTAACTGCACACTTAACCTTTACAGTCAACCCCATCAGTGCAGACTTTGTCTTCGGAAAAGACAGGGGAAGAATAATGTATACAGTGTCACAGCTAATGCAACATGCACGATGTGTACGTCCTTTTACAGACATGTGTTACATTCTAAAGAGCTTTGCTGTAATCCCGGGAGACGAAAATGTTGTTCAACGTCACACCAAAAGGGTCAAGTAATTAGTATGAGCGAACATTAGTTATACAACTTTGTTTAAAGGCCCTGTACACTATTGGTAAGATCGAAAAATACAAACGTTCACAGATTCACACATAACTTACATGATTTAAAGTAAGTAATGGTAGAAAGGGTTCCTTAAAAATATTTCTGCCTAAAATGCTATCGTTTCTGAGAAATGAATAAAACAATAGTTTTTATCGCGCGCGATAATAAACTCGATGTTTGAAAAAACAGAAAACATATAAAGGTCTCCTTTCAATATTTTCTAGTGACCTCGATGACCAATTGAGCTCAAATTTTCACAGGTTTGTTATTTCATGTATAGAGTTTATCACACAAAACATGAACTTTGTTTGCGACTGTTTTGTCAGCTCTACCAATCCTGTATAATACCTTTAAGGACTGAATACGTTCATCCTTTAAAATGGAAAGTAGAAATTTGTTTTTAGATTTTGTAAATGCATTCCACAAATGGATACTATACTTTTTCCCAGAAAAAAATCAACAATGCATAAACGATTTATGGTGTTTTTTTTGTGACCACCTCTGTTGTCTATACGGTATGCCTAACTATGTATTATTTATAATAACGTTGCCAATTCCTCGTTGGTAACTGCATGCTTGCTAAATGACCGTACATCCAAATCCCGAATAATCCTCACTCCATATGGAGACTTTTTTGCCGTCTCCCCGAAAGCCAAAAAGCATTCAAGGATAAAAACATATTATAAGCAAGGGTGGATAAATCAACGAGCATTATTCATAATCTGCAGGGTTTGTTTTTTCTTTTGAGAATAATTAAATCTTTTCTGATGGGGGATTATTGAAGGCTGAAGTAACCTTTCTTTGTTTTGGCACAAAGTGTGAGTCTGCTCTGGCAAGGGTCTGGCTATTGCCGAGTCGTGTTCATTTGGAGTCGTTAGTTTCTCCTGAATAACGAGATTCAAATCGGAAGACGTTCTATACGGGGTTTACGAGCTGCTGCAGTGTAACCACTTCAATTACGGACCGGGGTAGCTGCCCGATGCTTTTTTTTTGAAGGGCTGTATCATTTACCGATTAATTTATTATCCCTCAGCGATCTCTCGCAGATTGTTTGTCTCGCTCGAAACCTTGAGTATAAATAATTGAAATGAAAAGATCTGGGTATTTAATGCAGAAATCTGCTTTGCGTGAAAAGCCTTCTTTTTTGTTTGCTTAAGGCCTTAATGCACCCCCCAATCAGATTTTACTACAGTCAGTTTTTTAAGGAATTTACTCAGATTACGCCTAACGGCATAATGGTTTTATTATTCATTGTTATCTTTAATTCAGATTCCATAAAGTGTTTTTTTAAGGGAATGCTATTTTTTTCTTCAGCATCCAACGCAAAATAGTCAGGGAATAAATCGGAATCCAAAGTTAGGCCTGTGACAAAATGCCGTTTAAGGGTGCTGCATACGTTTGGTAATTGGAGCCTACTGATTGTGTTAATCCCACATAAATGTAGGTGCATACAATAAAACTAACCTGTAAAAAAATCACTTCAAAAGGTGGTCGCGTTTTTGAGATATCACCGAAAAACCGGAGCGAATATTTCCACAAAGGAAGAATATTCCCCACTATAGGAATACACAGTCTGAGAAAAGCTTATTAAATTTAAATTTTGGGGAATAAAAATTGATATATTTTCCATAACCGTAGTACTTCGAAGTTAAAAGTTACCCAAAGCTGCTTTACTTCTTACAAAGTAAGTTTTTATTGCCATTAATTTTCAGTCATTACCGAACGTGTACTGTGCCTTTAAAACAATACATAAACGGAATCTTAACTTGGGCCTACAAAAATGCTGATTAAACTACACATAAACGGAACCCAAACTTGGTTCTGCACGATGCTAAGTCTGAATCCAAACTTGGGCCTGCACAAAATGCTGATTAAACTGCACATAAACGGAATCCAAACTTGGGCCTGCACAAAATGCTGATTAAACTAACACATAAACGGAATCCAAACTTGGGCCTGCACGATGCATAGTCTGAATCCAAACTTGGGCCTGCACAAAATGCTGATTAAAACAATAGTGAATGACAAATGAATGCAGAGCACACTAAAGGATGTCAGTTTTGAACCTCACATACTCTGTGTGTCTAAACAAACCGTAATCAAATGACTGGAAAATAACACCAGAAATAGGCCCGAATATTTGGACTACTATTGCTGTTGTTTCATCTTTCTGATATTGAGAAACCAAGGAGTCGTTGCACCGTGACCCGTGGGCCCGTGATACCTTTGAAGTAAAGATGAAGTGAAGAAGAAATCACCGATACAGATGTGGGAAGAAACCATCGTAATAACCAACGCCGAAACTAAATGTGAACTTTCAAGGGGGGCACAAGGGGTGCACCATTTTTTTTCTCTAGGGGGTACTTCTGGCAAAAAAGAACCCATCGTTTCCCTTTGCATTTCTCTTAAAACAAGACCCTTTTCAGTGACCTTGTTATGTCATTTGCTATTAAGATAATTTGACCGTGTGTAAAAACAAATACCTGTATATTGTATGCATGTTAATGGAAAAATGGTTTAAAATAAATTATCACATCTTTAAAGCTTATAAAATGTAACATTTTACCTCCGTCGGTAATTTTTAATCTAAAAACTAAAGATTTCAAATAGGGGGGGGGGGCACCGAACCAGGGTCCACTGGGGTGAAGGAAAGAAGGAACCACTTTAACAACCTGAAATCAAGTGAGGCAAACAGGCATATTGTTGAAAGTATTGTGACAGCAAGCAAGCCAAACTCACCGAACTCGACTCTAACACAGAGAAAACATTTCAGGCAGCCTCCATAAAATGAAAACCGTTTCACTCAAACGCCAATTTTGATTTTTTGGATTGACGTATATAGGCGCCATTTTGCCCAGCTACTCTCTTCGCAGATTGCATGATATCGAATGACACACTGAGTCTGGTACACGAATCTTGAGCGTGAATTGAATGAGGGAACGATCGATACGAGAGCCAACGGACGCTCCGTACGAGTACGCATGCCCTTTACCCGTCTCGGGCCCGTAAGTACAACCGCTACTTGTGATGATTTCATTTCTGTGCAACTTAAGTGCTGTCTCAACATCGCTTCAGTTGCAGAAGGGGGGGGGGGGGGGCTTTGCAACAGGACAGACGTGGCTGGAAAAATGACATAGTACAAAATGGGCATTTCTTGAAGAGTTTAGTCATCGGTTTATGTACGATTCGTGAAAACCCCGTTTGACAGTGCTCTCGAGTTGAAGTAGAAGTGGGAAAGAATTTGCATAAGCCATAACAGCTAAGCCACTCCAACAGCTGAAGTTTGAGCTGCGCGGTCAGTGACGGTGTGTCGATTTTACAGGAGCTCAATAGAATAGCGAATAGAAGTTACAATATGGAAAGAGATTGCTAAGTCTCGAGGAAGACATTGTGGCTGGTGAAGAAAAAGCTCACAAGGAATGAGTAGGGCCTACTGAAATTCGGAGAGAAGCATGGGCCTTACATGTTTGTTTAAATTACTCAACTTTTCAACAACAAAAAAGAGAGTTTTACACCAACAAGCGTGTTTGTATAATTTACCTGTTTATCAAGGCTTGACCTGGGGTCACATTGTTCCATCAACGCATGCGTATAGGGTACATGTCAAAAGTTTGCTCTCTCTTAATTTGAAAACACGGCCAGACACAAGCATTTATCAATAAAAACACTTGATACCATTCCCCTCCCTAACGTCACGTCCGTTTCGGTTAATGTTCACAGTACTATTTATTCATGTTTCCGTGCATAGGAACCGTAAATGGCCTAGCTTTTAGCGAGCCCGTAAATTGATGACACCGACCACTTCATTATACGCCTCCATTTACACGTGAAGCGCTCTCACATTCTTGCTTAAGTGTATAACCTACACGTGTACACGGTGCTGATTACGTGCATTAAAAGACCAAGTATGGTTATTAGTCAAATACTGCAAACCTTTTGTTCTGATATTAAACGTTAAGGCTTCCCTCTTTATTCGAATACACGATGGCCCTTTGGCTTGGGCTCTGGCTTGGGTTCTGGCTTATTAGGCTTCGTGTGCCTGTTTGAAGCCCTGTATCGAAAGCGCACATTTTCAAAATAACTGACAGAGCTTCAGCTGGAGCCGTAGCCCATACCGAACCGTGGTTTCGAAAAGGGCCTCTGTTTGAAAACCATCGAACATTTTTATTGAACGTTTGCAGAAATGTTAAATTTTGACACAACATCTTAAAGGAACATTACAGAATTGGTAGGAAAAAAACTTGTAAAATATACTTTTTGATCACAGATTTACATAAAACTTACACTGTCTAATGATGATGATAGCAAAAAACATCCCTTGAAATATTTCTGTCTGAAATGCCATATTTGATGAGAAATGAATAAACTAATTTTCCGATTGGAGTTTATCGCTCAGGGAGCGTTTTATTCATTTGTTGAATCTATAAGATTTCATGCAAATGTGTAATCGGTTTTTCACTATTTTCTCGTGACCCAGATGGCCGATCGATCTCAAACTTCTACAGGTTTGTCAGTTTGTGTATATGGTGGATTACATAAAGTGCTTACACTGCCAGCAGCTGTTTTGTTAGCAAAAACCAATTCTGCAATGTTCCTTTAAGACGATTGAATGTTTTGCTAAAATTTGGCCGTCCATGCCAAACAGCGTAATAGAAAGGTCTATTAATCAATGATATTAGTGTGTGAACGTCATGAATAATCTACCTGTGTAAGTTTACATGTACAAGACTCTGCTATGTTTGGAAAAGAATTCTTGATTTCGCAAAAGGATGTCGATGGTATAGATTTAACGTTCCCTCTTTATTGAGTTCAACTCAATTGACATTTTAAAATATATACAAGTGCGATTGGCATGATGGAAAATTTTAATGGAACTTGCGCTATATAAATGAATAAATTATTATTATTATTTGAAACATTTTTAAACCAAGTGGTATGTAAACCCCATGTCCTTCCCTTTGATAGAAGTGCTCTAATTTTTCTACGACTTGCATTGAACATGGCTCCATAGGGTAGAAGCGAAACATGATAACATTAATAATGGTGTCACTGTATATATTCGGTTTGCGGTATAACACCATGTGTGTAAATAATCTACTTTGCTGTGTAGATTTTGTTCTTTAGTTCTGAAAAGTCTCCCGAACTCCGAAAATCTACTCCGCGGTAGTAGAACAAATAGCAAGACAAGTCCTCTCAAGAACAAAATCCACACAGCAAAGTAGATATTTACACACATGGTGTTACCGCAAACCGAATACATGTATATATTGATACCTCACCATGCAATGCCTCAAAACCCATATAGGTATCACTATATAGTTCTGTATTTTGTTATATATTGGTTTAAGCTATCTCGATAATATTATCACAGAGCGCCCACGCTCCATTTTGGGGGTTAGCTCTACTGAACGTGATGAAACAATGGGAGTTAGCGTCCGTCCCCCCCCCCCCCTCTCTCTCTCTTGAGCCTGCACCTCCTCTGTGGGAAAGTTACAATGAGGTCCGAAAACTCCCGGGGTCAGAATTGTCCCAGTTCCCGGGAACTGGTTAACAATGGGATTTCAGCGTCAGTTTGACCCATTTTGGGGTCAATTTGATACATATTCTGGGTCACAATGACCCGGAAATGCGTCAACCAATCTGACCCGGAAGTTGTTAGAGGGAAATAGTGTTCAGATATGAGGGTATAATATGAGCATTTATTCCTCCGCTCCATACGCTGTACCACAATTCATGGGCTGGCTTGTTGACGAATAAACCCATTTCTATTGAGTCCAGAGAAAAAAAATGACGTGGTTGTGAAGCAACGTAGATTAACAGTGCCAGGAGGTTGTTTGGTTGTTTAGAGATATCACAATGCATTTGGGTCTGACACAACCATAATAACAGTTTTTTCATACTCTTGTCTTGACCCGGGCAATTTTAGATTTAAATATGTATTTTATGTCAAAAGATTTTAAAAAGTAAATAAATAATCATGCCTTGGGGGGATGAGGGCGTCATTACGTCACAGAGTTTGAACATCAATGTCATTAAGTTCATTTGGTTGCGATCTCATTGTCTAAGAAGAACAGGGGAGGTACGGGTTTCATTCAAGTACATTTTTAACGAATTTGTCACACAAGAGATACTGGAGCTACATGCTATGCACTCTAAAACATTCACGGGTCAGAGTTGACACGGATTCCAGGTGCAGGGAATCATTTCTGGGTCAATGATGACCTGGACACTGGACACCAACCTCGTCCCCATGGTTTACTTTATTTCCAACCATGTTTACAATAGTAAACCCTGGGAGGGAAACTCCTTACTTGGACCCTGACTGGACAAAACCAAATGTTAACCTTTGTCAAAACAGCCGGCCGGCAACCAATGTACAAACAGGCTATTCAATCTGGTACCGGACCACGAGACCATGATGAAGATGTGAATTTCGAAAAGCAGCCCGACTATTCTAATTTGCATACGTATCCAAAAAAGTTGGATATGCAAATGATCCAATACCAGGGTGAGAGAGCGGTCAACCTGGTACTGCTCGACACACCCTGGGGACGAGGTTGACACGGTTTCGGGTCAGTTTGACACAGAATCCAGATCTTACTGACCCAGAAATGAGTCAGGCCTCCTGTGACCCGGAATTAGGTAAAAAAACTGACCTGGGGGCTTCTTGATCGAGCGCTACAGCCTTCTTTGGCGACGTCACATACAAGAGTTTTGCCAACCAGTGGATTATATATAGCAAACGCTACGGGCGGCCTTCGCTGCAAAAAATACAGTTAAATTAAAGAATAAAGCTATTGCGCTACCCAAAACAAAATGTACATTCTTCTGTAGACAGGCTTTCAATTTCCTTAGGGCAGATTTGTACCATGTCGGTTAAATGTTGTGATACTCCAAGCTGCCAAAACAAAATGGTAGTCAGTGTTTGCAAACACACGAAAGCTTTTCAGTATAATTTCCATTAGTTTGAAAATTGTGTTTCAGGAATGAAATGGTCCCAGCTGTTTCGTTTGCCTGTGTTGAACCACGGAGCCGAGCTTATTCGTTTGGTATTATGGACAATTATTATATCAATCCGTGACAGCTAGGCGTCATCAAGCTACAAGCCGACGTGGTGAGTGATCATGCACTTTCCATACATCATAAATGATGTCCATCATTGTCATCTTGCTGTCATTAATTATTAAAACAACACAAATGAAAAAATAGCTCTGTACCCATTCGCTAATGAAAAATTGTAGCTGCATTTTACTTTTTTTTAAATACAAATTAACTGTCTTATGGCGTACATTTCTTGATTTGAACTTCATTCGTAGGCCTGTAACAGGAAACCAAAGTGTCACCAAAATGTGCTTTCCTCTCTTTAAAAAAAAGCATCACATCCCTAATGTCTACAATAATGTGAATCGTTGAGTTGTTGAAATTTTACCAGTTCAAAAAATATTGAATTGTCATTTAGAGTCAATTTTCCCGCTTTAAAATACTACGTTGCCAAAACGAACCTTGCCCACGGTGGGGCCCCTTTGTATAGCAATTCACTTCAGAAAGCATAAATCATACTATTGCAAAACGGTACTGGGTATGAACTCCAGATGTACACTCCTCCCTCGTAGGCTATTGCAGTTTTGTTAAATGTATGCTTTCTTTGTTGTTGTTTTTGTTTTTTTTTGATCGGCATACACTAAAAAATAATCGAAATGTTCAATACCCGATGAACTCGGATATTGTCGATTTTTCTGTATGATGGTAAATCGCTGGTAGTCACCGCACTCTCTCGTAAACTGAAGTATTTTTTGTTTCTTTACAAAAATGACAACATTGTAGGCCTACTCATCCCCATAATGAGATACAAATATATAAATCTTTTGCCGCCCCTGGTGATGATTCGACCGTTGAATTTTGACCGAATCCCCAATAAACTCATCTTTTAATCTTGCCTATAGAGTTACCAATTTGAGTAATGATTTACCAAGGTTCACAGTATTACTGACGCCCGCAATAAACGCAAACTGAAAGCGAGTACGACGCTAGCAAATCAGCACGACAATAGCAAACGAACGGGGCTTCATCTTCAAACCGTGTAAAATAAAACAAGTGCCAGATTCTCAGAAAATCCAGACCCACAAACCATCATCGCGTGTTCAATGAACTCATCGATACAAAGGCCTATTCCTTCTTGAGCTCAGGAACAAGTCATTACAATGGTATAGCATTTTACGTTGGGTGGGCCCATTTGTGGCAAATTTAAATGCATGGAGCTTTGCATTGTCCTTGAATTACCTCCGAGCATAGGTTGGGTGATTACAGCCGACTCTCGTTAAAACAAGATCGTTATAGGACTGGCGAAATTACCTCTTTACAATAAGAAGACAGCGAAATAAAATTAAAAATTAAAAAGCACAATGATGTAGATGGATTGCAATACGCGTCATTGACCGCAATCTTTGATGAAATTTGCACGCGTGAAGAGCTATCATTGGCTGAGAGTCGTGCGTAGCGCGTACACGCGTGCACTTTTCCATTGTTTTACATCAAAGATGGCGGTCAATGATGGGTATTGCAATCCATCTATTCAGGACTTCAAAATGACTCCATTATAAGCAGAACCTCTTGATGAGTGCTCTCTGTAACGAGGGTTGACTGTACCAGAAACATGTTGTTCTATCGCAACGTAAAAAGCTTCTGAAAATATACCAGTGCCAATCCTCCAGACAAAATTGGTCCCATTTGAAATACTGTCAGTAGAGAACAAATAGCAACCCCACTCGCACCTACTGTTGTTTTGTTGAGAACAAAAAACAACAAAAAACAACACAACAACCGCTGCTGGTTTCTATGTTCAACGGTCGAAATTGGCGTCAACAAATTTCGCTGACAAAGTAAACAGTTTTTCGATATCGGTTCCACTAAAACATGATGAAATGTTCACATGTTGTACTTTAAAACTAACCCACACCGCCTTGGTGAGTTGTTAAGAGGTTGGCTGTTCTGTGTATCTTAATTTGTTGACCACTACCACCTCTTGAGGCACCTTCTCAAACCTATTCCAGGATAGCTTGCGAATAGACTTCCACACAGTTGATATTCCAACCCGCAAGATATCCCCAAGCAGTCCGATTAACTGTGGACAAGTTTGTTTGTTTGTTTGTTTATTGTTTTGTTGTTGTTTGTTGTTTTTTTTTTGGGGGGGGGGCGGGGGGGGGGTTATAACACCCAGGGCCCAATTTCATGGCTCTACTTACTGCCAAATTCTGCGCTTACGGCCCATAAAATCACGTGCTTCGCAGGGTAGCGTAAGGCAAAATTCCGTGGTAAGCAGCGCCATGTAATTGGGCCCGGGCAATTTGTTTACAAGATGACTAAAACCAGACCTTGAGATTCTTATCTGAAAACCAGCTAGTGGTCCTGGTTTGCGCTTTCATTAACTTCGCAGAAGTAATGAGACAAAAGATTGTCCTTGAGCAACAATTCAAGGATGGCACATGACCTCAACATTGCCAAGGGCTACGAGGTCTTATCAGTTGGCCAAGTGTTCCGTGGCCGAGCGTTTGATAAATCAAACAGTGATAGCAAATACGGTATGGGTCTAGTTGGGGGTGGAGCCGAGTTGGTGTGCGGGGGGGGGGGGGGGGAGTTGAGGTGGGGCAAAGGATGACGTTTACTGGATGTTGTTCTTTAGAGTGGCTGTGTAGCATTGTCGGTTTCGAGTGATCCAATGGCAGGTGGCAGTGTTGAGGATAATAACAATTTAATTAATAAATAATTTATTAGGCACTCTTGGAAGTGCGTTACCCCCTGTTCATCAGGCCCTAAGCATTGCTGAAACCATCTCAGCTCCTTAGGAGTGTGCAGCACCGACAATCAAATGGGTGCACAGATAACCAATCATTTACATTTATCTCTACCCTCGCATGTACCCATTTACTCCTTGGTGATGAGAAGCAATTGTTAAGCGTCTTGCTCTTGGACAAGCGTGTCACGACCGGGATTCGAACCCACACCCGATGACATAGATGAAGGGGAAGGGTGGACTGGAGTTATTTTGCCGGCCGTATGTAACGAGTTACAAAATGTCACATCAAAGCGTGTCACATTGGAGAAACCCAACTCGTTACAGTGTCAATGTCAGTTAAGTAATTCCCAATTGGGAACCATTTATAACTAGGATCACCATCATGGGAGCAAATGTCTCAATTGTGGTTCTTTGGATGAAATTGTGTTGTTATTAATGGTAGTAGGGTAATCCTTTGGTTTTTGTCATTGCTATGCTGATTTATAGGCACACTTATCAAGAAAGACACCATCAAAGTCACATGTGAAAGTTTCATTCGAATAAAGTGTCTATACTTGTTGAGAAAACTGAAAGAAAAAAAACCTGGCACGGTATTTTACTCAAAAAGCGTCCAATCCATCCACGTTTAGCGAGGTGACAGCGGATACCAACCGCATCTCTGGCCGTATTGAGGGCAGCATTCAAATGGTCACCACGCATGTGACCTTTGGAGTGATTCAAATTTGTCGACATACTTTCGTCGATCTCTAATCAACCGACTTCAGACAAGATAATTTCGCAGGATGCTTACTACCATTACCTTTCGGATAAAAATTACACATTTTCTTGTTGAGGTCGTCACCAAAGTATGACTCTACCCTTGAAGGGTGAATATGATTTCGATCAGAGTTAAAAACGCATCCTGATTTGGATTTTTAACATGTAAATTATGATCCTATCCCATGGCGTTCCTCGCACTCCAAATAACCAAAACAGGAGTTAAAAAATAACAGACAGGAGACACGTCTGGTATAACATTTGCATCATCCATACAAGAGATTCCTACTTAGTTTATTTGATATCACACGCGCTCCTTGTAGACAATATTCCGACCATACAGCGCTACGCTAACCTGCTGTCACGGGGGGGGGGGGGGGGGGTATCAAGGCCAGCGGCAGGTCGTTTCATTTTTATGATCGAGCCAGTAATGTGGACATGCAGCAATTACCCACTCACTACTGATTCAAACCCACTGATCGACCGCCATCCGGCCGAACCCCGCACACCTCCGAAAGCAGGGGGGCCATTCTCTCATTCTCTCACACACACACACACACACACCGTGCGCTTGTTTTCATTATTGGACTCAATCATACAAAGCCAATCCAGCCTACTTTAATACAACAATGTTTATTACATTTACAGGAAGAGTAGTTTGTGTGAATCTGTTTAACACTGCGGTCGAACATTTCATTTAACAACGGTTAAAAACTCAACAGCATTGGAGACAAACGGACCAGCACTGGTCAATACAACACCTTTACATATCGTACACGTCACAGTTTTTCCAAATGGTTTAATAAGAGACGGCATCTTAGAACCCATTGATTTTTGGTAAAGCGCAAGCAACCTCGGCCTGTTTTTTACACCACAGACCTTTGATAACAGCTACAATGCATTCAGTACTTGATACCAGGCTTTATAACAAGTCGTACATGAGGCAGAGTGTGCTCACCAGTATTGCTCTTCCGTTTTTGCAGCCTCTACTTAGCATGACTATGCTGCTTAGCACAGGTCTCTGCAGAGCAGATCAATGTAATTGTTGATTAATTACACCAGTGTATCTTCATATTAAACTAGTAATAGTCATATGACACCACTCAATTTGCATAATCCAAGCGCACATGTATAACGTTTATCCGCAGCACAATTTGCAACGCTTAGCACAGGCTTTTACCAATTTAAAAAAAACCAACAAAAAAAAACACCTCTGTGTTTTGTATAACTGCCAGTGAGTGCATAAGTATTTTCTCCAGTCAATAAAAGGCACAAGAGTATCATTATTTTCTCGAAGTTTTTCTTCTTCTGTACAATTCAATTCAATTCAATTCAATTCAATTCAATTCAATTCAATTCGCTACAAGACTTCACCAGAAGTGGGTTTGCCAGAGTCTGGTGATATCAGCCGCCCCTTTACCCACTGTAAGTTTGAACCGGTTAAAACCAGTCTGATGTGCCCTGGTCTGGTTTTCTCTGATGGACCCAGGCCATCAAACTTGATTAGGGTCAACCCATTCCAACCATGTTGCTTTTGCTTATCCCCCCCCCCCCCCAACCCCAACCTTTCCCTCATGGCCAACAAGGTCAAACCACAATTTGCAGAGTGGGTCACTGGCAAAAACCTGCAGCACTAATTTTCTGGACTGCAAGCTAGCCACAGCGCCGTCTGGCGTGACCTCCTTGCAACATCTTGTTTATCTCGTCGCACCACAAACAAACAACAATCAACCGCAACCCTGTGGTGATTGCGACTTCAAATGTCTTGCACGTTTCACTGGATCAATTCCAGTCTGAACTGGTTTTATAATCCAATTTGAACCGGTTACAAAGAGTTCAACACAATACCATGCTCATCCGTACGTGTGTGCATCCGCAGCTAGGGTTCAATGACACGTTAGCTCCTCCTCTCTCTCCACAGACGACATTTTGCTCAGGTCCAACTGACGGGGAACTTGTGCCGGCACACTGACCAATTAGGAACGTAAGTATGTGGACGTCTCCATAACAACATGAATATTCATCGGAAAAAATTCTAAAAAAGGCTACTGCTACAACTTGGACTATTATTTATGTGACAAAAAAATGTTGGTTATAGGATTACAAAGTTTAAAGGTACAGGAGCATATGCCACAGTTTGGGAATAACAAGTGTGGATGACATTTAAATAGGCAACGACACAACTTTTGCTTGGGGGAGGGGGGATAAATGTCAAAAGTTTAAATATATTCCAGACATTTAAGTGAAAAAATCTGTTTGCGATAATCATCGACAACTTCATTAGTTTTAGTTACAATTACAGAAACTCATCTCTAACAATCCATCAGCAATTCTCAATACAACCATTACAATATTTTGTTTCCTTTTTAAAAATGTCAAACAACAAGTGAAAAGCTGGTTTAAAAAAACAAAGCCCTCAGTGAGTTACTACTCCTAAATCAACCATACACATCCCCAGAGTACTCAATTCTGTTTTTTTCGTTACTATAAATGTAGTCACACACTAAACCTATACGGTGCAGGTTAATTGCTCTTTCAGTAAAAAATTTTCGCAAGAAGTTTTTTTTTCTTCCCCCCGATCATCATCGTCCAGAAAAATGACAAAACAGATTGACAACTGGGCTCATTTTCATACAGCAGCTTAAGCACAAAAAAGTAGCTAAGCGCGACCAAATTATGCTTGCCAGAATAAGATTACCAGCCAAACTACCATGTCACATGTACAATTTGTGACTGGTACCCTGCTCATTTTCTGCTCAGCGGACTATTGTTAAGCAATATTTTCTGCTGAAGCAGCTCTATGAATTTGGGCCCCGATGATGCGTTCTATTTTGCGTGTTTGACAAGTGACATTGGGTCACTGATAAATAACTAAGATTCCTATAACAGTGAGATATCTTTACAAGTTGTTTTTTTGTAACAACTTGGAGGGAAAAAAGGGGTCATCTCCCTTTCCACAGTCTTCTGTATAATCATCCAGTTATTATTGACTTCTTGGTGTTGAACGAACCACTCCAACACAATTGGACACTTTGGAACACTAGGTGGCAGCAGACTTACCATGTAATCTTCCATTGGTCACATAGTTCTGAGCGTGCCCACAATTCCGAGAACAATAGATTTACCTGGCAAGTCTCCCCATTGCCTTGTTCTTATCTTAGAGTGTTTACAATTTTCAAAACCAAGAGGACCTTCTTAATCTTGAGGGTGGTCCGCAACCTGACTTGATGGGTATGAGGCTAGATAGGACTTCTTAGTGTTAGAGGGGTCAGTTTATGGTATTCAATGCTAACGTGTGATTGGTCAGTGTGCAGCCACAGAACCCTTCTTCAGAGTGAGTTCCTTGATGCTAAATACAACCTTCTCCTTGTTGGGGGCAGGAGTTGCTGCCATGCAGAATCTAGGTTAGAAAGAGGGAGAAAATTAAAAAAGCAAAAATAAAAAGTGTTAATTGATACACTAAAAAACAAAAAACAATTCTCCATCAGAACATGGAGAGCTCTATAAAACAACACTGATTATCAAGATTGTGAACATTGTAGTCCTAATACTTAGCGTAGTAAAAGTCAACCAACATGAACAGTACACCAAGTCCTACAGTTTACCAAGTACACAGTGTGCCCGTACCCAAGCAAGTACACAGTCCTACAAATACACAGTATACCCATACTAAGACCTACAAGTACACAGTGTACCCGTACCTAAGCAAGTACACAGTCCTACAAGTACAAAGTGTACCCATACCCGAGCAAGTACACAGTATACCCATACTAAGTCCTACAAGTACACAGTGTACCCATACCTAAGCAAGTACACAGTCCTACAAGTACACAGTGTACCCGTATCCAAGCAAGTACACAGTCCTACAAATACAAAGTGTACCCGTACCCCGTACCCAAGCAAGTACACAGTCCTGCAAATACAGTGTACCCTTACTAAGTCCTACAAGTACACAGTGTACACGTACCCAAGCAAGTACACAGTCCTACAAGTACAGTGTACCTGTACCCAAGCAAGTACACAGTCCTACATGTACAAATACAAAGTGTACCCGTACCCCGTACCCAAGCAAGTACACAGTCCTACAAATACACAGTGTACCCTTACTAAGTCCTAAAGTACACAGTGTACACGTACCCAAGCAAGTACACAGTCCTACAAGTACAAAGTGTACCATTTAGCTTCAGAAATGAAATCTGACAATCCCAAAACTTGTTTTCAAGAGTAGCTTTTAAAGAGGGGCTTCCCCACTTTCATGAGGACTCTATCTTTTGGAAAATGAGTGCATCACACAATTGAATATGACCCACTTTAAAGGGATTTCTTGTTAAATCACCTTGGCTTCATTATCTCCCCCCCCCCTCCGCCAAACCAATGATGAAATATATATTTCTTTGCAAATTTCATCAGACGTATCGGCTTCAACGTCCCCAGGCACAATTTACAGAAGAATAAAAGAATATCTTCCCTTTCATTACTATTAACGAATAAATTTAATTAAATCTGCTGTCAGAAAAAAAAAAAGCGAACTGTTTTGAAAGACGTTCCACCTGAGCTGATGGTGCAGGTTTTCAGGACAGATACAGGGCAAATCAAATGAAGAAAAAAAAACACAGAGAATGAAATGGAAACAGCATCAGAGAGTTAATCAAATGTACTCTTCAACACCGTTTCATCAAATTCAATGACACAATGGGGAAAAAAACACCCAGAGCATGATATTTGATATGTAGTCCCGGCTTCATTTATCTGGGGGCTAAAATCAGCTTTATTTTTAGTCTCAATATTTTGATAGGAGTAGTAGTACTGGCCCTTCTCTATACATTGCCATCCTCTCATTTCATGCCGTTTCTAATTTTGCCAACCCCCCCCCCCTGAACACACATCCTACCCTCTTGCTTAATCAAACAGGGAAAAGGTACGGCAGCCAATGTTCATTCCAATAATCTTGAAATTAATTGTACTTATAAATTGGCTGGCTTGAGAACAACCAATGGTGTCAATGCTAGTTGCTTGAAGGAAAAGGTGACAGGAAAAAGAAAAAAAAAAAAAAAAAAAAAAAAAAAAAAAACAGGAAACAAGTGGAAGTTGAATGATAAGAGTTAAAATTTAACAAGTACTCCAGTTTTTTGTGCTGTAGCAAAAAAAAAGGTGATCATTCAGTTCTTATTCCAAGCACGTGTCATATCAACAGTGTGGTTCCTTGACTTATTTGGGTAGAACTGAACCACTGCAGCTCATTAAACATTGCAGATCCTCCAGCTTTTAACTAAACATTGACACAAAAAACAAGGTATAAAAAAAACATGTGCTGCAAGAGGATGGTTTTTTAATACCAGGGGAGGTATGGCAAACGGTTACCACAGCTGCTCCTCTTCACGTTTTCAAGAGACCCACTTCAAAAAGGACATGCTCGGCGCCCAAAGGTTCATGCTTTTTAGATTGCACAGTAGTTAATTATTTGTGTTTTACGGAAGCCTCAGCAAAGATCGGCGGAGAGAGGAAAATAACACAGCAGAAACGACAACAGAAATAAGATGCAGTTCTTATTGTAATGCTTTTATCTTTACTCCCCATGGGCGTCTCTCAAAGCGCTCACTATTTTTTGCAACAGGCATGCCGAGCTACATGTATGTTTGGAGCATGTGACCCATTTACAGTAAGTACCTCGTGAAGGTTTTAAACACGCGCCAACATGATGCAGCGCAATGTGCAGCCAACCGTGGCAGAAAGACCGCAGCGGCAAACACCCTTCTCTTCCATTCTACTTAATCCTCTTCATCCCCCAGCAGTGGGACTTGAAGCACGTGTACAACTTGGTAATTGTCAAAGGCCAGTATCTGCACCGTATTGTGACCCAACATAGACATGAAATAACAAACATGTGAAAAGTTTAAGCTCAATCGGTCATCGCAGTTACGAGAAAATAGTGAAAAAACCCTCTTTTATGTTTTCACTGTTTTCAAACATAAAGACTAATTGTTTTGCTCATTTCCTTAAAAAAATATAGCATTTCAAGCGAAACTATTTCAAGGGAAGTTTTCCACCATGACCATCTTTATACCATGTCATTATGTGCAAATCTGTGAGCATTTATATTTTCAACCATACCAATGTTGTACACACCCTTTAAGTCTGTACAAATTGTGCATGTGGGTTCTTTTACGCGCATTACATAACACACAGGACTGCTGGCTCTACGCCCCATCCGATGGACGAAAGCAATTGTGATTAAGTTTCTTGGTCAGGGACACAAGGGCCACGATGAACTGAAAAGTCACATGCCTGTAGAGCACAGTTTGTAGTCTTTACTACAACAACTTCAATTCACACTCTGTAATGAATTCCCCTTGAATTGAATCACGATGGAAAACGTAAAAAATAACAGATCCTCCAGGAGTCGCTGATTACACTAATTTGTGTAACCCCGGCAGAAAACCACTGAGGCGTGCAATATTGAATGAAATTGCGAATGACTATCGTTAAGCTTTCCTGGATGCGCAACAGTTCGGGGGACGCGCTCCCCGGTCGTTCACGCACCGCAAACTCATGCAATCCCTGTGATCTTGGTAACTCTACTCACGCATTCACCACACTTTCTGATAGTGCAATCTTTGCACTTTGTGCGGTTATTCCTGTCAGATTAGGGAGCAGTGACACTAGATCTTTCCCATGAAATATGTCAATTGCACAAATGCGCGTGCGCACTAGCACTACTGGTTGGCAAAGTCGGGGAGCACCTTCCCTCTTTTTGTATGGGGGCTGATAGGGGCGTGACGCGTATGTGTTTGTGCATCTGCCTAGTGCACAACTCCATGGCGTTTGCCTACCAATAGTGTCTGTACGCATGGGTGAATGCAGTTAGCATACTAAGTACAGAGTATGCTAACTGCATTACCTGATGGGAAAGGCTAATTAACCTAATTCCATGGAAGCCACAGTTCAGAACGCAACAGCAGAGGAGGGCAGAGGGGGGCGGCTCAAAACTAGTACAGTCAACCCTGCCTCATGATAACCTTCACAGTACTGAGCCAATACAACTCACTAAGGACAACCTACATGTACTGATGTAAGTGAAATTGATCGCAAGTTTTTGTTTTATTTACTTTGACATGTTTGAGGCGTTGCACGAGGGAGTATCGGTACGCATACTCGGTAAGCGGCAAAGACCATGTGGTAATATTTCCTTGCTGTGTAGCATTGTTCTTAAAAGGAGGGTACACTTTTGGTAATTACTCAAAAAATTAATGGCCATAAAAACTGACATGGTAAGAAGCACTGCAGCTATTGATAAAGTATAACATTTTGAGAAAACGATTCCCTTCTAAAGGAATGTGGTTTTAGAGAAAAGGTTTTTCCCAATCTACTCTTTCAACTCTGTGAACCCGGTTCAAATGAACTCGGACCGGAGCCTTGAGTGTGGATCGAGTTGTCAGTCCCTATACCCGATTGCGTGCGTTTTCACCTTTTGGGTTTTTCCTTCCACATCTGAAACTGAACATTTCTTCGTCATCTTCCCTACGCAGGTATCTTCAGGCCTACGGGTCACAGTGCTACTACTCGCTTTTCAGGGTCCCTTGGTTTCATTACCGGAGAGAAGTAACAACAACAACAATAATAGCTCAATCAAAACAACTCTACACAGCAATTAGGCATGACCGCATCATGTTCCCGCAAACTAAATACACAGTGTTTGTTTTGTTCTGAACAGTAAAGTGTCCAACAGCAAGACAACGCATCCTAACAGTTTGTACATAATAGGCTGATAAACTCCACAAACATATAGAGGAATCAACCATCCGTTTTCTTCTGTTACTAGTAAAGGGCATTTCCATTAACTGAACGACAATGTTTATAAAGCAATTCCATAGAAGAGCAAAGCCTAGGAGTTCAACCGCTTGGGAATTAAAGTCCACAAATAGTCAGATAGAAAAAAAACATGTCTGCAATTCACATGGGAGACACAGACAAGGGAAAATGGAACGATTCAATGAAAATGTTCACCGAGGAAGCGATCAAGACGTTGACGTACCTCTTAAAGTCCTCGATCTCTCTCTCCGTCTCATCCATCTCGGCCATGTCTGCGTTCTCCTTCGGCATGAAGATCTCATCTAAAGTCAAAGAAAAAAGTACAGAGTGATTTTTTAAAGATGCCTCGTCAAAATTTCATGCCAAAGATGACGGTCGACAAATCAATTTAAATATTGGATACAGTAGCTATCGTCCTTTAGTTGAGGAAGTTATAGACGATGTGACCTGTGACATCACATGTTTACAAAAGAGCCACAGAGCCTGGACTTCCGGCGGGCACAATTTGTACACAGCTCAATGGAAGAATACAACAAATCTTATGTTTTATGGAGATCGCACTGTCTGATTTTCCTCAACTTTTGATATGAAGAAAGGGGGGACATCTCAAAAGCTGTACAGCTGTTGCTTTTGTAAATTTTGAATTAATGTGAAAATTATGACACAAAATATAAATTTTCCCATTGAGCCTGTGTAGCATCTTGCCCGTCAGGAATAGCATTATTATGTACTAGGTCACCACTTTTGTAAACAAATGTAATGGTCTATAAACCTTTGTGTTATCACATGAACGAATACATTGACGATTGCCGGTAGTAAACGTTAAAAGATACACATGACTTACTGTCAGGACTGGACCCAACATGATCTCACTCTACAAGCAGCTATTGGTGAACATTTTGTTAACGTTGCATATTTCATCCAATTGCATTGTGTGTTGCATACATTGTGTACATGTTTTGTTTTACGTTTTTAATTCTATTTTGAAATATCATCATCTGTCAAAATTCATTTTGTGACAAATTTATAAGTGTTTTTCGGCCTTTCAGCGAAAGATGCAACTTTCGAAAAAGGGTAAACCATTTGTGATTCTCGAGCGAGTCATCTGATAGTTCTTAATCTCAAATGTTGCCTTGCAGAGTCCAGGGGTGAGATTTGAGGAATGTGAAAGTTCCCCAAAATAGCCGTGGACTATTCTGTAAATAGCCGTGGACTATTCTGTAAATAGCCGTGGACTATTCTGTAAATAGCCGTGGACTATTCTGTAAATAGCCGTGGACTATTCTGTAAATAGCCGTGGACTATTCTGTAAATAGCCGTGGACTATTCTGTAAATAGCCGTGGACTATTCTGTAAATAGCCGTGGACTATTCTGTAAATAGCCGTGGACTATTCTGTAAATAGCCGTGGACTATTCTGTAAATAGCCGTGGACTATTCTGTAAATAGCCGTGGACTATTCTGTAAATAGCCGTGGACTATTCTGTAAATAGCCGTGGACTATTCTGTAAATAGCCGTGGACTATTCTGTAAATAGCCGTGGACTATTCTGTAAATAGCCGTGGACTATTCTGTAAATAGCCGTGGACTATTCTGTAAATAGCCGTGGACTATTCTGTAAATAGCCGTGGACTATTCTGTAAATAGCCGTGGACTATTCTGTAAATAGCCGTGGACTATTCTGTAAATAGCCGTGGACTATTCTGTAAATAGCCGTGGACTATTCTGTAAATAGCCGTGGACTATCTTGTTCAGCCTTTGGTGATGGCTTTACATCTTTCAAGAAGACTCAAAGATTGAGAAAATCCTGAAATCAGGGAAAAATTCCGGGAAATCACAAGCTTGAGACTCCGTCCTAAAAATACAATAATTCTGAGACCATTTCCAGCTGAAATACTTTCACTTTCATAAAATATTACACTTGAATATATAATCTTACACCTCTTGCAAATGAAGTAACAAAGTAGAAACATTCACGTAAAAAACAGCAGTTACATAAACTGGCCTGGAACTGTTGATTGCCGTTTGCTTTTTCACTTCTCTTTTCTCTTCTATTTTAAAACAAGAAAAAAACCTTAACCCTCTAGCTTGTCAAAACCAGCAGTTCACATTAGCTGGCATTATGCTGTCATTTTTTCTCTCTCATTCTTTTCTTCTTCTTTTTTTCACACAAGAACCAATGTTTGAATGACATTTACACAGATTAGATTTAAGAATACTTTTTTCTTGTAGACTACACATGGTCGATGATTGGGATGAGCTTTCTATTTCAAAAACCGAAAGTGCTTTACCCTTTATGTACAGGCATACTTAAAGGAACGTTACAGAATTGGTAAGAAAAAAACTTGTAAAATATACTTTTGATCACAGATTTACATAAAGCTTACACGGTCTAATGATGATGATAGTAGAAAACATCCCTTGAAATATTTCTGTCTGAAATGTCATTAATTGATGAGAAATGAATAAACTAATTTTCCGATTGGAGTTTATCACTCAGTGAGCGTTTTATTCATTTGTTGAATCTATATGATTTCATGCAAATGTGTAATCGGTTTGTCACTATTTTCTCGTGACCCAGATGGCCGATCGATCTCAAACTTCTACAAGTTTGTCAGTGTATGTATACGGTGGATTACATAAAGTGCTCACACTGCCAGCAACTTGTTTTGTTAGCAAAAACCAATTCTGTAATGTGCCTTTAAATCTGGAAAGGTGAAGAGGACGTAACAGTAGACTTTAGAGAGGATTCAACGGCAGTTTCTATAATGTGCTAGGGGATCACAAATTGATTGGGTACTTCACTCCACAGTACTTCATGGTGAGGAAAGTATGATGCCCGCCACACTCGGCTCTTGTGAATTAGCCTACACAAAGAGCATGAATGTGTGCATGGCTGAAGACTCGACGCCATTCACCTCTTTCGGTGGGCAGGTTTTTTTATCCTTCGATTCGCCCGTTCACAAGTTCTTTTTTTTTGTGTACACACAGGAGTTTTAATCTACCTACACACCTGCTTCTTGATGCTCAGCTCATGTGTACCCTTGCTATGCGAAAAAAAAATGTCCACTAATTGGATGCTAGGAAGAGAGCCTGGCTTTCTACAAACGCCATCGGAAAAAAAACACCTGCCGAATTTAACTCCATGGTTTACAGAACAACATTCTTTAATTTTCGGAAAAGGGGCTGCATCTAAAATGTGTTTAATATAAGCAACATCATTATGTTCAGCTAATATGCATGTTCAAATGAAGCAAGTTAGAGCCAGAGCACCTTAAAAAAAAAGCTATACTGCATCACACTCTTTTATCAACAGAGTCTAACTTCTCAGCAGTTTCATCTGCAGGAACAAACCAGAGGCTGGTGACCCGATGCCCCCCCCCCCAACACCCCTGGTAAAAGAATCTGTCCACAATCTCTGCCCAAAAATAATGTTTACATCTGGCAGAGGAATGACAATATTCTTGAAACGCTTGAACAATTCTCCGGAGCGATATCTAACTAGTTTAGGGAATCAATAATGCATAGCTCTGAAGCCACTTGTTACACGACGACGACGGCGTCTTCCATTGTTTGGTTTGGGAACATGATCGGAAATAAACAGACCGGGAATTTCATCTCCACCTCCAGGGAACCAAAAAAAGCCATCCCTTGAATAAATACCTAGTAATCCTTGTACATCACTTCAGTGTCTAAACATGAATGCCGTCAACATTTCTGTCGATAGTTGTGATTCTCCGGGATTCGAGGGAGCGAGCGATCCCAGGGTGAGGAAAGAAAAACGCTCTGTATTTTCGCACCAGTGATAATTTCCCTGCGGCGACGGAATTTGGAATCAATGGAGAGCCGGAACGGACAACCTCGGGATAAACATTTGCGATGAGAGACAATTCCTGTCGGACAAGGCTACTATCCCCCCCACAGATGCCACATTGATTAATGTTGCGGGCAAACATTACACAGTGTGTGGCAGAGGCCATGACTTGGAAATGATTAGAATATATTGCGCAGCCAATTCTCTCGAGAACTCGGGCGCAAAAGGAAAGCAACTGAAGTGACGGCTGCGAAAACATGGTGCGCGCAAAAACAAGACAATATTCACACAACACTAGGAATGTGACGTCTGTAAGTATTGAATTTTTTTTCTACTGTAATTCCTCAAGAGATATTTCTTCAGTGTCATCTTGAAATGGCCGGAAAATGTTCCACCCTTGTGCAAGGTTTTAAGCCAGGAATTGGTCAAAGGGTGTCTAAACTTGATGGGAATTTAAAAACTGGGTGTCCAAATTGTTCACTTACAATACATTTACATGTGAATGACAGCTAAAACAGGGTATCCAAATTTAAAACAGGGTGTCCAAAAGACACCCAGACACCCCTCTGGCTAACAGTCACTATGCCCTAGTAGTGTGGGTTACATGCTGTTCTATCCGTAGCATTAATTGGAAACAGAAAAATAGGGCAAGCAAATGTCTCAATCATTAAAAAACAGGTCCTCCAAATATTGAATCAAACGTCTTGGACCTACTCGCGGAAATTGGATTACAAACGGCAAGCATGTCATGACAGCAGAGAGAGCCCGGGGTAATCACTGCTCATGACTTCATCCCATTGTACAGACCATGTAACCCGTGGAGATCACATGTTTACCAAAGCGCCACAGAGCCTGGACGTCCTGCAGGCACAATTTGTACACAGCTCAATTGAAGAAAACTTTAAACTACATTTTGTCCAGATTGTGCTGTCTGATTTTTGTCAACTTTTAATATGAAGAGAGGGGGCACATACGGTTGTTTTCATAACTCTTGCATTTATGTAGAGATTATATGATACAAAATGTAAAATTTCCCACATGACCAGTGCAGTATCTTGCCTACCAGAAAATGCCCTGGAATGTACAAGGTCACTATTTTTTGTTAACAAACATGACAAAGGTTACATGTACATGGTCTACACACGATCCACCATATGTTTAAATGTGAATCACCTAAGATAACAAACTTATATAACTTTATTTGTTACCCCAATTATGCAACACCTATCGTGTGTACGTGCAAAAGGCCAGTTCATACAGGTCTTTCTAGAAATGTCTTAAAAATAGACAAATGAGGAAATAATACAAATAAATTGGCTGTGATAATACAGGGTTCTTATATAGTGCACATAACCCAGATCATTAGCTAGATCAATGCACTTTACGACATTATTCCCGTTCATTGGGCATTCACAAACTTTCTCAATCCCCTGGGGAGTATACAACCTCAAGCTGCATATATTAGCAGTAATAAGAGGTTTAAACTCAACCTAATACCCTCTATCCCTCCCACATTCCCATTTATACACACTGGGTTAAGAGAAGTAATTTTTATGGGTAGAGTGTCTTGCTCAAGGGCACAAGTGTCAGAACCAAGGTTCAAAACCACACTCTGATGAGTAATAATATTAATAATAGTGGCTTCTTACAATAGCGCTCATATCTCACTGTCACTCAGTGACGCTCAAGGCGCTTCAACATTCAGTATTTTCTTGCAAGGTATTGTGGAGCTACGTTTTGAAGTTTTGGACCTATTCCCTTACATAGCACAATGTAATGGTTTACAAGGTGCTGTGGCGCAATATGCTGCCAATCAAACCAAGAAAACAGCGGGGCGAACCCCTTCTCTTTACGATAATTGCACTGGGTTCTTTTACGTGCCTTACACAACACACGGGACCTACGGCTTTACGTCCCCCATCCGAAAGGACGCAGCATTAATGGTTAAGTGTCTTGCTTAAGGACACAAGTGTCACGGCCGGGACACAAACCCAAACTCTGCTTAACAGAAAAACACCAGAGCTGGAGTCCGGCGCTCTTATCCGCTCGGCCACGACACGAGTAGGCCATCAGAACTTTGACTCTGATCATGCTGAAGCGCTGGACCGCTCAGCCATGACACACCGTGTACAACCAGTAGATGAGGTTTTAATTCGGTGGCAACCAAGCGAACTCACTCACTCTGAGTAGTTTTTAATGGATGATATGTAATGACTGTTTCAATGAAATGGGAGTCACTTGGTGCACTCATTTGTGTTTTGAAAATTGTTCCTGTCAAAGAAAATCTAAGCTAATCCATCTAGGCTAATTGGAAACCAGCACACAATTAATCAAAGCACTGATGGTCAGCACGTCATTATTTTGTGCAAAGATTTTTAAGGTGAGTTTAATGCCTTGAACATCTATTATTAAAAAAAACATTCAACAACAATGCCGACCCCCCCCCCCCCCCGCAAACACGCCTAAATCACTCACTTCTTGAAAATGATGAAATGGCGTTAATGGGATGACGACCAAAACTCCAGCCTTGGTATCAATGTGATGCCTGAAAGATTCTATTTTCATTACAAGCCTTAAGTAGGTGTTATTTGAAAGCTCTTGTTGGGAGATTTGGCATGGAGTGTGCGTCACATTTCGTTCCAATTATTCTTTTCAATGAATTTAATGAGATCGTCTTTACAGCATAGGCCCTTAAGGGAGCCCTTCCAAACAATCAATGTTTATAGCTTTAAATTCTCAAAAATAAAAATAATTGAAAAAAATAAAATAAAATAAAGGTTTTTATGTTTGGCAAATTTCCTCTCAAGTTTCAACTAAGAAGTTGCATGCTGGAAGCCAGGAAAAAGACAATGATACTCCCTGAGCTGGGAGAGAATTGATCTAAAATAATCTGCTTCAACTGAGGCATCACTTTGTTCTTCAATGTATAGGACATTATTCCAACAGTTGGTAAATATTTTTGGGGGAAAAAAAACAACAGTTTGAGTTGGGTCAGTGGGACAAAACGGTTTCGAAAAACAAAATTATGTTTTTTATTAATATCGATTATTCTGAATGGTCATAAAGGGAATCAAAGGGAGTAAAAACATGTACAAAGCAATAAAAAAACTACTGAAAACGACCACAGCTGGATGGGATTATTGCTGAGCAATCAAACCAGGATCCATGTCCAATTAGTAATTTGACATTTAGTACATAATATTAGGTTTTTCTTCAAATCAAAGGGCAGCTGTCATACAAAATTACTATGACAACAGGATTTCATGACTACGGCAACAACAATCGAATCTTGTCAAGTGGACATGATTTCCATCCCCACGAAGCATGTATTGCTATTCACTGGCTCCTCGCAAATGTTAACTTTACAGCAAAAAAGTAATTTCTGCAATATTGACTGTCTTAGAACAGCTGGATGAACCGACAGTATTTTTTACTGCATGAGGGCGCTTTCAACAGCAAATTTCCTTTGATCTTATTTTAACAGCCTGTATGTTGTTTTCTTGTATCAATGGGCTAAATAAATAAACAACAACAATGACCCCCAAAAAACACAGTTCTTTTTACTTGTTTCGGATCACGTAAACTTGGTACACGCATGCCCTCACGCGGTAAAAAAATACTGCAAATTAAAAGTCTTTATTAAAAAAGGTTTACTCACCAATGGAAGCATTAGGATTTTCAGAAGAACTCCTTTTCTTTTTCTTCTTCTTCAGACTGCCGTTGCTCATGGTCTGCGAGTCACCACCAACGCCGTTAACGGCCACCTTGTCCTGTTTGGTGACAGATGACTGGCCATCTACTTTCTTGGTGGGCTGCTGTAGACACTGGGTCGGTGTCTTCCCCATGACGTGATTCTTCTCCTTGGGATCCGCTCTGTGCTTGAGGTCCTCCTTCTGTTTGTGTTGGTTCTCCTGCTGGCTTTCTGGTTGCTGCTTCTTGGTGCCTTTTGTGGTGTTGGCGGCAGTGGGCGCGGCGGTCTTCTTCGGTGGGACGACGCTATCGACGCTGCTCTCCGTGCCCTTCTTGATGGTCAACTTGCCGTTCTGCTGCAGGCCGTTGGTACAGTTGCCGTCCTGCTCTGCTGTTTGCTTTGGTTTGGCTTGATGCTGCTGTTGGTTCTTCTGATTCTTCTCCGATTGTTTATTGTGTTGTGCTGTTGGCGGTACATTGTCTTGCTTCAAACCCTGCTGTTTATTCTTCTCCTTGTTGGCCGTAGCCTTCGTGGCAACATTGGGCGTTTCACTGGGAATCGCCTGTTGCTGCTGTTTGGTTACCTGGTGCGTTGCGACCTGCTTAGTTGGAGACTGTCGACTAGTGGACTGCTTCAGTTGCACCCACGCTGCACATGTGCCGTTGCTTTGGCTGCTTTTCTGCAGCTGCTGCTGCTGCTGCTGCTTGGGACCCTGTTCTTGCCTGCCCTGTGGTTGTTGTTGTTGCTGCTGATGCTGCAAGAGACCTTCCCGCGTACCTTTCTTTTTGATCTTTAATGATGGAGCCTCCGCTTTGCCATTTTTCATCTGCTGCTTTAGTTGCTGCTGTTTTTCCGCCTTGTCACGCTCCCTCTGCTGCTGTAGCAGCTTGGCGGCTGCAGCTGCTGCAGCTTCCTCCTTTCGCTTTTCTTCTTCCCGAGCTAGACCTCTCATGACCTCCTCTATCTCATCGTGTTTAGCTTTCTCTTCAGCCTGAAAAATAGAATAACCAAGTTGCTGGGTGACATCTTAGCTTTGCATAAAATCTTTTTTACTTCTTTGCTGACATGGCTCATTGTTAGGACAAGTAACAAATGGCACTTAAAAAATGGTAGCGTTAATATAACATTTAAAGCAAAATGTTGTGGTAAAATATTATTAATAGTATTATTACATCAAAAAGCTGAATTACATTGATATTTACAAGATAAAAGAGGATGCAAAAATACTACAGACAATCATTAGTTACATCAATTTAAAAGTCAAACAAATACACAAGTAGAAAAGGCAAACATTAAATTGAAATGGAAAAAGAAATACAAAAAAACTTTGCAACTGATTAAGACGCCTTGAGATAAATAGAACGGCACCTGTGCCATATCTGTTAAACCCTATATTGAGGTCCATGATACAAATGCTTATTCCTTAGTGGCATACTACAAGTACTGGTGTTTGTTTTAACCAACTAGAACATCATCAAGAAAGGGCACAAGACTTGGCAAATTTAATGCACATTGTTTTTCTCCCACCTGCCACAGACAATAAATTACATTCAGAAAGGGCACTATCATAGCTGGTGTGTCCAGGGCCCAATTTCATACAGCTGCTTAAGCACAAAAAGTAGCTAAGCACAAATTGCACACGTTGTATGGTACTTTGGCTGGTAACCTCATTCTGGTAAGCACAATTTTGTTGTGCTAAGCTTCTGTTTGTGAATAAGCAGCTCTATGAAATCCGGCCCAGATCATATCTACAGTTCCCTTTTGGATAAGATGTGCTTCAATGAAGACCAAAATAAACGAGCAAATCAACAACTCAACAAAACGAAATCTTCTTCGAGGCCTCAATCACCGACCTTCCTCTGTTTCTGCCGATGTCTCTTTGCAGCTTTCGTCTTGGCGTTCGTCTTCTCCCGTTGCTTCTCACCGTTGATGAACGACACCAAGTCTTCCAGCGTCCTGTCATCTTCTAGGTCCAGATGGTCAAACTGGTCGCACTCGTGGTTATGATCGGCAGAGGAAGGCGACTGGTCCTTGGGCTGCAGAAGAGAAGAGAGATGCCCCAAAATGTTATTGATCTTGCTTGTTTATCATTAATTCAGGGACTTTTGTAAAGCTTTGTTAGGAAACTCTTTTCAAGATTCTCAATAAGCGCTTGTATAGACCATTCTTTAGCAATACTACAGCAGCATGTTTTCCCAACCAGTGGTTGGCAAAAATACAGGCAGCCTTCACTGCTAAAAAAGACAACAATTAATCATGTAATGTTACCAATTTAACCATTTCTTTGAAAACAAAATGAATGCAAATCCTTATTTAAAAAAAAAACGTTTTTAAATGTTCAATAAAAGAGCAAATTTGTGCCCACCCAGTTCTTTGTAATACCAAAGGCTGCTAACACAAAATGGTGGTCACTGTTAGTAAAACAAAAGGTTCACGAGTGGTTTATAGGTCTATTGAAACCTCACTTTCCAACAAAACCAACATGTCCAACAAAAGTAAGACACTTTAAAATCCCAAGAGAAAATGTAGACAAGTTTCCGCCATTCGGATTTGCCTTGGCTTTTTTCATTTCTTTCTCTGGAACAAAACCACTTAAATTGGATGAATTTTTTGTCATGTGCTGGTTGTATGGTGTGTAGAAAAAGAAGTTCAAATTGTCGTCCAAAAAACAAAAATCCTTTGCTTTCCCTTTTAAAGACATATGCAACCAACGATGCCACACCTTAAAAAAAAAGGAAATTAATCATACCAGCTTTACATTGACCTTTCCATAAGAAACTGTTTGTCAACATTCAACGAGCACTTCCCCCATTGCACGAATGATTTTGTGGCCCTGGATCCTAGCTAAGGATCCCCACTGTACGCAATTGCTTTATTCTAAAAACAGCGATTGTAAAGAGCCCAGCCTGATTAGATTGGAGAGCTTCATCTCAAGCTTGCCAACCTGTTAATCCATCGCGCCTCTACGATCACTAGGGATCACGCCACGTTAACTCTGCCACCGATTCTACGGAAAATATCTCAACACCATGCAGAGTGGTTCTCTTCTGAAAGGCTTTTGCTTTTTTAATCTTAGCTGATTCGAGATCAGGAAGAGGACAAAAATTAAAGTCTTCGCGGTGAGTGACTGCAAAAAGTATAATACCAAAATCAACACCACCAAATTGTAGTTGCATTTTAACAGTAAACCGGGGGAAATCCAGCATGCAGTCTATAAGATTTCTCAGAGCATCTTAAAGTGCAGTTCTCAGATTATGACTTTAAAAGGCCTGCAACACTTTCCACCAGAAGTGCGTTAATGCATCTCTAATTGACATAACGAAGCATTACAACTACCCAGATCTTGTATAGCTTAAGTGTGTTCATTCTGAAGTTCTTGGAAAGCACTTAGTGTAAATGCCTTTATCACTACACTAGTGAAGGGCTACTTTTATTTATATTGTTGGTGAGAGATGCCAAAGTGCAGTGGCAGGATTTAAAGCCAGGAATAAAAAGCAACAAGCCTATCTACCTCCATCTTCATCCTCTAACATACCAATATTATCATTAGTCTTAAATACAGACATGCAACTTCGTTTGTGCAGAATTTAATTAATAGGAAATTGCTTAACACACAAATATCTGTACAGCATTTTACAGTTTTCACTGGAATAAAAATTGCAGAAAAAAGAGGAAATCAGCTTTTGAGCTGAGAAGTTGCACATCTGTACATAATAGCATTTCAAAGTCATTGCGATAAGGGCTCGAGTATTTTTTTAAGCAAACGGCAGTAACAGTTAAATCTCTATTACAGGTTGTAATTACAAGTCTTTGAACCATTTATTTCAAAAGAATAATATGGCTTCTGGAATGACCTTATACACCAAAGCTATTCCATGGACAAAATCACGAAAAAGCGATCAAAATGAAGTCAAGACACTGATTTTCAATTTAGGGCAACACTTTGCCTTTTAACCCAGTGACTTTTTTACATTGAGACAACAACCCCTCAACCAAACGAGTCCAGCAGTCATGTGTTTTTTTCTTGAATAAGTACAGACCCAAACTTTTAAGGTTTGCTAATTCGTTAATCTTTCAAGTCTATGTCTCCATCCAAAAGATTAGGGAGTCTTGTGAAAAGCATTTCTGGCCTCGTAAAGATTTTGGGATGCAAGCCCTGTGGTCCACTTGAAACTCAAGCCCTATTTAACGCCTTCCCAAAGGGAATAATAATAATAATAATGGATTTTAAGAGCGCCTTATGCAAGCCTCAAAGCGCTTTACAGTAGTAAAAAAAAAAAAAAAAAAAAAAAAAAAACAATGCAAAAAAATTAATAACTTGTAGCAAAAGGAAAACAGTAAAACTTCCCACCGAGAACAGTCAGTATTTCAAACGAACTTCTCAACCATTCCACCTTATGGAACTCTCCCAGTTCAGTGACATATCCTACATGGTGAACGCTTACACAAAGTGCCAAATCTACACCAAAGCAAAAAATCTGCGTTTTGAGAAAAAACGCCTTTTTCAAACTGCTGTTTCGGAAATTGCTTGTTATGGGTTTTTTTTTTACTACAAAATAAAGCTGGCTTCTTCAGAAATACGGAACTGTCAATAGGTTTTCAATCTTGCAATTGTTTTGATCGAGTTATTACTTCCTGAACACATTTGCCACTTCGTGAAACGGAACAACAGAAACGCCCACGCAGAGGGCTGTGTACAAACCGAATGTATATTGAAATTCGCCTTTGCATGAAAACGCTTAACTGATTTATGTAGGTCAACACTAGATTTGCCGTTTCGGAAATTGCTTGTTATGGGTTTTTTTTTTACTACAAAATAAAGCTGGCTTCTTCAGAAATACGGAACTGTCAATAGGTTTTCAATCTTGCAATTGTTTTGATCGAGTTATTACTTCCTGAACACATTTGCCACTTCGTGAAACGGAACAACAGAAACGCCCACGCAGAGGGCTGTGTACAAACCGAATGTATATTGAAATTCGCCTTTGCATGAAAACGCTTAACTGATTTATGTAGGTCAACACTAGATTTGCCAATTCATGAAAGCCCAAAAGTCATACCACAAGTGTTTGGCACCGTGCCAACGCTAAGTATTATCAATGGATAAAGTGGCGAGTTTTGATTCACCACTTCCTGAAAATGCAAATTAGCGAATCAAGCGATTCGTCGGTCGTGCTAATTAGATTAATTACTAAAACCATTACGTGCGAGGTCCTGAAACTTTCTGAAAATGTTAACAGCAATGAGAATATCCTTTGGTTTTTACCTTTTCATCGATGTGAAACCAAATATTATTCTTTATCACCCGGTGCAAATTTAACATCTATTAGCAATGAAAATGTCAAGAATTGGTACAAAATTTACTTTTTACAAAATATTTTAGATTTTGACACATTCACCGGTTCGTGAAATTGGTGACGAAGTACCTACCCTCTGCTTCCGGTCTCTGAGTTTCAATCTTAGCCGATCTCGATTCTCTGTGTAGTTCCGACTAGTGGGGGCAGGCTGTGGCTGTGGATTGTACCAAAAGACCCTCATGAGTCACACATGATTCTGAACTTCAGTAAGGCCTACATTTTTCACTTTTACCTGCTTCTTAAAGGCAAGGACAACTCTAAATAACAAATCTGTAACATATCACAACAATAACACGGACGTATGCAAAGATTAACGAGTGAAAGCTTCACATTATTTCACCAAACCTTTTTTCATTTGACAACATTTCACTGAATCTTTTCAACTAAAATTGCGAAAGGAAAGTTTAAATTTGTTGGTTTTCATACTCTTCCTTCACACCAACTTCTTCCGACGCCCCACTTAGACGCCAACCCCCCCCCCCCCGTAACAACTTTGTCAAAGTTTTGAAAGTAACGCAGTCAGTGAGCAAAATTCTCTCATCTTCCCCCACTTCCCCCTCCCCCTCCTACACTTATGAGTATACTCAACCCTCTGAATTCACAGTAGCAGTAGTTAGGTTTTTCCTATACCCTGAATGGACAATCCATCTAACCACTCCCTCTACCCTTCCCCTCCCACCCTTACACTCACCCCACCATGGCCAAAGAATTCACAGTAGCAGCAGTCACACTAAGGCCCTGAATGGCCAATCCATCTAACCACTCCCCTCTACCCTTCCCCTCCCTCCCTTACACTCACCCCACCATGGCCAAAGAATTCACAGCAGTAGCAGTCACACTAAGGCCCTGAATGGACAATCCATCTAACCACTCCCTCTACCCTTACACTCACCCCACCATGGCCAAAGAATTCACAGTAGCAGCAGTCACACTAAGGCCCTGAATGGCCAATCCATCTAACCACTACCTCTACCCTTCCCCTCCCTCCCTTACACTCACCCCACCATGGCCAAAGAATTCACAGTAGCAGCAGTCACACTAAAGCCCTGAATGAACAATCCATCTTACCACTCCCTCTACCCTTCCCCTCCCACCCTTACACTCACCCCACCATGGCCAAAGAATTCACAGTAGCAGCAGTCACACTAAAGCCCTGAATGGACAATCCATCTAACCACTCCCTCTACCCTTACACTCACCCCACCATGGCCAAAGAATTCACAGTAGCAGCAGTCACACTAAGGCCCTGAATGAACAATCCATCTTACCACTCCCTCTACCCTTCCCCTCCCACCCTTACACTCACCCCACCATGGCCAAAGAATTCACAGTAGCAGCAGTCACACTAAGGCCCTGAATGGACAATCCATCTAACCACTCCCTCTACCCTTCCCCTCCCACCCTTACACTCACCCCACCATGGCCAAAGAATTCACAGTAGCAGCAGTCACACTAAGGCCCTGAATGGACAATCCATCTAACCACTCCCTCTACCCTTCCCCTCCCACCCTTACACTCACCCCACCATGGCCAAAGAATTCACAGTAGCAGCAGTCACAGTGTTTGGACTCTCTCTCTCGGTTGCCATTTGCACCTCCTCGGTCTTCATAGCAACCTCCGTACATGTCATCATCGTTTATGAAGTTATGCGTCTCGCAGTCTGGGTCACTGTGAAAACAAAGTATACAAACATTTCTTGATAATTATCACAATTACCCCAAAACGCTATAACATTTTTGCAAACCTTCACAACAAGTTTCTACATTGGTTTATGAATGACACAATGGATAGTTCCTTATAAAGGCAAACTTTACAAGCAACTTGGGTTATAGCTTTGAGATAATAAATATTATAGGATTCGAACTGCCTCTAGCTACCAGTCAATCTCGGTGGTCTAGTTGGTAAGACATCTGCTCTAGAATGGCAAAGGTCGTGGGTTCGAGTCCCACCTGAGTAATATGCCGGTGGATTTTTTTCACAGAACTTGGGGAAGTACTGATCATACAGGATTTGGGTTTGCGGTTACACCATGTGACATTATCTATCTTCGCTGTTATAGAATTTAGTTCCGATACACACTTATCCCGCTTGGCTCTGAAATAACTTGTCTTGCTGTCTTGTCTACAGCCGTGGTGAAGTATTTAGTGGTGTTCAAAGTTAGTTCTGCCATAAATTAAGTTCTGTTTGAACTAAATTCTACTCCGCGCCATCAGGGAAAACAGCAGGACAACTACTTTCTGCAGATGTTGTGTAGAGCAGTTCCCTCCTTCATGTTGCAGGAGTATTTTCTCTAGGGCTTTGGGTAGAGGGGTTCTTACCTGCACACACTGGCTGACGTTGGAGTGCTGGTGGCTGTCTGCATTGCGCTAGTACACAGGCCGGTCTGGGGGTCTATCACCCCTGCAGTGGAGGAATGGCCATGGTGAATACAGGACTGAAGCGGTCTCTCATCAACACACTCTGCAAGTCAATTTAAAAAAAAAAATTATAATTAATAAACTTAGTTTTTCTTAAACTCTGACTGCAGTGAGCCATCCAAAGGGTATTCCACATTCTCTCTTGACCAAATACATCAAATCTAGAGGCAAACTATCTGCAAAAGGGTGCAGAAAGACTAACAACACATGTTCAACTGGGTTCAACAGGGTGCAGAAAGACTAACAACACATGTTCAACTGGGTTCAACAGGGTGCAGAAAGACTAACAACACATGTTCAACTGGGTTCAACAGGGTGCAGAAAGACTAACAACACATGTTCAACTGGGTTCAACAGGGTGCAGAAAGACTAACAACACATGTTCAACTGGGTTCAACAGGGTACAGAAAGACTAACAACACATGTTCAACTGGGTTCAACAGGGTGCAGAAAGACTAACAACACATGTTCAACCGACAATGAAAGGCTGTTATTAATCTTGTAAAAACTGCACAAAGTTTAAAAGGGAAGAAACAAAAACCCCAAAACGAAAATCAAGTACGAACTAACCCGTTGCTAAGCCCAAGTTCGCATCGACCCTGACGATATCCTCTTCAGTTTTCTTCTTTTTGCTTCCCTGGGGCGGTGCATCTCCACCTCCATGCATCCCGTTGGACATGATGCCTGTATGCCCCAATTGACTGCACTGCTGTTGGTATGCCTGCATAATAGCACTTGTCGTGGATGGGGTCTTGGAGGCTACCAGGGAGTGTTTGGCACAGCGGTCGGCCCCGTTGCTGTCAGCTCTGGATTTCTTTGCACTATCTGTAGACGATGAGGAGGACTGACTGCTGTGGTGGTGGTGGTGGTGGTGGTGCTGCGCCACCTGTTCTTTCGCCGTTGTCGCTGCAGACGTGCCGTTTGTCGTCGCCTCAGCACACACATGATTTGCTTTTTTCTTACTTGCGCCAGCTTCCTTCGCCAACTTCCCTGCATGCTGCTTGCAGGGTTGCTCTGGCGCCGACATGTTTAGTGACGGCGCCCTCTCTGCCGCAGCCTTACAGTTGGACTGATGAAGTGCCGCTCGCACACTCTGCAGTAGGTCGGGATCGGTGTTGTTCCCACTGTAGCCCCTAGAGTTGAGCATCATCTTCGCGTTCTCTAAGGCACCGCTCTTCCAATCGCCGTACGCATTCCCCAAATGATCCCGTAGCGAATCTTGGGAATCCACGTTCAGCTGGAAAGATGTTTGCTGCAACGGCGGCTGCTGCTGCTGCTGCTGCTGGGGTAGCTGCTGCGATGGACACGTTGTCACTTTGGTCATTTTCTGCGAGGTTAGGTTATAGAGGTGCGGATGAATGAACGGATGCTTGGCTGTGATGCCGTGATGACTGAGATCCAACGGTTGATGGTTCGGTAGGTTGGGATAGAAGAGATAGGACTGGGGTTGGGAGGTCAGGTCTAGCTTGTCAGCGACGGTACCCGTCCCAAACGTAGAGGAGAGGACCTTGTGACTCTCTGGGCATGTTCCACATGAACAAGAACGATTCCCGGATTCCTGAATAAAATTCCAAAATGTTTAAATAAAATCACAACAATGTAGAAGAAGGTTGAATACTCTACAACTGGCACGCTTCTGTATTCAACACACCAATATGAATCTTGTCAGCGCGGTGTTCAACTTAGAAGGTGTAACTTCAACACTCAAGAATCATTTTTAGCTTAATTTTACCTTGTGATAAAATTTAAACACAAAGGAACGCAAAGTTATTCACAAAATCTCAGTATCAATTTTACTGAACCCCCAAAAAGGAAACATCATAAGTAAATTACTGCAATAGAAAGGTCTATAGAGCTTGCCAGGACAAACCACAAAGCAGCTGGCGTAAGGATCAAAGGTCAAGGGCCTGCAAGGGAGTCAAAGGTCATGACCCCTACCTTCAGATTGCCATCTCTTGACGTCTTCTTGGAGAGGTTACCACCGTCTCCATTCACCCTCCTCTCCGTCTTGTCTTTGCACTCCTCTTCCGTGCCTGCATTGTGGGTCGGGGATGGGGACGTCTCCGATTCTAGATCGTCAGAGTCTTCCGACTCCTCGCTTCTTGGAGAACTGAACCTGGACGAGATAACAAGGTACAGGATGAGATAAGGTTTCAGAGAGAAGGCAAGCATGGCCCTCAAGGCCCATTCCATCTCTATCCATAACCTCCCACAGGAGGCCTGATACTTCCCCATGAAATGTTTCAGTAGAAATTTAAATTTATCTCATAAAACAATTGTAATTAACTCTTCTGTTTACTTTTCCAACGTGCAAAGCTGGCAAATTCTTATATGCTTTTCAATTTAGAGCGGTAAACATCTTTCTGTCAGAACAAATCCCCCCACCCCCCCATCAGCCAAAACACAGTTGATGCAACTCTTTGAGGGTAGCGTGCACCGGATTCAAACTCTGGTGTGGTCAGAGTGTGGTTTCGGGTCCTGGTCATGGCACTTCTGCCCTTACGCAAGACCCTCAATCACAACTGCTTTGTTAAGCCGTAGGTTCCGTGTTGTGAACTGCTTGTAACCAGTACCCAGTACTCTTTTATCATTAGAGAAAGGGTTTGCCAGGATGTTTCTGGCATGGTTGGCTGTAGATTGCATCGCATTACCTTGTAAACCCTCACAAGGTGCTGTGTAAATGGGTCTCATAATTTGAATACAGCGGTGTGATAAAAACGCTACAAGAACTACATATTATTACTCAAACTTATAAACGTACCCTGATTGTGTGAGATCACCCCTTGAGAATATTGGCGGCACCCCATCGCTATCAGACGAACACTCGTATGAACATTCCAACGACGAGGACGAGGAGGATAGATCGGGAGGGTTAATGGACTGGAGGTACGTGTCGAGAGCCGAGAGCTGCGCCGGATTGGCACCGTCTAGATTCTTCAAACCGTACTCCTCATAGAGGTCGGGAGTCAGGAGACTAGACGTTAGTCTGGCGATACTGCACTCATCACATGGGCACCTGCGAATCAAATCATATCAGACAAGGCATGTGATGGTGCATGGATTTCTAGCATGAAAATGCCAAGCTGCTCAATCATTTGGAATTATTTTTTCAAGAAATTCCCTTAAAATGATGGTATAGTTTTTTTATACATATACAATTTTTTGATACCCAGATTTGTTAACCGTAACTCCCCAGTAATTTACTAGGATTCTCCCTCACTTTAACAGAATTAAACACCATGGTAACTCAACACCCAAACTGTGGTACTTTAATTATGGTGGAATGTCCGAAACCATGTAAAGCATAATCAGAAAGCGCATCTGAACATATTTCCACCATGTAACTTGCACAATATAAATGAATAAATTACTATAAATGTAATGTCAATGTTTCCAGTAAATTGTGTTCGACGGCTTGGGCTCGGGCTACGTCAACTATTTAGTGGACGTGCGCTTTCCTTTTGGGGCTTCAATCAAGGCAGACGGATCCAAGCCGAAACCAAACCCATGGTTTCGAAAAGGGTCTTAGACTACATTGGAAGATAAAGAAATAATAATAATGTACAGTCCAGGTACACATTATCAATGGGGCGGTAGGAAGAAATTCATACATCTATTACAAAAAAAACACACCAAGTAAACTGTCACAAACTTCTCCCTCGAAAATGTGAGGAAGTCATTTCGGCGATATGTTCACCACTGGTTTCAAGGAATCCCTTTTGTTCTTATAAAGAAAAAATATGGGATAAGTTTCTCACCTTTTTTTGCATGTGGACCCCTTGTGTTCCGCCTCACCGCCATTAAGTAGCCGCCCTAGCACACCACTCGGCGTACGTGACTTGACGGAGTTGGCTGCCTCCTTACCCGCATGTCCCATGTGCGCTTTGAGCCCACTGTGGTCTGCGAAGATCTTCTGGGTCTTCAGGAACTCCCAGTCTACCCCAAGTGTTTGCTGTTTGGTCTTTAGACAGTCCTGCAAGAAATATTTTGTTTTTTTTAAGTCTCACAGCATCGTCTTGAAGGGAATAGAGAATGTTATTGTCGTGTCGTGGCCGAGCGGATAAGAGCACCGGACTCAAGCTCTGGTGTTTCTGTTCAGCAGAGTGTGGGTTCGAGTCCCGGTGTCGTGGTCTCAGATGTCCGGTGTGCTAAAAGTTCCGGGTGACGTCACCAGGCATTTCGGCACGCCGTAATCACGGTCTCAGATGTCCGGCGAGCCAAGCTTTCCGGATGACGTAGCCGGGCGTTTCAGCATGCTGTCGATGCGGGCGTGGGTTTCCCGTGCTGTGCATGCTGCCGCCGCGAATAAATCTCCGAGACCTATTTTTGTTCTTCCGATTCTTTTCTGTTCACAACCCAGAAGAACCTTCTCTGTAATTCCCGCTCCTCAAATACTCGATTAGGTGATTGCTTTTTTTACACAATACTGTCGTAGACGATTAACTCGTTCACCACTCGATTTACTTGTGGACGCCGCCATGACAGTTACGACTACGAGCTCCAGCAAAACAGTCGACTCAGCCGAGCACTAAAATCGACTACTTTCGCTTGCTGTGCGCAGGTATGGCATGACGTAATACTACCGTATTTGGTAGTCCGGAGCTTTTAGCACACCGGACATCTGAGACCGCGACACCGGTCGTGACACTTGTGTCCTTAAGCAAGACACTTAACCATTATTGCTGCATCCTTCGGATGGGACGTAAAGCCGTAGGTCCCGTGTGTTGTGCAACGCATGTAAAAGAACCCAGTGCACATATCGAAAAGAGAAGGGGTTTGACCCGGTGTTCTTGGTTTGATTGGCAGCATACATATTGCGCCACAGCACCTTGTAAACCGTTACATGGTGCTATGTGAAGGAATAGGTCTAATACTTCAAATTGTAGCTCCACAATACCTTGCAGGAAAATACTGAATGTTGAAGCGCCTTGAGTGTCACTGAGTGACAAATATGAGCGCTATACAAGCCATTATTATTATTATTATAATACCAATCTTCCACAAAACAATTATACGGTTAAAGGTTATGCAAAGAGTGGCGTGTCGTGGCCGAGTGGTCTAGTTCACCAGACCCAAGCTCTGGTGTTGTCAGCAGCACAGTGTGGGTTCGAATCCCGGTCATGACACTTGTTGCCCTTGAACAAGGCACTTAACCATAATTGCTTCGTAAAAAGTTTGGAAGGTAGTGCATTCTGCTCTACCAGCCAGGCTCTGAGTGGATGGTACCCATGCCTACATCCTTACAGACTGTGAAGCCTGTAAGCCCAAGGAGTAGGTGGCAACGCGCCGCTGGTGTCAGTTGATTTGGGTCAACAGCCCAAATCAGTTTAGTGTAGTTTAATGAAAAAAATAGTCAATAAAATAACACAGTCACGAATAACCAGTAACTGGGCTGCACCATGCACCCCTGGCCATGTGGCAGTCCATGTGCCTACCCTTGAAGGGTGCATTGTCAATTCGTTTGTCAGTACTCCTCAGGACCAGCGGGCCTGGGCTATGCAGGGCCCAAATTTGGGGTAAAAATCTACAAGACAGCAGGGCTTGCACATCAAACTTTTCGAGCCTGAAATGTTTTTACAACACCAGAATCAAAATGAAAAAATCATGTACAGTTTAACATATAAACTGTTATAATTTTGAACAAGCACCAATGTAAAGATCGATCCCACTTGTCGTATGGGTAAGCATGTCAACCATTCCCCCTTGATAACACCTTTTCAAGAAAAAAAAAGCTCAACTTTTTTTTTTAGCTTCTTATTGTTTTGCTGTTTGTTTTTTTTTTTTTTTCTTTTCTTTCTTTTTACTGATGGCTTCAGTCAACTGTTCATTTAAGCTATCGACCTAAAATTCATTATATACACATACCTGCGACATCTGTTCCTCGTGGTATTTATTGATAAGTTGCTCAGAGTCTCTCCACTCGACAGAAATCACCGACATGGCTTCGTCAAACTTGAGATATCTGTCGGTTACAAAACACACAGTGCTTTCCTTTTTACTAAGGCATGTTTTACATGAACTTGTAACCACTTCAGCCACACAGCAGAACATAATTAACGCTTCCCCTATAGTGGCGAAAGTCACACCCCCAACTTTTTGCTTTCGTGGCAGAAAACTAGTAACCTCCTTCTCTGTGTGTTACCAACACTCTTCTGTGCAAAAGGAAATTGCTCCGTTTTTGGCAGCCACACCTGTACATTGGCCCTGTGCTAGAACCATTAAAGGCTACTTACCACACACAATTGGTGTACAGATACAATGCAAGTTTGATGAGTACAAACAAGGTACTAGCCAAAATTCCAGAGTCATGATAGTAGAAACGTGCTCCCCAGTAATTTTGGGTAGAACCAGATATTTGGATGAATGTACACTTTGGAGGGTGTCACTGTGCATAACATTGGTAAGACTGAAACAAACAAATGTTCACAGATTTGCGCACGCATTGTAACTTACATGTCACATAAATAAAGATTGACATGGTGGAAAACCTCCCTTGAAATATTTTAGCCGGAAATGCTATAGTCTTCGAGAAATTAGTCAAACAATTAGTGAGACAAAAATTTGATGATAAAGCTTTTCTCTCACTGTTTTCTCGCAACTCCGATGACTGATTGAACTTAAATTGTGTATTTTGGGTCACATAAAGTGCGAGCAACCTGTCTTTGACAATTACCACAATTTTGCATGTGCTTTTAAAAGCAATGTTGTACATGTACCACTCCTGTAAGACCACTTGTCGACAAAATCTTCATTTCGTTATACATACAAATCAGTTCATCAATCTATTAAGACGAAATCCTGTTTTTTTTAAAATATCGCTTAGTGCCGTTCCATGCAGTCTTACAACATGACATGGAAAGATCCAAATTGACTAAAATCCTGCGGATCTGGAAGTGTCAGTTCCTATTAATTAATGAAAAAAAATCTCAATGAACAGCAAAAGGCACCTGAGAAGTGTTTTTGCATTTTAACAAACCTAATTAACCTACTTCGGAGGATTAATGAACCACCGATAAGTGCCTGTACCTTAGATCAAACTCAAAATGACTGATCATCAATGAATTAAATCCAACGGGACCAAATTCCCTCGCAATCACGGCCTTATTTCATAAAGCTGCCAACAAAGTCTGCAGAGCAAAAATCCACAGGGAACCAGTCACAAACAGCATACATGACATGGTGTTTTGGCTGGTAGCCTGTTTCTGCTAAGCAAGAATTATTTGTGATACGCAAATTTATTTCCTGCTGAGCAGCTTTATGAATTTGGTCCCTGAACCCGGTTTTAAAGAGGTATGTATGAATTTCTGAACCTTCCTTTGACAAGAGGAGTGGGAGAGATATTTCAGTTAAATATAATGGCTCATCCACGCCTCGCGCTTACCTTTTTTTTAAAATCCCACCAGGGCCCAATTTCATAGAGCTGCTCAAGCAGAAAATAATGCTTAACAATTTTCTGCTAAGCAGAAATGAGCAGGATACCAGTCACAAATTGTACATGTGACATGGTATTTTGGCTGGTAACCTTATTCTGGTGAGCATAATTTTTGTGCTAAAGCAGCTCCATGAAATTGGGCCCCGGTGTACTGTGCTGTTTACTTGCCCAAAGGAAGGTTTAGCAGCCCAGGGCCCAATTTCATAGAGCTGCTAAGCACAAAAATTTGCTTAGCATGAAATTTCTTCATTGATAAAAACAGGGTCACCAACCAAATTTCCACGTGATTTTCAGGATAAGCAAACAGCAGCTGAATACCAGCAACAAGCAATATGCAACACAGGGAAATTTGGTTGGTAACACTGTTTTTATCAAGGAAGAAATTTCATGCTAAGCAAATTTTTGTGCTTAGCAGCTCTATGAAATTGGGCCCAGATGTTAACCATGCATTGTCACAACATTACCTTTCCGTTGTACTAGTGGTAGCAATCATTATACCGGGTGAAAAAACTTTTACCCAGCCCTTTTTACAGTTTTACAGTGGCGTAACCAGACATATTCATTTAAGGGGGCAAGTAGGGAGAAATATCTGGGGAGGGGGGCTATTTAATGTGTTGAACCATTCATTTAAGATTTTTTTTTAAGAGGGTGGCGAGGGTTCCCCCAAATCTTTTTTTTAAGGTTGGGCAAGTTTTTGAATGGTCCGTTTGGTTTATCTAATCTAATCATTTGTTTTAAGTGCACCACATACAATTATCTCAGCACACTTTACACTTGTAAAGAGCATTGATAAAACAGTACCAGTAAAAAGTTTAAATGCTAAAATGGTAAAAAGATAAAGTTACGGGAAACAATTTTTATTTTGTTAAGCCCAGCTGTGCAGCACCAGATCAATCAACGTCAGGCAAACCCCTAAAGAGGGAAGATTTGTGCAAAAGTAAACCCACCTGTGCAGCAAGCAGGCTTCTTTGCTCCCAGTGCCTTGCCGTAGCTCATTGATGAGACAGGTGAATTTCTCCCTCAGCCCTAACGTCACATAGACAGTGGAATGAAACATGTGCATGTTGTGCCTGAGCCACGTCAACTGGAACTTGGTCAGGTGCTCTTTCTCCTGTAAAAGTACAAAGTTGAAAAACAAAACAACAATGTGAGAACATGCATCACACTGCTCTTGTCGGAAGACATTTGAATGAAAATTCAGCATGAGAAAAAAGCCCGGTTCTTACTTCACGCGAAAAGCGAAGCAAAGTTCCTTGCCTCGCAATTGTTAAAACGGCACATACCAATTATTGCATCACCAAAATTTGCTTAACATTTTGCTCTAGTGTGAAGTACACAAGCCGGGCTCAACACTCTCACACTACGGCGTGTTCCTCAAGGCAACCACCCCACACCTCACTTTACCACAACAGCTGCATTTTGAGGCACACTCATGCTCATGTAGAGAGTAGAGAAGCCACCAGCTCAATTGCAATGAAATTTGGGGGCACTGTTGGAAGAGATAAGGTTATCAACCTTTGCAATTTCTGCTGTGGCAATCTGTGGCATTAATTGACCATGTACATACAAATACAATGACAGGAAGTGTGGCATGGCTTACTTCACCGTTGTGTGCATAGCACATACATGTAGGAGATTTTGAGGCACCTTGGAGTATGTATGAACCTATGGAAGTGTTAATAAATAGGTGGGCACTTTTTTTTGTAACCACCTTGAAATTATGCCAGGGATATTGACGACTCATGAGTTTAAAAAAAGCAATCTTTACCAATTCATCTAGAACCGCCGAGAGAGTCTTCGCAGCCGAGCAAAGATCGTCGTACTCCTCCAAGAGCATGCTGACAAACTGCTTGGCCAGGTGTAGCGACTTGTAGCCGATGGCCAGCTGGCGACTGAGACGCCCCCTGATCTCCTTCACGTAGTCGTCAACCTCCAGCTCTAGTTGGAGGAAGAGTTGATGGGGATCGTGGGTGCACAGCCTGTGTAGTAGCTCCTTCATGCGGGGTAGGCTCAACTTAGAACTGTCCTCATTCTCTGTAAAAAGATGAAGGAGTGAAAGGGAACTTGGTGACGAGGTGCATAATCCTTTCATAAGTTTTCTTTCTTTTTTTCGGCTCTGTTGGCAAAAATTACTTCATGTCTACTGAGAGGTCAGCGATTTTGGTGGATTTGTTCCTGGTATGAACCATAGCAGTACCCTATAATAAATACATGTACGTGCAATGCCATGTATTTTAAGCTGTGAAATTACAACCTTTTTAAAATTTTAACTGCAAATAAAAAATTCTATAAACAATGACCCCCTGTCAGGGCATACACAAGTTCAAAGCTGACCTCCAAAACTTTATTTTGGTCACTACTTGAACTTTCATACAGTTGTATTGTACTCAGTACAGATGCGCTATAAATTGGGCCGATCTAACTTGCCCAGGACATTCCTAGGGTAAAAGCAATACACGACCAAGCATCTCATCCACTATACAGCTGCTTCACATTCAATCGGTCTGGTATTAGTCTCTTTGTTCCCCAGACTTCACTCTGTCGCACCAGACAATCATTTGTAACAAATGCTTAACACATGTTCAGTGACAAAGCTTGTAGGGTCTAGTCTTGTAGGGTTGTTTAAGTACTCTTGTATTGTACGGTATGTTTCATGGCCCTGTGTAATGTTTTTAAAAGGTATCTTACTCGCTTTGTAGGTCAAAACTCCTTGTATTTTGTACCTAGGACGCAATTATTCCTCAGTTATTCCTGATATTTTGAAAAGGATTTCTGACATCTTTTCCTTTCTCAAAGCTAAACCTCCAAGGTCACTAACAAAGAACATCGGGAAATCTTTCCATCCTCTCGCAAGCTTTCAAGGTTTCAAGGTTTATTTTATTTCCACAGGATCAAATCTTACACAGGCAATGTTTCAATATTAATACAGTTAAGCCAGGTTGATATAAATACACTTTGGGGATACTGCAGGGGAGCTCAACTAGAAGCAAAGCTTATAAGCGTGAGCCCCAAACAGGTACGCTCATTGAGCCCAAACCAAAGACCCATGTATAACTGGCCATCCTATCTGGAATGCAGCGTCATGAACCGACATGGGGCTCTTCCGATCAGCCTCATCTCCAGCTTCACATTATTTTGCTGTTCATTCGTCTTCTGATTCCTGTGTATTTTTTGACCATTTTAGGTCACTTACTGATATTTGTTGTTGTGTTGTTGTTGTTGTTGTTGTCTTGGAGCAGCCGCTCACATGTATCTGGTTAGTTCACCTAACCCATGACTGGGTATCTATGTTAATTTTTGTTTTGTTGCTTTGCTTTAACTTATTTTTGGATTAACTCTTAAAAATGGATTGATAATATTTGAAATTGTATATTGTTTGTATTTTTAACGCCATTGATGTCAACTTCTATTTTAAACGGACAATAAAATATTACTGAATTAGAAGTCCATTACTTCGTATGTACTGACCTGCCAGAGCAGTGCCGCTTCACAGTAGACACACCGTACTACATGGCTTAGCTCACTCCAGCTCTCTGCAAGCTGCTGCCGTACCAGCTCTTGTTCGGCGGCTATTTCCCTTCTCTCTCGACACGGCTCACAGCTGCAGGTAGCTTCGCTGCCTTTGACCGCTGCAGTGCCCAGCAGCCCCGCAGGAACATTGAAAGTACCGTCTAGTTTAAGTAAAGGGGATAGGGATGGCTGCAGAAGAAACTCCTGAGGCTGAATGGGGAGGAGGAGAGAGAAAACAAATTTGTATCAGTAAAAGCTACACGCATAACTAAATCAAATTCTGGGACTCGAACCCACACTCTGCTGAACAGAAACACCAGAGCTTGAGTCCAATGCTCTTATGCGCTCGGCCACGACACGCCACTTAAATTCAATTATCTTTTCGGTGTTAAAACTTGAGGCAGCAAGTATGTCTGTTGAATTGCTCGTGTCTTAAATGTAGAAGTTAGCCATTTTGCATTGAGAGAGCTGTAACAAGGATGTGCAAGTAAGTTTCTATATTTGAATCGTTACAATGTCACATGCGTATGAAATTGCAAAAACACAAGAACACCAGCGACTGCAGCAGCCTACTGTAAACTTACCAACAGAGGGGGCTGTGAGTTCCGTGTTGCATTTCTCTCGTCTTCTTCAACGGTGCGCCTGCAGTCTGGGCACAGCCACAACGGTACCTGCAAAAATAGCAAGCGGTACCCATCAAAAGAAGTCTGGTCATTCAAGATCTTGACAAATGCACAGCTAGTTTATCCATTTTGTGAATACATAGTACATGAAATCGTTTCATAGATTAGAAGGGTACATTTGTATCGTTGGTGTCTTTTAAAACCTGGTGATAACGTTATTTTGGTATTTTTTTTTTCACCCTACACCGATGTGTGATTAAGCACTGTGCAATCAGTATACTCTAACTCTGATGATAACACGTTTTCAGTAATCAACAAAATGTGTCATGACACAAGTTAAAAAAAAATGTTTTTGAAGCAGTGGTGAGTAACTAAACTTTCACCTTCAACGTTTTTGGGATTGAAAGAATAAACCTGATAATCATCGTGATATGAAAAGTCCCCATTAAAAAAACAACTTTTGGTTTATTTCACAAGACGCCTTTAAAAGACAACGTGCAGAATTTGTAATTAAATACAAAAATATTTTTAAAAAATGATGAGCGTCAATCTGAAAGCCCACTAATGATTGATACTAGTACCAATACGCCAGTGAAATATTTCCCTCAATGTCAAAGTCATGGAAACGATATTTGAAGACCAAAAAAATCTCCGTCGCCCATCTTGATTGCCCTAATTGAAAGCTTGACATGTAGGCCTACATGTGCATAAAATCCATGATAAAATCTGCAAGTAATTATAACTTCTTTATTTATTTATTTTTTTTTTTTTTGGGGGGGGTGATCAAGTTAGCTCAGTGGTTTCTTTCTCTGCCTTTCACCTCTGTAGACCCCAGTTCGAATCCCACCTCAGACCGGAGCCTCGCATGTGGATTGGGGTTTTCAGTCCCTACCTGATTGCATGGGTTTTCCCCCATACAAGGGTTTTCCTCCCACATCTAAAGTTGAACATTTCTTCTCGATTCCTATTAATCCTGTTATTCGGGCTTATTTAATTGTGCTGTTGGATGTGCAATAAATAAATAAACAAATAAATCAATTTTCATTGTTTTCTCAACCCCAAAGTTTGATGAGTTTTTCACAGGTGTGTTTGAATGGTGTGTTTTTAACGCTATGTACGAAGGGTGGTCCACATAGTGTAGGGACTTGAAACACTATGTGGACTTACACACGTCCACACAGTGTTTTTTTTTTTACAGTGTTGAGGAATATGATTTTCCTTAAGTGTACAGTACAAAGGAATGTCCACAGAGTGACAGCAACACAGAGCTGTGTGTACTGTATTGATGTGTATTGAATGAGTTCACTCTTCCAAAAGATGTGATACCTACGGCAAAAACTGAGAAATAAATACAACTCTTAGGAACATTTACAGACGTGTACATGTATTTCACTTGTGCTTGTAAGCCTGAAACACATGAACATGCATGACATGATGCATGTAAACTATTACTTACAATGTATCACTCAAGCGCGAGTACAGACAAATATAGCGCTTCAGTGTCCTACATCCAGCGAGGCCGAAGCCGAGTTGGATGGGACTCGCTATATTTTTCCATATCCCACGAGCGCACCTGTGATTTAACAATTTTATCTTCGAGCAAACTTGACGTGCAGCTTAAAATGGCGCAATACGCAGACTTACATGTAGAACAGCGCAATATGCGGGGTGTGATACGGACCGTGCAATATGGGTTAATATCGTGTTCGAGTTTGCTCGAAAGATAAATGTACGTGCCTCCTCTACAGAGGATTCTTTTCAGAAATTTCTTGAACTTGAAGGCGTCTAAGCAAAGTGTAAATCCCTGTACATGAACACTTTCCTGACTACCAAATAAAAAAAGATGACTAATTAAGAGTGTAATATATTGCCCCCCGCTAGAACGACCCGAGCTGTGTAATTCAACAGTATGCACAAAAATACAGAATACATGTACATGTAGTATGAGTGCGCACACATCATGCATTTAAAGCCTTCCCCTGCCTTAATTAACATGCCATAAAGACATGACACTGTCCATGAAACACCCCTGAAAGAATACGTAATGAGTTCAACCTTAATCTTCTTTCATCTCATTCTGGCTCTTCCTCTTTTCATATTAAGAGTGGATTTATGATCATGTACGCAGCAAGGACCAGGCAACTTAGCAAGTACATGTACAATAGGACCGCTAAGCACACACAAATATTACCATCGCAGACTAGACTCCAAACAAACAAGATCCCCCCACCGAAACGGGAAATTTTCCATCAAACTGTAATCATTGCCCACCCCTAAATCCGACTAGGGTTGACACACCGGCACATTTCCTGTGATACTGAGCTGGCCCTGATAAGATACAGTTTGTATGTGGAGGCAATTCACTGCCGCCGGCCCAGTTGTTCGTGCACATCCCTCACAGACGCATGTGGAATTCATGAATGTAAGGTTTCTCGGCACCATGTGCAACCATCGTTTGTATGTACATGTAAAACACTCAGAAAGTTTCAAATTTTCTCTTGCCATTCTTGTTGACATTAATCCCCAAATCAAAAAGTTTATAAAGAATGCGGCAAATTTTGGTCAAATTGTTCGAATGCAGATCAAATTTTATATAATTTTTTTTTATTTTAAGGTATTTTTATGAAAGGTTTTATTTCTATTTTTCAAATCTGTTTAAAGCACAATGGTTGTAATCAGAGCTTCAACATCAGACTAACATGTATTTGAGGTTTTTTCCCCCAAAAACCCTTCCACTGAAGATGTACATTGTAACTTGCGGACTTTCCAATGCTGCAATCTTTGTGTACATCATATGGTCCTTCTTTAAAAGAAATACCAAGAAAGCTAAAAACAGCTCTTCTTAAACATGTAAGGTCATACTTTGGTAATGACCCCAAAAAGAAAATTGTCTCTATTTTTGCCGAAAAGCCTTGACATGTTATAAAGATGGTGGTGGCAGTAAGCATCCTGCAAAGTTAATTCTTCGGATTAAAAAAATCAGTAAAAATGTGTCAACAAAATTGAATCTTCGAAATTTTTGAAATTTCTGTCGTGTCTAATTTGGCCAGAGATGCGGTTGGTACCTGCTGTCAGCTCGCCAAACGTGGATGGATTCGACGTTCTTAATGAATGTTTTTTGCAACATACAATTTTTTTATAGCTTGTATGTACGCAGAAAATTGCCTGTCATGAACCATTTCTGTAGTCTACATACAGTGTATACTGTACATCAATGTATCGCAAACTATGGGTTACGACCAAAAGCGGGTTGCACAAAAAATTCAGATGGGTCACCAAACATTGCCAGAAGCACAAACATTTTTCAGAACGCTTTTGATCATTCCGTCAGCAGCAAAGATTGTCCCACAATCGATTCGAGGTTGGCTAGAGAGTCTCAGAGCCAATTTCAATCGATCGTGAGGCAATCTTTATCGCTGGCGGAAAAAATCATTTAATAAGTGTTTTTATTAAATAAGAAGAAGACGGAAAAAAAGCTTCAATAAAGATTTTACTCCTGTTATTGACTAGCTTGTTTTATGACAATCCATTACATCTGCAGGAAGGGGATCAATCAGCCAGAGATCAGGAAGGTAGGTCGCGGTCCAGTGCCTCAATTGGGCAGCCGACCTAAATGTTTGTAGACTGTTGGTCTACATGTATACATTACAATTTACATGGCCACTTTCCAGTTATTATTAGAGTGGCATCTTCCAGACAGTTCTCGTTTTGAAGTGGAAGCACCCTACTCCCAAGGACAAACAATTTTGAAGTTTTGCATACACTTTTCGCACAACATTTTATGCACACATGTGTGTGTGTAACCCTGTAACTGTTAAGAAAAACTCTCATCTATTGTACATGTAAAATGTGTATGACTAGGGTCTAAGCGCAAGGCCAAGGCTCGAATTTGGGGGAAAAATCCACAAGACCACAGGACTTGTACATGTGTGTCTCAAAATTTTTACTGGACCAGAAATAAATTTACAAGACCAGATTCAAACTGAGAAAAGACTTCCTTTGCACAATTTAACTTGCATTTAATTGAACAAGCAGTAAGACATATAGGCTACATGTAAGAGAAAGTTTACCTCATTTGTCTTTAAGGGTATTAACCATAATTCTAATCATTACTCAAAGTCAATATTTGAACATAATTTTTTTCTGTTCACAGGATATTATAGAGTGAGTTACATAAATTGTTGTTGAATTGAAAACACAAGACCGCCGGACTTGTCCAGTCATGAGTTTACTGGCCCAATACTAAAATCACTGGCCTCGGGCCTGCGGTCCAGTGTCAAATTTGAGCCTGAAGGCCGTTATCTACAAAGAAGGAATCCTGGAAATTATCAAGTTTATCTGTATAGTGCTATACAGGTACATGTACATGTACATGCTTGTCTAAAAAAAATGATATATCTTTTAAGCATTAGATTGAGATATTGTTTTAACATCAAATCCAACTGCATGTTTTGTCTGGTTCTGTTGGACTGAGGACTGCACTCGTAAACTGATCGTTTTTTTTTTTTCTAACATGGGATCAGGCATGCCACAACAATCCGAATCTGACAGTTTGGGTGTTGAGTTAATGTAACATTACAATGGTGGATTGTGTTGGCAGTGAGGAAGGATACTAGTCAATCACTCTTGGGAGTAACATTGTAGGGTTCAGGTATAACTTTGATACACTGTACTGTGTACATGTACAGTAGATGTGTCAAGTGGTGTCTCGTGTTAATTTATGCAGTGTGCATTTGGCCTACAGTACAATATGAAACTGCATTTTAAATTCCACTACAATAATTACAAAACCTAGAATACACATGGCAGTACTGTAGTAGGACTAGTAGTAGTAGTAGACAGACAGCACAACCATGGAGTACAGCATGTACACATCAGTACACATCTTGTCTGGTACAGAATGTGATTTGACTTCCTGTCCTTCACCTCACCCCCTCAGCTCCAATCTGACCTTTTGTCCTTGGGTCAAGGCTCCCAAATATGCACAATGAGGCACAGGAGTTACAGAAAGTGGGTCCTGAATGTACATGTATGACTGGGTTAACCATAGATTACTATCATGCAGACAATGTACATGTAACATACATACATGTACATGCACATGTATGGTACATGTACATATAACATTACATTTGCACACGCATGTACATGTACCTAAATATATCTTATATGTATTAAAACATGTACAACATTGGTAATTTTCAAAGACTAGTAATATCCGCACTTTATGTGACCCAATATAAACATGAAATAACAAACCTGTGAACTGTTCAGCTCAATCGGTCTTCGGAGTCATAAGAACAGTGGGAAAAAAACATTTGTTTTCACTGTTTTCAAACATTGGGTTTTGGACACGCGCAATATAAAGACTAATTGTTTTACTAATTTCCTAAAAACTACATGTTACAGCAGCATTTCAAGCAAAACCATTTCAAGGGAAGTTTACCACCATGACCATCTTCATACCATGTAAGTTATGTGTAGATCTGTGAACATAATTTATCTTTTTCAATCTTATCAATGCTGTACACACCCTTTAAAGTGGAGGTACAGGCACAGGTTTCAGAGATTTTTAAGTAGTTAAAGTGTAGGCCCTACTACTGTCAGTACATATCACTCCAGTGATCTTCAAAAAACACATTGCCTGTGGGAATTTCCACACATCTTTCAGATACATGTATGTCTGCGTTTGAAGTTGGTGTCACACAAGGCAATTTACAGGCAACCCGTTTTCCTGACAATCTCATAGAACTGAAGGCAAAACATCCACATTTCAATATTCACATAATTTTCTTGGGGATAGTACATGTACATGTATTGTACATTAGAGACACTGTATGCATGCTACACAAGTTGCCTCCAGATTGCCAAGGTACAAAAATGCCCCATGTGACAAGGCCTTTAACTTTCAAGCATGTCTATTTGAACAAAAATAGCTGAGGGCCTCCATTCCTTGACACATGCACTCCAGCCTTTTTCCCCTACCCATCCACACATAAAGAAGCCTGCCTTACTACATGTACAGCACTTCTGGTGGCCAATTCATTACAAATGTACACCTACATGCATCTTTCTGTATAATAAAAACTCATTATTACTGATGTCAGTCTCTTTGAAACTTGCTGCAAAAGCAATGTACAGCTTTTATATAGCTCCATGGTACAGTGTATATTCATAGACTGTACATGGCAAGTTCCTCTTCTTTTCCAAAGAAGGGCACTTCCATTGGAAAATCTTAAAGTCTACAGGAAACTTTTGAAAAAGTTGCCAAGGCCAAGACTTGGAAGCAATAGCGACCAGTGCCACTGTGGCCTCCATGTAATTCCAGGACTAAAGTAAATTAAGCATGTGTCGCATTGGAACAACACCAAAGATTATAGAGCACTGATGGCGCAAGATGGAGAACTCCGGCTAAAAAGGTGAAAGATGCACAAAACAAAAACAAATGGAAATATTTTGCGATATGTGCTTCCATCCCAATGTCCCAGCCAGGTACAAAAAAACGCTCCAAGGCACAGGCTGATCGGCTGATTTCCGATTTCTGATTGGCCGATTTCCAATTGGCCGAAACGCACTCAATCTGTGTGAATAGTTATGATGTAATGCTTCTCATCAGCGCTGCCATCCCATTGTATCCATCACCTACATCCCGCCTGTTGTGGGAGCGAAGCCGCATGGGGAAATTCCCTCGGTGAGCAATCACCACAAGGTTGCGAAATGTTAGGTGCACTGAAAAGTATTTACGTGCATGTATTTGATGTCAATTATGAGAGAATTTGAGGGATGAAATCATATATAATGTTTGTTTCCAGGGACGAATAAAAGTCGAGGCACTAGCTTTAAGAGATCTCAACACCCAATCATGGAGGTAGAAACCATGTAGAAACCATGAATCAATTGAGTCGGAACCAGCAATAAAAAACACACAAAAATGTAAGCTGCTACATGTAATGATGCTGGTAATTAACTAATTTTATCTCGGTGGTTTGTATTCATTTACAGTCATGTCTTGTTTGTTTATTTAATCGCTCATTTCCTCCCTTCGGTAAAACTGGTTTTTTTCCGCGTTCGATTGAGTCATTTTTTATCAAGTTCTATAGGGTAAATCTTTGCGGCTTGTCGTCATATCGGCGATATTTACTCGACAGTATATCGCCACGCAAAATTTGTTAAATTGTCCAGTGCTAGATGCAACGATAGGTCAGTGCGGGCAATGACCATTGCTATCAATGACTAAGTTGATATAACAAAACATTTGCTTGATAAAATGGCGCCCTTGCATATTTCACGTTCCAACAATACGTAGATAGAGCTCCAGTTCCCCATCTTGCGCCTTCGGCGCTCTATAATCTTTGAGCGACACCCACTTTCCTTTCTAGAAACTCAAACATGTACATAAAAAAAAAAAACCAGATACCTGCAAAAACGTGAACATGTCTACCCATTAAAACCGAGGGGGCTTTAACAAAAGTGATCAGCGTGTTTAGACAGAGCAAGGACGTTATTGCTTCACTTTCGTGTGCAAAACCAATGGGGGACGTCGCCCAAATCAAGTCCAAACAACTGGCGAACAAAAAGAAGTCCACCATTTAATGCTGGGTCGCCAAAAAGTACACTACATGTACATCAAACATGCACACATTTAATGGACACTGCACACCACTGGGTCCACTGCATATTCATGAGGTGTTTGATTATTTACCACAGAGATTAATTAAAAGAGTCCTCGCAAACTTTGCAAAAAATCACATCATACAGCGCCGAAGACAGTGGGCCATTGTTAACATTTGTTCTTCTTCAAAAGTTCAATTATTCAGGCGTTAACCTGTATATGTGTCTGTCATCCCAGCACAATTAACGACAGGAACATCAATTACGCATGTCAACCCACTTCAGCACACTGCCTACTTGCCTACACAAGTACAAGTAAAACATGACGATCTACATACATGTGTACATGAATTATACACACTACATGTACATGCTTGAGTTTGTCTGACCATCTCAAAGAGTTGTGAATTTAAATCCAAATAGATTTCAAATCCAATTGACCCTATTTCTGACCGCACGAGGGCACTTTCAAAGGCTAATTTCCCTACATCACAATTACAAATTATTTGATATAAACTGCCTGTATGTTGCTTTTTTGTATTAATGGCCGAACAAATATTTAAAATAACAATGGAAAAACCAGTCTGTTTTACTTGCATCATGTAAATTTATTTCACACAGGCCCTCGCCTGGTTAAAAAAAACTGCAATTTACTTGTAAGTTAGGGCCCCCCCCCAAAAAAGGGTTCTGTTTCCAGTTCCCCGACCAACCCTAGTTTTACGCCGCAACCCTAAACTTTTTATTCGGCCTTTAAAAAAGAGGGGGGGGGGACAGGAAAAAATAGGGCAAAAACAAAGATGTCTTTGTAACAAAAATTGTACCCGTGATTGTGGCTGTGCACTACTACATTTTAGTTCACACCACACTTCACATCTATTTCTCATTGAAACATCTTAGTGCATGTTGTTTGATCTTAGTATATAAAATATTATTAAGGGTAGTCTGTGTACATATACATGTAGCATTCTTGATCATTTCTTGTAGGTTTATTATATTTACATGTACGGTCAACTTATTGTATGCCAAGTACATATACATGTATGGCAAAGTCATACATTTCACCTCATGTAGAAGTACATGGTACCTCCATTTGTACTTCATGAATTATCATTCTCCAAGGACGAATGTTGATTACAAACTAATGATTGTTATTTTTATGACATTTTGGCAATAACCAGACAACTGTTTTAGATGTAAGTTGTGAATGTTACGTGGTGCATTTAAGCGTGCATTGTACAACTCGGTGCACATCTGCCAAATACAATCGTGCAAGGAATTGTATCAAACTCTCGCATGCCGTTTTCAGTATTTATGCATCTACATGCATAGTTGTTGAGGGTTCAACAATAGATTGACTTGGCTGTAAAGACAGCCAACTTTACACCATGTGGAATCAAGTGGGAACTATCTGTTTTCAAACAATGATGTCTTTTATAAAGTGTCTTTACATTCGGTATGTAAGTTACATTACATGTATGTCTGAAATTTTGTCAATCCAGTGCGGGCTACAATAAGTCAAACAAATGTGTATCACGCGTACATGTACACTTTTACATAACACACAAACTTTGGTGAATGGAAGCCCGGTGACTCACTTCTGGAGAGGGACCTTCCTTATGGAAAGTCAACCTGCTTACAACCTTCCATCAGCTGTGTGCTATGACCTTCGACACTGCTTATTACATACACTACATGTACATGTACATTTGTATGTGTATGCACAGTAAGAAGCCCATTGCCTCTTGGTGCTCTGTTTAGAGGAAGTTCACCAAACCTACATGTATTACAGTTGTATGTTTTTCATTATAACAAGTATTTTTTCTTCTTCTATCACTTTTTTAAAGTTTCTAAGAAATATATTGTACATAAGAGAAGTGAAAATGCCTCCCTCATGCAAGGTACATTGTTTTGGATATATGGTGCTTTTAATAAAGTAATAGCATTCATTGCAAATATCTACATGTACTCTTTAGGGAACATTTATGAATCTATTTAAACACTCTGTTGAACTTTTGGAGTACTGCCTTGTATGGCAAAAAAAATAAAAAATAAATAAAAACACTAACTCCCCTTAAAAGCAATAGAATTTCAAAAAAGGTGAATTTCTCAAGAAATTCCAGTCCAAACTCAAAACAAAATAAACACCTAAAAATGGACACTAGAGTATGCAAGTCTTACGCATGATTTGAACATTTTTGAGACCACTTTAGTCCCACAAACATTTACATTGCTTTAACGCAGGAAGGAGACAGTTTTGCACTCTTTAATGAGTTCAAATGATTGAATACACGCACGGCTTTCTTATTAATTACATTAACTCTTCTGACAATCACCATTGTTTTACATGGTTTCACCAAATGTTGACCTCTGACATGCACCTTTATCATTGAAAAAAGGGAGGAAACTGTCCGGCACACAAAACTTTGTACAGAGTTTTGCAGTTTTCTGAGATAAAAAGCATGACCCAGAAAAATAAGGAAACCAGCTGATCAGCTAAGAAGTTACACATGCCTGTGACCTACATGTACGCCCAATTTCATAGAGCTGCTTTTTATAAGCAGAAAATATTGCTTAACAACTGACTGTTAAAGGTATTGTACACTTTTGGTAACAGCTCAAAATCAGTGTCCACATTTTGTGTGATTAAACATATGCATGAACAAACAAACCTGTGAAAGTTTGAGCTCAATTGGTCATCGAGGTCAAGAGAAAATAGTGAAAAGAGACCTTATGTGTTTTCTGTTTTTTCAAATTATCGCGCGCGATAATTACTATTGTTTTACTCGTTTCACAGAAACGATAGCATTTTAGGCAGAAATATTTTAAGGAACCCTTTCTACCATTACTTACTTTAAATCATGTTAGTTATGTGTGAATCTGTGAACATTGTGTTTTTCGATCTTACCAATAGTGTACAGGGCCTTTAAGTAGAAACGAGCAGGGTACTAGTCATTGTACACGTGACATGGTATTTTAGCTGGTAACCTTATTCTGGTAAGCATAATTTTGTTGTGCTTAGCTACTTTTTGTGCTTAAGCAGCTCTATGAAATTGGGCCCTATTCACATACTTGTGCGCACCAGGACGCGAAATTTACACTGGACAGCAAGCTTGAGGCCAGTGATTTTAGTGTCGGGCCGGCAAGTTCACAACTGGACAAGTCCAGGAATCTTGTGTTCTTCAATCGAACAATATCTTTAATATTTTTGTATAATAAGTATACAAGTATACACGTACCTGTGTTATAATAGACTGGTTGCTGTCTTTAGCGTCGGCGGTCACCGGGGGTATCTTTTGGGCGGGCAGGTCCGGGCGTTCCCTCCTACACAGCAGACAGTGTTCCCCGTCTTGTTGCAGGTACGGATTGTTGGCTCGCATGGGCAGTTTGGTCAAGGGCTGTTTTAAAAAGAAACAATAATAATTGTCAGTTCATTAGAAATATAAATAAGATTCTTCAATCAGAATTTTTTTCATAAAGTTGGTTTAGCATAGTTTGAAGTGCTTGATAAACTGAGTTGAGTGATGTTTTCCCCATTTTTTGTTTAGCAAAGATAAATGCAAATTTAATTGCTGTAGTGTTTGATAATTTCTTTTTTATGATTTATGGCCTTTTTAATACCAATGACAACGACCTGACAAACAATATCTCAAAATAATTGTAAACAAATACTTAATGGTAATTTTGTCATGATTTTTTCTAATGAAAACACACAATAAATTATTGTGTTTGAAAAGTCTGCGGGATGTGGGGGTAGCTGTGTACAATGGGACTGAAAGGGTTAAGGCCCTTTTTGTTTATTCCAAATATTAAACTGTAAATAAGGATCAGAATAGCTCTGAGCCACTGAAAGTGGATTTAAATTTTCAAGATCATGAATGAAAATAAGGAAAGTCATCACTATTAAAAAAAAAGAACAGTACACAGAGATAATATGAAATGAAAATTCTATGAATTTTAATGAGGGCATCAATCATCTTATTAGCTTGTTATCCATGAGAGCTCTTGATATGAGGCAAATAAAATTCTGGTACAGATACATAGGCTAGTGTTTGTTTTTTTGTACAAATAGAATGCCTGGATACTGGATGATTAACAGACACACACATTAGACTAATTAAGTATAGCTTGATTATACAACAACAATTACACAAACTTGCGAAAACATTGGCATTTATTTTGTACACACGCGCTTGAAAAATCAGGCACGGTATTTGGCTCTTGGCAAAAGTAGAAAAGTTGTATTGAGTTCAAGGGCTGATCTACATATAGTATTTAAGCTTTTATAGAATTTTCAGGGTACAGTATTTACCAACAATTTTACTGATTTTTCTGAGGGCAGAAAAAAAATCGGAAATCAGACCAAGTACATGTAGGAAGAATATCATGCCTGTAAAATCTAATTTTGAACAAAAAATAAAAACAAAAATAAAACTTATTATTTCATCTTGTGTATGCATTTTACATTATAAAAGATGTATGATGCAACACTACATACTCGTACATCATCAAACTACAGTAATGTACGAAGTAGACTTGCAAACATACAATTTCATTTAAATTGTCAGATCCACAGGTACCTGAGGCAATAAACTCACTGCCCAGGGTCATTAATTTGATGTAATTTGATGTACTTGGGGAAGTTACCTTGTCCTTCCCAAGAGCTACATGTATTGTTTTTAAGTACAGATGTACAATGTATAGACAGTGTTATGGTTGTTTGTTTGTTTGTTTTTTGTTCATTCATACAAACAAAACAAAAAACAAACAAAATTCACAAAGTGGTAGAATATACAAAGTTATACAAATGTATGAGTGGGGGTGACATCCGAAAGAAGGAGTGGAGCACCCCATACTGCTGTCAAATTACAAATAAGTAGAAAGTTGCACAAAGCATCTTCTTCGGTTAGCATACAGTCAGTGTTCTTTCTTAACAATAACAGTGCTCCACAAGCCAAATGCCAGTTAAAACACCCGAGGACCAGTCAAAATTCTCTTCAACTGGTTGGCTGACTAGTTTATGGCTTTCTAACGCAGTCCGCTACAATACATGCACAACACTGATTGTTCATATTGCTTCAAATTACAAATCCCAGGCGTATAAAGTTTAGAATATGGACCAGTGAAAAAGCTGGGAACCGGTGAAATTACAAGCTACATTTAACTGGTCCCCCTGGCTAGACAATGAAAAAATTAGGGGCAAACCCTGACAGCATGTACCACATACAGTATAAAGCATGCACAATGTGCACAACAATGTACAAGTTAACAGGTTTATTTATACTATTATTTTACTATTGTTTCCATCATTTATACATGTGTGCTTTTTTAACGTGAAAGAGAACAATTGCCGATGTAATTCTGCCATTTCAAAATGTATTTTCTATTTAATAATACATTGTATTAATTTACATGAAGTCAACAGAGGGACTGGCATCTTGGGACTTTCCAGAGAACGTGAGAATGGTAAAACAATGTACAATTTAGTATAAGTAGAAATTATAGGAACATGCTTGTGGGGATGCACAGTACATGTAGGTACAGTACATGACCCCTTGCATACATGAAGTCACAAGCCCAAAACAGCGCCCTCACTGAGGTCAATGAAGACTTATCATCGGCTGAGAGTTACAGTGCGGGGCGCGTACATGCGTGCATGTTTTGATTGGTTGACCGCAGCGGTGGCAGCCAAATCAAGGGGAGCTACATGTGCGTTGGTAAATAGAATGTGAATAAGTTAGTGAACAGCAGCGTGTGTTTAATTTTACATTGTCATTCTACAATGTATGTGGAATATTCAATATGCACGACATCATAAATTTATGAAGGAAAAAAATATACTACGGTAGGCTATGAATGCAAAGAGTGTACGGGCCTCACCTTTTAACCCTTGCAGAGTCTTTCCCAAAGGCTACGAGACAGACATTGAGAAACTCGGCTAGGGTCGGGAAAAAAGAGAGGCCATCACCACTTTTCATATCCAAACATTCAGGTTTATTGTACACACATGCAGGGCTAGAATTCGGGGGGAAAACCCACAAGACCGCAGGGCTTGTAGCTAAAAAATTATTTACTGGACCAGAATTTTGAGTACAAGACCAGAATTGAAGTGAGAAGAAAAAAGCCTAAACAGGTTAATATTTGAACTGTTTGAAATTGAAAAAGCACTAAGAGAAGATTGATCTCTTTTGTATATTATGGGTAAGTAGTCTTTGATAATCAACCGAATTGTATTTATCAGACCGAAAGTCAACATTTGAACACAAACACAAGACCGCCGGACTTGTCCGAACATGAGTTTACTGGCCCGATGCTAAAATCACTGGCCTGGGGAGCTGCGGTCCAGTGTCAAATTCGAGCCCTGACATGTAATGTGCACATATGTAGGAAAAAGTACATTGATACCTGATATGAAAGCTCACTTTCCAAACCAAAGCAGTGCGTTTCCTTTAAAGGCATTAATGTGAATTCTTTCACGTACAAAATGCTGTCCAAAAATACACTATTTATACAGGCCTGATACTTCACAGAGGCAACGGAGGAACATTTTGCTGGTCATTGCCTCGGTGCCCATTGAAATGTTCCAGTAGCAATTTACAATTTCCTCAAAGAGGTGCCCTTTAACCAAGGAGGAAACGCATTGGTGCCCTTACCCTTGCAAAATTGAAGCACCAGGGGTCGATTTCACAAAACTCTTCCTAACTTAGGACTAGTCCTAGGCAATGCTAAGAGTTGTAGGACTAGTCCTAAGTACTGGTCCTAACTTAGGACTAGTCCTATCTCTTAGCATTGCCTAGGACAAGTCCTAAGTTAGGAAGAGTTGTGTGAAATCGACCCCAGGCCTGACTATACATGTACCTTACACATTCACATGGTTGTACTTTGTATTTGTGCCAAGTATTGTGACAATGTTGAGAGAACAAAACATTTAAAGTATGTGGTCTTTCATAGTGATACACGTAAATCTCAGCAAATTTGTTAGGGGAGGTTATGGTTCATGTGCCATAGGTACACATAGATAATGTACATGTACTGTACATATGATGACAACATTCCTCAAGGACACATTAAACTAAATTATTCATTCATGACATTCCAGTTTGTGTGCCAGATTTATACACATGTACATGTACATGTACTTTTTATGGTAACCAATATACTCTGATTTTGTTCTCTGTCTATGCTTCTAAGGCCCTATCCAAAATATTTTCTGGCCTCTTTTGCCCTTGTCTTGGCCTTGGTGCCCCATCCAAAGATTCCCATAGACTTTAAAAGACTTTCCAATGAGAAGTGCCTCTTCCAAAATGAAGCTGGCCTTGCCCTCAATAAAGATGAGATCCCAGGCCTGCAATTCAAGGGGCATGGAGGCAATTGTCTCTGTTGCCTCCATGAAGCCCACGGCCTGGGACTCTGTGTCTTTCAGAGAGTTTTTACACCTGTACATATGTACATTAAGTGATTTTAAATTAAATTAGAGGATGTCGTCCAAAAAGGAAATAAGCTCTGGAAATCGAGCCATCATATCCTTGATTAGTAAAGTCCTGTCATGTTAGTTTTTTTTGTAAATTTTATAAAACATTATGTTCACTAATTAAACAAGTGGTTAAAGGAACATTACAGAATTGGTTTTGGCTGACAAAACAGTTGCTGGCAGTGGAAGCACTTTATGTAATCCACCATATACATAAACTGACAAACCAGTAGAAGTTTGAGATCGATCGGCCATCTGGGTCACGAGAAAATAGTGAAAAACCGATTTCACATTTGCATGAAATCATATAGATTCAACAAATGAATAAAACGCTCACCGAGCGATAAACTCCAATCGGAAAATTAGTTTATTAATTTCTCATCAAATATGGCATTTCAGACAGAAATATTTCAAGGGATGTTTTCTACTATCATCATCATTAGACCGTGTAAGTTTTATGTAAATCTGTGATAAAAAAATATAAGTTTTTTTCTTACCAATTCTGTAATGTTCCTTTAAACATATTTGTTCACACACTGTGTGAATAATAGTCATAATAATAGTGTGCATTTTTCTATAGCGTTTTATAACACCTAGGGGCGTCTCAAAGCGCTCATTATTTCTTTCTACAAGGTACATACGGAGCTATGTTCGAAAAATAAGACCCATTTGTATACATAGCATTGTTTACAAGATGCTGTGACGCAATCTGCAGCCAACCATACCCCCCCCCTCAAAAAAAACGGGGCAAACCCCTTCTCTTAACGAGACATGTACTGGGTTCTCTTTCACGCAAACAGGATCTACGTCTCTGCACCCCAAGCGAAGGACAAAGCAAATTAATGCTCTAGTATTTTGGTTAAAAGGAGGCAAGTGTCAAGACCTGGACTCGAACCCCACACTCTGCTGATCAGAAACACCAGAGCTTGAGGTCGGTGTGCTAGACTGCTTGGCCACGACACGCCACAAACAATGTGATACCCAAAGCTATGATTTGTTGATTGGAAAAACACTCAATCAAAAGGACATATTTCAGGCTATGATATCTGATCGAGGAATATTATTGGTTTGATTTGTCGTGTTCAACCATATGTGACCCGATCGGTCGAATTGAGGTATATATCAACCCCTTAATTAATAAAATTGAGTTGTGCATACCGTGTTAACAAGTAACTCACTGGCTTTCCAGCAATACCATTATTATTTCCGTAGCTTATTCCAGTCTGAAGTTATCGGGAAATAAAGAAAGTCTCTAGACAAGGCCACTTCAATTTTTTACGACGTGTTTGTTTAAGATACTCGTTTTTAATTAACTTTGAAGAGAATTAGTTGCGTACAAACATGCTCAAGAAAAACGTACTTTTTATGGAATTATTCATCTTTTCAATTAAAGGTAAAACGTCGACAAGAAAAATCAAGTTTTATTTAACCTAATACCACCGAAATCGCGGAATCGTTTTTTGTAGTGTTTTTTCATGATTTTCGAATGTGACCAACTTTGGTATGGCGAATTACACGCAATACGTCCTGTCTGACACATTCCTCATTTCGACCGATCAGGTCACATATACCCACATATGTACAGAAAAAAGGGTAAAATTACAATTAAGGCACCCCAAAAATAATAAAATAAATAAATAAATATAAAAAAATAACAAAAATACAAAAAAAAGATTCTCCTGCAGGCTTTTTTAGAGAAAGAGGCCCTTTTTTCCTATATTTCTTATATAAGATGTTGGAATTTTTTCCCCTCAAAATGTCAAGAGTCTTTTTAAAAATTGTTGGTACTATTTCTTCATCAAACAAAAAAAGTTTTGTAAATGTCTTCTACGCTAAATTTGACGTTTTCTAAGGTGATTTTATTTTTATTTTTTTTAACAATTATTAGAAAACAATTATTTTTTATTTTGGGGGTCTATATACATTTATTTGGCCTACATGTAGGTCCCACCATGGAGAAATAGTCCCATACCCATGGACTGTGATTTTTCATCACATGGTTCTTTGGGGAATGTTTAGCCAGAGTTGTGTAATTTCACAGTAAAATTCCTAGCATTCTCAGACAAAATATTTTGTCCGATAAATAACACTTTAATGAAAAATCGTACTGCATAAAAAATATAAAAAATATATGACCAAAACTGTTCCAAACTATTGTACAGTGTTCATCTTTGGGTAGTAAATGTAAACATTATACATTGAACACTTTTGCACAATTTTTATTGAATGTGCCATTGTGCAGACACAACAATACCACATCCTCTATAAACATGTAGTAGGCAACAGTACACATAATGCCAGTAAAAAATGAACCTTCCTATTTTACCAAGTGTTTTGTTCATCTTACCAAATGTACAAATGAACAGAAGCTTTCCAAGGGGGTTTAAATAACATCACATTTATATTAGCCATGCAGACTGCCTGCTAAATTGCTTCATGAGTGTGTGTAAAATGTACAACACAGTAATGTCCTGCACAAATACTACAAGTAGTCTCTGTAAGGCAGTACCCAACCAAGTGTTTCTTCAGTCCCACCCAACATGCACTGTAAGGGAACGACACACACAGCATGGATCCCTCATCCACAGCCAAGCTCTAGGATTCTCACTACTCCCATCGATCGGTAGTATTTAAAGGGGTACCCGTAGTAGTCTTCCATACCGTCTTGAATGAGAGTAACTGTTAACAGTTTGTATTTATAAGCACATCGTTTTGTACTGTGGCCAAAACAAGGTTGGACAGTTTGTATTAGTAGCACATCGTTTTGTACTGTGACCAAAACAAGGTTGGACAGTTTGTATTAGTACATGTAGCACACCGTTTTGTACTGTGACCAAAACAAGGTTGGACAGTTTGTATTAGTAGCACATTGTTTTGTAATGTGGCCAAAACAAGGTTGGACAGGTTGTATTAGTACATGTAGCACACCGTTTTGTACTGTGGCCAAAACAAGGTTGGACAGTTTGTATTAGTACTAGTAGCACATCGTTTTGTACTGTGACCAAAACAAGGTTGGACAGTTTGTATTAGTAGCACATATCGTTTTGTACTGTGGCCAAAACAAGGTTGGACAGTTTGTATTAGTACTAGTAGCACATCGTTTTGTACTGTGGCCAAAAAAAGGTTGGACAGTTTGTATTAGTAGCACAAATCGTTTTGTACTGTGACCAAAACAAGGTTGGACAGTTTGTATTAGTAGCGCATCGTTTTGTACTGTGGCCAAAACAAGGTTGGACAGTTTGTATTAGTAGCGCACCATTTTGTACTGTGGCCAAAACAAGGTTGGAACAATGGTACACAATCATGAAGAATGAAACTGTTTTTCAAAAAATGCGACTAACGACTTACACACATGTGACAAAAAGAGACCTTTCAAATCTTTACGGTTCATTGAAACAAATTTTGGAGGCATGAAACGTCTACCTGAACAGAAAGTCCAACATTAAAGTACAAAGACCTTTCAGAATCATTAGCTTTGAAGAAATAAAATAGTGCAAATGTTGTGTGTAAAAATGACAAATTTCTTAATTTGCTATTGATAATTTGTAAGCTGATTACAAAACATTTGTTTAAAAAAAAAAATACAGCAACACTTTTTTGTGAGAAAGTTTCAGAAGTGATGTTATTTTATGGTTATTTTGAATTTTAAACTAAGACATTTGATTTGATCAAGTTGCTGTAGGGGACGTGTACAGCGTACGAACGTACTTCTCCCAAAACCAACGTCCAGGCCAGAAACCTCACGCAGACAATGGAGGCAATTGCCACAATGCCTCCCAAGTCATCGCCTTGGTGCCCCTTAGGATATGCTCCAGTACAAACCAAATATATAATTTTCTTATTGAAGTGCCCTTTTCCCGAAGGAGAAATTGCCGTGTCCTTTTTCAAGACTGAAGTATCAGGCCTGAATGTTGTACCAACCCATCCATCCATTGATTGTAAATCACAATTGTGCGCGGCAAGAGCACCTCATCCCACTGCGGCCTACCCCCCCCCCCCTCCCCAAAATCCAAGCACAATCCTCAATCTCACAACCCTTTTCTCTTCAATGTATGTTTGTGTATACAGCGAACTCGTGCACCACCGCTCAACAGTAGCTCGGAATTTCCATCACGATAAGCAAACATAAAGATCAACTGGAGCATGAAACAATCCAGAAATTGTATTACAAGATAAACATAAATGCCACATTCTGTTCCAGAATTTTCCTCGTCTGCCAGAGGTTTTTTCATGCAGCTGCCCCAAATCTTTGGATTGATCTTCCTTATGACATTTGTCATGCTTGTTCACTTACTCAATTAAAAAACATCCCTCAATCGAACTGAGGCTCTGTTTCATAATTTCACGCAGTCTCATTTTTTTATGTAAAATAAACACTTTAAAGTTGCATGGCCCGATTTTCACAGAAATAATTTTTTTTCCCACTTTTCTCTGAACGAATGTTGACATATGCTGCAAAACGAAAACATACAAAACTTTGACATTTATATGCCACGAACAAGCACAAATACATGTCACATGCAAAATTGTTTGTACATTGCTGATGGCCATGATCTTACATGTATGTCAGGATTCCGACAATATTTCATTTTTAATTAACTACTATTTACCATTGACATATTTTTTTTATGCAATACCTTAAAATGAAAGCTTGTATCTTTCTTGAATCTATAAAACAAAATTGCTTTAAAAAAAATCACTATAATTTGGGGGTCGAATTGGCAAAAAATCTCTAATTGTGTCATCAAACTTTTGAATGTTATTTTTATTACTATCTTTCTTGTTATAAAACCAAGAAACCCTCATATGTCATGTACAATGTATGTGCCTTGCACTGTGACCTGTAAGCCTGAAGACACATTGTATCAGTTTTTAGGCATTGGAGGGAAAACCCACACAATCTGGTAGGGGCTGAATAACCCAATCCACATGGACAAAGCTCCTGTCACAAACTGGATTCGAACAGGGGTCCACAGAGGAACGGGGAAGAAACCAATGAGCTTGGCCTGAATGGATTTTTTTTATGCAGGGTGAATATTCTTACACATAATGTAGACCCTAACCAGAGAATGAAACAGTAAATTATGTCAATCTTGTACAATATCAAGATGCTTGGGAAAAAAATAAATAAAGAGTAGTGTACTCAATTTTGTTTTCTCACCGTTATTGCAAATTATAGGTTCATTTAAGGTACACATGTAAGCCAAAAAATTAAATCATTTAAATGCTGACTACACTTAGCACTTAGTGAGTAGGCATGGCTGTTTTGCTGTTTGACTACATTGTATAATGTGCATTTAACTTTAAGATGTCAAAAAAAAAACATGTTTTCAAAATTATAGAAAATGAATTCGGTGATAATACTGAGACTCAAATGCCTGATAAAGGATGCTTTAAAAAAATACAAGCACAACTTGAGAATGGCCCGATGTTTCGACCCAAGCAGCGTTTTTCTCAAACGCTAAAACGCACTAATAGACCCAGGCATCATGCACTCTGTGTGAACTCTGATGGCAGTAGGGGGAACACGGGCCAAGTAAATCGCAGGAAATGAAATTACTCGGTGAAAAAAAAATGATGAAAATATAACAACCCTGATTCAGCTCACAATAATTTAAAATTGACAGGATCCTGATTGGTCGACCCATAGCAACAAGAGGTGTGATATAAACCTATCACATGGCCCATAACACACTCTGCGTATTGCGCTGTTCCAACTTCGCGTATTGCACTGTTCTAACTCCACGTATTGTGCTGTTATATTTTCAGGTATAATACAAATCCTACAGCTCTGTTCCAACATGGCGTATTGTTTTAAGCTGCGCGTTAAGTTTGCTTGAAGATAAATTCTTCTGCCTCGTTGGATATGGGATGCGGAAGCCCTATATTCCCCTCGCGCTTGTGGGATAACTAATCCATGCATCATTTTATAAATTTTGTTTGTAATAAGTGACCATGTTTAGTAATGCCATCCTTTTGTCACTTTAATTTGTCCTAAGAACCCTTTACAATATCTGCAAGATTATCTTGAGAGTTTAAACAAACTACAGCATTTTGGGGAAAATAGAAGAAAAATACTTAAGGGTAAATACAAACATTGATGATTCTACACGCATCTGTATGAAACATTAATGATTCTCAACGCATAGGCCCTACGTGTGCGTATGACATAATGTACAAGTAAAATGTCTCTCAAACATGTCTAAGTTTCTCACAGGTCGTGGGTCAATGCCTAAACTTATCTCCAGCTGTAAATTATGTTAACCGCATCTGGAAATTGTGCTCTTACGAGAGCAAGTGAGTACTGACGACTGGTAGAAGAGGCTAACAATGCATGGGCATCCATACAGACAGGGTTTGGGCTATCTTTTTTTTTAGACATTCAGCATTTTCCAAATTCTTCAGATTTAAATTCAACACATCATAAAAACAGATTTTGAGGGTAAACAATTGAAAAGTCAGACTTCCTATTTAGATATCACAAAATTTTCATCTCTGAAAAATGAGAAACTCCAAAAGACTGCCACGGTCAAAACGATGGACCACCAACATTTTTTGAAGATTTGCATTCACACCACAGGCCATTTTGGTTGGTAAGCATTAACCCTAAAGAGCCCAAGTCCTACAATATCTTCGTTGCCAAAGTGCAGGATTGCGAAGGATTTGGGCTATTAGGGATCTGCAACACAGGAGGATTTCGAAGGGTTTGGGCTAAAATGAGTTTTTGTTAGGGTAGGATTTCGCAGGACTTGGGCAATTGGACTGTTTTTACATAGGAGGATTTTGAAGGTTTTAGGTATCATGCAGCTTAGCCAAAATAGGATTCTGAAGGTTTTGGGCTTTTTTGACCTTTTTTTACTCCCTAACTTCTGTCTCAAAAGGATTTTGAAGGATTTGGGCTAATATGTATACTAACAATAAGTTGAAGGATATCAAAGGATTTGGGCACTTTAGATTTATGACAACTTTAACCTGAAGGATATCGAAGGATTTGGGCAGTATGTCTACCCAAGGGTCTAGTCTGTTAGGGTTAAGCAAAAAGTTTAAGTGTCACACAAAAACAGCTTTAATATGCTAGGCATGTACATGTAAGGGAGCAGTACTTTTGTAATAGTTGACTAGCCCAGAGGGGATTTTGGCAGGGGTGTGAAACTGCCAGGAGTGAGAGTTGTTAAACAGTATTCTCTTGGTGTTAGGATGAAGCTCGAACCTGAATGTTCAGGATGTCCTACTATACAGTATTTCAGAGAATTACAGACTTTTTGCATCACCACAAAAATAAATCACACAGATTTGATCATAACAAGAGACAAGTCTCTCGCCTTTTCGATGGGGAATTCACTTCTTTAAGAAAAAAAATCTGTAAGCTAAGGGAAGATCAATGAAAAATCATGAAATCAGGAAAAATCCTGGTACTTCATCTAGGCCTGAATAGCACAAACATGAAAACTCCTGATAAACTGGGTGGCAGTTTCCACTTGGTCAAGAGATGATACCCTCCTGAACTTTCAGGGTAAATTTTAACTGGATTTAGATGGCCACAAAAACCTGGAGGTTCGGACACAGAGAAGACTTTGTCTCACTTCCCTTTGTTGTGAGATTAGAAGATTCTCACAGGTGAGATTTAAATTACAGAACAGACGACATTTTCTGTTCTGTGCCAGATCCTTCAAGGGACTCTGTGTACATGTAGCTTACAATAAGAAAGGGTCCTAGTAGGGTATTTTCTGCCTGGATCACCATGTTATCATGCCTTGAAGGACAAAATGCCATTAGCAACAACCGCAGCCACACCCTTGGTTAGCCTCACCCCATGCCCATCATGGCTGTGTACTATGTGAGTACAGTGTATATACTTTCAATTCCATTAAACTTGTGCTAAGCCATGGGAAAGATTTGTAATGAAATTGGGTAAGTGAATGTGCCCTAAAGAACAATGTCGGTTTCAGCAATCCCATGGGTACGAGTAATGAAGTATGGGGGCTACATGAATTGAATACCTGTGGAATGTTGTCAAGATCCAACTCAGACAATGTAGCAGACACTTTGGCAGCCGTTAGTATCTGGGGATGAATAGAGACAAAAACAATATAGTGAACAAACAAAAAATATCTCAAGACTAAGCTTTAAAAAAAAAAATAAAAAAAATAAAATAAAACTTCAAAATCACCCTTGAATTATTTGACATACAACCTGTAGATAAACTCCGACTGACTAAAAACACATGCGGGCACTACGCCAGTGACCTTTAACCAGTCAGTGACCTTTAACCAGATGTGCAAAATACATGACCTACATACAATGTAGATTGTAAACAATGGTCGAAGAGAAGCACAGCAAATAAAAGTACACCATGTAAGAAAAACAATGCAAGCAAAGGGACGCAATTTTCTGAGTTCTGTATACCACCATGACACTCATGTCACAAGTACTATGCACACACTTCCGTGTGTCATGTGATGATGGCCGGGTCAATGCGTTTGCACTTGACTTTTTGGCTCTGCTAGTTTGATCAGGTTACTTTACCTGGGCAGAAGGTGGCCAGTTAAACTACCAGTTGGACTCGGATAAGTTACCCAGGTGAAATTTTCCTGGGCTATTCGCACTGGACTTAAAATTGTCAAGTTACCCATTTACTTGTTTAGTTCACCCCCAAAAGGCTGATACGAACATGGCTTAAGTGAACATTTTTTGTCCAGTAAAGGTTCAGAGCTAAAAGACCTGTGGTCTAGTGGAAACTTACGTGAAATTCAAGCCCTGGGTATTTAATAAGAAATAAGAAGAAACTTTTGGTTAGATATTCAACTCTTAATTATTATGCTTTAACTTGTAAGTATAATGTTCAGTACATACATAGTATTATGAGCATTTATGTTTAATGCACATGTACATGTAGTACACAGTGTTCTACAACTTTGAAAATTAAAGGTGCTTGGGGGAACCAATGTGAGCACAAACTCTCAATTAAATGCATTAACTTGAAAAGAGGGTGAAAAAACACGTGGTGGACGGATTCTAAACCTTGGCGGAACTTCTTAACCAGGGCGGGTGCCACAGAAAGCTTGGTGGTATGCCAACCTTGTTTACAATGTTGGAGAACACTGGTACATATACAACGTATTGTACACTTTCAGAGTAATTTGTAGTGCACAAGTTATTACAGTCAACCTTTGTTACAAATAGCACATTATAAAGAGGTAACTGTTTACGAAGAGTACATTCTGAAGTCCCGAATCTCATTTCTGCTTTGTGTTTCTTTGTGTTGCTGTCCTCTTATAACAACGTTCCTATTAGTATTAATATAAAGATGTAATTTGGCCAGTCCTAGCGACCTTGTTATAACGGGAGTCGACTGTATTATGATGATGAGAAGAATATACTTCAGAATGTCAATAAAGAAGTCAAACTCTTTTACTTGTACATGTAGATCACTCTTTGCCTGACATTCAACATTTTGTAGAGTGGCAGTATACTGACTGAATAAATTCAGGGTTTACCAACAGCTTTTTCACTTAGTCCATAATTCATATTAAAAAGGTGCTTTTCAAAAATTCAACAAAAAAAATTAAAATTAAACTAGCCAGCCAGACCACTTGCAGAGAATTTCGACTGGCCCTCGCCTCAGGTATTTTAACTGGCTTTTGGCCAGGGGATCACTGCTAAGTAGGCCTACTGTTAGAGTTAAGGAAGACACTGAAATTACCTGTACATTACACTGTAATGTACATGGACGTCTAAGTAGCACAAGGGAATCTGGTCATCTTGTTGACTTCCTGTTTTTAATCTGGACACCCGACTTAATCTTTCATTTACATACACACATAAAGTACACAAATGTATGTATGTGTACCTGTACAAACAAAGCTCAAATCACCCACTGGACTACTGGCCAGAGTCCAGTAATTTTAGCCCTGGGCCAGTAATTCCTCAATCAAAAAAGCCCAGCAGTCTGGTGATTTTTCCAAACACGCTAGTTTAAAGATTTACTAACAAACCTCCTCTTAATTTAAAGTTCAGAGTGTTAAATGTCAAATAAAAATTGTTTCAATGCACAAAAATCTGCAAATTTTAGCAAAATCAGACTGCCAAGGTTGTGTACGGTGGCACAACTGTGCACAGAACTAACTGTGTACTGTGTACATATGCATTCCCTCATGGTATCATATTGCAGGCTGGCATAGTTTATCTATCATTCAAAACCACAGTGAATGGTATTGAATGGTCAGACAGCAAGAGGGTTAATGAAGATACAATATGCACTTGTTTAACTGAGTATAATTACATTTGATTTGAACAGAAAAAAAACCTCCAAGTCACACTTGATACTTCACGGAGGCAACAGAGGCAACTGCCTCCTTACCATGCCCCTGGTCATTGCCTTGGTGCCCTTTGAAATGTTCCAGTACAATTTTGTATTTCCTCAGGCATATAGTCACAGAGGTGCCCAAAAAGGAAAAACTGCCATGCTCTCACAGATAAGAAGTATATCAGGCCTGCACAATATTGACAAGGGGGGATGTTTGGAACACTATCAACTGTTGATAATCATATCATCATGTCATTTTGTGAAGAATTAGCATGATTGCACATTAACAAACTGGCTTCCAAAGCCATCTAAATGCATCAGAGCAGGACTGCAGATTCTCTACAAAATTACACAAAAATCGCAGCGGAGCAACTTTATCTCTCCTTCACCACAATTATGAAATGAGACTACAGTGTACATGTATGTGAAGATTGTGGGCAAAATTTAGGAGTAGCTGTTTATTTTTGTTACATAGTTCAAAACTCAGTAGAGTGGGCCAAGAATCTGCTAAGGGAGTCCAGGGTCTTGGAATTACTTGTGGCATGGAGTAGTACCTCCCTTTAGTTACAGATATTGCCAGCACTGAAATGCTATTATTTAAGCCGGCAAATCTTGTTGTAGCTCACCCTCTTTGAAGTGTACTAAGTACATGTAGCCAACATATAACATTAAATTGCAGGGCTCCTTGACCATTGTTTGGGCTAGCTCAGTGGAATGCCTTCCGCTTATTAACCAATCCATTATGCTCCACTATGTCCATGTTTAAGTTCCCACTACTGTACTGTCAGGTTTTGGGTTTTTGTTGTTGTGTAATAGTTGTTGTGTGGTGTTTTTTTTAGGGGGGAGGGGGTTCAGCACAAAAAGATGATGAGATGATTCTTTATTATTAAAAGTTTACTCAAACTTAAATGGATATTATCACCTTTTGTTTTTCTGATTTGTGGCTCCTGAGGTTTTTTTTTTGACAGGAAATGCATGTATATTATAAAGTCAAGCATTTTTTAAATGGTCTAAATTAAATAAGTAAGTCCCCAAAAGGCCAAACAGTCACTGCATATTGTGTTCAGTGTCGAGTGTCGGCACAATATATAGTACACTGGCACTGCCTTTATTAATGAAACATGCTAACATAAATAAGTCTGGGACATCTTGGGTTTTCTAGGTGCACCAACTTACTGGCATTCAATTTCAAATAAAAGTGCATTAAAATGTGTTTAAACATTTAATACAGTTAGTTGTTTCTAGTACTTTATTGTACCATGATAGTGCATACAATAATGTAACAACATCCTGATCACCTATTCCTGCTTGCTTTTGTTGCCGACTGGGTTTGCCACCAACACCACCACCACCCCGTTTATTCCGTCTCCGTTTACTCCTCTTCATATCTGATGCGCTCATGATGATGGTCAGATGTGCCACTTTTGGTATCAGGCAGTCATTTGAATATAATTATTGGGTATCCGAAAGAATTCAGCATAAATCTAGATCAATTTTACACCGCTGTTCAGGCCAGTTTAACACTGAACCTTACTCAATCCAATATGGCGACTGCCCATCGAATTGTTTTTTAGCTAAATAGTAAAACTTTCATCTCAATCAAGCATAACAAAATCATGGAAAGTCAGTTCCATGTAATATACTTTTCTTCAAAAGACTTTGGACGAAATTAAAGTGAGAAATCTGTAATAAAAAAAATATTTTGAACGAGCCTTTTACTGACGTCAATATGTGGAGTAAAGACTCCAACAACCGAACATTCCGAAATTTAACTAAACTGTAGTAACCACAATGATGATTGGGCTTGCGTTAAAGGAGCAGACAAAGTTGGCGTAACGGAAATCAAAGTTTAGCAATAAAATCGCTCAGATAATTAGTATATAAACTAGATCCAGGCTTTAAATCAATTTGTATGCTTCCCATCTCTCGCCACTGAAAGTTTTGATTTTGTAATTCATGTCCAATTCACGCCTAGGTAATTTTTTTTACTACAGCAAGTGCATTGAGCCCTTCCTGATCATCGGCTCTGTCAGGCCCCCTTTTTTTTTACCAGCACGGTATAAATCAGCCCATAGTAATTTTAAAATACTCCCTGGCTGAATGCATAGTCAGCGGGCTCCAAAAAACCTCACAAGCTTTGCTTCTTTGCCCTCTGCAGTATCACTCATTTTCAATACAATATGTATGCCAACTTATTTTTTTTTTTTTTTTTTTAAAGCTTAATTGTAATTGTTATATCTTTTTCATTTTCCAATTATATTTTAATTGATATTTGATATTTGTGGAAAATAAATGTGAAGTCTGTGTTGAAGAGTTTTGTAGTCTGAAAACATAGAAGGTAGACGTCTTCGTCCCTCCATGAGCTGACCGTCACATCTCAAATAATACCCGAAACAGCGCCCTCTGTGATGTTTGTGATGATGACCAACGCGTCACTTTGGGGGGGGGGGGCTCAACATTCAATAGGTCTACAACGATGAGTGCTAGTGATGATCATGGCGACAGTCCCCCTTTAAATCCTACTTGGTTATAAGAGCGGAAAAGGGTTCAGTATTGTTTCGGTAACGTCCGATACTTTTATGGTCCAAGTCGTGGCGTGTCGTGGCCGAACGGATAAGAGCACGGACTCAAGCTCTGGTGTTTCTGTACAGCAGAGTGTGGGTTCGAGTCCCAGTCGTGACACTTGTTATTGCTGCGTCCTTTGGATGGGACATAAAGCCGTTGGTCCCGTGTGTTGTGTAATGCACGTAAAAGAACCCAGTGCACTTATTGAAAAGAGAAGGGGTTCGCCCCGGTGTTCCTGGTTTGATTGGCATCAGATTGCGCCACCGCACCTTGTAAACCATTACATCATTGTGCTATAAAGGAATAGGTCTCAAACTTCAAAAAGTAGATCCACATATATACCTTGTAGGAAAATACTGACTGTTGAAGCGCCTTGAGCGTCACTGAGTGACGGATATGAGCGCTATATAAGAAGCCACTATTATTAAGTCATGTTGAAGATTAATAGTAGCTGGCCTTGAACTTGAAGTCACCTCATTTCAAAGATTTCCCTACCATGATCGGGAAGAGTGTGGGGGGTGGACGACCGTCGGGAATGGGTCAGAGCCCCTTTTCGTAAGAGTGTCTTGAGGGAATCGAACGCGAGGGGGAGGGGAGGACTTTGCGTATAAGGGGGGGGGGGCTTGTTCCTTAGGCAATAATGCAGTTGGACTATGGTTGGACAATGTAAAATAAACAATCGATTGTTCATGCACCCAATACCAACCCCACACACCCGCTCTTTGGGCATTCTACCTCCATGCTTTGGGTAACATTCGGAGGAGAGCCTCAGTCATTTATACCCGTAGACAACACTTTCGCCTGGCCAGACTTGAGTCACTCCATGAAAAATAAATTCTTGCAAACTTTGCTTAGAGGAAAATTACAGAATTGGTAAGAAAAAAACTTGTAAAATATACTTTTGATCACAGATTTACATAAAACGTACATGGTCTAATGATGATGATAGTAGAAAACATCCCTTGAAATATTTCTGTCTGAAATGCCATATTTGATGAGAAATGAATAAACTAATTTTCCGATTGGAGTTTATCGCTCAGTGAGCGTTTTATTCATTTGTTGAATCTATATGATTTCGGTTTTTCACTATTTTCTCGTGACCCAGATGGCCGATCGATTTCGAACTTCTACAGGTTTGTCAGTTTATGTATATGGTGGATTACATAAAGTGCTTACACTGCCAGCAACTTTGTTAGCAAAAACCAATTCTGTAATGTTTCCTTTAAAATCTCGATGTGCTGTTTCAAAAATACCCGTATGTTTCTTTTGAAAAAATCAAAGTCCTCAGCAGTGCGCATAAAATTATGTTTCATGATCAGAGACGGACTTCGGAAGCTTGGTAATTCCGATGCACACAGTTTCGAAAAAGGGCTCCTATGTGGAAACATTGAAAGGGCGTTTTGCGAATCACATGTTTTAGGCTCTGAGAAATACTGAAAGTCCTGTTTCGAATATTTCCACTGATTTTCCTTCCTCCATGCACAAAGCTAGGTTTTATGAAGAAACTCAAGTTCATGATGAGGATATGAAACCGATTCGCGTGGTGGTGGTACGGTCATCTCAAAATGTGTTGATCGTAGTTAGGAAGGAAATTATTTGAAGTTGCATGCACAAGACCAAACATTGACAAACACCATGGAGTCATTTACCTGCGAAGTGATTACAGACAAATTAGAACGTGTGCAGTGCGTTATGGGCGGACGCACCCCGAAGGTTTAGGTCGATAAGTAAATGACTGTGTAGTTTCAGTCACATTTTATACATAGTCATGTTTTGTAGCTCCTCAAAGTAAAAAGTTAATGTTATTATTAGCATTCCAGCGAAATAGTGGGAAATACATCTGTAAAACAGCTCCTTTAAAGAAACGCAATGCGCAAGAATCATCCTTTGAGTCGATACGATTTAGTAGTAAAGTGTCACCTTTATTTGGAAATCGTCTGCACACAGCTGAGACGGCTTTTTAACAACAGCTTTTGGTAATTTATTTTACACAAAATTAACACATACATTCTAAATTTGTATCCGTATGGTTTATCCCCGTTTCATATTTAGATTATACGGGAGGTATCCGTTTTAGTCTAGCTCAAGGACAAGGCATTGCCATCGCATGACAACCAGGAAAATGACCGTTTTTGTGTAGCCCACGTACAGAAACGTACCTGACTGACTACACTGTGCCCATCATATCTGTGTGGCGAAGGATGGACCCTGCTGCTGGCTCACGCCTACTCTTGTCGTAGCCCGCCGGCGGCGTACATTGTCTTGTATGAAGTGGTATGGGCTAGAACTACGTACTTGTAAACACCACTTCTCAACTTGCCCTGTACTGTATGCGTGTGGGCATAAAAACTGTGCAACGTACTTGCTCGCTAATGCTCACCATATATAGTCATATTTCTTCCTTTTTTTAGATGAAAATAATATATTTTGAAATTGTGTTGATTATTTTCTAGTGTGTTAATGTAATTTCATTTGACCATTTAAACTGGTTGCAAATGCAATCGCTACCGTAAATACTATAGTCAGAAAGATTATAGTCATAAAAATCTGGGCTATTCTTATAATTAGTACAGTCGTCAGGTCGTTTGACCAGTTCTGGATCACTTTTTGAATACATGCTGTTCTGTGTTGCAATCTCTTTGACATCTTCAAAAAAAAGTTGACTAGTTTACCTAAACATGTCATAAAACTCACCAAGTATCCACTGACCCAAAAAGATTAATACTTTTGAAGAGGCTTTGTGAAAAGTATCGTCACCTGTTTGACCATTTCGGGATCGGTTGATTCTATTCTGAATCAGTAGCGTGCCCTCTATTGCAAACCCATACTCCCATTCATATAACTGTCTCTCAAGGACAAACTTCAAAAGTGTGTTGGCATGGAGGTGGACTTCCTTCCTCCAGTGAATGTCACTGTAAGTGTCTTCAACAGCAGTGCAAAAACACAGCGACAAGAACACAAAACAAGTTTATTCAAACATTTTCAAATAGCACCCACATTTATGTATTGACCCCTTGCACCAACGGCACACATGGCCACTACTAGTATCTGCCACACTCACCAATTTGGGAGTCAAATTGCATTCATGAACAAATATTAAAGCATGTATACACTACATCGCCTTAAACGCGCACTGCACTGTATAGCACACAGGCACATTTTGATGATGACATCCTTAGGAGAATTGGGTCATTACCAAGGCTAGTGCTACATGTATAGCTACGTACATGTACATGCTGAAGGACAATGGCCTTCAAGCTCACCAAACATGTTATGGCCATTCTCTTTGAAGACGAATTGTTTGAAAATGAAGATACTTCTGAATCATGATTAGAAATAGAAGTCTTATAGTTAGAATGGTTTTATAGTTTGTTGTATTTTTGGCCTGGTTGGTATCGGTCCAAAATGCTTAATTTCTTTTTACCTTGCAGGGTAAGAGAATTAAAATCACTTTCACAAATGTTTTCTCAGAGATTTATAACAGCTTTCCAGATCATGATGTAATAATTTCTTATGACTATTGTTTGCATGGAAGAAAAGGTTTAATTTAAAATCAATTTTAAAAGCAATATTTTATTTCCTTTTCTCTTTTTTTTTTAAACAGATAATTCCTCAAATAAACATGATGCGGCGAAGGAGAAGTTCTTCTGACGATGTACAAATTATAGATGGTGAGTAAAAATGGTGGAAGCACATGAAGCAGCATAGTGTGAGCCAGAGGGGTGTCTGGGTGTCTTTTGGACACCCTGGTTTATATTTCGACACCCTGTTTCATCTGTCATTTATATGTATTGTAAGTGAACGATTTGGACACCCGGTTTTTAAATTTCCATCAAATTTGGACACCCTGTTACCAAATCCTGGCTAAAACCTTGTATAGCAGACAAAATTTATTGCTGATTACAATATGTCACAGTTGAATGGATTTAGCCAAATGAACAGCTTAGGCTGAACAAATACATGTTTCCTATTACACTTACAAAATTGGGTGGTAGGTGGGTTAAATCTTCTTCTTTTTCTTTTTCTTTTAAATTTGTTTAGCCTAAAATATTAGGGTGGGCTGATAGCTCAATTTTTTTGCACACTCATTTGTAATAGTTTACGAGTGACAAAGTTTGGTTTAAAACTACATGTTGACACTTTCCATCAGCCCTGTTTATTCACTGGTTGAGTGGTTTGAGACTGCAGTGCCAACCAACTTCAGAAATACTTGGTCATTCAAGTTAGGCTTTGGGTCAGCACCGTAAGTTTGTTTTTTAATAAAAAGATGAACTGTAGGTTGTGCGTGATTTTCTTTAATGATCGGGTAATAGAAACACAACAATTTTTTTTAGTTTGGCCTTAGGTTTGACTTTGAAGCATGTACACAATGTACCGTGCCAATATAGGGGCAGAGGGTACCTCCCCTACTAATATTCCTATACTTGGTAACACACCTACATGATTTTTCCTCTTGTACAGTCTTGTAAATACCCCCTAACATTCTCTGAAGATTTCCTGAGATTCTGAGTACACAATGAAGACACAAAATAGAAGGGGGGTACCACCATGCCCCACATTGAGCTCCAAATGTTGAAGCAACTCATACCAATGTCCAAAGTTATGAGTTTTGAGTGTTTGATTCTTGTAGATTTTGCAGATTTCTAGGCAAATACTATACAAAAGTTTTCTAGACCCCTAATTGTGATTCTTTATGGTATGTACTTTTGATTATATCAGAAGAAAATCTTGTTAATTTTTTATATATAGTTTAGCTTAAAAAAAGTATTGTAAGAATATCACCAGAAATCAAAGATAAATGTGTACTATATTGTGTAGAAGATGTCACAACCACACACACACACACTATACACAAGTGTGTAATGGCCTCCAATCGTGGACCCTCCTTTGTCCAACTCTTTGTCCTGACAAATGATGACCCCATTGTTTTCCTTTGTGTTAGCAATAGTGGGACTAATGTCCCTTTGTTTTAAGTCCATAATTTGAATGTCCAAGTACACACAAGTGTGTAAACACCTGCAATCGGGGACCTCCTGTTGTCCCTCCTTTGTTTGTACTCTTCAGTTTTGGCCAAAAGGTCCCATTGGTTCTGTACACACTCTCCAACTGGGGACCTTTCCCAGACCGGGGACCCTATTGTCCTCTTTTGTTATGTAGGTCTGAATGTGTATACGTACCCACACACGAACACACAGGTCTGTGTTGCATACACTTTGTGGACATTTGTCTTTTGCATTTCAGACAACAACAAAAATCTTCAACACTGGTGAAAACACTGTGTGGGCGTGTGTCAGTCCACATACTGTTTCAAGTCCCTACCTTGTGTGGACCTCTTTTGTTCTTAAGTCCACACTTTGGTCCCCTCTTTGTATGTAATGCTTGAACAATAAATTAAGGATTTCTCTTTGTTCTCAGGTACTGTTTGTACTTTTAGCTTCTTTTAATGACTTTCCCATTAGTTTTGTGTTTAAAATCAAACCGAGGATGTCCTCTGTCTTTCAAACCACTGGGATCACTTTTGTTCTCAGTGTTCATGGGTAAACACGCGCACACATGTCCATCTAGTAAATTGAGGACTTCTCTTTGTTCTCTTCACTGCTTGGGTGTGAAAAAGAAATTGTGACATCTCCATTGGTTTTGAACAGAGGACATCCTTGTGCTGTCAAACTAGCTTATCTCTTTTGTTAAAATCCTAAATGTCACTTTGTCAAAAGGTAGACACGCTTGTTTGAGTTACATTGTCATACCATGGATGTTCCATTGTTATCATGGAGCTAAAAAAAAGCCATTCTTAAAAACGTGGCAATCCCTTAAATAATCTACTTCAATTTGAGACAGAAAAACACATTATAAAGTAAATTCTCGTGGCTTGTGTGGGTCTTTACTCAAGTACACAGATTGTCGCAAGATTCTGTAAAGAGCGGACATCTTTTGTCTCTAGGTCTACACTTGGCATCACTGGTATTGTTATACCCTGTCTTGAATGCTGTATTTTCATTGGCGCAGAACGATCACATGAGCAACAAATATCCATGTACCACTCTCCTCTCACGCACGCACGCATCGTACAACTTTCTGTGCAGCAAAGGACTGAGATTATCATCGTTTCGATGAAATTGGAGTCCTTCAGATGAGGAAAATATTACTAAGAATTCAAGACAGAGGTATAACATAATGATGAATACCCACAATTCTCATACATTCTCATACCCACATTTTATGACAGGTACATGGATTATGAGATCCATGGTACAGTACACTATTCTTACAATGAGGTTATGATCCGCCCCAACTATAGACTCAGCCTACATGTACATGAAACCTACAGTTAAATGTAGGCCTGGATAAACTATAGTGTAATAAGGGTTTACAAGGTGGTGTAATCTGCAGCCAACCATGCCAGAAACACTAGGGTAGACCCCTCTTTTTTAGTGACATGTACACTGGGTTCGTTGACGTGCATTACACAACACACTGGACATCTGTAGGGACAGAGCAAATAAGTGGCTTGCTCAAGATGCAATGCCATGTACACATTACTTTCACGACAAGGTAAATGTTCCAGCTCAACTGTAGAATCAGCCTACATGTAGGCCCGCACACACCAGGGCTCGAATTTTACACTGGACCGCTGGCCCAAGGCCAGTAATTTCAGGACCGGGCCAGTAAACTCAAGAAGGGACAAGTCCGGCGGTCTTGTGTTTTTCAATTAAATATCTTTCTTCTTTTTTTTAAGATGTTCAAATGTTGAGTTTGAGTCTCACAAATATCTTTCAATTCTGCTGAGTACCACCCATAAAACAGTTGAGATAAATCTTCTCTTAGTGTTTGTTCAATTGAAACAGTTTGTTTGATGAAACTTTTCGCATTTTGATTCTGGTCTTGTAAACATTCTGAGCAACAAGGCCTGTGGTCTTGTGGATTTTTTCCCCAAATTTGAGCCCTGCACACACATGTAGTGTTAGCTAGAGGGGTGTCTGGGTGTCTTTTGGACACCCTGTTTTTAATTTGGACACATGTACGTATGTATTGTAAGTTAACAATTTGGACACCCAGTTTAAAATTTTCCAAGTTAATTTTGGACACCCTTTTATCAAACCCTGGCTAGAACCTTGCCCGGTCAAATTATAATTCCTCCATGTAGTATTTTGTGGCAATTCCATGCATGCATCACTTGTATCATTATCCACATGCCATTGTTATGCTGCCCTCTACTGGTTTAGCTGTGGAGTCATTGCATGGAGAAGAATGTAGGACAATGTTACAATGAGGAATAAGTTCCTAGATGCAGTAGCCCTAAGAAAAAGTGCTCAGCTTTCATCAACCTGGGTTTGCCCTTGACTTTTTTCAGTGGCTTGCCAGCAGGACCAGTTCGCTTGTCATTCATGTTTAATAGGGCTGTTTTTAAAAACTGAACTAGCCAGCCGGACCACTTGGAGAGATTTTTGACTTGTCCTCCTGGTGTTTTGAACTAGCATTGGACCAGCAGACCGCTGTTCAGGAAAAACGCTGAGAAGGCCTTGCAAAATAATCATTAAATGTAAACCATCATTTATGTTAACAAACCATCGATACTAGAACCCTGCCTTTTTGTCAAGTAAATACATGTAGCTCCACATTTTAAAATTGTTTTTCCTGTAATACTTCCCTTTTTTCATTTGAAAGTCTTTTTGCAGTGGGGGGGGGGGGGGCAGATGGGTTGACGTTGAGGGTGGGGGTGCCAAGACCCATGGAAATCCCCCTCCCCCTGGACCCTCCTCTTACACTCTCTGGTGGTAGAGTCCAATGTACTTTTACGGTTGTTTACTCTCTGATTGCAGACTCTCCCTCGTCGTTTGTTGATCTTACTCAAGAATCTCCAGCCGGCGCAGCCCCCGTAGGTCAAACAACCCGCTCGTCTCGTCTCCTGTCCTCGGCCGCCAATGAGATTGTTGACCTCACATGCACCGACACTCCGCCAGTCGTTCTCCAACCAGGTCGGTTATTTTTCTGTATTTATTTATCTTGTTCTCCTCCAAGAGTTTATGAGTCACGTTGAGGGCGAGAGAAAGATGGCTGAACCCAATTTTTCGGTGCTGGGTGCAATTTCATAAAGCTGTCTGTTAATCACACAAAACTGCTTAGCACAGAAAAATGTTGCTTAGCAGAAATAGTTACAGCAAAAATAAAACCCAAGTTATGTTTTATGTATTTTGAACTTCTATTTTATAGAATATTTATTCTTATTAATATCTACTTTTTGATTTGAAAAAAGTGCAATGATACAAATGTAAAACTTTTTCAGCAGGTGTTCTTTACTATTCTTGATTTTCATGTGTTAATTATGATACAATTTGTAAAATTTCCAATGTGACCAATGTAGTATCTTGCCTGCCAGGAAGTTCACTGGAATGCACAAGGTCACACCAGCTCTTAAAGATAGGGTCATTGTTTTGTTATGACCCCCAATTTGTTTTGGGTAATTTCTATTCAAAAGCTTACTTGTTATAAAGATGGTAATGGAGTAAGCATCCTGCGAAATGATTTCGTCTGAAATGCCCCTGTTGATTAGAAATCAAAAAAACATTTGAATCTGACAAAACGATTCATGCATGAATCGTCTCTCAGATTTCTGGGGGTCGGTGTGTCCGTTCGCGAATGCTGCAGCCAGAGATGTGGTTGGTATCTGCTGTCAGACGTTTGTATGAAAAAGCAATTCATTTTTTTTTGCTGTTTCTCGGCAAAATACTCAGCTCAAACTTTCTCCAATGACTTTATTGTATGTTTCTTTTTTTTTATTTTGCCTATAAATAAGCATCACGCTGACAAACGCCAAACAAAGACCCTACCTACATGTTGTTGTGTAAGTCTAGTAATTAAAGTACTGGGATCAAGTCGATACTATTTCTCCTGTTTCTTGACAAGCTAGTTGTGTTTTCTGTTACCTTTAGCTTTTACTCTTTTTTCTAAGTGTATTTTTGCAAAAAAAATATAAAAATAAAAATGAACCATCCTTACCACTCTTACGTCTTGTCTTTACTTTACTTTCTGTTTTTGGATGAGTCCAAGAATTTCTGTAGTTACGCACTATATGTGTATGTACATGGGTTTGTTCAGAAAGTTTAACCCTCCTGCAATGGTAATTAAGAGAGGATTTTTTGTTATAATGTTCAAGGGCATCTTCCAGGAGAATTCCTACAAGAGTCTTTATGTTGTTAGCCCCTGGGATAATTACATAATTTGAAAAACACGATAGATGTCGCAAGAGGACCTTTTTTTATGGACTTGCACTTTTTACTTCCCGATACCACCTGTCCCCCCCCCCCTTACCTTCTTCCTAGAGTCCGGCCCATCGTCACTTGATCCAACACCCCAATCAGCGGCCAAATATAACCCAGATACTGAGTGTAATCTTAACTGTCTATCTTCTCATCAATCATCCGCATGCCACTCATGCAGAACAAACTGAGATGAAAACATTCCAGGCATTTCTGTCTGGCCTTCTTGCTCTTTTCACTTGCTCTCGGGGCTCCCTGTCGAAAGGAGGAGTCGGTTTTTAACCGATTCCATTTGCAACCAAACAGCTGCCACCCGCGTTAATGAGTGTTTTGCTTACGCTTAAATTGATGTGTAATTTCATGAAATTGTCGCTATTCGTAATGGGTCATTGCTCCCTTGGATGTGCTAAGGGGGAGTGGCTGGTGATGTGAAAAGGGTGTCGTTTGAAAAAGCAGTTGATTGCATCTGATTCTTCAAATGTACAGTCTTTATACTCGTATTTATTTTTAGACTTGTAAAATATATCTTTATGTATGCTTCTTGTCGTTCATTTGTGACAGACTGAATACAGGTATTCTACATGTATTTGGTAAGATTTATTTGTATAAGTTATTCCCCATATTGGCTAGATGACAACTTTCTCCAATTGGAAAGTATTCAGACATCACTTATTCCTAAATTCACCAACATGAAACCAACTAAACGTTCCAATTGTCCCATATGCACAAGCGCCATCTTAAAAGTATACCCAATGGATCTTGGAAACGGAGTACAATTAAACAATCGATCCAGCTGCCAAGATGGACGCCATGCTGAAGTTAACGTAATTTTTCCAGGTTTTATAGTCTTGCACCGCACTGCTTCAAAATCAGAGCACCATGATGGTTGCTGATGTTACTTGGACTCAGTTTTCACCCAGAGTTCTTTGCGCGCCGATCATGCGCACGTATGGCCTATGTGGTGCCTGAAAAATTCTTTGCTTGAAAAGTTCTATCAGTGGGATTGTGATCACTAGACGGCGTAGAACTAAAGACACTGTCTTCCAAAACAGCTTTAATGAGTACATACGGAATGTGTAAAAACTACTGCTTCTTAATGTGCTGAAACTTTGAGAGGCTGGTAATGTGACACTTGCATGTAGATAGCGTGTCAAGTACCTTTTCCTTTAAGCATGGGGACAGCATTGGTAATTGTCAGAGACCAGTATCCATACTTTATGTGACCCGACATATAAATGAATGACAAACCTGTGAAAGTTTAATCTCAACAATCGTTAAAGTCACAAGAACATTGTGGGAATAGGGCTAATTATGTTTGTCTCGTTTTTTAAACAGTGGGTTTTAGACTCTCGAGATCGAAACCAATTCTGTTGCTCATTTCTCAAGTGCAAAAATATTTCAGTGGAAGTTTACCCCCGTGACCATCAATCTTACCCATGCTGTGTACACCTTTTTCTAAGTGTTATCTTGTCTCCTCTCTTGTCATCAGTGAGGTCCAGGCGAAGTAGGCGTATCAGACAGGCTAGGCTAAACAGCCCGTACTCCAGCGGTAGCGATATTAGTATTGACAGCGATGGGGAAAATGAGATGGACGTACAGCTAGTGTCACCTGCCAGTGCTAATAGAACCTTACCATGGTAGGTCAAAGGTCGCTTGTGTTTGTGTATTCAAAAGGCTTCTGTAATTTCTCCCTCCCCTTCCCCACCCCAACAATAATTTAAGCAACGTACTGTACATATTATCTGATAGATTAAGTCCTGTATGAAGGATTTTCGATGATATTGGATGATTCTTGGCCTAAAGATTGTACAAATAGACCCATTGCATAGGCCGCTGTCGCTGATGTCAAATGATGGGGAAATGAGCGTGTGTACAAGTGCCATGCACAACTCTCAGCCAATGACAGGTCTTTCTTTGACCTCGGTGAGGGCGCTGTTTGAGCTAGTGATGGGGTCTATGCAAGGGGTCCTCGGCACGCCTGGAATTTCATCTTTGAGAGGGCAAGGCCATTTTTACTTTGCAAAGGGCCCTTTCATTGGAAGATCTTGTGAAGTCTGTGGGAAAACTTTGGAAAAGGGCACCAAGGCCAAGACCCGGGGCAACAGAGGCCATGGCCTCCAAGGCCTCCGTGTAATTCCAGGCCTGTAAGTATTAAGGGCAAAACATTTGTAGTAATGTCTACATTTTTAAGGGTGACAACTTTCAATTGGGAAGGTACATGTACTTCCCTTGGGAATGGCTGGGAAAATCTTTGTAAATGATATGCATGTAGATGGCATGTGTTTCGTTGGGTGTAACTTACCCTCAGTGTATGACCCGGCGTCGTGTCTAAATCAGGCATGATAGCAGGTGACATTAATGTAGTGGTGTTGAGTCAGATGTGACTGTCAGTTGGAATTAATTGAGAACCTACAGCAAATGACATCCGATCATTAATACCAACCGATGAAGAATGTGTTGATACCTACCAGGACCACCCCCTCGGGGGCCTCGGGGGCCAACAATGTAGGTAGGGATGCAATCTCTCTGACACCATCCGCTGGGCAGGTTCACTATTATGTGCTTTACTCTGTGGCATGTCTTGGCCTAGCGGTTTAAGAGCACGCACTCGAGCTCCGGTGTTTCTGATCAACTGGAGTACGTGTGGGTTCGAGTCCTGGTCGTGGCGCAGCAAGATGCTTTACCTTTATTGCCTCGTCCTTCGGGTGGGACGTAAAGCAGTAGGTCGCGTGTTTTGGGGTAATGCACGTAAAAGAACCTAGTTACATGTACACTTGTCGCTAAGAGAAGGGGTTTGCCCCAGGGGTTTCTGGCAGTGGCTGCTGAATGCGCTGCATCACCTTGTAAACCTTTAGATTGTGCTACATAAATGGATCTCATATTCATAATTCAAAACATAGCTCTGCTTATCCTATTGAAAAACAAAGAATGAGCACTTTGATACGCCCAAGGGGTGTGATAAAGCACTAATATATAAAAACCCATTATTGTTATGGAATTCTGATCATCTTCATGCACACAGGGACCTGCATGCTTTCTCTGACTAGCTTGGCAGCATCAATTTGCAAAAAGGGGGGATTTAAATTCTTACTTTGAGAATGTTCTGTGTTTTTTAATTTGCTTTTTTTTTTTCAGGCCCGAACATCCTGAGAATCTGGCAGCACCTGTCGACAGTCCATGTAGAAAAGAAGTCAAGTGCCCAGTCTGTTTGGAGAGTGAAACACGGGTAGGCTTAAAGTCTCTTCTGTTATTTCTATGTCTCGACCTTCCTCTCCCTTTGCAGGCCTGGGAATTTCATTTTTGAGAGGGCAAGGCTGTTTTTTTTTTTTTTTTTTCGTTTTGCAAAGGGCGCTTCCATTGGAAAAATCTATGAAGACCCTTTTAAAAGGGCACCATGGCCAAGACCAGTGCTGTAATTCCAGGCCTGCTCCTGCACCTGATACATTGATCGGTTAATTTTGTATTCATTTAAATCTTCAGCTTGATTCTGAGTACATTTTTTGTTTTTTCTAATCCACGACGAGTGTTAAACGTTTTAATTGTTTCGTGTGGAGTTATTTCTTCAAAAATATTTGAATTCTTTTACAAAAATTATGATGAAAATGATCCTTTCTACATGTATTGTATTGATTATAGTTCACAAAGATGTTTGAGTTTATTTTTTAATTGCTCATAAATTGTAATCAAACAACCCTGGTGGATGAACTCTGATGTGATTTTCATCCCCCCCCCCACCCTCAACAATTTGTTTTGGGTTTTTCTTTGGTACCATGTTAGATGGAACCTGTGTGTTTTTATTTGCCCGGCTCCCAGAAAATGTTCTTGCTCCTGTTTACAATTTCTATAAATAAATAAATGGTTAAATGAGGAATGTCCTGAGTGATGTTTGCCACATTTGCTTCCAAATCCCAAGTAGACAAAAAAAAAGCTGCAGTGGTGGTCTTATCAAGTAGATCCCAGTAGTGAGAGGATGAGACCCAATACATCCGCCTGTCTTCTGTTCCCTATCACCCCCCCCCCCCAATCATCGATACACCTGTTTTCATGGTGTAATAACTTTTGCCCTTAGGGCTTTAGACGAGGATTGTGTGGTTCCACCAAAGCAGCTGTCTTGCTTAGTTTCGGCAGCTTGTATTTTTGGTTCCATCATTATTTTTATTTTTTGTTCAAATGTCATCAGCCTGTCATTTAAAAGAATTTGAGCTGCATGGATAATCACATCTGGTTGGATTATGTTACTTCTGGTCGGCCCGACACCTTTTTGCTGTATCTGACATTCACACTATACATGCGATCTTTCCGACTGGCTTATGTCATTGATGCATTCGAAAAGATATCAGGGTTATCTGTACAGCCTGCACTGCCTTTGATAGGAGAAATGCCACATGGAAACTTCATTAGAGTTTGACCTTAAGATTGCCAATAGAATGGTGGCAGGTTTTTTTTTTTTCCCCCAATCAATTGAAGACTCATGCAATTAGTACAAGAAGGGGCCAATGTCGTGCAGCTGCTTCAGTAGAAAATAGTGCTTAACCAATTCCTGCTGAGCAAAATGTAGCAGGAAAACCAGTCAAAAATGGTGCAATATGATACAGTGTTTTGGCTGGTAACTTGTTTATGGTAAGCACAACTGATTTGTGGTTAGCTGCTTGTTGTGATTAAGCAGCTCCATGAAATTTGGCTCGTATTTCACACACTGAAATACAAGTTTTAAACATGAAGTCTCTCTCCTTCCCGGACCCATTTTCATCAAATTGCTTAAAGCAGAAAACATTGCTTAACAATATTCTGCTAAGCATAAGTAAGCAGGATACCAGTCACAGATGGTACATGTGTGACATGTTTGTTTTTTTGCTGGTAACCTTATTCTGGTAAGCATAGATTTGTTGTGCTTAATATTACTTTTTTTGTGCTTGAGCAATAAGTGGCTCTATAGATGAAATCGGGCCCCGGTTGATGTTGAATACATTTTTTTTCAATCTTGAGTTAGAGTTGTAAGGGCTGAGTCAAAAACAATCTCAGATGATTGTTACCAGAACAACAGAGGGTCGTGAAGCTAGTTGTGATTGGATCTTAAAAAGGTGTTCGATTATCAAACAGTATTTCTGTAACACTCAACATTTGCTCGCTAAACGTTCCAAATATGTAAAATGTATCTGAAAATTAATCATCAGAAGTTTCTGTCCACCTCTCACTATTAATGTAAAGATGAAGCACTCTGGATGCGAGTGGTGGAAATATTCCTTTTTTTGCGAAGGGAAAGGGGTTGGTCACTTGAGTGAGAGATACACAATAAAGTTACAATGAGATTGATCATGATTAAATTGGCGATCACTACTTTATGTCTTATGCTCCTCACTTCCTCTACGATCAGTCTCTGATTGATCTCCTGTTCTACAAATGTACAAGAAGTACAATATCACATTTTACACTTTTCTTTAAGCCTTTTTCATTCCAGAACGAAATATTATTTCTTGTATAAATACACGCATGCAATTAACCATGGATGCATCTCTTGTGTTAAGGCCAGTCAATAAGTTTAATTACAATATTTAATCTACTCATAATTCCATGTCACTACATTTGGACTAGTTGACTCTCGTATCAAACGTACACGTTGATGATGCGTTTGTTTGCACAGAAGTTCTTATATTTCATTGGATTTTCTAACAGATCCGCGCCAACGGTCTGCAGCTGACATCCACGGTGTGCGGACACATCTTCTGCAACCAGTGCATCCGAAGTGCAATACAGAATCAACACCGGTGCCCTACATGTCGAAACAAGCTCAACATGCGACAGATACACCCTATATTTCTATGACGGCGAAGAATAACCCGGTAGTGTGTAGTGTACAGACAACAGTTTATTCATTTCTGTGACGTGTTCGAACAAATTGGAAGTAAACAACTTTCGTCTCATTCAATTTATGAAAAAAAAAATGATCCAATACTTTATCAACACTTGAGATGGAAACTATTTGTTTAATCCCGTAGAGCTTATGCATTTCTGTATAGTTGTTATCATGTTATCAAACAGACCAAGTAACTTTATTTTTTCAAAAAGAGTGACCTTGTTCATTCAAGGGCATTTTCTAGCAGGCAAGGTACCACACTGGTCACAATTGGAAAGGTGGGAAATTTTACATTTTGCATCATACTTACTACTTAAAATCAACAGTTATAAAAGTAACAGCTGGGCAAGTTTTGAGATGTACCCCCCCCCCCTTTCTTCATACAAAAGTTGATCAAAAGCGTACGGTGCGTGAAAATGTGAGACTTGATGGGTTCTTTACATGAGTTGTGTACAAATCGTGCCTGCAGGCAGTCCAGGCTCTGTGGCTCCTTTTGTAAACATGCGCTGTCACAGGTTACATGGTCCATATTGTGCAGGGCGTCTGATTTTGTTTTCTTATTTGATCTCTTTTAATTTTTTTTGCTTTTTTGTTTGGTTTATTTTTGTTTATTTTTTATAACTAGTTTTTATACTATGCTGGGCATCTCAAAGCGCTTAACATTATTGATTCCAGACAGGTTTTGGAAGTATATGAATTACGAGACCCATTTATGGTAACACCTTGTATGTGTCAACAAGGTGCTGAGACGCATTCAGCAGCCACTGCCAAAATCACGGGGCAAACACCTTCTCTTAGTGATCAGAGTAACTGGGCTCTTTTACGTGTAGTACACAACACACGGGACCAACAGCTTTATTTCCATCTGAAGGATGAAGCAATACTGGTTAAGTGTCTTGCTTAAGGGCACAAGTGTCAAGACCGGGACTCGAACCCACACTCTGCTGATCAGAAACACCAGAGCTTGAGTCCAATGCGCTGGATTGACCACTCGGCCACCACACCCCCATTTACTGCCTCTTTCTAGTAAAAAATGTCTGAAAAGAAATAGTATAAAAGCAGAAATTTAGTTTTGTTTTAGAAGTTATCATTGGTATGTGAACTTGCAAAACATTTGGGAAATTGTAAATTTAAGAATTACTCTAACTATTACCCTTTTTTAGTTGAACAGAATCAAGTCAAACTTTGTGGCCACAATGGTAGTTTTGGAACAAGCCGCTAGCAGCCACTGCGGTCTCCAAATGGTTAAGTTAAACTTTAGACGCCACGTCCACCAACAATAGTTTTTTGACTTGACTCTCATTTGATTGAAGGTTAAATTTTATTCACTGTCATTATTCTTTTTCAAAACGTCAACAACCCTCAAAGGGAGGTTGAAGTATTTCTGTGGGTGCAAACCCTCAAAATTCAGACCTTGACAATGAAATTATATGCAAACCATGATGCATAATGTTAAGTTAGGATTTTCCACCCACAAAATATAGCAGCATTTAATGTCCGGAACAGCATTGTTTCCTTAAAAAAAAGTATTTAAAAATCTTAAACTGAACTATCAAAATTTAAGGCCTTAAGAAGCATTACAAAGCATTACAAGTAAATTCAGTTATTTTGAGGTCTTTAAAAAATGGGTGAAGCTTGTAATGAATTTGCCTATCAGCTCGTAAAGAACTGAATTACACTGCGTGTGAAAAAGTAACATGAAGTGTGAGCTGGTGTAGCTGTTTCTCCCTTGCTTTATTCTCTTATTTTTGGTCTTAAATTTTGTTAAGGGTAGCATTAAAAGGGTCTTTAAAAGTCTTAAATTTGACCTTTTTTTAAAAGTGTGCAGATACCCCGATTTCAACCAAACACACTCCACACTCTCAGAATAAATGGCTGGAAATCCACATGCGATGTACAGCCAGCAGCTGGCAGTAAGAGTACATTTGTTTTTAGGAGTGCAACAAGCGTGCCACTCGTCAGAGTTAAGCCTCACGCACCAGTATGCCTTTACTCTTGGTGCCGGCAAACCAAGCCAGCTCTTGTTTATTAGATTTGGTCAGGCTTTGATTATATTTGCAGGATGATAAACGGCCAAGTAGGCAAGGGGGGATAGGTTTTTAATGCCGTGATTTATTGGGAAGAGAGAGGAATTTGTCATGACCCGTGTCATACTTTCACATTATAGATGATAGAGTATTCCGCCGAACATTACATAAACACACTTGGGGCTGATTGCCGAGGTTGTTGCTGTTAGTTTTCTAAACGGTATTTTCCGGAAGGTTTCATGGGACTGCTGGGACTGCTGTCTCAGAAAGCTCCGACACAAAAAATGGTTCCAGTAAAAAGGGTTGGGTTCAGTTTTCAAATACTGCAAAGATTCAAAAATGTGGGTTACTGCTTATAATCCTATTGAATTTCCCACTGTTTTTTTTTTTCCTGTTAATTTATTACGATTTTGCTAAAGAAAAGAGAGAACAGTTCTGTTAAAGTAAGGGTTTACTACAAGAAGATATGTTTTCCTTTTAGATTTATGTATGATGTCCCTCGTGTAGTATGATTGGTTTGTTGGTTGGTTGGTTGATTTGTTCAGTCAGGAACCATTTTTTTTAGAATCTTAGGGACCATTCGGAATTATCAAAATATTGTACTTTGTCAAATTTTGTGTCTTCAAAATTGTGGGTTGGTAAAAAGAAGAATGAAATTAAAATTAGATTTTCAATTGAAAAGGAAGAAATAAAAATTGAAAATTGGGGTGGGTGAGTCAAAAGAACTTTGGGGACTATAGATCAAACATTTCAAGGCATGAATTATTCTTCTGACTCCTTGCTTAGTAGCCTCTAACGGGCTGTTCTCAATTTCTTAGAGAAAGCAGGAAGCAGTTCATGCAATCTGGGCCCAATTTCATGGCTCTGCTTACCGTAAGCAAAGAATCGGCGCTTGCGGAAGCAGGGAATTCCGTGCTTACGTCAAGCGTATTTTACGGGTTAGCGGGGATTTTCGGCTTGATGCGCGTGCGTACTCCACGTTTACTAGGCATTCTACGCTTACACAGCTAGCGCAGAAATTCGGCGCTTGAACAGCAAGCGGAGAATGGTCACCGCAAGCGCAGAATTCGGCGGTAAGCAGAGCCATGAAATTGGGCCCAGAGCTCAGTGACTACACACATCATCGCTTGCATTTTGGAAGAGCACAATCATTTGAATCCCGTACTTTCCAATTAGCACATCAGTCATACAATCCCTCAACATTTCATCAAATAATCATGCTTTAGGGATTACAGAAAATACGTGTAAATATATTCTTAGTAAGATAGCTGGCTTTTATTTCAAACAAAAATACCTCTCACTCAGGGCAGTCGGTATCAATATAAGAAGTAAGCTTCCACATTATAAATTGTTGTTTTTTAGTTTTTGGTTGTTGTTTTTTTTCGGTTTTTTTTTCTGAGCATTACGAATCGTGTGTCATAAGTTGAGACTTTAAACGAATATATTTCATTGCTTTGGTGCAACAAGATTGTATGATAAGTAATCACCTTTTTCTTAATCATCTGATTTTTCTTACATTTTGTGCTTAATAATGTGGCATGGTGTACCCCCTCCTCCCTCCTCCCTCCCTCCCTCCCTCCCTCCCTCCCTCCCTCCCTCCCTCCCTCCCTCCCTCTCCCTCCCTCCCTCCCTCCCTCCCTCCCTCCCTCCCTCCCCCTCCCTCCCTCCCCCTCCCTCCCTTCCCTCCTCCTCCCTCCCTCCCCCTCCCTCCCCCTCCTCCCTCTCCTTCCCCCCTACTTCCTCATGTGTCTTTATTGTGTTCTGAGAATCTGAGGAATTGGATTGGGGGAGGGGTACTTCTGTACAAGAGGGGAAGACTGTATTAGAGTATGGGAGCATTTTTTTTTTGGGGGGGGGGGACTCCCATTGCCACATGTCAGGCATGGTATAATTTCTTACAGTGCAACAAGATCGGAGCAAATTGTATATATATTTTTTATTTACACATCCAACAGCGCCAGCGCCAATAATAGGATGTTGATTCAGAAACGAGAAGAATAATGTTCAGTTTTAGATGTGGGAAGAAAACCCAATGTTGAAAAAAACCCACTTAATCAGGCAGGGACTGAAAACCCAATCCTCATGCGAGGCTCCGGTCTGAGGTGGGACTCGAACCGGGGTCTACAGAGGTTGAAAGGCAGGGAAAGAAACCACTGAGCCAACCTTGAATCTCTGATGGTAGTTACACGTGTACAAGGTGCAGCCTTTTTACCAAACCAAGTTTATGATCTTGTTCCACAGAAACTGACACAGCGACAATTGTGTGTACAGTCAACAAGGTCACTAAAACTTTGTACTAGTTCATAATGAATATTTTGAATATTAGTTAGCGTTCAAGAGAATTTTGAAGATAATACAATACTAGTATCTAATGTCTATGTACATTGCATTTTGTTTTATATGTAGGAAAACCCTTTGATATTTAACTTGAAGTTAAAAATAATTTGGTTTGGCAATGTACTTTTAAAATAATTCTCGTATTTGATTGTCATGAATTAAAGCATTTTTGTTTCTTTTTTATATAAGAAGCTTGGAGTTATAACATAGAAAAACGAATTGTGAGTGTTGGTGCTGAGAAATTGTAATAGATCAACATGTGTGTCGTTGATACTGTCTCCTTGGCCCAATATCATAGAGCTGCTTAAGCCCAAAAAGGAAGAGAAAGGCCTAAGCACAAAACATGTATGCTAATACAAGAATAAGGTCACTAGCCAAAATACCATGTCATATGTACCATTTGTGACTGGTTTTCCTGCTAATTGGTGCTCAGCAGAAATTTTGTGTTGAGCGATTTTTTTCTGCTACTCATGAAATAGCCATGAAGAACTGTTAGTGATTCACTGCAGTCCTAGACGAACCTACAAGAAACATCACTAGACTATATTTCCACTTTCCAAAGTTTCACCACGTGAGTCCTGACCACCCCCAACCCATCAAAACTCAACTGCATGTTGTGCTTTGAGTCTGTTGGACTGAGGACTGCACTATAGTAAACTGATTATGCCATGCATGGGAATCAGCCTACCACCATAGTCAAGAGTTAATAATACAGGGCTGGATTTTGTTAGAGTGGGGAAGGATCCTAGTAAAATAACTCAAGAGAGTTTAGGGTTATCCATGAAACCAAGTTGATTTATATCGTCTACTCTTATTTACTCTGCTGTTTTACCAACGACTTAACTTCTGCACATTTGGAAGGATGTCAGTCGATGAAAGTAAAAAGGGAAAACCTAAACTGAAGTGTGTGCCCTGTACTTTTCATTTATGTGTTCGTTGGGGGTGGTGATTGTTTGTTTGTCTGTTTGTTTTGATATCTGTTTAATCGATGTACTCATTTGGTAATGATTTCTTGTTTGTATTTGGTATGATACAGTCGTTTGTTAATTAATACACTGTAAAATGATATATTATCAAATTTAAAAACGGGAAGAAAAACTAATGTGTAAAAAGAACTTTATTAAACACCAACTGTAAATGAGAAATTAACATTCTGACTGATGGATGTAAAGTCTTTGAATATGACTGAATGCCTCTGAGCCCCTCCCCCCGCCCAATGTAACCCCGCCCCTATTTATCCAACCCTTATCTAGAATCCTATTCATTGTGTATACGTTCTTGGCTCTATGGTTCTTGTAAGTGACTTTATTGGAACAGCATCATGTGAGTGATCAACAAGGTGTACATTGTATACGTCTGGCAGATGTGATATGCTCATGATCTCCTATGCCATATAACTAGATCATAATCTATTCCATTACTTCACACCCTCCACCACCCTTTTCTTACATCACCGGGCACGCGTCGTGGTGCTTCTTCTAGCACTTGAGAAGTCTGCTCTAGAATGTGGAAGGTCAGGGGTTCAACTCCCATGCCTGTGGGGTTTGTTCCACAGGACTCAGGATGCACTGAGTAAACAACATGGTAACCGATATACACACCACCCCAGTCGTATGCGTTTACCCTGAGTGATATCCTCTTCTATTTCTACTTCTGCTGGTACTCGTTGAAAGCCTGTTCAGCAACTTAACGATGATTGAGGGTGTGGTGCCTCTTCTAAGGAACTTATTGGGAATCCAGGCCGAGTACAAAGTCTTCCTCTGCAATAATATCATTGGCAGTAATACTACCCCAACTGGAAACTATGGTCCCTGTTGGGAATCCTGGCCGAGTACAAAGTCTTCCTCTGCAATAATATCATTGGCATTAATACTACCCCAACTGGAACATAATGTTCCCTGTTGGGAAATCCTGGCTGATTACAGTAGTATACCACATGGGTTGTTGTCATCTAAACTACCCCACTGTGATGCCGTAACCATGATGGGAAGCCTCTGCTCCTGATGGCACTATTGTTGTCTCCATTATTTGGAAAACCGTTTTTTGTTTTGTGATAGCAACAACTGCAAGCACTCTCTGATTTATTCCCATCCGATCTACCTCAATGGCGGTATATGCTTATACCCTGTTTTGGACATCTTCTCTCAATGAAGGTTGCATTGAAACCCAATTGGGGGAACCTGCTACGCCAATTTGTGACATCTTGTTTGTCTGCATTTAATCTACCTCAATTTGGATACACTGCTATCCTGATCGGGAGCCTCATCGCCCGAATAAGATACCAATGACCCCCCCTCGAGAGGGTTGAATGTGGAAACTGGAACTAACGTGAATACCAGTTATTCACATTGACCGAGATGTCCAATGTAGTATCAAGGTGACTGACTGGCCAGAGATATCGCTGTCCCAGTTTCTGATCAATCTGAGGCAACTCATCCAGATGGAGAATCGATGGGACGGGCTAATGTTCACCCGATTGCATGCGGGTTGAGTTCCTTTGTATGGTGGCTGTATAGCTATAGCAAAAAAGGATGATGTGCATTTTTATCACAGCGAAGATTAATACCAAATATACCACAGAAGTATTATTTGGTATGAGATAATGTGTGATGACCCTTTGATGCTTTGATTGTGACAAAGTACACTCTATGACACTGTTGTTCTTGTTGTTGTTTTTGTTCTCGTTCTTGTTCTTGTTCTTGTTTTTGTTCTTGTTCTTGTTCTTGTTCTTGTTCTTGTTCTTGTTCTTGTTCTTGTTCTTGTTCTTGTTCTTGTTCTTGTTCTTGTTCTTGTTCTTGTTCTTGACTTGGTTCTTGTTGACTTGTATTTTCTTCTTCTTCTTCTCGTTCTTTCTCTTGTTGTCTTGGTTGTTGTTGTTGATGATGAATATCTTGCGTGGAGGTGGTTGATTGAGATAAATACCGCGTAAAACTTTTGAAATTTCTTTTCATTTCTCAAACGACTCGATAACGGTGTCTGTGCTTCTGTGAGCATTCGTCAGCGCGTAGGCACATTACATAAATCTCCATACAATTCGATGTCGACGATTATTGTTTATTTTATTCACATATGGTAAAACTCACGTAGCCACACAGACAGCGTAAAGGTAATACATACAAGAGTTGAATACCAGTGCAGTTTATTCGTCTTGATATGATCATGTAATTTAATGCCATGTTCAGAATGCTGCATATTTCTGTTGGAATGCTTCTCCGTCTACGGGTTTCAGTTCAGCTTTGCGTATGCATATCTACTTAACTCTTTCTGTGATCATATAAAACTATAAAAATATGGCATCAATATCTGTTGTTTATCATCTGCATCATTTTCAATTAATTTACGGGAAGTCATCTTCAATATGATACATTTATTTGAAGCTATCGGAGTGTTTCTCTTTCGAAAACGAAGTTTCTCCTTTTCAGGAAGCTATATAAGACTGTTATCAATTATTATTTAACTATTTTTTCGAAAACTGCTGTATAACACAGCCTGCAATAATTCAATGCATTGACCTTAAACCTTCGACCTGATTATGGCGCAAAGTCACAAATTGGCTAAAGAAACCATGCAGCTTCTCCCGATTGGGTGCTTCTGAATGGTGTTGGCGTTTGTTTTTTTTAAAGCAAGTCAGGGTAAAAATGCAAGGTATTTGATGCAATGAAGTGTTTGTCAGAAAGCCGAAAGACAGCACCATAACGAAAATACAAAATCATCATGAGAAACGTTTACATTAAAGTCAAACCACAACTCTTCCAAATCAGATGCATCTCAATTGCAGCTGGAAAATCAATCATTATAGGCACCCAATTCAGAGACGCTCTTTTGTCAGTTTCAACGCCACCATTGAGTGCCAAAAAAGCACAGGTTGAAGGTTAGAATTTGACGCTCCAAGATGTCAGAGAAGGCACGACACACTCTAAGAACTTCCGGGTCAGAATTGACCCGGATTCGGGTTCCGGGGACAAATTTATTTTCTGCAGCACACGTCGGCTATGGAGTCAACAGTTAAGGGATAGGGAAGAACAGCCTATCTCTTAACTGTTGACTGTATTGACGAAGTATGCTGCAGAAAAAAAATCGCGTCCCGGGGGGCCTGACCCATTTGTGGGTCAGTATGACCCGGAACGTGTGTCAAAACGATCCGGAAAGGGTCAAGATGACGCAGAATCCGAGTTAAAATTCCATTTTTAATAACCACTTTCCTGGTCAGCTCAACCCGGAACCGAGTCAGGCCCCCCGACCCGAATTATCCAGGTTAATTGTGTCCGTGATTTGAAGAGTGTGAGTAGGTCCTGACATATCCGGTGTGAACGGCTCTGGTATCCCCGTGGTATACTGCAGGTCGTACCAGCTGAGCCGCAACTAGACTGGCCCAAGAAATCACGATCACTTGCCAGAGACCGTCACTCATAGAATCAGAGATTAATTTCTATATCAATAATTTGGAATAACTGCTCGTAATACTATGGAACAATAAGTTACGTTTACTGATATGACTCTGGAATGTGAGGTCGCAGGGAAGTTTCCGCGGGCTGATTGGGGGTCTATTTTAGGCTTCCGCAAGCGTAACAATATACCTCAATACTCGCCTTGTGAATACCGGCACCAAATCTTTGCAATGAATGCAACCGCGTATGGAATTAAATTAAGCTGGCCTTTTATCGCAGACCTTAAGCAAAAGAACACTTCCATAACTTGAATTTGGCGTTGTATACAGTCTGTAAAACCAAATTCTGTTTTAAAATCCAAAACCTCTTTTCGTCAAACGTACTTTAAGCAAGATTTTTACTGTCCTTACCCCACTCTGCCAGCCCAAATTATTCATCTATTTCTATCAATTGACATTTTCGTTGCAATGATGAACCTATGACTTCAAAATGACACTATTTAGCCTGGTGTATTGAGGCTACAACCTCCATTTATACTTATTTATCAAATTGTAACTTAATGGAATGTTTTACTGAAGTATCTAGATTGATAAATCCTCTGCTATATTATTTTGCCCCCTCTATACCTTGTCTTGGATCCGCCTTACTGAGACCGTCTCGGCTTTATGCCGAAGCTAGCTTTGAACTCTGAGTTAAAGGTATATTATACAGGATTGGTAGAGCTGACAAAATAGTTGCATACAGTGTTCATGTTTTGGGCTTAATCTATTGATTGAGTCACGAGAAAATAGTACAAGAACATGCACAACTTTCAGCATGATAAACATTGTCCAAAATTTGTGGTTGCAACGACCAAAATCAGCTGTCTTAGGTTTTCAGATATAGTTTTCTCGAATATGACTTCATTTCAGAGGGAAATATTTCAAAGCAAAAATGGTTGTAGTATGAACTTCATATAATCAGAAAGTTTTCAGACTGAAATTAATCAATGACATTTTTTTGTTGTTATCCTTTCCAATCCTGCATAATATCTCTAATGAGAAGTTAGGGGACGTATACATTGTGTAACCCGATACGTCCGCGCAGGTCAAACGCCCATATTATAATCATGGCAGGAGGGTATACGGGGCTGTGATGGGTGAACCGATTTGAGAATCGGAGGAAGTGAAAGTCCTCCCTTGTTGAGAAAAGAGGTCACTATCATCCTATGATGTTGCTGATACTCGTGAGAACCTAACACAAGACCTGAAGAATGTTATAGGTTGAAGACTGACCATCAAAAATGGACGTGTGGTGTTTGAAAATCTCGAATTTAACATCTTCACCCAAAATGCTCTAACACTGAACTGTGCCCCATCACCTCATAAACAAAAGATAGTTCTGAAAAGAAAACACACTATTGTTGAATTCAAAGACAAAAACGAATCGAAACAAACTGTGAATGAAGGTGGTACCCGGATTTGAACCAGGGACCTCTCGATCTGCAGTCGAATGCTCTACCACTGAGCTATGCCCCCTTGACTGCTTAATAAACAAGATATAACTTTGAAAAGTAAAAACAATATTAATGGTACATTCAATGACACAAAAATCGAAATAAAAAAGGGTGAAAGGGGCACCCGGATTTGAACCGGGGACCTCTCGATCTGCAGTCGAATGCTCTACCACTGAGCTATGCCCCCTTGTCTGCATAAACAATATAGAACTTTGAAAGGAAAACAATAATAATGTTACATTCAAAGACAAACAAAATCAAAAGAAACTGTGAAGGGGGTACCCGGATTTGAACCAGGGACCTCTCGATCTGCAGTCGAATGCTCTACCACTGACTATGCCCCTTGCCTGCATGAACAATGTATAACTTGGACGAGAAAATAGCATTAATGTTACATTCAAAGACAACAAAATCAAAAGAAACGGTGAAGGGGGTACCCGGATTTGAACCAGGGACCTCTCGATCTGCAGTCGAATGCTCTACCACTGAGCTATGCCCCCTTGCCTGCATGAACAATGTATAACTTGGACGATAAAATAGCATTAATGTTACATTCAAGACAACAAAATCAAAAGAAACGGCGAAGGGGGTACCCGGATTTGAACCGGGGACCTCTCGATCTGCAGTCGAATGCTCTACCACTGAGCTATGCCCCCTTGCCTGCATGAACAATGTATAACTTGAACGATAAAATAGCATTAATGTTACATTCAAAGACAACAAAATCAAAAGAAACGGTGAAGGGGGTACCCGGATTTGAACCAGGGACCTCTCGATCTGCAGTCGAATGCTCTACCACTGAGCTATGCCCCCTTGTCTGCAAAAACAAAAGACAATTTTGAAAGAAGCACATTATTGTTACATTCGAAGACAAAACAAAATCAAAAAACTGTGAAGGGGGTACCCGGATTTGAACGGGACCTCTCGATCTGCAGTCGAATGCTCTACCACTGAGCTATGCCCCCTTGCTGCTTAAACGAGATATAACTTTGACAGAAAAAACATTAATGGTACATTCGAAGACAAAAAAATCGAAATAAAAAAGGTGAAGGGGGTACCCGGATTTGAACCGGGTACCTCTCGATCTGCAGTCGAATGCTCTACCACTGAGCTATGCCCCTTGTCTGCAAAAAAAAGATAATTTTGAAAAGAAAACATTGATGTTACATTCAAAGAAAAACACAAATCGAAAAAACTGTGAAGGGGGTACCGGATTTGAAGCGGGGACCTCTCGATCTGCAGTCGAATGCTCTACCACTGAGCTATGCCCTCTTGCCTGCAAAAGAAGATTAACTTTGAAAGGAAAACAACATAATGTTACATTCAAAGACAAACAAAATCTTAAAAAGGGGTGAAGGGGGCACCCGGATTTGAACCGGGAACCTCTCGATCTGCAGTCGAATGCTCTACCACTGAGCTATGCCCCCTTGTCTGCAAAAAAGAAGATAATTTTGAAAAGAAGCACATTATTGTTACATTCAAAGATAAAAGCAAAGCAAAACAAACTGTGAAGGGGGTACCCGGATTTCAACCAGGGACCTCCCGATCTGCAGTCGAATGCTCTACCACTGAGCTATGCCCCCTTGACTGTTTAAACAAGATATAACTTTAAAAAGAAAAAACAATATTAATGGTACATTCAATGACACAAAAATCGAAATAAAAAAGGGTGAAGGGGGCACCCGGATTTGAACCGGGGACCTCTCGATCTGCAGTCGAATGCTCTACCACTGAGCTATGCCCCCTTGTCTGCATAAACAATATAGAAACTTTGAAAGGAAAACAATAATAATGTTACATTCAAAGACAAACAAAATCAAAAGAAACTGTGAAGGGGGTACCCGGATTTGAACCAGGGACCTCTCGATCTGCAGTCGAATGCTCTACCACTGAACTATGCCCCCTTGCCTGCATGAACAATGTATAACTTGGACGAGAAAATAGCATTAATGTTACATTCAAAGACAACAAAAATCAAAAAACGGTGAAGGGGGTACCCGGATTTGAACCAGGGACCTCTCGATCTGCAGTCGAATGCTCTACCACTGAGCTATGCCCCCTTGTCTGCAAAAACAAAAGATAATTTTGAAAAGAAGCACTTTGATGTTACATTCAAAGAAAAACACAAATCGAAACAAACTGTGAAGGGGGTACCCGGATTTGAAGCGGGGACCTCTCGATCTGCAGTCGAATGCTCTACCACTGAGCTATGCCCTCTTGCCTGCACAAAGAAGATTTAACTTTGAAAGGAAAACAACAATAATGTTACATTCAAAGACAAACAAAATCTTAAAAAGTGGTGAAGGGGCACCCGGATTTGAACCGGGACCTCTCGATCTGCAGTCGAATGCTCTACCACTGAGCTATGCCCCTTGTCTGCAAAAAAAAAGATAATTTTGAAAAGAAGCACATTATTGTTACATTCAAAGAAAAACAAACGAAACAAACTGTGAAGGGGGTACCCGGATTTGAACCAGGGACCTCCGATCTGCAGTCGAATGCTCTACCACTGAGCTATGCCCCCTTGACTGTTAAACAAGATATAACTTTGAAAAGAAAAAAAAATTAATGGTACATTCAAGACAAAAAATCGAAATAAAAAAGGGGAAGGGCACGGTTTGAAGGACATCGATAAGCTAATACGCCCTGCTGATAACATGAACTTTAAGGCATAATTTCTTCAAAACAAAAAAATAAAAGAAACTTGAGTACCCGGATAACCAGACCTCGTGGTCGATTTACCGACTCCCTTGCTCGCATATAACTTGCGAGAAAAAGTTATTTAAAGAAAACACAAAATCAAAAAACTAAGGGGAACGGACGACCGGACCTCTCGACTGCATGATGCTCTACCACTGAGCTAGCCCCTTGCTGCAAAAAAAATTTTGAAAAGAAACTTATTTACATTCAAAGAAAACAAAATCAAAAACTGAAGGGACCGGATTTGAACCGGGACCTCTCGATGCAGAATGCTCTACCACTGACTATGCCCCCTGTCTCAACAAAAAAATTTTGAAAGAAGCACATTATTGTTACATTCAAGACAAAAACAAATCGAAACAAACTGTGAAGGGTACCCGATTGAACCGGGACCTCTCGATCTGCAGTCAATGCTTACCCTGACTTGCCCCTTGTCTGAAAAAAAAAAAAATTAAGACATTTGAGACACAAAAAAAAACAAATGAAACAAATTAAGGGGTACCCGATTGAAGCGGCTCTCGATCTGCGTCGAATGCTACACTGAGCTAGCCTTTGCTGCACAAAGAAGATAATTTAAAGAAACAACATAAGTTAATCAAGACAACAAATCTTAAAAGTGGTGAAGGGCACCCGGATTTGAACCGGGAACTCTCGATTTGCAGTCGAAGCTCTACACTGAGTATGCCCCTTGCTGCAAAAAAAAAATAATTTTGAAAGAAGCACATATTGTTACATTCAAAGATAAAGCAAGCAAAACAAACTGTGAAGGGGTACATTTGAAAGGACCCCGATCTGCAGTCGAATGCTCAAACCACTGAGCTATGCCCCCTTGACTGCTAACAGATAACTTTGAAAAGAAAAAACAATATAATGTACATCAATGACACAAAAATCGAAATAAAAAAGGGTGAAGAGGGCACCCGGATTTAAACCGGGAGACTCCCGATCTGCAGTCGAATGCTTTACCACTGAGCTATGCCCCCTTTCTGCATAAACAATATAGAACTTTGAAAGGAAAAAATTATATGTACATTCAAAGACAAAAAAATCAAAAGAAACGGTGAAGGGGGCAACCGGATTTGTACCGGGGACCTCTCGATCTGCAGTCGAATGCTCTACCACTGAGCTATGCCCCTTGTCTTGAAGAGAAAATAACACTGATGTTGCATTCAATACAGAAAATGGACAGACATGTTGCAGGGACCTCATAATATTTATGAACACGTGATGGCCAACACATCTATAAAAGTCAGTACGAACCTAGAACCTTATCGGGCTGCAGACGTAAATTGATGATACTGTAAACCGTATAGGTATCTAAGTCAGTTTGAATCTACAACGGTACATGAGGCTTCATGTTAACAATGGTCAACTACACACATTAATATTAGTTTACAACCACACACAAGGCTTCTTAAGGTGTGTACGGTTAAACCATTGGTTTGTGGTTTTTTTTTGTGTGTGTGTGAAATCGAGCCCACTGCCTGGGCTTTATACAACAGCTCGACCCCCGGAGCGAGCGGCTATAGTTCCTTTACTATGGTGATTAAACCCATGAGAACGAAACAAACTGAAACTTTTTGTGTTTTATAGAATTGTAAATTCACTTATCACCTGGGAAAAAAAAACCTCCGAGAAAATGCATTCCATCTGTGCGAGCATCTCAGCTTGAGGAATGTCCATCGGTGCGTGTTAACTCCATACTACCATTCTCTTCTTAGTAATAGTGGCTGATGACCTTTTGCAAAGGTTAGGATCTTCGTGTCGTGGTCTGCAGTTTCTTCTTCTGACAGTTGCTCTCTCATTATGAACTTGGCCTTTTGTAAACTTGGCCTTCACACCCGGGGCATGCGACTATAGGGGAGAGGAGGGGGCGTGACCTCATCCTCCATTCATTGAGCCATTCATCGTGCCGTTAGAGTGGGTTAGGCTGAAAATTGGACTTTCATTTGGATTGTGAATTTGGGGTTTTTATTTTGAGACGTAAAGTCCTCAAAATAAATTTGCGATTTTTTGTTAACGCAAATTGTTTTACCATCACATATTGTTTTCTTTATGGACCAATAAAAAAATGGTCCTTTAAAAAAATGTGCGTAATGGTGCATCAGTTGTGAATTGTTTGCCGACTACTGGTGTTCGGTGTTCGTATTATCATTATGCTTCGATCGTCTTCATCAGGACAGAGCTTTTACATGAAGACCTTTCATTGAAATGATCGAAGTGGGCGAGTTGTCTTACACTACCTGACTATACCGGTTCTTTTTTTCAGAGACACCACAACTCATTGAGATTTTGTTTTTCATGAAAATTGGTGATACCTCAAATCTTTTACTATAGACGTTATCTCTACCATGCATAATTTCAAGTCGCATATAGCAGGATTCAAAACTGTGACCGTTGATGGTTAAGTGTGAGGACGAAATTTGGCGATGGTTACCTGCAACTTATAATTAAGAGCCATGCATGAACTACCAGCTACTGGTCGGTAATTCTCAAAAGTATCAGATCGCTTCAACCTCTCTCCCACTAGATCCAGCAATTTCAGTTTTACTCGTGTAGCTAATTAACACATAAATTCAATCACTTTCTGAATATAACTTGACATTTACCCTGAACTTACTTTCTCATAGGATCTTGAACGTCTCAGAAGACATTCTTCCTTCAGTCACCCGAAGCCACTGTGTGTTCAAAATCCGCACTCCGGTGTTGGTTCGAGTTTTGGTTGCCTGACAAATCAGTTCGCACTTCGCCAAGCGCTCGTCGGTATTTGTCTTGCGGGCAACCACGGTCTAATTTTTCATTCCAGAATTTCAGTAATTTCTTGCCGGAGCAGCGTGGAATTCGCCGGTGTACGCGGGGTTTCTTTGCCAACATTCCCGCGGTGCGCTGGCCGCGTCGATCAAATAATTATAGACCGAGACTCGCTGAAAATGGCAATTATCAGAGTGCATATATAGGGCCCAGCCTGAACTTGAAATGGACAAGAAGTCGCTGTCGCCTAATCTGTTCCATTGGGGGTGATTTTATGTTGAGAGAAAACATCAAAGTGGCCTAGTTGTATTGAACTTGGAGTATAAATGAAGGTCCCTTGCATAGTAAGCTGATGGCGAAATCGATTAATGAATTACTGAACAATTCGTTCGGTTTATATCCAGCTTTGGTTGCGTCTCCAACTCAGATTATTTGAAGCTTATCTTTTCAATATCGTCATTACTTAAAGCCCTGGCAAACATAATTGATAGTTATCAAAGATTATTATCTGTACCTAATGTGACCCAACATACATTAAATAACAAACCTGTGAAAGTGTTAGCTTAATCGGTCATCAGAGCAAGAAAAAAAAGTGAGATACATCGGGTTTTGGACTGGCGATATCAAAACTAATTGTTTTATTCATTTCTCAAAACTGTATAACATTTCTGGCAAAATATTTCAAGGGATTGGTTTTCCACCTTGACCATTTTTATACCGTGTAAATTATGTGCAAATCTCTGAACGTTTACGTTTTCAATCTTACCAATTTTGTGCCCTTAAACATGTACTAAAACTCGTCAAAACCGAATAAATTATAACTGCAAACAACTCCAACGTTAGGCAAATCTAAAGACGCATTTATACCAATGAACTTGGGAAGGTATCATTGAAGCTCCTTGTAAAGCAAATTTAAGACGTTTTCGTGACGACATTTTTCCAATATCGCCTAACTCCATGGTCAGTAGCTACTATAGCTCTTATAGCATTATTATGTTAATTCACAATTGATTGGAACGAATTACGTTTGTCGTCTCGTAAAGTAGAATCATTATGTAAGTCGACAATGATCATCAAGCCCGAAGGTCGACATCAGATTGGAATTAATAAGTACCGATAGTTAGCGTTGTTAATATACTGTCTTAGATCCTAAACTGGGCGCTGGACTGCATGTCCTTGTAACATCTTGATATCTTGCATATATAGTGTGTCCGAAGACTTGCTCCAAACGGGGTCATCGAAGCTCACAGGGTCGCTGTCATTAAAGTATTCCAACTAAAATAGCCCAATTGGAGCTATTTTGCCGGTGACAATCATCTATTCCGGTCAGTAAATGACAACGACACCATCTGCCTCAGTCACTCCAGTCCGTCTTTCGTGCGTTGCTTGTCTTTGCATCCGAACAATTTGATATCATGGTCTTAGAAACGAATGAATTAATGAACTGTTTGAAGTGCACAGTCAACATCACAAGAGGTGCCTGCATTCCCGTGCAATGCGTCTCTTCTATTGCTCTGCAGTAATACTTTCTGTATTATAATGCCTTCCTTTTGTTTGCAAGTATTGACCACCTTCAGTAGCACAAAATTGATAACTGGACTGGCACAAATTTTGCCCAAAAAGCATTTACACTCTTTGCTATGAAGAATATAAAGTACTTTCGATTTCGTTTGGGTGGCAACCGTTACTTCCTCACTGATTTTGGTTGAATTGATCTTGCGGCTATGACGTTGCAAAAAGAAAGGTCATTGGACTTCATAAGGTCTGAGATGACCACAGTCAGGTTTCCTGCCAATGTTATGAGGAATGTATACTTTACATTAAGGATCTTACAATAAATGGCCAGTGAGTGAGACTATTAATATACATTAAATTGGTGACGTCACAGCCGCGAGTTTATATGCCAACCCATACGGGTGGCCTTCACTGCAAACAACAAAACAATGTGTCTTCTAATACAAGATTACTGATGAATCCAAAACGATTGGTACAAAAATTCTTCATTAAAAAAAGTCTCTAAAAGTTTTGTTTTTAATATTAAGGGTCAATTTGTGCCAACCCAGTTACACATTTTGTGATACTCAAGGCCGCATGTTCAAAATGTGGCCAATGTTTGTAAACGATGAAAATGTCTACAAACATTTAACATGCTACTCCCACAAGACTTCATTTTTAAGGCCACAACTTTGTTCACTTTGTTCCAGTGCTTCGTTCTGGGGTGCGTTTTCGCGGTTGTAATCAATAAATGTTTCGGTTGACTTGGCCGTTGGTTAATCACTTTAAAAAAAGACCGAAACGGTTATTGGTTACGGCCGCGAAACGTACCCATGATATCGCTCGTTACGATCGAGAAGGGATTCTGGGAAAGAAAAACGATGGTGCGGCGATATCGTATACACAACTGGGAACGAGGTTGCTTCGTTCGAAGCGCTTCGTTCTGAATGAAAGTACATGTAAAACAAGATGGCTGCATTCAAAATTGCCAACAATTTTTTTCAGGTAACTGAATTTGATTCTGCATTGTTTCAGTCTTTAGATCTGGTTTTTTTTTCAAGGACTTTTATGTGTGAGTTCTTTCTCTCCCCTGTTGAGTTCTTTTATGATCAAATTACATTTCGTTCGGATCTCTATATATCGTGGTATCCTCGAGAACATCAACAAGATATACGTGTTTTGTATTATTGTCATTTTGAAGCCTTCACCATGTGGATGTGATATGCAACAGCTTTTTAATACAGGGCTTTTTTCATGTAGTATGTTTTGTGACAATGTGGCAATCGCATCAGCAGAGCTCCGCTTAGATGAAGATGGCTTGTATAGTATTATTTGTACTTCTAAGATGCTCTGGATAGATCGTCAGGCGTCACAGACTAGTCTTGACTCATGGCTTGGGTAATGATGATGATCAATAAAACAGATGATCAAGTTAAAGTGGCGGCTTGACATTGATAATGTTTGCAAAAAAATGAATATGATGTACCAGTTCACGCGTTCTTTTCAAATCTCAGGAATCGCTTAACGACAAACATGTGAAGCAGCATAATTATACAACATCTTGCAGATATTGTTCCACATCTGTCTTGCTCAGTCACAACATTATAGAGTTCATAAAAACATTGCTAAATGCGACCTGAAATATTGCCATTCATTTAACATGTATTTAACTAACATTACCCACACAATTAAAAACCGGTTCTATACAGTCCAACAGCCATAAATTTCGAAACTTGCCCAATGCTTGACTCTTTAAACAAGTCAGAATGTGTTTATACATTTTTAACTGCGGAGTCTTAATTTCCCATCTGAAGAAGAAAACCAAAAAAAAAGAGAGTCAGCAACGAAACAAAAGACAAAGAAGAAGAAGAGACGAGAGTGGAGAGACTGTCTCCTGACGGTGGCACAGGGCAGTGATGTGATTTATATTCTTAATGGTACAGATATGCCATTGATTTGACATGTTGGTGATTTCAGCTGGCCTTATTTGGTATCTCTTTCTACACGGCATTGTGTTTCGGCTATGGGTTTATGTTCCCGGATGATGTTTCAATCCTGCTGATCCAGCAAGTTTATGTTCCAGTGAAAAGCTATACGTAACAAGTCTATAGGTTGAAGAAGAATATAAAAGGATTTCGTGCAAATGGATCCGTTGATATCTAAAAAACCTGTGATGATTGATGGGATATCAGTGGGTTTTAGATGCATGACAACTTGTGTCGAGATAGATCACATGCCACATTCTGATGATTTTTTTTGCCGGGCAGACCTCAGATCGGTGGACAACGAATATCTGGTGATAATGTTTTGTTTTTTGTTTTGTTTTTCCGCTGCTAGTTTATCTTGGTGCTGACGATTTACCGTTGTTGTCTGTGTTTTATGCTGCTGTTTATTTAATTCGGTTGTGCATGCTGTTGCCACAATGTGTTGTGCTGTGTTGTTGTATTGTTATTCTTCTGGTTTTTGTTATGTTGTTTTTTTGTTGTTGTTGTTGTTTCTTCTTCTTGTTTTTAATGCTGTCTTCAGCTCTGCTATTGTGGTCACCATCCGATCTGTTGCTGCTGCTTATTCTGCTGCATGAATCTTTTCTTCTTTTGTTTGTTTTGTTTCTTCTTTTACATTCTTTTTACACTCTTCTTGTTTTGTTGTTTTTGTTGATGTGTTGTTGTTGTTCTTAAATGATGATTTGTTTTTTTCCATCTTTCGAGTTTAAAACTGTTCAGTGCCTCAAAATCCAATTTAACTTTATGAAATATTTGGTTCTACAAAATGAATCTCACCGATCCACTCAGTATACACTCGTCGCATTCGATACTATAATAATGAGGATCATTAGGTAATTATTTTACGTTGGAGTCTAATTGGACACAAGCCACAGTTTCGGTGCCTCCGCTTTCGCGCAAATTCCTCCGAATGATAGTCAGAGATTCCCCGCATTTCATAGAACTATAATAAACTCCATAAGACATTATATAAGGGATGTCGTAACACCAGAAGGATGTTGTACATATCACAAACGAGCACGCGCTGCCCTAAAGCAAGCATGCAGCATGGCATGCGACCCCTATGCCCCGTGCTGAACGTGCATGCTAAACGGCCAAGCAATGACAGCATCCGTATGGCCATCGTTCGATTGCCATCTTGACATCTTAACAACTGAGTCTTAAAACGAGGTTTCGTCACTTTTTCGAGAGGAACACACACGTATCGTAATGCTCCCCCCCCCCTCAGCTGCACGTTCTGAAATGTTAATAATCTTTGTCTGGGGTAAGGAGTAAAGTGATGGTAATTCCCATCAGTCAGTACATGCTAGACCAGACACGGGTCAGCATTATCTATAGCGTAAGGCCTGCTCGGCGGTATGTATCTCACAAATTCCTCATAGAGCTTGCATATCCGCTGAGATTCGTCATACAGTAGACCTAGTTGGTCAAAATGCACGTGGTAGTATTCACGTAGGAGAGCTCACCAGACTAAACAAAAATGTATTCGTGTCTTATCAGTCTTATCTCTTAACTTATTTGATACCAAAAGATTGTAAGTGAACATTGATTTACCCTCAGGAAAAACACTGAATTACAGGTTTTTTTATACAAAATGATCGTAGTCTATGAGCACAGTAATGTGATGATGATGATGATATGGTGATAATTAATGAGTAAACACAATTTGTTTACAACGGCACAGTCGGTGACTGCACGATGCCACAGTGAAGTAATATGATGGTTTTAAAAACTGCTGCTGCGACGGTGGTGATACAAGATGATGATGGTTTCATGATGATGGCCATGACACTTTCTTATCAATATTGCAAAGGGTGAAGACCACAGAAAGCCACAAAAAAAGAGTCAATGAAGCACATTAATATTTAACACTCCCACTTAAAAGCACGCGGACAACATTTGGTAATAATGTCAAAAACCAGTATCCGCACTTTAGATGACCCAACATTTACATGAGATGGCAAACTTGTGAAAGTTTAAGCTCAATCGATCATCGGAGTCACGAGAAAATAGTGAAGAAACAAAAGAAACTCACACGTGTTTTCACTGTTTTTAAACACCGGGCCTTGGACTCGCGAGATCAAAACTAATCGGTTTACTAATTTCTCAAAAACTCTAACAACGTTAGCATTTCAAGCAAACACATTTCAAGGGAAGTTGTCTACATCTACAATGACCATCTGCATAGACTATGTTTGCGAATCTGTGAACATTTATATTTACAATTTTGTGCACACCCTGTAACTCTAAAATGTCATGCCCAGCATCGCCGTCAAGTTCTGATTTGACATAACCTAAAAGTATAGTAGCCGAGACAAATTGTTCTTGACATTTATTAGTGTTGTTACCAACTCACCGATCGGAATAAATGCGTCTCTTTCTGAAGGCTAGACCTGCTCAATACAATCAAGTTCATTGCAATGAACAGTACGCAATCATTATACGAAACTACGAGTTTGATGTTACAAGACCTAAATCGGTCTGAATATGGAGGCTCGGTAGACTGAAGAATGCTCAGGCTGGTTGACATTAAAATGCAGAATTGCCCACGGCCTTCACGTCATTCACGTACGGTCTCTCGGGTAACATTCCAAGTTGATGGTATAGCTAATGTGCTCGCTATAAAGAGCTATTCAAAGTAATGTTATTTCAGATTGCCCCGCTCGCAGTTTATATACCCCAGTTTACTTAAATACGTAATGATCCGTTATTGTCCAGACTACTTAGATGAAATGATAGTTAATGGCTATAAATGGAGTTGGAATACCCGTCAAAATACAGACTTGTGCGTTAAAGAGACGCTATAGTACGACAATATATATCGATTGTTAACAGTAGAGGTATCGTTTCTCGCCTTTCACCTCTTGGACCCCGGTTCGAATCCCGCCAGGGGGACTATATGAATTAGGTTTAGTCAGCCCCAACCTGTTTGTGTGGGTTTTCCCTGGAATAAATCTCTTGGGTTTTCCTCCCACATCTAAAACTGAAACGTCTTTCCTTGTCTTCTCGCCATGGGGTTCTTTGCTAGCAGGCTGATAGTGATAAGCTATTTTGAGACATAGTGGACATAATAGTATGACACTATTTAGGTTTGGGTAAATCTAGCTGTATACACCCAAACCAACTTAACAGTGCACTTCTATAGTATCCGGCCATATCTCAAAAAGGGCTTATAGCGATCAAGTTTGCTTTTCTGAAAATCCTCGGCTTCACAACCAGAATTAATAAATGAATAAATAATTAGAATAAAGCAATTGTACAAATGTGAACACAAACCCAAACCAAACCGTGGGTGGAAAACTTGATTCAAACGGTGTAAACAAATTACACAGCAACAGTTCTACAGATTAATGTTTTGAGTATTTTTGTAAACTTAATGATGTCATTAGACATCATGACATCAACCGTTTTGTGGTTTCACTTGTACATGACTACCAAATTTGATGCAATTTTCACAAAATTGTTGTAACGTGTGTTTACTGAAAACAATAAGATGTGAACTTGAATTTACTTTTGAAAAAAAAAACGACCTGTAGAATTGTTCTGACATAATGGCTACACTTCGAAGGTCAGACTAGTGATGACGTAGACAATATAATCAAGACACAAAATAGCTTACACTACCAAAGAAATTTAATGTATTTACACGTTTTGTGACAATTATTATTTTACACTGACACTGTGAAATACAACAATGTGTAGTTTTATAGAAATATTGTATCATAATCAAGATTTCTGTAGAGTTGTATTTACATGAATGCCAAACTTTTTTTGTCATGCAAATAGAAATTATTTTGCAGCTATTTAATATCATTATCAGTACAATTTTTCTACAAATAAGTTAAATTCAAACCATTTTGCTCATTATTTTCTGCTCGTTGTACATTATTCACATCGAAATAAATAAGAAGTTCCAGTTTACATATCATTGGCCAATCAAAAATGTCGACGTACAAACTCCAGAGCTGATCTACATCAAACTGCTGTTTTCATTGGCTGAATGTAATTTTCCAGCATGGTAGCTTTTTAGAAACAATCACATTTCGAACACAAAGACGACATGCATTGTGAAGACTGAAATGGAAACTAGACTACTAAAAATGCATTGAACACCATAATGCGTTAAAGGTGGCGTCTATAATTAAAAGTATTCTCGTGTGAATTATGAATGTCCCCATTCCTCGTTGAAATTGATATTTATACATTAAAAATATTCTGTTATCAATACTTAACTATAAATAAGCCAATTATACCAATAAAACAAATATCAACGATCAAAGATTGGTCGAGAGTACAAACACAGAAAATGATAAATGCCTTTGCAAAATCGTACACCTCCAAAACGGAAGAAGTGTTTCCCATGATTATCAGCTAATACTCATTACTGTTTTTTCTTTCTTTTTCTTAGCAGAGCGTTTTCAAGCACTTTACAACATTATTTTGTGCTAATACTTTTTGCTTTGGCTCATTATTATTTTTTAAAGAAGGTAGGCCTACATAACTATATCTGAATCAAGGTTAAAAGTATTGTACACTTTTGGTAACAGCTCAAAATCAGTATCCACATTTTGTGTGATTCAACATATGAACGAACAAACAAACCTGTGAAAGTTTGAGCTCAATTGGTAATCGAGGTCACGAGAAAATAGTGAAAAGATATCTTATGTGTTTTTTGTTTTTACAAACATCGAGTTTTTATCACGCGTGATAAAAAATATTGTTTTACTAATTTCTCAAAAGCGATAGCATTTTAGGCAGAAATATTTTAAGGAACCCTTTCTACCATTACTTATTTTAAATCATGTAAGCTATGTTTGAATCTGTGAAAATGTTTTTCGATCTTACCAATGGTGTACAGGGACTTTAAGCTCGACAAACTGAAGGCATTTTTATTGGCTACATTATTACATTGTCCACCAATCAACCAATGACTGTGACATTACAAAGTAACCACGGTGAGAGAGTGTTGCGCCACACACAAAAGAGAGCTCAACACTGCTGAAGACCCTTTCAGTGAGTTTTGGCGTAAATGACACTGGCCGAGTAAAAGAATTAGTGAAGTACACTTTACTTTCATTCTACCACGCCCCTCTATCACAGCTTCTCTCTGATCAGTGAAACCTAATCAAGTTTTGATCCCTTGAATTCCAACCCTGCTACCCACAGCATAGCAAATACCTTTCTACCACCCGTGTCGTGGTTATTAACTCGCAAATTGCTTGGCCGACATTTTCGAACATTCGGCTTCGGCTCTGGCAGGCGCATATTACCGCCACGTTTTGAAACTCTTACGAGGAGTGCACGTGGCTTTGGTGTCAGCCATAACTTGGCCGAAGCCGTGATTTCAAGAAGGCCTCGAGCAAAACTTTTACGTTACCAAATAGACCTTTCTTTTGCAACGTTGCAGCCCGAGTTTTTGCCAACCGGGGTCGGAAAACTATGAAAAGCCATAAATGCAAAACAAAAACAGATAGCCACAGTTTTTAACTATGTTACACAAAAACAAATGTTCAAAAATAGTATTGAATTTGTTGGAAACAAAGCAGCCAATCATGAGAGGTACTTTACTTAATTGAAAGTTTGCAGAAAATGTTGAATTTTGTTGTAACATCTGTTAACACGATTGAGTGTTTTGCTAACACTCGGCCTTCCATGCCAACCGGCGCGGTTTGTTGATCAACAAAAGAAAGGTCTACAGAACTACACTTTTTGTATCATTGTGGTTCCAATGCGCATGACCAAAGTGAAGTTGGGCGAGTTAAGAGTGTGGTTCCTTTAACTTTAGGATAGTCCTTGGATCACTATTAAGTATGGGAACCTGACAACAATGACCACATTGTGACAGAGGTCCATTAGTTCTGGTTGATGAACATTCAGTTTTAGGGAATAACATTACACGTGCGGAAGAATGACTCTCTAATCACTTTATACTTTTCAAAGAAATAACTTTCTATTGAGACGTACTCCACAAAATGAGACATTATACAGTCTACTTTGTCGACGCAGAGATTATTTCATTTCATACTTCAGTAGAAAAGAGCTGCCCGATTGAGGACATCACACATTCCAATGTCATGCATGGAGGTGTGTTGAACAATACGAACAACCAACTCTCATTTTGTAAGATCAGGTGTGCCGATTTCACAAAGAGCCAAGATTGATCTTATTAACGAGTTGTCAGTATCACCACGGTGATTTGTATTGTGACATCACACTTTGCCTAGCAGTTAAGACTAATTCGCAGTTAAAGATCAATCTTAGCTCTTTGTGAAATGGGCCCTACACAGAAAGTCGCGGATACCTTGCATTAAAGCTAATGCTAATCGCTGAAGGCAAACAAGGCAGCACAGTGATGTGTCATTTATCATGAAATGAAAGTAAAGCTACCTACATTTTCGAGGGTTTTCCCTTTAAACAAAAATGCATCCTCGCTTTGGTCGTACCCTCGACACTAAACTTTCCCTCATTGAAACCTTTCAGGAAAGTTTAATTTACACAAAGTAAATGAAAACACCTTTAATTTGTCGGATGAGCACAGTAAACACAACCCTTTGATCCTCAAAACTTAGCACTAAACTTCACTTACGAAGTCTCGACTTCCACATGCTTTTAATGGACGCGTCGTCCGCAGAAACAAAACAGCACCATGTGTTGCTTTTCCATCAAGATAATTCATTCCGTGATATGTTGGCTATGTGATCTTAAGCACTGTATAGGCTTACTGGGTAAATAATTCCATGACCCGATCTGCATTCTTCCTTCACGGCTGTATTAATATTGCGTGGTCGGGTTCGAGCACCGCCTGCTTGTTGGTCTCCGTATTAATAATGATGAACTTTTACGGGAATTTCATGACCGAGTTGATTGGACAGTTGAGAGAGTTTCGAGATTCGGTTCAGTGTTGTGCTTGATGGACTGCCCTGGTCAGCATGCCATTCCATTACGGGTTGGTGGTACTGCTCGCCGGCATTTTTGTCTCGGTGTCGAGTTTCCACTTGCGCATTAAGGGTTGGATCATGTTAGAAATGTGACATGTAGAAATTCCCGCTATACATAAATCTGTCAGTGACGTATTTAGGTTGCATTTACCAGTTGTTTTTGTGTGTTTGTGGGTTAGACTGTATAAGTCGTTATTTTCACTTAAAATGACGTCACTGGTTAGAAAGAAACGTCATCATTAACATTATACTATGATTTTCACCACATTAGTTTTTGTCAAAGATTTCGAAATTTCCTTATTCTAGGGCTATAAATTATACAGTCATTTTTTGTTCTGTTTGTTATTTTAGTCTAATCAATGTGTTGCCACAATATTATTGCGAGTGGCAACTATTTTTAACCCTGCAACATTAATTTTACTTTAAAAAAAAATAAAATAAAAACCGTTTCACGCTTACATTCTCATCCTTGGACTGCACAGTAGTTGCCTAAGATCCACAAATCCTTTTTTATTTTCTGTATGAATCTGCGTCACTCGTCATCTCCTCAACAAAGTATGTACGCTTTACACCTCCCGGAGTTGTGGACATTTTGCTCCCGTCGATGGTGATCGGGATAAATCTTTCCCGGTTGCTTTCGGCGGGCACCCGGGGTACCTCTACGGTCAGCACCCTGCCCTCGGATAGTGAGCACTTGACGAGGCTGATATCGACATCATCGGGGAGTGTGTACTGACGGTAGTACTCACGCTGGACGTAACCCGAGGCCGTGTTACCTTCTCTCTGCTCGGCGTGCACAGTCAACTTGTTATCCTTCACTTTCACTTCAATGTCCTCCGGACGGTACTGGCTGACATCCAGGGTCACCATGAACCGGTGCTCGTCGCATTCGACCCGGCTACTCTGGCGGGCCGGCTCCGGTGCCTCCAGCGGCGGTGGACTCACGAGCTTTGTCGTGATGACCGGCTTTTGCACCTGATGCGACTCGAAGGGCGAGTTGGTCACCGTCACTGGTGATGTCACATAGTAGCCTTGGTACAGAGTGGGTGTGGTCGGGGCAGTGGGCTGGACGTTCACCTCCACCCGGCGGCCAGAAGAAGTCCGCTGGGTGGCTGATGTCACGGTGGTATGTTGTGGGCCAGCGCTGCTGGAGTAAATCTCCCGTTTGATCGACGGTTGTTGTGAAGCAGAGACGGGTACATTCGATGAGACAATGATGGGAACCGAGGCTCTGTCACCACCGCCCGAAATACTGTACTCAACACGGGGATGGGATAAAGGAATTTTGATCTCAATGTTCATTCCAGCCATGTCTGCAAACAATTTCCCAGTGTTACGACGACAGCTACTGTCAAAAGCTACAGGATGTATCCAGAACTATATCAGCTTGTGCGTCCCTGTATTGATGGTAAAGGCTTGTGGTGTGTTGCATTTCCACATGGAGCCTACAAGTTTTAACAGTAAAGCACGGCACAGTCATGAATCGAGTAGAAGCATTATTGCAATGGTTTGTGCGTCACTGTCTACTACCCATCGCTTGATGTGAACGCTAAGTATGCAGTGCGGAGGAGGGACGCAACTGCTTTTATCAAACTTTAAAAGTCAGCCCGGTAATCAAACACCAGACCGCGCGGTATGTGCTCCCGTCTTGCCCCGCCCGATGTTGCGAAGAAAGTCCTCCGCAAGAAGTCACTTGGCAGCTCTGCGTGACTAACTGTGAGCCTCCCGCGGATTCTTACCAGCAGAGAGAAAATGTCGAAATGCAATACTCTTGCGATGCCATAGCCTAAAAATACCAGACCGTCGAGAGGGGAAATACAGATGGAGAAAAATGCTGACTCGTTGGCTCTTGACTCTATTCAGTCAGAGCCTGCGGCTCAGTCGGCGTTTAGTCAATGGAAGAGGGAATCACATTCCATCATGTTCCGATGTAGGCGGGGCGTAGTGACGTCATCTCCCCGTGCGCCCAATGGCACGTCTGCTTGTGAGTGACTGCTTTTAAACGGTTGTTCTTCGGGAGCTGGTTTGGCGTGTCGTGCTGTCGTTGTTGATGTTGTTGTTTTCGCTTGTTTTTTAAAGGATATTGGTAGTGTCCATATAAAGGAACATTACAAAATTGGTAAGAAAAAAACTTTAATATACTTTTTTTATCACAGATTTACATAAAACTTACACGGTCTAATGATGATGATAGTTGAAAACATCCCTTGAAATATTTCTGTCTGAAATGCCATATTTGATGAGAAATGAATAAACTAATTTTCCGATTGGAGTTTATCGCTCAGTGAGCGTTTTATTCATTTGTTGAATCTATATGATTTCATGCAAATGTGTAATCGGTTTTTCACTATTTTCTCGTGACCCAGATGGCCGATCGATCTCAAACTTCTACAGGTTTGTCAGTTTATGTATATGGTGGATTACATAAAGTGCTTACACTGCCAGCAACTGTTTTGTTAGCAAAAACCAATTCTGTAATGTTCCTTTAAGTTATTGCTCTTGGACATACTTGAAAATATTAGGGAAAAACCGTCAATTACCGTCAATTATTACGAAGATTGCATGATGAAGCAGATTGGTGCACGATGAAGCAGATCGGTAAAAGTGCAAAATCAACTCTACGGGGGAAAGTACGAAGGAGTACCATACACATTTCCCTACACTAGACAAGTTCATCCAAGAGGCTACCCATCTACTTAGCAGTACGTCTGACACAAATTAATGTAAAATGTTCGTTGAATGTGCAAAAGTGAAAGGTTGATTATGCGCCAAGACAACTGCGTCTCGGGTTTTTTGGACTGATCGTGAAGCACGCCCTTTGGGACGATTTGACGCCGACACGTTATGTTTCATAGAATATTAGCATTCGATGTGCAAGATTGTAGAGTACTTTCTCTCCAATACGAAATGTAAATCGGTTAAGGGGACAGAGCAAGGACATGAACATGAAGAGTAATTTGCTATATTTAGTTATAAAATGTCGAAACGCATTAGTTTGTTTCCCTCTGGGGGATGTTAAAATTGTTTACATGTCGGTATGTAGCTCTACACGAAGTTAAGTCATTTGCTTTAATGGGTACGCTCTTATACTTTGGTCATGACCCCAAAGTCTACTTGATATAAAGATGGATTGGCTTGAATGGTATAGTCAGCAATCGGCGAAACTATTTCGTCTGGAAATGCCCCCGTTGGATATATGAAATCAATCAAGTATGTCGACAAATTGGAATCTTCGAAACTCAAGCAAGGCGAGTTTTGGAGATGTCTGTTTGTGAATGCTGCGGCCAAAGATGCGGCTGGTACCCGCTGCCACCTCGCGAAAACGTGGATACATTCGACGTCTTTGCTTAAAAATAACACCTCGACTGTTGTGTGCTGTTCTCTCAACAAGTATAGATACGTCTGTATTCAACTAAAACTTACTGTATGGTATCTTTCGTGATATTTTGCCTGTAGACCATGTTATTTTGTTTTACAGAGTGGTGACCTCGTACATTATAATGCTATTCCTGGCGGGCAAGATGCTACACAGGCTCAATGGGAAAATTTATATTTTGTGTCATAATTTTCACATGAATTCAAAGTTTACAAAAGCAACAGCTTTCTTCATATCAAAAGTTGAGGAAAATCAGACAGTGCGATCCCCATAAAACATAAGATTTGTTGTATTCTTCCATTGAGCTGTGTACAAAATGTGCCAGCCGGAAGTCCAGGCTCTGTGGCTCTTTTGTAAACATTGTGATGTCACAGGTCACATCGTCTATAAATTAAAGGGAAAAAATCTACCTTTAATAATTTTCAATGTAGGCCTACTATAAATAATACAGAATTGCATTCGAATTTGAAGCAATAAAATTGTCATCCCACTCGTTTGTAAATCCTCTTGACGTAGAACCCTGCTGTGAATGTTTTCCCCATCCCGGACTGAGCCACAGACTACAAGACTGGAACAAAACATAGGACTGTCTGATGATGGGAAGTGACTATACCTGATGGGAGAGACCCGAGGCCGAATGTTGCGTGCGACTGAGGGAGGCGGCAGAGGCTTCGAGATTAAAGGGCATTGTTGATCAAGAAGCTATCTCCTTAAATGGAAAGCCTTTCGATGCACCTAATCTGAAGACTGTACGGTTCAAGCCCCCCCCCCCCACCACCACCTCCGTCGCAGAGTTGGGGTAGACGGATCTTCTTCCATAGGGTTTCTGAAGACAACGTTAGTTCCCATCCGCTAGTTTTCCATATACAAACACAATTAAGCCTATGACCAATCTGTAAACATTTTGATAACATTAGATGGTTAAAGTTTGGTGAGAAACAATGGTCGTTTGTGACAATGGTCTACTACTGTCCTCACGTTGGTCCCCGAGTGAGTGTTTTGTTTTTTTCACACGATATAGTAATACAGCAAATACCCAAGGTGCTAGACTGGCACTGTGAGTCCATATATTACTTAGTGTTTTCACTCATTGTTAGGGTCTGGTACTTGTACCTTGGAGTTTTTTTTTAAATATCAAGCAAAACCAATGTCTGGCACAAAAATTTGCCACTGCCATCTAAAATGACGGGGTCTAAACCATCTTGCCCAATCAGCTTCGTCTTACTCTTAGCAATACGACTGTCAAGAGAGGGCGACATTCATTATTTGTCGGCTTTCGGCAGCTTTACCGGCGAGCTGAATCCATCCTGGGTTCACTGGTTGAGAACGCATCATCACATTAATTTTACAACTTTAGTACTGTCATGTTCATTGTTCATAAAGGGGATAACGGGACCCGTCACAGGTGGTAAAGCAAATTGTCAAATTATTCTTCATATCAATATTGCTTTCCAATGAGGTGCTGGGGTTGCTAAATGCCGGTTGATAACAGGACATAATACCAAACACCGCGCCCTTTTGGAGCCACGCCCTTCAGGGGTTGGTCTAACTAATTTCTTCAAAATTGTTTATTGGTGTTAACAGGAAAAGCTAGAACCCTGATGGATAACTCCTTAAGTCCCCAAGCAGTTGAGGAAAGTCATGTTCACATGCAGCTACAGTTTGTCACATTATGTGGTCTTTTAAAATTGTTTCAACAAAGCATGGAGGAAGTGTGCACGCCGCGCTATAGGTCAAGCGCTCATGGGGCCCACACTGGGCCCATATAGTTCGTAGTCTATTTATACAGTCATTTTCGCGTATGCCGTCTTTGGAGTTAGTGCCACTACAAAAAAAGTCCTAGGAATCCTATATGATCGTATAGGATTCTATAAGATGTATAAAAAATTAATTGTAAAGGAACTCACCTATATATATAGGAATCTTTAATCGTATAGAAATCCTATAGGAAGTGACGAAAAACCTATGATTAGAACATAGGAATCGAAGACAAATTCTACAGGATTCTAGACCCATATGATTGTTCCTATCGGTATTCTATGATTTGTTTTTAAAAGGTGGCAATGATAGTTTTCTGTATTAAGCCTCATCCCGGGTATAATTATTGACCACCGAATCCAAGAATCAACAATCATTGTCTAAATCCACCCCCCCCCCACCTTTACCTTGACAGGGATTAAGTCTAGACCCCGACCTTGGTCCATGCATTTAGGAAGAACTTGGTCCCATGGATCGAGGACACCGCATTATCCCCAATTAATAAAGAAAAACGGGAAATGTTTTTATTGAAAACAACCACACTTTATTCTTCTCTGAATGGGTCAATCATTGTGCATTGATGGTCAATCATAAGGGCTTTGTGCAGTGCAGGGTCGTCATCGAACCGTCCAAAACACACAATGATCCCACGGGCTAAACTCTGCGCTCTCCGCGCACAGTCCTCACCGCCGGTATTATATTCGGACACTCGTTTTTTTGCACATCGCCATGTGCAACTCTCACTCTAGCTCTCCCCCCCATCACTGGCACTCGTTTAGTCATCGATCTCATTGTTTCCAGATACACAACTAACGCGCGAACCAGCGACTGCCAGCTGATGCCATCTTGCCAAATTACCCACGTTGCCTCGCTTTGCGCAGTCGCACAGTAGTCCACGACGACATCGCAGCAATGGAGTCGTACCAGAATGCACAACAGTACCCGCAGTACAACTATCCTCAGGTGAATATCTCTCTTTTCGAAGCACAATTTAGCGGTCCCTGTCGAGATTCAGTTGAGGAACTAATTTTGGGTTATTTTTTTCGTTGCAGGAAATGACTGCGGACACGGTACAGCGTACGCTGTAAGTATAATTGCAACCATTGAACTTTACGTGTTAAAACTCCCATTCTCGTATATTTCACACTCACTCGACCACAAACTTTCTCAGCCTAACATTTTTACACGTCAATCACACCTCCAACAATAGTAGCGCTGCATTTGATTTGCATAATGATCGCTTTGTCTTGTGTGTACATGTGTACTAATTTAGATTATTTACTTGTTTATGTTGTTTACTAACCAAGTGCTTGTGCTAGCTGCCACTGCATTGCATGCACTAGCACTAGTGTAGTGCTAATCTCGACAGCATGACGTGAATATTGATGTAAACATTTTGAAATTCAAAACTTGCTTTCAAATAAACCAAGGATTTTTTTTTGCAAGAGTGGCAGATGCATATATTTTAATTAACATTGGGCCTGCTCCTAGTAAGAACTAAGAAGCAAACCTTGAATAATAACTGCTGTATGAAGTAGTGATGATCGATACCCTGTTCTGGTGTCCCTGACCCACAGTTTAACAGACGCAGATATTATTACATTCATGACAACTAGAACTACTGTGACTCGATGTGAGTGGCCGTCATCAAATTGCAATTCAAATGTGTCTTTCATGCAGCAACATTTAATTAAAAATCAAGCTCTACATGTGATGCTCCATGCCAAAACCAGGCACTTCCTTCAAAAACTCAAAACAGTTTCGTTCGTGTCCTAATCTTGCAACAACACTTCATCGGCTGGCAGTCTATTTCAATCATGTACAATATATTTTATAATAAGAATGGCAGCATATTCGATCAAACAACTCCGGTGTTTGTTATAATGTAATTCTCTTTCATTCAGCTAAGGAATGATATGGCAATTAAAGTGATACACATATTTTGGGGTCAGACTCAGAACCCATTGTTTATGGTCCTTTTATAATAACATCAACATTGTCAACACATAGAAAAGTGTAACCAAAGTAATTTATGGGTCATGCACATAAGCCTTAAAGGTAGGGTCATAGACTGGTTTTTGTCAAAGCATTGCTTATTTTTAGGCAAAATTATAAACAAAAATACAATAAAAATCACACGGGAAAGTTTTGGCTGAACACAGTGTATAAACTATCATTTTCACAAGAACGTTGAATCCATCCACGTTTAGAGGTGACAGCAGGTACCAACCGCATCTCTGTCTGCAGCATTTGCGAATGACACCAACCCTGAGATATCTGAGAATTGATTCTTGCATATTATCAGTTCTCAGATTCAAATATTTTTGGGTGACAAATTTTCCAAACCATATTCGAAGGGAATCCTTTCTCAAAATAGTTTATACCGTCAACAGCTGCAGTGCTTCTCACCAAGTAAGTTTTTATGCTCATCAATTTTTGTAGTATTTACCAATCTATGACCCTACCTTTAAGCTGCAAATGTAATGATCATATCTAAGCAGTTCGAACAATGGGTACCATTGGGTTCTGACCCAATGTTGGAAGTAAATTAACATAAATTCTGACAGCAGAGTCATCTTAAACTCTTGCTTACTTTTTTATCTGCTAACATGTACTTGCAACCAAGGTCCAATTTCATGGCTCTGCTTACCGCGAAATTCTGCGCTCACAGTGCCCTGTAAAGCACACAGTTCTACGGGCAGTAAGCGCAACATTCCGCGATAAGCAGAGCCATGAAATTGGGCGGAGCTCTTACCCTTCCCGAACATTAACCCAAAAAATACCCCGGCCAACTCTGTACCCTGTAAAAACAGTTTTCTCTTGCTAATAGGCAATTTAGATTTTGAGTAACATCTGTTGCAAAGACTTGATTGGTCTCAATTGAACACTCAAATTGGATTCTACGTGTAGTGTACATGTAGACCACATGGCCACATGGTTTTGGGCAAGCTTTTGCAAAGCAGCCTCCAGATGGGCAAGCGATACAGTATTACACATTCATTCAGAATTGTGTATGGGTGTTCACAGTTACTTCTACGGGTGTTCACAGGGCCCAAAATCATAGAGCTGCTTTAGCAGAAAATATTGCTTAATCATTTTCTGCTAAGCGGAAATCAGCAGGATACCAGTCACAAATTGTACATGTGACATGGTATTCTGGCCCGGTAACCTTATTCTGGTAAGGATAATTTTGTTGTGCTTAGCTACTTTTTGTGCTTTAAAGGTATTGTACACTTTTGGTAACAGCTCAAAATCAGTGTCCACATTTTGTGTGATTAAACATATGCATGAACAAACAAACCTGTGAAAGTTTGAGCTCAATTGGTCATTGAGGTCACGAGAAAATAGTGAAAAGAGATCTAATGTGTTTTCTGTTTTTTCAAATTATCGCGCGTGATATTACTATTGTTTTACTCGTTTCTCAGAAACGATAGCATTTTAGGCAGAAATATTTTAAGGAACCCTTTCTTCCATTACTTACTTAAAATCATGTAAGTTATGTGAGAATCTGTGAACATTGTGTTTTTCGATCTTACCAATAGTGTACAGGGCCTTTAAAGCAGCTCTATGAAATTGGGCCCTGCTCTTATGGAAGTACGTAAAAGGTTGCCCCAAACCATGTGACATTTCAAACAACTTTCTCAAGTCTGAGAATCCATATTTAAGCAGTCACTTGTGTCTAAACAAGTCATTAAACCAGACATGATTAACAACTAACTTGCAAAATGGCTTATTAATACCCGTTGCCAATTTGTACCGTGGACAGACATATATGTACCAGGCCTGGAAATACGGAGGGACCACGGAGGCCATGGCCTCTGTTGTCCCGGTCTTGACCTTGGTGCTTCCCACAGACTTTTAAGATTTTCCAATGGAAGGCCCTTTGCAATGCAAAATGCATGATGGTCTTGCCCTCTCAAAGATGGAATTCCATGCCTGGCAAACGTGTATGGTGTAGTCTTTTACAAGCTTGATTGTTTCTAGAATCCTTGATTGGTCTGGGCAGGTCATACTAATGAACCTAACACCTCGGTGTTTGGAATGTGATGAAATTGTTGCATAACCAGACACTATGTTTGAAATGATTTTAATTGAGTGTTGCATATAAGAGGTTTGGAAGATCTTGATTATAAAAGGGTTTGTATTTCTTCTTTTCATGCAAGACAATCAAACTTGCATGTATTTGAGTGGTAACACATTTTCACATACACCTGTACAATTGTACCTCAAATCTCCTCCCTGCAAAAGTTTACCGAAGACTTTAAGATTTTCCAAAGAAAGTGCTCTTTGAAAATGGCCTTGCCCTCTTAAAACTCCAGGCCTGAGGGATACAAGTTAGAGATGTCCAAACAGGTTCAAGTTGTTGGTAGTGATGCAAGTTTGCAGGATGTAAGTTGACTTGGTGCCTATTCACAAAGCACTAAGATTCATCTTAAGATCGAGTTGTCACTATAGTGATTAATATTGTGACATCACACTTTGCTTAGCAATTAAAGAGTGATTTGCAGTTTAGATCAATCTTAGCTCTTTGTGAAATCAAGCCCTGGTTAACGACAACATTATAATCCCAAGTACGTGGCCTTATGTGGAAATCAAAAACTAGTTTGCAAATGACGCCCCTACCTCATTCTGCTTAAATGTAAAGGCCTTGTCACACTGGCAATTTTTACAGGCAACTTGGAGGCAACTGTACACAAGGAATCTTCTGTGGCACAGGGGACATTTTTCATACTGTGTCATTACTATCTCCGAGAAAATTTAGATATGAATGTTTTGCCTTCGTGGAGATTGCCTGGAACTAGTTGCCTGTAAATTGCCTCGTGTGATAATGGCCCTGAAGCTGAATAGGTTGGTGTTTGAAGGCTACCCGGAAGATGAAATGGGCAAGGAGGAGGTGTCTGTGTGGTTCTCTTTCATTAGCATTCTAGTGGGGTGTTTGGATTTGTTGCATTGCCAATACTCAATACCTGCATTGATACTGAATAGCAGTTTTGCTTTTGCGCATTTCTGACTTCCATGTTTTAGTAGTGACTGCAGGCCTGGATTATTCATCTTTCAGAGGGCAAGTCCATTTTCATTTTCCAAAGGGCACTTCCCTTGAAAAGTCTTAAAAAAACAGGAAACTTTTGAATGGGCACTTAGGCCAAGACCAAGGGCAACGGAGACCACGGCCTCCAAGTAATTCCAGGCCTGTGGCGCTGGCAGTACATTTAAATGTTCGCAGTTGATCATTATCAAAATCATATAACGTACAGCGGTATTCTGTGGTAAGACGTCTGCTCTAGATATGGCGGTGGTCGTGGGTTCGAATCCAACCCAAATAGTGTGCCTGTGGATTTCCAAAATATATATTTTTTGACAGGACTGGAGAAAGCACATTAGGTAATCAGTGCTTATCAGTCAGTATATGTGTAGTGTTTAAAAAAAATAAAATAAAAAATAACACATTTCTGGCTATAATTGTGGTTTTAAAGGTGAAGAGAAACTAACTTTGAAAACATGATTTCACAAAATTCTTTTTTTTAATATTTTTTATTCTACAGGTACGTTGGAAACCTCAGTAGACAGGTCACAGAAGAGCTTTTATATGGTATCTTCTCAGAATTAGGAAGTACAACATGTAAAATGATGAACGAAGTAAGTAGTGTAAGTAATGAACCCCTGGATTGGTTCTCAAATTCTCTGAATATTTGCATTATGGAGTTGTAAGTGTGCTATCCTTTTTTGTTATCATTCAAGTATTTGGTACTACATTTAATAGTATTATTAATAATAAGAATAATTATAATAATGAGACACAGTTCTTATATAATGCCCTATCACACCCAAGGGGTCTCAATTCGCTCATTATTATTTTCTATAAAGTATGCAGAGCTATGTTCGAAATATAAGACCCATTTAATACTTGTTTCACCATGTAACGGTTTACAAGATGCTGTGAAGCGATCTGCAGCCAACCATACCAGAAAACACTGGGGCGAACCCCTTCTCTTAAGAAAGGGTTCTGTAGTGCACCGGGTTCTTTTACGTGTAATTACACAACACGCGGAACCTATGGCTTTACGTCCCATCCGAAGGTCGAAGCAATTTGATGGTTAAGTGTCTTGCTTCAGGACACAAAGTGTGGAGACCGGGACTCGAACCCACGCTCTGCCGATCAGAAGCACCGGAGCGCGAGTCGAGTGTGCTTGACCACTCGGCGCGGCATGCCGTGTAGTTTGCCCGATATGAACTTTGCGCCATTACCCTCATTGCCTCATGAGTGATGAGGATCAAAAAGAAACCAATTGTGTCATTAATTTTGTGAATTTGTGAATTATGATGCAATAAAAAATTCACTTCTGTTGTGGGCACGAAGCGTAAAATTAATACTTAATGTGATCAACTCACTCGAGCTTGTGAGAATGTTTTTTTTGTCTATTTTGCAGTTTGCACAGGAACACCGTGTTGCTGTGCCATATAATGTTGTTGTACACAGTTAATGCTGTGTACAATAGGTAGAGCAGATATTTTAAGATATTTAGAAGATCAATTTGGTTCCCAGAAAGAGTTTTGTCAAGCCACAGTGAAGTTTTCCATGTGGTCCAGTATGTGCATTAAACTTTAAAGGAACATTACAGAATTGGTAAGAAAAAAACTTGTAAAATATACTTTTTGATCACAGATTTACATAAAACTTACACGGTCTAATGATGATGATAGTAGAAAACATCCCTTGAAATAGTTCTGTCTGAAATGCCATATTTGATGAGAAATGAATAAACTAATTTTCCGATTGGAGTTAATCGCTCAGTGAGCGTTTTATTCATTTGTTGAATCTATATGATTTCATGCAAATGTGTAATCGGTTTTTCGCTATTTTCTCGTGACCCAGATGGCCGATCGATCTCAAACTTCTACAGGTTTGTCAGTTTATGTATATGGTGGATTGCATAAAGTGCTTACACTGCCAGCAACAGTTTTGTTAGCAAAAACCAATTCTGTAATGTTCCTTTAAAGGGAAGGTACATTTTTTTATTTTATTTTTTTCGGAAGAGTAAATTAATTCCTAACCTCCAGTTTTCAATAAACACACCACACGAACAACCCGTGAATATTTCATTGTGAAAACTACGCAAAATTGTTCATGTTGTCTTTTGGGGTTCTGTGCGCATTCATCTTGGCCTTATTTCAGTTGCGGCAATTGAAATAACCAACGGTGCTTTTGCGGGGCTTCAAATGCTGTTTCTTCGGTTTTTAGCACTTCACACAGAGATACTTTTCAGACTGTCGGAAGGAGCGGTATTGTAATTAACTTGATGAGTGAGCTTTCAGATTGAAGCCACTCAATCTTCTTCGAAGTTAACTTGAACTTATTGACATCAAGTTAATGGTTGTGGAAGTAGACAATTATTAATGAATTCTGTGATTGATGGTTGTTACTCTATAGGAGTGCTACAGGGGGTCTACTTGTAGACATTACTGTTCATGATGTTTTTTTAATCCTCTGTACAAATGTAGTATAAGTGTTAAAATTGTAATGTGGATTTTTTCCTTTAGTAGTATGAAGTAGAAGGAAGATCCAAAGTGTAAAAAAAAAAGGAATTGAACAATTCTTCAGACGTTACAATTTTTAAATTTTTAAAATGTCTCTAAATTCCAATTTCTGGACATCCTGGCAAGACATCATTAACTCTTAAAGCTTAAATGTCCCCAATCCTAGATGTTTTTTAAAAACCCGTATAGACCCCTTGTATATGATGTCACAAGCTCAGAAACAGCGCCCTCACTGCGGTAAAAGGACGACCCCAACATTGGCTGAGAGATGTTCTCGACGCGCATACATTTCCATTATTTGATGGCGGCCTATACATGGGTCCTATACCCGTTGTTTGACCTCGGCCTGCCGTCGCTGAGGTCAAACAATAGAAACGTGTACGCGGCTTGTACAACTTGGCGGTCCTACTACAGAAAGCCAGTCCTCAGGACGACACCCCCCCCCCTTTTTTATTCATACTGTATTTTTGTATTGTGGTTCATCTTTTATTACAATGCATTGACGTTAGGGTTTCAACAAGCAGTGCATGAATGTATGAATGGAAACAAACAAACAAACAAAGAAACAAACAACTCTCATCCAATAATACATGTTATGTAGGTCTTCGATTGACCTCGTTGAAGGTACTGTTTGAGATTGTGACATTGTACACAAGGGGTCAACTGGCTTTTTGCTGCGGACAAAGAAACTAAAAACAAAGCACCCCTCCCATAGAGCATCAGTCACACTTATTTTACCATGCCAAGTTGGTTCTTTTCATCATGGGGAGAATATAATACAATGAAACATACATGCTGAGGTCTTGTACAATCAGGGTTAAGTGTATCATGCTGTTCTACTTCCTGGTGATTGTTATGTTTATCTGGCTTAATGGCAGAATGGGTTGTTGTATCATAGCTCATTCTGATAGATCCCAATCAGGATGTCCTGAACAGTTTTATAATAAAGATAACATTAAATAGCGCCCTGCACTAGAGGCGTCACTTTTTGCGCTTAAAATACCCGGCTGTCAGACTCGGACAAACATCCCACCGCTTACAGGATCACAACGTGTTCGGCACGCCGCCAAACCGCACTAGTAGCACAGTCCGCGCACACGGGTGAACAAGAAGAATGGGCTGATGTACGCCCACGTACGTCAGTCCGAGATCCAGGTACTGGGCTTCTATTTTTAGCATTAGTGTGGAGTGCTGTTGGGATTTTATTTTTAAATGAACGTCAAACATGCTGACACATTGTGCAATTATACACAAACATCTTCATAATGTGATGCTTTGACCATTAGGTAGAAAATGAATTGTAAAAACCCTTGAGCTCTCTACCTTCAGGCATGCAACTTTTCCTCGGATCAGCTGATTTCCTCTTTTTTTATTCTCAGTTTTACCATTCAAAATTGAAAATTACTGTACAAAATCATTAAAGTTTTGTAATTTCCTCTTTTTTTGTGAAGTTGCAGTTGCATGCCTGCTACCTTACGACGGCTATAGCACAGAAAATTCTCATTGAATGCAGTTCCAAGCTTTATATTTTTATTTATCATTTCCTCGTAAAAAAAAAAAAACAATCTGAAACCTTATGAGTTTCGTATTCACAGTTCTTCTGAAATTGAAGTAAATCACCCGAAAGTTAAGCCTTCCTCTAAAGGTGTTGGCTGGCATTGTATTGATGGGTTAAATGGTCCTACCCCCCTTCTTCTCGTGCTGGCAGTTTTAAAAAATACCTCATTAACATTTCTTGTGTTTACATAATGTATTACTTAGGGTGTGTCAGAATTTAAGGCTAAATGACCAATGGCTATTGACACTGCTAGGGTTACGCTCTGCCATTCACTAAATTTTATGGGGCCAGAGCTTTTGCAGTAGCAGCAGCAGAATTATGGAATAGTCTTCCTGACAACATAAAACAAGTACAAACAGTGAATTCATTTAAGACAAAGCTTAAAACACAGTTATTTTTGCAATAGCCTCCAGTATGTCTTACTGTGTCAACTAGTTTTCATTCATGTACTTTCTTGTCTTTTTTTTCCTTTTTTTTTGGTCTTATTTTCATTTCTCTTGTATTTTTCATCTCAAAGCGCATAGAGACTTCCCTGTGAATGTGATATGCGCTATACAAGAATGGTTCATTATTATTAATACTTTAACGTTCCTGCTGCAGCTACTATCAATAGTCAGTAGACTGAGTCAAGTCTTACTACTGGTTTTTTAAAATAGTTTTTTTTATATTGGGTCCCGCTGAAGGGTTACAATTTTGTTGTCTTTCACATTCTTAAGCAATGTACATGTACATGGGAAGACAAGATTCTGAAAAACTTTGTGAATATTAACTGTGACGCTGAGACTTGCATAGTGGCCAAAGATCCTCAATGCAGACCTGGCTAGCTCAGGCCTGACTAGAAAAAAAATGTTTCCTGTGATATTCTGGGGGGGGGGGGAAATGCGGTACATGTACATGTAGGTAGGAAAACAGTATTTTACATATGTGCACTGCACACAGAGAAAAAAAGTGAAACAAATGCGGGATGGGAGTATGAAGGAATTCTTACATTTCTTACATTTCTTACATTTATAAAATATTTGCGTAAAGTCGTGAATTTGTCAAATTATTGCTACAAAAATAAGTTAAGGTCAGGAGGTTTTTGAATGGTCAGTCATGGTTGCAGGAAACAAAAACATGTTTTTGTTAGGCCTTGACAAGCTGGTACTATTGTGTGATTTACATGGTACCAACCCACCCCCCCCCAAAAAAAAACCAATATTTTAAAATATTTTTTTATTTTTTACTTTATAAACCAGAAACCCTGAAGCATTAGATCAATGGTACAACTTAATTTATAAATGTATCTTTTCATGAGTAGTTCATATCTATACTTATTAGAAGACTCAAAAAGCCACTATTTGACCATCTCAAATGTAGTGTGTACAGGAAAGTTATTGTTAAGATCATAACACCTCATTTGAATTATGTACAAGCATTACATAAAGGCCTTGTAGAGACTTCGTTAAGCCAGTAACATACATGTAAGCCTGATTTGTATAAATAGTAATTAAAAGGTCATTTGGATTAATTGAGTCCTGGCATGTCTGGTCTAATGATGGCAACATGTACGTACACTCTCGTCATCAGTCACTCATTTTGATTTGAGATTCGTCCTTAGGGGCCATTCACAATTATCAACATTTTCACGAGCGTACAAACCGTACGCTGGGGGGAGGGGGTTAATGCCGGCCGTACGCTTTTTTAGATTTTAAATGTCGATCTGTTTTCTCGCCCGTCGCCACAGCCGACTTACTTACTTGGTAACGAGCAATGGAGAACTGTTGATAGGGCAAAAATATGTTTCCAGTTACATGTCATTTAAAAATAGGGTCGGTGGGTCCATGGAGGAAGGAAAAGGTATTTTTTGTTTGTGTTTTTTTTTCTTTTCTGATACGATTAACTAGTCCACGATCGTTCATGTGTTGAGCGCAATCAACGAATTTGCACAACAAATTATGCAAAATTGCGCATAAACTGCAGTTTGCGCTCCTTAGATCAGCAGTTCAAGCGGCCAAATGTGCAGATTGCACAAGTCCATGGTATGCGCTCCACACAGCGCCGTGTACACACGTCCGCGGTGCGCATTGAATTGTGGGTATTTTCGCTCATAGTCGAGTCGTCTCGTAGGAGGACATCGCAAAATCATGAGACTCAAATCACGGAGATATCTATAAATTGTTCTTGATATGTTCGGGTTTTTACTTCAAAGTTGCCTAAAATTGGTAAAAGTCAGACATTTCTTCCAGGTGAAATAGCTTTTTAAATTGTTTTTCGTTTTTTGGTCATATTTTTTCCGTTTTTCCCTCGTTTTTTTTTAAACGCTGAATTAAAAGTTAAGGTTCGCGTGGTAAAAATCGGGTCGGTCGGGTAACCGGAAACAACCTTTTTTATCTGTAGACTTGTGTGAAAAAAAATCAACATTTTTTTCGTACACTTTTAGGGGGGAGGGGGGGGGTCTTGAAAAAGTGTACTCTTTGTACGCTCGTGAAAATGTTGATAATTGTGAACGGCCCCTTACAGAACTTCTGTTTTGTGTGTTGAGAAATTTTGTGTTACAGACAGCGTATTTGTTTGGTATTCATTTGTTGTTGCTTCAACGAAAAAGGACCTATATGTGACTCTGTTTACACTAGTTATAGGGTGAACAAATAACTAATTGTCCTGAGCGGGATTTGAACCTGTGACCTGTTGAATGAACTCCCAAGCAAACTGCTAAAAAAGTAAATTTTACAAGATAACAAACGTCAATTTATACCACAAGGAAAACCGACTGGTTAATTGTAACTCAATTCTGAGCTGAGCAAAGTGAAAATGACTAGAGTGGGATTTGAACCTGCATCCCCCCCCCCTCGGGTTTACAAACCAGTGCTCCACCAACTGAGCTATCCATCCCTACATGTATGTAGTCAATATCTTTGTTTCGGGGGCATCAATAAGAAGTCATACTAAGCCCTAAGTCATACAACCGTAAACTGCCATATAGCCAGGGATCATTCCCTGTTTACAATACAATTTGGAAAGTTGCGTTGGGATCACCTTAAGGGGATGCAACTTTTCCTGAAAACAAAAGTAACCCTTGGGTTTTCTCTGTAGGGAGATAGCCGTACAATACTGTTTTGTGATCGTCGCTCTGTAGTTTTGTAGTTAAATAAAACTTGTTAAAAAAACTTTAGTTTTAAACCTTTAAAACCTACTCTCTAGCCACCTGGCAATTGAAATTTAAACGGGTTCATTCATTTTCTTGTTCGCAGCATGGATCAAACGACCCGTACTGCTTTGTCGAGTTTGAAGACCACAAGAAAGCCAACGCTGCCAAAGCGTTAATGAACGGTAGGAAGCTATTTGATAAGGTAAGCTTTGTCTGAGAGTGTACATGTACATGCCAGTCGGCAGATACTGAGGTGTGTTTCAAGTGTATTAAAGGAGTATTCACACATTGGGCTAGGGCCCATAGGGCCAGGCACTCCCATGTGTGATGTGAGACTCTTTTGCGATGCCCATGTACGGATTCCGAATTTCGTCAATGAAACTCACACGTTGATGACTTTATAAATTTCTTCTTCGGACGTGAAAGTTTTCATTGTAGAAGTCGAGGTAATTGCTGTAAATGTAAATTCTAGATGGTGTGTCTCAATTCAAATATGTTTTTGTTTTTTGATTAAATTATATGCATAACGTGATTATACTCTTATCTGGGCGTCGTTTACTACAACTTTCAACATTGTGACATCACGCATTGAGTGCCTGGGCTGTAGCCCTAGCCAACACCTTCATCTGAACAGCCGACATAGGCTGATTTTGTTTTCAGTGACCCATACCTTGTAGTTTCATCAAGGCTAATTCTCCAGTGTCGCAGGTGACATGATCATGGATACAGTGGTTAGGCATTTATTTGAGTACCTCAGTTGATGAAATTTGTGTTTAAAGGCAGGGTGTACTTTTGCTAATTGTCAAAGACCAGTGTCGTCACTTGGTGTTCCCCAACATATGCATACAACAAAAAACCTGTGAAAATTTGGACTCAATTAGTCATCGAAGTTGCATGAAATAATGGGAAAAAAACACCCTTATTGCATAGAAATGTGTGCTTTCAGATGCCTGAGAAAGTCTCAGATTCAAACTTTGGGGCGAAAAAGTTACATCTTTCTCTAAAACTACATTGCTTCTAAGGGGGTCGCTTCCAACATTGCTTTAAAATATCAACATCTGTCCAGTGCTCTCTACAAAGAAAGTGTTTACGGTCATTAACTTGTGGAGTAAAAACTACATTACTTCTAAGGGGGTCGCTTCCAACATTGCTTTAAAATATCAACATCTGTCCAGTGCTCTCTACAAAGAAAGTGTTTACGGTCATTAACTTGTGGAGTAATTACCAAAAGTACACCCTGTCTTTAAAAAGGAATGGTTAGTGCTTGGTTAATTGCACTCATCAACACCAATAAGAGTGTGCCTACTAGTGATGCAAGCGTGTAATTATTCTCAGGGCTTGCCCATAACTTTTCAGTGACCAGCCAGCAGAACCAGTTTGCTTGTCATTTCGCTGGTCTTGTCAGGTTTGTCACGAGTCCATATTTCATGTTAAATCATGTAAACAGGGATGCTTTTCAACACCGAACTAGCCAACCGGACCGCTTGGAGTGAATTTTGACTGGGCCTCGGGGCCAAATTTCATAAAGCTGCTTAAGCAGAAAAGATTAGTTTAAAAATTTCCTGCTTAGCCAGAAATGAGCAGTATACCAGTCACAATTGGTGTATTCAGGCATGGTATTTTGGCTGGTAACCTTATTCTGGTAAGCATAATTTGACTGTGCTTAGCTTAAGCAGCTCTATGAAATTGGACCCCAGGTGCTGATACTCTGGTAATACACTTAGTAAAGCAGCACTAGCTTTAGCCTCGACATCTTACATCACACTTCAAGGCCCTCAAGACACCGACCAATCATCTCCAGGTTACTGAGGGATGCTGCATCCTTTGACTTATCGGTTGGTGTCGCACACCAGCCGTTTTGACTATCAAAGCATTTCCATGGTCTACATTCCTTTGGATGCAGCGCAAACTTACCCGATAGATCCGTTGAACTTTTTACCCAAACCTTTGTTTATCATTTAAGGATAAAAAACAGGGGACCAGTCAACATTGGTGCCCCCCCCCGACCCCTTGATACGTTCAGAGCTCAATATTCCACCACACACAAAAACACCACCGCAAGGTTTCAATTTGCTTGGTTGTGTTCCACATGACTAAGACAGTCTTAGGACTACAATGTATGTCCCATTAGTGGCTATGGCTAGGACTGTTGTTAATGGTGTTGCTAAGGATGTCCTATAGTTCAAGGCATGATGATGCAGTCATCAAGCCGTAGACGTAGCCTTAGTTGTCCATCATATGAACACATTAATGAAACTCTGTCCTATGGGGTTCCGGAAATGCCATCTGACAATATTGAGATCCTGAGATAATTTACTGCAAGGTGATTACATCATAAACGTACGATGATGACATCCTGAAAAGATTTATCTCAGGATAATGAAATCCTAAAGTAAGATATGTGCGTCTGACATATTTTTTTAAAGGATGTTGACTTCATGAAAGTAAGTAGTCAACGTCGCGAGATAAATTATCTCGAGATGATAAAAATTTAAAATTGTCGAGAACTCAGAGATAAATTATCTTGGGAAGACAACATCCTACTCTCAGGATGTCGTCATCCGAAGATTAAATACATCTTGAAGAGGACATTGCCACTTTCGAGATGTCGACACACTGAGATAAATTATGTTTGGGTGTCATCATCTGACATTTATGATGTCATATCATTGTGGAGTCAATTATATCAGGATCTCAACAAATTTGATGGCACTTCCAGAACTCCGTACTTTCCCTATCCATAATAATAATAATAATAATAGTAGCAACGTTTGTAAAGCGCCCCAATCATGCAGGCATGCTCTAGGGCGCTTAACACAGTAATACCAAAAAAGGCCTCGATTAAAAGCTAAACAGGTACAAATGTAGGGACAAATTGAAATAAAATAAGAAACTGAACTATAACAAGTAGTCAAAATTCAAGTATAAACGTCCATGGATGCGATAATAAATGTTTCAGTATTTTGCAATTGCCTTTGTTGAAGGTGATATATTCTGCATGAATCTTGATGTCATTTCCTCCTGATTTGTTTTCCATGATTCATGCACGGAGAGTGTAAAGTTACACGGCTCTTCATATCCTGTGCGATAGTACAATGTAAATGAGATTTTCATTTGTGACGTGTATTCGGTTTTTATGGAATATATCTTTGTGGATTGTGGCGAGCAGAATTGTTTTTGTTGTTTGTTAAAAATGTTGATGGAGAGTGAGATACTAGTCTGGAGCGTAAAAAAGGTCACTGCAGCTATTTCTTGAATATTTGTAGGCGCTTCAAAGAGCCCCCCCCCCACCTTGTTTGTATGCCTCAAATGGATCTCTCCGGTAATTTTTCTGACAAGTTAACCGCAGGTGGGCAATATTGCATTGCATCATTTGTAAATAAATACAAAGGCTTCAACCAGTGGAAATAGTGCCTTCCTAAGGAGTGTGGCATGCCGCAAAGAAATGAATTGAACTACATGTATCATGTAAAAGGTTGACAGCAGGCGTGTAGAGTCACTGGTCCATGGGTGTGTTTTTTTGTACCCGGATACTGTCATTTCATGCCACAGATGTCCTACCTGCTGGCCTGCCTGCCTTTTGGGGCCTTTTTAATGCCCACTTTGTGGCACATACATTCAGCGGACATGTCCTACATAATGTTGTTCTTGGTGGTCTTGGTGGATGGGATTGATCCTTTAGTTTGGGCTGGTTCAAGTCGGTGTCATCACGCAGCAAAATATAATGTCTTACGTTTGCAGCGAGAGTTAAAACTCTGGTTGAAACATCAACCTTTCAATACAGACCTGGATTTACACAGGGGTCCACGGAGACTGTGGCCTCTGTTGCCGTGATCTTGATCTTGACCCCTTCCAAAGTTTATACCATAGACTGTAAGATTTTCCAATGGAAGTGCCCTTTGCAAAGTGAGCATTGCTTTGCCCTTTCTTTCATGAGATGAAATTCCAGGCCTGTAATGAGTATGAAGTAGCCTAGATCTTTGCCAAGCCTTTAACCATGAAGACACTTTGAATGGCGTGTCATGGCTGAGCGGTTTATTGCATCGGACTCGAGTGCTGGTGCTGAGTCATCAGGGTGTGGGTTCGAATCCTGGTCATGACACCTTGTGTCCTCGAGCCGGACACTTAACTATGATTGCTTCTCATCGCTCAGGGGTAAATGGGTACCTGTGGGGGCAGTGATGGTTCTTGTGATTGATTTAGCTTGGAGCGCTACCAGGCTGAGCGCTACATACTTTATAGCAGCACAGGCTGTATACTCCCCAGGGAGCTAAGATGGTCTGAGGAGTGAAATAATGGCCCAGTGGGGACCAGGGGTAATAACGTTTTTGAAGCACAATGATCACTCTTTGGAATCGCAATATATAAGAGTCGATATTATTATTACGATAATTGGTCCTTTTACTCAAACATATTCTGCTTTAAAAGCTTATTCAACGGAAGTGAATGAGTTCCCTTTATGTAGCATAGCAAAATGCTACACAAAATGAATCAGTTTTTTTACAAATCACAATTTGGTACTCGATGTTAGCATTCAGTGTGCACACATTTTCTATTAAAACTTTAATTTTGTGCTGTTGTTGTTGCTTTTTGAAATATTATATATATTTTTTTACTTCAGATCGAATACACCAAATTAAAGATAAAACCATTTTAATGTAGAATGCCCCAGATTGCACAGTGGGGCTTTTACAACCAAAGAAAAACTCAGAGTAAAAGATATTCCAAGGACCTTGGTTCAAATCAGCATGCTTCTAGGCCAACCTTCAAAAAGTTGGGTCCAGAATGCCCGACTAGGTTTGACAAGTCCTGGGGAGAACCCTTCTCATCTGTACTTGGTTAAAAATCACCACAAAATGTTACATGTAGTTTTCATTTGTTTTGTGAACAAAAATGCAGTGAAGCCATGATGGACAGCTTTTGTATGTAGGCTATTTTGAACTTTTGAATGAATTAGTAAAAAGACAATAATTTAATATGGAAGCTTAACCCTTCCAGTGCCGCCAACGTTCTGAAACGTCAAACAAAGTATCCATCCACAGGCCGCCAACGTTCCCATACGTTCTACTAGTCGACCCCAAAAAATATATAAATGCCCTCTGGATAAAGAACGGCCAAAACACGACCGGCATGGAACCCTTCGAGCGCCGTCAACGTTCTGAAACGTCAAACTGAATCTCCATTCACAGGCCGCCAACGTTCATTTATGTTCTACTACTCGAAATATTTATTTATTTATTTTATTTTTTTAAATGGCCGGCCTGTGGATTGAGAATTTTTAAAACAAGGCTGGCACTCTAAGGGTTAATAAAAAATATCTTAATAAATCAATAAATTTGTGGGTGAACAAAAGACAAATTGACTAGAACAGGGTTTGAATTTGCGACCTCCTAGTTTACGTGCCGTGCCGGTGCTCTACCCAGTGAGCTGATTTATAATAACGTAAGCAGTTTTCATTGTGGTATACTTTTTGAATAAATGAATACTAATAATAAAACAATGCATAGTAATGCGATAGGATTTAAAGAACATTAATTGAAACATGTGTTCAAGGCTCACCCTTAAACACTAGCCAGGCGTACACTGTCTAGTAAAAACTGCCATGGGCTAGTAAGCACTACTTCTCAACTTGCCCTGTGGGCTACTAAAAACTGTCCAACCAACTTGTTTTTAGTGCACATATTTTGTTTCTTTTTCAAGTGTAACAAATAAATTTGTAAAACTTGTTTTTTGAGTGTGTGAATGTGACTTCATTTTGACAGTTAAACTGGTTGTGATCGCTACCATGAAGACGTCGGAATGATACATTTATGACAAATACATGTTTAAAATCTGGGCCACCGAAACTTCCTGGTGGCAAGTAAAAAGCGGAATTTACTGGCCCGGTGGGCTACCTTACAATAAAGCTTTAAAGCGCAAGGTCCATGTGTTGCTTCCAGGCTGAAGACCTCAATTGTGTTTGTTATTTGCCATTAAATATCCAAGTCTCCAAATCTCTTCAGCTAGAGGCCTAGAGACGTCTGTTTTTCAGGACTGTCAGCCAAGTGTCCAGACTCGAGTTGTTTGTCATATTTATTTGACCTACATCTCTAGCATTTCTTGATTGATCCAACAAAAGGGGCAGTCTTTAAGCGAACATGTTTTTAAGTAGACCAAACGTCTCCACCGCCCCGGAGATGGAGTGAACAAAGATGAGCAGATTCATTTCTCCAGTGGAATGCGTTTTTTTATAGTTTTGATGATTAAAAAGGATGGTATTTGTTTTCGTGTGGAGGGGGGGGGGGAGTAACAATGTGGTGGGAAACTATGGAAAAAACCCTGGTGAAATCGTGATCCTAGGAGTGTTGCGAGCATTGTGGTTACAGCGTGGATCTTTGTAAGTTGAGAGTGGACTCTTTTGACTGGATGCATTTGTTTGTGTTGCTCTGGATAAGGGAAGTCGTGTCAGAGTGTCAGCTGGGATCAAGTTGTCTGAATGGCATCGTTTACAGTTCAATAGAAATGGGCATCATGCATCAGACTTGCCTTTGGTACTGTCTGTATTTTCCGTTATTGGGAACCCAACATACTTTGTGTAATTTGGATTTCTTCGGGTGGTCGTTGGTGGTTGGAAAAAACCGTTGGAATAGAAACCCTTTGGGTTAAAAAAAAAAAACAGAAATGCTGTTGTACTTTTAGTGTGTCATTTCAAGAGATTATTTTGTTTTGTATACTGACCCCCGGAGTGGTGTACGAGAATTCAGTGAGAAACATGTGGTTATTAACTGAAAAGAAATCAGATCAAAAGCTTATTTTGCTGAGAATTTCTTCCTTTTAGTGATTCACAACCACCCTCACTGTGCTGAACGGCTGTTCTGATTCTGTGCTGTGGTCAGTTGACGCTTGCTTGGTTGTGGGTCACCCGCCTCAAAGCACCTTGAGGAGCCCTCTTGTGGTGACATTTTGCCAGTGAACTTATTTGGTGTGGTTTTAATGCTGACCCTCTGTGCTATTATTACCCTGGATGTAATCGAGGCATTGTGTGGTCCCTTAGGGGAAGGCCCTTATTGCAAGTTTTCCAATCTTGAGTTTTGTTCCCTGAATGTAAAGTCAAGGTTCCTTCCAGGATGTTTCAAAACTGGGGGGTGGGGATTCTTGAGGCAAATTTTAGAAGTGCGGCCTTTGCACTCTGTATTGAAATGAGGTCCTCAGAATGTTCTGCACTTTGTGTTGTATCTTGGTTTGTAAAAAGCCCTGTGTAATCTGGGGCATTCTTAATGGTTTTATCGTCATGATTGCTGTAAAGTGGAATTTGATCTGAAGCTTCCCTCCAAAAAAATAATAAATCAATAAACAAATAGATAAATAAATAAATAAATAAATAAATACCAAAAAATAATAAATAAATAAATAAATAAATAAATAAATAAATAGATAAATACAATTTTGGCCGCAATTTGTGCGTATCGGCTGCAATTTGCACGAATTGGCCTGACACGCTAGCTTTTGCACAGTGAGAACCCTGAATGTTTTATTGCATTCCATGCATAAATTCCGATGATTGAAAACAATGAAAATATATAATGGGGTTTCACACTGTTTTTTTCATGACTCCGAGGACCGATTTAGCTTAAACTTTCACAGGTTTGTTAGTCCATGTATATGTTGGGTCACATTAAGTGTGGATACTGGTCTTTGACAATTACCAATTTTGTACGACGTGCTTTAAGGCACTTTGATGGCAGTGAGTCTGTAAGTGACGATGGCAGTGTAGCAGACAGTTGTGGAGGATATTGGTCTCCTCATTAGGCCAGTGAAAATTTATGGTTAATTTAAATGTGTACAACATTGGTTATTGTAGAATACTAATATCCACACTTTGTGTAACCCAACATATCCATAAAAATAACAAACCTGTGGAAATTTAAGCTCAATCGATCATCAGAGACACAAGAAAACAGTAAAAGACCCTTTTTTTAATGTGTTTTCACTGTTTTCAAACAGTGGATTTTATTACCGTGATAAAAACTAAATGTTTTACTAGTTTTTCAAAAACTATAGCATTTCAAGCAAAACTATATCAAGGAAAGTTTTCCACCATGACCATCTTTATACCATGTATTGTTAGGTGCAAATCTCTGAACATTTTTATTTACCAGTGTTGTACACACCCTTTAATGAGGGGAGTTTTTTCAATAGTTTTTACTTATTATTTTTTTAACCTCGGCAAATCGCTGGCCTGTTTAAAATTCCAGACAGTTTGCCCGAAAAAATAACATTATAAACATCATTGATTAATTAATCTCCTGTCTAAAAAAAAAACGTATGCAAATTGGAAGACTGAGGCCATGAATTGGCAGCTGGCAGCGGCTTTGCCTGCGGCTGTTGCTAAGGATGTTGCTATGTGCATCCTATGCTTCAATGCTTGTTGAATGTGATGATCAAGCCGCAGCTACCTATGCTTCAGTGCTTGTTCATGTGATGATCAAGCCGCAGTTACTTTTCCTTCAGAATGAGCTAGGTACATGCACATATGTATTCGTACTTGGTAAGGCATATTTTCTACCCATTTAAAGTCGCCTGTGCAAAATGTTTCACGATGGAAAGGTCCGTGTATTTGCAATACTGCCCTCTATTGGTACCAGTTATCCAGCCTATAATCTCACCACATGTTGCAAAGAGTAACAGCTGCACACACAGTATCTCCTTGTAGGCTTATCTTCAGTTTTTTTTATAAACGCTAATTACACAGACAAATACAGGGTGGAGGCCAGGGTCTTATCTGTGTGTTCAAAGAGCCACGTTTGCCGGGAAGATTCAGTCTTAAGAAAAAAATGAAAGAAATATTTTGACTGCTTTAATTGAACTTCATCCACTGTAGAATAAATAAACTTAGTCGATCAAATTATTTATTGATACGCCACTTAGCGCAGACAAAGATTGAAGTCTATTGATGTTTTACTGGTGTTTTTTTTTTTATAAATATGGATTGCTGTGTATTGTTCCACATTAATAATTAAAAATTTGCAACCGATGCATTAGACAAATTTTTACTGTATCACAAACCTTGCTTTTGTTGTAGATGCATGCTGGCGTGATACTTTATGGAGGCAACAGAGGCAATTGCCTCCATGCCCCCTGGTCATTGCCTTGCTGCCCCTTAAAATGTTCCTGTACTAATTTCCAATTTCATCAAATTAGGGGTGCCTTTTACCCAGGAAGAACCGTCTAGTCTTCTGAAACAAAAGTCATGTACAGTGTGAATCCAGCAGGAATGAATATAAATAATCCAGCAGTGTATGGCATTTTTAAATCCAATCTTCCCTGAATCAATAGCAACAAAATAAATCTTCATTCATTGATTCAACTAGGTGTGAATTTGTAGGAAAACATGAAGCACATCAGAATGATTGATCGTCCTCCTTGGAACAATGAACACAAAACATCGGCATCGGGTTAATCCCCGTTTATAATGATACCGTGAATATGTGACAGTCGTTTATTCTATTTTTAAAAAGTTGCCATCAAATTCAACCTTGGAAGATTCCAACAATATTAAACATTAAAATATACACACATGTATGTGCGAAAAATTCATCACAGTAAAAAACATCACTAATACATTGGACCATCATTATAGGGTGCGGGTGGGGGGTGAAAAAATGATTGCCATATGACAAATTTGGTCTTGAATTGGCTACAACTATTCCCAGGGCTTAGATTAAGATCTAAGGTGAAAGCACTTCAGATAATTTTTTTTTTTTTTCCTAAGCGGCGGGCAGGGTTCTGGAAACATGTTGCTCTTCTTTATTCTCAATGGAAACAAGTGCTTCTGACGTTAGAAAAAAAAAAAAAAAATTTAAATCATTTTTATTTCTGCCAGCGTCATCCGTTATTTGCAAATGACTTGTTCGATACTAGATGTACCAGCAAGTGTTGTAATTTGGGTTATGTATGTAAATGAATGTGATACTGTCTGAGAAATAATTTATTAATTTTTATTGAGCACCGTTTTTTTTTTAGGTATTGTACGAGCATATGGTTACAAAATATTTCTTGATGTTTTTCGAACGTCACTCATTTTATTTTAAAAGCATTTTTCTGTTTTGGAGATATTGTATTGATGAAATCAGAGGCAGAAAAAATATTGGAAACCTATAAATGACATATTATTGTTTTTCTAACTTCATTTACAAACAGAGGAAACGGAAGATGGAAATGATGACAGTAATTGTTGCAACTCTAACGATATGAAATAATGAGAAAAAATAAGTCACAAATAAAACACATACAAAAAATGTAAAAATATGTTTTGTTTTTTTCTTCTTCAAAATACCAAGTTGAACATTTTTTCACAGTGAACATTCACATTGTGAATCAAAAGCATGGTTTTGCTCAATTGTCTTTTAAAAGTAAAAATTAACATTTTGTGAAATTTATAGTTTAAATTGTTCATATTTTCAAAATGTTGTATACAGTTGAATAATTGATTGAAGGGAGTGGCACCGAAAATGTGGATAGAATCCTGTCCTTGATTTGACAGCCTGAAAGTCCATGGTGGGAGGGGGGGGGGCACTAGTGACCTTGATTAAGACAACAAACTTACTGCAATTGCTCTTATCTTCTGATACATTGTGGTGAACTGTTCCGTTTATGTGTAGGTCACACTTTGAAAATTGCAGAATGTTCTGAAAGGCAAACGGCAGAGTAAACAAATATTATTCCACTAAAAAATTTGACTAACTGGAAGAATTTATCTGTTTACCCCGTTGTTTCCCTTTCACAGAAAGTTCCCTTGTTACCAAACCTTTCTCATGCCTCAAATTACTGACCCTTTTGCACCAATGTCACACACACGTGTGGCTACTGTCCAACTCACTCGTCATTTTGGGAGTCAAGTTGCACGCGTGTTAAATTTAAATGCTGATTGGCCTAAAATGCACACTGCAATGAATAACACCAGGGACATTAACTCCCCAAAATGGCGCAGCAAAGGTTAGTGTGATGATGCCATCAGGTGAATAGGGCCAGTATTTTACGTTAGTTTTGGGGCATCCATGGTTTGAGTACAATGAAGAAAAAAATATATTTAAACTTTAAACTTAAGGAGGGCATACCTTTGGTAAATACTCCCAACAATTAATGACCACAAAACATTTACTTGGTAAGAAGCACGGCAGCTGTTAATAATGTACTACATTTTGAGAAACGATTCCCTTCCAAGGAATGAGGTTTTAGAGAAAGGGATTCAAAAAAAGTGTCAATCTGAGAAACGTCTCATGCATAAAACGTTTCTCAGATTGTGTATTCCAATTACGGATTGTTCTTCCTGCGTGGACATAACCGCTCCTCATTTTCGGTGATATCTCAAAAACGCCAGCACCTTTTGAAATTAAATTTTCACAGGTTATTTTTTTTCTAAATATATCAATATTTGTACAGGATTTAAATAATCGGACGGTTCCAAAAACCAAAGGTATACTTTAGAATGTGCATCCATAGACATTGCAAAAAAAAACCGGTTGTGAGAATATCACTTATCTGTTGAACTGAACTTGGATTTTCAACTTTCAGTTTCATTTTCGAAGTCTTCTTTGGTGGGGAAAACAACGCTTGTAATTTGTAATAATAGTGTGTGGTCTTCATTTTGAACATTCCCCCCCCTCCCTCACCTGATGCTGTAGATGAAAGCTTGTCAGTTACGATGACAGCAACTAATGGGGATTGACTGATGGCCACTCACTGGCTTATTGTGGAATCAAATCCTCTATTGAGAGGGTAATATTGGACGCAGAGCACAGGCTCACTTGGATTGTGCATGCTGCTACATCGGGGCTAAGTCAGATTAATAACGGCAAAACACAAACAATGTGATCAACAAAAGCAAAACACTAAAAAAAAAATTTTTTAAAAGGCACTTATGCTGTAGCGTGGGCGGTCACAGGTTCATGTTCTGCTGTGGTCATTTCATTCTTGTATAAATTTATATCAAATTTCATCAAGGCGGCCCTCTTGTCATTGCCTTTGAAGAGTTCCAATAGAAATTTACAATTTCCTCTAATAAGGTGCCCTTTACCGAGGAGAAAACGCGTTGGTGCTCTTGCCGCATCATCAGGTCTGAATCCTGGGTTCACCTGCACTAAACCACGCAGTATATGAATGCACTGTACAAATGTTTCAACCACTAGACATTTTGCATGTGTTTTTAAATTTTTTTTCCCCCTTTGTTGAGCATACCTTTAGTCATCAATTAGGTATATATGTAAGTATCTTAGTATGCCTCAGTGATCTTTGACTGTGTGTTTTGTGCCGTCTGTGTGCGATGCTCGTCTCTCTCACTGGGCAATAATGACTTTCTTGCTCTCACTAATTAAGAAGTCAAGGCTAAGTACATGGGATGACATACATATACAATGAGCCCTCGCCTTAGGTACATAGCACTAGCAGACATGTTTTTTATTAATGACAACATAATAAGTGAGGAGGGGGGGGGATGAAAACCACAACTGAACCCCTGCCTGTTGATAATTGATTGAATGACTACAGCAACGTTCAGTCAATTAACTTTCAATGCGGGCCAGTTTTTATTTACATCCCAACGTACATGTGTATGTTACAACATGGTTCCAGTGACTTGTTGAGTAACAATGGAAGCTGTGTAGATACACACCCTATAGAGGCTTTGCTCTTGGTGAAGGGGTCAGAGGGGTGGGGGATATGACACTGCCCCCAAAACACCCTGCCCCGCACCACCTCCATGCCACAGCACGCCCCCCTCCCTCACCATGGGGAAATATTACCCCAAAATCTGATAACCTCCAAAGTGTGAAATGAACAGAAGAGCCTTTGTTCTGGCTGAGGAATCTTGTTACATTCTGTAGACTGGTTGCTTGACGCTGACATGTCTGATTCTGGATTATGTAGTTCAGCTGGTTGTGCCCATGAAATACCCCAAAGAAGTACAAGCTTGCAGCACTGTGTAGCCATATGCTGCTACAAAATGTGAAAAAAAAAAACACCAACTGACTACGGCAAAAGCCATCCCCCCTTTTCTAATCTCATAGCACGGACATATGCCTCATCACCACAAGAGAAATTGCTATCGTTGTTTAATTAGTGGCAGCGCACGTTGTCACCTTTTGCCCAGCAAAGGTGAACATTGAACAAGCGAGGTCTCACATTCCCCCAGAGGACCGCCGCGGCGTGATGGTGTCAGTGAACCCCCTCTACTTCCTGCTCCCCTTTTTCCCCAGTATCGCATCCGCAGAATCTCCTCCCCACCCCCCCGATGCCTCGTAATTGGCCCCTCAAAATTAATATATCGAGTTTGCCCCTGTCACCGGGCAGTCACTCCCAGGCCTGGGAAGAACTCCTTAGGTTTTCGTTTTTTTCTCTCTCTCTCTCTCTTTCTCCGTCTCTCTCTCTCTCTCTCTCTCTCTTCTTCCTACAGGGGTTGGTTAGTTGATTTCCCTGCCCAAGATTGATACGAAGTGACACAACATTCGTTTTACTTTGTGTCTCACTAAGAGAGCGGCCGACTAAAGGGTTGCTCAGTGCCAATCTTTGCAGCCATTAGATTCGCGTTATCAAAAGTGCTTTACGGAAGATGGCTTGCTTGGATGACCCGTCATCATGCGAAACCTTTTATAATGGTGTGGCCTTAATAATAAATAATAAAAAAAAAGGCTGTGTAACCGAAAGGTATCTGAGGGTTTTTTGTTGTTGGAAACTGTCCGTAAGTCCGCTCCGTCCTGTGCTTCAAGTTGAATATTATAATACAGTATTGGCGTTTAAACGCATTCTTTCAGTACGTTGTTGTCTTCCTGGATGACATCCTCTATTATTGTGTGGTTCTGCTGAGTACATATGTGCTGTAATTCTTACTCTTCCAAACTCTAACCAACGTTGGGGAAATTTAAGACTGAAACACACGGCTTTTTTTTTTTTTTTTTTTTTTGCGTTTTGAACGTTGAGGTCTGACAATGTCTTTTCAGAGGTAAATTTAAAAATGACATTGTAGCTGCTTATGATGTACATGTATCTAATTTCATAAAAATAAATTAAAGCACTTGCTTGGCGAACAACAAAAAAAGAAATAACCTTGGAGGGTGATCTCAGCTTACAACACCCCCCCCCCCTCCTTAACAAATAGTTGGCAGTGTATGTAATCCAATTCTGCTTAGCCGCATCTTCACCTTCATACATATGCTTATATGCAGAAATACAGGTGTCGCTGACTCATGAATATTTAGATGTGTGGAGTTAACTTGCATCATGTGGTAGACGACAGATTAGCGCTTAAAAAATTCATGGAGGTGGCACAGTTCTGCGAAGGGAAAGATTGTCGCGAACGCGTGCTGTTGTGTTTTACACATGGAATATTATGACATACATAACTTGGCACGTAGCCGCAGAAATATAGATGTGTGTTTGTGTATGAAGTATATTTATTATTGATATATTTTCACATTTAAACTGAGGACCAACCAGGGCTCAAATTTTATTTTATTTTTTTGGGGGGGGAGGGGGGGGGGAATCCACAAGAAAATATTGACTGGGCCCAGAATTGTTTGTCAAGACCAGAATCAAAATGAGAAGAAATAAAAACTTCCTGACACAGTTTAACCCGTATTTAATTGTTTTTATTTGAACAAGCACTGCGACATGTAAGGGAAGATGTATCGGATTTAAAGTGCACTTCATTACTTAACAGAATTGAACGCTATTTTAAAAGCGGACTCAAAGTCAACATTTGAACATGATTTGTTTTTGTTCAGTGGTATTACTATTACACAGTGAGGTATTATTATTCAATTGAAAAATAAAAACACAAGACTGTCGGACTCGGTCATGAGCTTACCGGCCCGACACTAAATCCACTGGCCTGAGGTCCAGAGTAAAATTTGAGCCCGGCGAACTGTGCACATGTTTCACAAATCAGAGAATAATTCCCAAGCTGCAGTCTTGACCTGTTGTCTCATCACTGCAGGCAAATAATCTGTGGAATTACAGTTTCAAGTTTGTCAGCTGTTTTCGGCCCAAAATAGTGCACAAATTTCCATGTTTGAGGCTGTTTTTACGTGGTTCAATTAATAGCCTAATCAATGTACTTGGTGGTAATTGTCGACCTGTATCAGACATTATTGACTTCAACTGTTTGTTGAATAGATTTTTTTTTTTTGGGGGGGGGGTGTTACAGTATGGTGGCCAATGGGAGAATGAGCTTTATGATCGCTCGTTCCAGTTGGGTGATGTTTTGACCATGTCATGGTCTTTTGAGAACAATGCTGTTTTATTTGTTTCATTACACAATGCAATTAGTGCTAATACCAGGATACACAGGAAACAATGAAGAAATGTTCAGTTTTTAGATGTGGGAGGAAAAACCCCGTTTGGAAAACCCACTTAATCAGGTAGGGACTGAAAACCAACCCGGAAGTCCACAGAGGTGTGCAAGGCAGGGAAAGAAACCACCGAGCTTAGCCAGATCCCCCTAAACATGTTTCAGTAGAAGAGCAATACAGTGTAGGAAGACCTCATTTTGACAACCAAGATGCACTTGCCTAGGGATGGGGGGGGGGGGTGTTGGTAGACAACTTTTTTCAAAAAGCAGGCCAGCAACTTCTCAGCAGATCCGCTGATTTCCAGATCTTTTTTTTTTCTTGGAATGTTGTGCTGTTGAAAACTGCCGAAAAAGACTTTTACTTGAAGCTGTATTTATGCTTAAAGGGAATGTATAGTACCTTTTGGTAATTACTCCAAAACTTGATTACCCATAAAACTTACTTGGTAAGAAGCGCTGCAGCTGTTGATGATTTATAGCATGTTGAGAAACGATTCCCTTCTTAGGAATGTAATTTCAAAAACATTTTAATCTAAGAAACGTTTCTTCATGAAACATTTCTCAGATTGTGTATTCCAATTACGGATTATTTTTTCCTGTGTGTGGACATAACCGCTCCAGATATTTGGCAATATCGTAAAAATGCTACCACTTTTTGAAATGAAATTTTCACAGGCTAGTTTGATTGTATATCTACATTAATAGGATTGAAAACAATCCAAAAACCGAAGGTATACTTTGCCTTCGAAGCGGTTTTCTTTTTTCATGTAGAAAATTACAAGTTGCATTGTAAAAAAAAGAGAGGAATATTTCGTAAATGAAGCGGTCATGACTGCTCACATGCATTAACAACCAACTGGAAACAAGTGTTTGCCGGGTGGGGGTGGGTCTCTTTATAAAGAAGGAATGTTTTGTTAACTACAATGTATACGGTCACTTACACATTCATTCATGTCTTTTTGCTTGACTGCGTACGTGTATTCAACAACCTATTGGACAAATTTGTACAAAAATATATGTTATTACAATGGGGTTAGGTTGGCTTGTACCTCGTTGGCTTTTTCCCTTGTAGAATTGAATACTTATGATTTCTGTTTTTTTTTTTTTTTTTTTTTTTTCTCCATCGTACTCGTAGTCTTCCTTCCAAGAGGTGTGTATACATGTTTCATAAATAAATATGTAATCTGTAAAAAGCATCTAGATCTCGTCTGCCTCATTGCAAACAGCTTTGGCTTTTATCTTTGGCATCAACTGTTTTTCCATTTTCTATTGACATTTTTGCGCCTATCTGTATTGGCATAACGAGCCCTGGGATTCTCACTGTCCTCACCCACACGGTGAGCCAAGCTACAGGTTGGTTCGTTTTCGCTGGCAGGGAGGGAGGGAGAGAGAGCCTTGTGAACTGTCGCACATGTTACCAGTTTCGCACTGCCAAATTGCCAAACCAGCTGTTGCTTTCCTTGCAGCTTAAGCAAGAAAAGAAAGACAAACCGCCAGGCATAAATTAAGCCTACGCAAATATATTCACCAGCGATGATGTGTGACTTGTTGGTTGGGCATACAAGAGTTTCCGAGACTGGAATGGATTTCAGTGGTGTGCATGAGGGAAAAGTGGTGAATATTTATGTTCATCAGTGTGTTTCTATTATTGTGATTCTACACATGTGTAGTCTGCACTGATGTACATGGTACAACACTCTTATTCTCAAGTATTGTTTGAAGCTTTGCATGATGTGGACAAATAAGAAGAAACTATAAATAGTAAACTTGCGGGTACAACCTTGTGTGTACATCTCTTTTGTGGGAGTGTTGGGCTCTGAAAAGAGCCGTTGTGGTCTCAGACGTTTCGAGCAGTATACTCTGCTCGTCTTCTTATTCTTGTTCTTTATTTGGCCATTAAACACGCACAAACAATTACTGAGTAACAAAACAAATCAATAAGTATTTAGGTAAATAATAGCAAAACAAAACTTAAAAGGCACATGAAATTTGCAAAACAAACTGTAATGTGGTGGCCAGGATCAACGAAAGTATACTTGAACACTGTACCTCAGAAGCCTGTTGACCCAGTCGCATTAAGGAGACAAAAACACTAATATATTACTCTCCGTGATGGAATATAAAGATAATTATAGAATCTGTAAACACACAAAACACAAACTGAAATTTTCCTTATAGAATTACCTTTTAAAGGCAGAATACTTTTGGCAATTGTCAAAGACTAGAATCCTCACTTGATGTATCCCAACATATGCACAAAATAACAAACCTGTGAAAATTTGAACTTAATTGGTCGTCGAAGTTTCAAGATAATAATGGAAGAAAAAACACCCTTGTCAAACCTGTGAAAATAGGTCAACGGAGTTGCAAGAAAAATAATGAATAGAATTGTGTACTTTCAAAATGCCTGAGAAAGCCTTCATGCCTGAAGGCTTTCTAAATATTTTAAGTGAGAAATTACCTTTTTCTAAAAAACTTCAGAGGGAGTCGTTTCGCTCAATGTTTTATACTAATCAGCAGCTCTCAAGTGCTCCTTACCAATTAAGTTTTGATGGTAATGTATTTCTTGAGTAATTACCAAACGTTTCCAAGTGCCTCTAAGAAGGAAAAGTGGCTTGCACTTCATTCAGGAACAAACTATCAGGCCTTAGTTATATTTTAATGTATTGTGCCTAAATGGTGTAAAATACCTGTACTGTTGTTGTGTGGAGTCCATTAAAGGCACTGGACACTATTGGTAATTACTCAAAATAATTGTTAGCATAAAAACTTACTTGGTAACGAGCAATGGAGAGCTGTTGATAGTATAAAACATTGTGAGAATTGGCTCCCTCTGAAGTAACGTAGTTTTTGAGAAAGAAGTAATTTCTCAGTAAAATATTTGATTTGATTTTGAGACCTCACGCGTGAGGTATCGAAATCTGGCATCTGAAAGCACACAACTTCGTGTGACAAGGGTGTTTTTTCTTCCATTATTATCTTGCAACTTCGACGACCAATTGAGTTCAAATTTTCACAGGTTTGTTATTTTGTGCATACATGTATGTTGAGATACACCAAGTGAGAAGACTGGTCTTTGACAATTACCAAAGGTGTCCAGTGTCTTTAAGTAAATGAATGGTACACGATCCAGTTGTATCAGGAGAGTGCATTTTTTTAAACCGGTCGTCAAGTTTAAAAGCTCTCTTGGTACTAACATGTGATTATAAATTTGTTGACAATTCAAGATTTTCGAGAAGACAGAAAATAACCGCTTTTGTTTCTATGATACGTAAATTTTATTATAAATTTATTTAAACTTCTTGTCTAAGAGCAGATCTAAGCAGAATATCCCTCAAACTCCCCCCTCCCCCCTCCCCCCTCCACTCACACACATATGAAAAAAAAACTCCCATTGTTTTTTTTACTGGCGATGTCCCCATCGGTTCTGTACGTAGAATGAACGGAGGATGGCGTCTTGGTTTGTCAAGCCATCCAGATTTCTTAAAGTCCTTGTTGTCTGCGGGTAGACACGCTCCACACACAATACACCGACAATTGTGAGGAAGTTGCCTACTCTTAATTTGAAGGAAATCAAACCATTTAATTTTTTGATAGTATATACATTTTGTTATTCATTAAATTGGGTTATGTCTGTATGCTCTTTATAATACCAAGATCGAGATCATGTTATTGTTGGCTGATATTGACAACTGTTAAAAGCATTATGCTGTAGGACCTACATGACTACATGTAGGCCTACATGTTCATTCTTCATTATATTTTACTTTGCCTTTTCTCAAAGGATATGTTTTGACAGGTGGGGGGGGGGAAATAGATCAGGAACATTATTTATTTATTTTAGTGCAATGAAGCATACTGTAAGTGTAGCGAAAGACAACCAATTAATCATTCTGTTTTATTTTCAAGTACCAGTTGTACTTTAAATATAGTGACATTGCTTAAATTTTGATAATAATGGCTGTAGTGTCTAGATCATCTCAAAATAATCTTTATTGACTATTATATCAATATATTATGTGAAAGATAACAGTGTAAGATATGGGTGTTTTTTTCTTCCCGTTTGTTATCATAATGAATTATTTCTGGTCTCATAGTACTAGTGGTATTTATATTGTTTTGAAATTTTGTATAGGTCTTATTTATTCAGGAACCGATCAGTGATTCGATGCATAATATTTAATGCATAATATTTAACGGCCTCTGCAATTTTGCACAGGCTTTGTTCTCCCAACATGATAGATCTACCTGCATGATGGTTATATGTTCATAATGAGCTTTCATACGAACATGTACTTCAAACCAGTTCGTGTTTACTGCCTATTCTGACCTCTACTACTACACAGCAAATTCAGACATGTTTCCAATTTCAACTGCGTAGATTCTACTTTAAAGTGCTGAGAGGGTGTGTATTAGCAACAGGTTGTTTTCTGTGCTCACTTACACGGCTACTTATTAAACAAAAAATTATACCAATTCCGTCCCTGTCTCCAGTGGGGAAATGATTGCTGTTAATTCACACAAAGATTGGTTGAACCAATCAAAAAGGGGCCTTTTCACAACAAGTGCATGGGGGGTTCGGTGGTGTTGTCTTAGGGTGTTCATCCATGCATGGCTGTTTCAGTGGGCTATTCATATTCAAATGTGCCACGGGCGGTCGCACAGACTCCCTGGCCAGCCAATCAGGCTGCCGTGGCCCATCAAGAGATTAGAGTATTGTGCTTGTACGGCCAACCATGTGTAGAGGTGATATGAGCTGAAGTGAGTGTGTGTGGTGTGTGTGTGTGTGTGGTTGGATGTATGTGTGTAGCCAGACGCACTTGTGTGTGTACACTCATTGAGGATAGCGAAACACATGCATGCCGTCACCCTGCGGATTGCCTCAGATGATAGCTGCATTTAATCCGACGACCACGTCCCTGGCACAGTGATGCACACACACTCCTACGCACAGCACATCCCTATGCTCGGACCCCCACTGCTTAACACCCCACGTGTACCCATGGAGCCTACAGGAGTAGTCATGATACCATACCCCTGCCCCCAGGCAGTACCAGTTATAATGCAGCCTCAGATTCAGCAGGTAAGCATGCCCGTTTTTCACTTTTAAGTTTTAATAATAACAAAGCTGCGCTTTAAATATTGTAGTGGATAAGTGACCTGCTTTTTTTTTTCATTTTTTTTTTTTTTTTCAATTTTTTTTTAAAATAATTTTTCGTATTTTTTATTTTATAAACAAAATAATAAGTAAGAATTTTCTATGTGGATGTTAGTTGGTGAGATATTTCAATATCAAATATACATTTTTTCGGATGGTTGCATTTTTGTAATTGCTCAGAGTGTATGTTACATTTAAACATTTAACGTTTTTGTGTCCTCAGTATGGATCGTAGTACATGTATTTAATTTCAGTATCAAATCAACATGAAAATCAAAATAAAGGTACTACAGAAATTACAATGCATCTACTGTCTGTTTGGCCGATATATATAGCACACCTATATGTACTGTGGATATTTTGGAAACAATAACCGTGTTGAATATTTTAAGATGGTTTGCTTTTGGAGGCACAGAGGAGGTGTGTCTTGTATCATAAATGTGCTGTTGGAGTTGAAGGGCAATTTATTCATGTTTAATCCCTAGAGTGCAGCCAGTGCATACTGCATCGGGGGATGTTCTAGTGTGTGACGGAATGCTGCTCATGTAAAAGCATATTTACATCATAACTATGTGCATGGTTGTGGGTCAGTTTAGGGTTAGTTTACACTGACCAATGTCCACCACATGTCTGCTCGAAAAATGGACAAAACGCTTTTGTTGATTATGCAACTGTTTACAAACGACAAGTTTGTAGAGTGTCAAGGTCTAGCTTCGACAGTCGGTGGAATCGACATACTTTATACTCAACTGTCAACGAATGAGGAAATACGTAGACAAAAAGACCCGTCTCCAAATCATGGAGGTCCCATTGCTTCGGTCGAAACGGCCCCGCTGTTGGCTGGAAAGTAAACGAATTCAACAGTTTAGGTTTTTTTTCTCTAAAAAAAAAAGCCCAGTGCCACGAGCAACAGCTGCTAAACAGCTAATGGGAAATGGAGCCATGTTATTTACAAAAAAAAGCTATGATATTTTATATTCAAAAATTGAATCACGAATTTGGATGTTTACAATGTGAAATGGTCACCCCTCTGAAGTTGACCTACAAATTGGACAGCATTTGTGAAGGAAGGGGAAAAAGAAAAATGACAATGCTTTGTCAAGATAGTTTTTATACAGTTACAAAATGTCTTTGTAAACTATTTTTATCAACTTTCCCCGTACGAGGATAACTCGATGCAACACTATATAGTGGCCTTAATTCGTCTGGACAGGCGATATTTGACCGATGGTCATCAGAAATGACAATAGTCACCTGCCATGGCTCACCCGTTAATTCACGTGTGTAGCAAAGCCCTGTAGCCGGCCCTGCACTCATCAACGGGAACAGGTGGTCTGCGGCTCTGTGGATGAGGGGACTAGATACAAAGTGTATCATTCTCACTCTCTCACCCTCTCTCTCTCTCTGCTCATTGAGTGGCCACACTCAAGCATGCAGGATACACTGCCCTTGTTTCTCCCCCTAAATCCTTTGTGGATTTTTTTTTTCCTCGACAAGGGTTACCGGTGTATTTCATTGATCCGTGCCGAGATTGAAATGCGTGGGGGAACAATCGACAAGTGTCACCATTGTCCTAATGTGGGAAAAAAATATTTTAAAATGCATTTTAACCACTGAAGGGAAAGCACTTCATTGGGTGTCGGGAGAGTGAAGTAATTCTCATCCTCTAGTTTTTCTAGTAATCAGACCGTACAAAGAACCTGTGGAAATGTCATCAAATTTAAGGCTTGAGTTTGAGGCATACATGTATATTAGTTGTGGCAAAAAAAAGCAGTGTTCAATTTTTGTTTAAGGGGGGGGGGGTCGCATTCTTTTGTTCTTGTCTTCGACAGTATCTATTCTTTATAGTGAGTGAAATTTCAGATCGAAATAAATGTATTCTCCCCCCCCCCCCCCGCCACTTTTATATTTACTGATCCTTTACTTTACCTACATGTACATGTAGAATCATTAGTTAGTACACACACACTAGTGACCGTCCCTTTTTTATTGTAGGTAATGGAAGTGTATGTTCTTTGGAATACAAAACAGAAGAAAATTTTTGCTGGGATATTTAGGATTTCTACGATTTTTTTTATCCAGTAACTGGTCTAATCTAACTAGTCTATCGACGTCTGGTTGTTGTTTTTTTAACCTGTACTTTTGTTTGGGGGTGCAACTTTTAATCTGGTAGGCCTTGTGTAATGTTGAAAAAGCGGGAGGTTTTCAAAATCTCCACAGTTGATGAATTTTTAGTCCGAAGAATGAGAGTGAAGAGACTGTCTTTTTTTTCTGAGTTCCATTGGCTGTGCATGCAGTGTGTGTGTGTGTGTGTTTCTGTACGCATACATGGAGATCACTTTATCAGTCTATACATCAACGTCGAGGCTGTCTTCAAAACTAATTTACCTGGCGTTGTGACGCGATGGTGCGGTATACATGTAGATTGGCAATTGCATACGTTTTACATATTACGCCACTGCTTCTGCCTTTGTTCAAATCCACAGTTTGATTGTGGTATCGAGAAGCTCACTGGAGTGACGGGTAATTTTGTAGGACGGGCAGCCTCTACCCCCTTATCAGCCGATTTTCATTTTGAACGAACTGCTCATTTTGTTCCTGAATTCTCGTGTGTGTGTGTGAACTACGACCGGATTGTTGTATGAACTCACGTCCGTAGACTTTATAGTGTAGTTGACATTTATCACCGTATTGAAACCACTACTGTCGTGAGATTATGACACGGAAAGCAGTCACTGTTGTGGATATTGTAGAGTGTTTCCTGGTATCCTTATCAATTAAGGGTAAATGGCAATATGATATATTTACTCGATTAAACAGTGCATTTCTAGGGAAGGATGAAAATAACGGTAGAGGTTTTTTTAGACTTGCATGAAAAGAGGCGAGCCTGTTGAATTGATCACTCGTAGCACATGCTTTACCACGTCTTCTCATCCCTTCCCTGTTTCTGTTCCAAGGGCAAATACTGTGAGACATTCAAATAGCTTTTTTCTCTTGTACATTGTACAGGCATGGTATTTCTTCCTATGTATGTCTGATTTCCGATTTTCTTGCTCTCAGAAAAATCAGCAAAACAAACTGTTATTAAATAGTCGGGGGAAAAAACCTGTAAAATCATATAGACCTTGTAATCAATAGATTTTTTTCTGAAGGCCAAATATCATGCATGCTTGTACTGGCTGCACTTTTGAACTCCTTCCCTGCATCTTGCTATCCTAACCATGTTTACAATCTACTCCAGTTTAAGAGGAATGTGAACAGATCCATTCTCTCTCCCTTTAAAACTTTCCTCTCTTTTTTTCCCCCCTCCCTTGTTGTGGCCTTCACCTTGAGTGGCCCTTTGGCCTTGTGTAGGCAATTTGACTCTTAAAAATTAACAAACATTAAAAACAGAAATTACATGCGGAATAAAGATAGCTACATTACTTTGCATGCATTAAATATTGGGGGTCATCTCAGTAACAGATATTTCCGTTTTCTCGATGATGACACAAGCGTTTCCCCACCATAACAGTATAAATTGCATCCTTTATTAAGTGCTTTGAGAACCGCCCATCCACGTCCGAACGGTGCGGGGCTGTAGCTATCATCCCCTACCAGGAAGAAGGAGTGAGGGAAGAAAAAAAATATATATAGTGATGTTACCTTATGCGTAAAGATGGACTCGCCTCACCTAGTGCCATCAATAAAACAACACGAGCGTGGCGATCGCTGTCCGCTGTTTCTCCCCTGCCACTCTGTCTTGGCATCATCCGAAGCAACGGGCTTGTAATTATCCTTGGGATAAAGTGTAATGAAACTGGTGATGCAGGGGCCCCAATATTAAAATTTAATGACACCGAATCCCCCATCCATATGGCATGCCGGAGCTCGCCTGCTTCCTTCGGCCTAGAACTCCTGGGTGCTTTGCTGGTGTACATTTAGGAGCTTGTCTTTTTCTCGGCCGAGACTCCTTGGTGCTTGTGCCGAGAAGTTACTGTACAATTTTTGAAAGACACGCTGAACCGAAAGTTCAAAACTATTCCCTTTTTTGTTTTTGCAGAAGATGCGTTTTGTTGCATTGTGATCAATAATTGTAATTATTAAGGGAAGTAACAGTAAATGGAAATGAAACTTGGTGAAAAGCTTGGTTTTGTTCTCTTCACATACTCAAAAAAATACATTTAGAAACGTATTCAAACATGTTTTTGAATCTTTTGGTTTCCACTTAAAAACGTTGCTCGATCATTGCTGAAGGGAACAAAACCTCAATGAGTCCCAATGCTTAAATACGCAAAAGACTTGGCGTGGTCTGTACCGAGTGTGATTCATACCCTTCCCAATGCCTGAGTTAGTCTGAAGAAATATTTACGGTATTGACCGTGCAAGTATTCAAACACTTTTGGGACCACGTCAATGGTCCCACGTACATTGCTTTAAAGGAACATTACAGAATTGGTTTTTGCTAACAAAACAGTTGCTGGCAGTGTAAGCACTTTATGTAATCCACCATATGCATAAACTGACAAACCTGTAGAAGTTTGAGATCGATCGGCCATCTGGGTCACGAGAAAATAGTGAAAAACCGATTACACATTTGCATGAAATCATATAGATTCAACAAATGAATAAAACGCTCACTGAGCGATAAACTCCAATCGGAAAATTAGTTTATTCATTTCTCATCAAATATGGCATTTCAGACAGAAATATTTCAAGGGATGTTTTCTACTATCATCATCGTTAGACCGTGTAAGTTTTATGTAAATCTGTGATCAAAAAGTATATTTTACAAGTTTTTTTCTTACCAATTCTGTAATGTTCCTTTAATGCGTAAGGAAACAAACTCGCGCACAAAGAACGGGTCACAATGTTCAAATGCGCGCGTATCTTGCACAGTCTAGTACAAATTAAACATTGTAAGTAATATGTTAAGGTTTGTCAGAAAGAAAGCATGTCAAACTTACAGTCTATGATGATCATTCATTGCAAATGTTTTGATTCGTTTTGTCAATAAGAAGGTGCCCAGCGCAAGGCCAAAAAAGGCCACTCAAGGTAAAGGCTGGAAAACATGCAACCCGCCCAGAACTTTACTTGTTTTTTTTCTGTTTTTTTTCTTCGACAATTGGTAAATTATCCGGTAATTTTTTTTCGTTTTTCCAAATATAATAATAAAAAAAAAACTTCCGACAATTATGATAACCCATTGGAGTCACTGTTGTAAGGTGCAAGAAAAGGCAGTGGAGACAACCTAATAAATTGTCTCGTTAAAAAGCAAACAGACAGTCACTAAGTGAAATTAAATTCGTTCCCTCCTCCCTTGCTCTTAATAAATTTCACGCAAAGGCTCCCCAGCAAAAAAAAAAAAAGTAGTAATTTTCCAGAAAATATGAGAGAAAAAAAAGATCACTTCTTATGTTGGCCCACGTCGACGAAGGAGATATAATGAAGGAGAAACCCTAATAGATGTTAAAAGCAAACAGCCAATCATTCACATGAAATAAGCTTTCACATTAGCGTTCATATCAATAAAGTGGCGGGCGGGGGGGGGGGGGGTTGATGCACCTCTCAGTCGATGGTGATGTCGAGGGACCTGTTGCTGAGCTAGTTAATGAATAATGCTATTATCGTCATCCCGTATCGGTGAGCCACGTGGCACTTCTCCAATCCTTGTCTAATTAGAGGCCGTTTTTTTGAAATGAGCTCTTTGGAACGGCGTTTAGAGTAGAGATTGGGTAGTCCATTAAAAAATCACACAGAATTGAAGTCTATTTATTCTGCACTGGAGACTTGAAAGGTCAAATATTCATTGCTATTGAAAGGGGGGGGGGTGTCAATGATTATCTCTTGTTTAAAATTTATTAGTATAACAGATACTGTGTTTATCAATTTACTTAATATGATCAGCAACATTTTCTTGACCAGAACAATTTCAAGGGTTAATAACATCATGTTGTCCTGGGGCCTTTTAAAAAAAATAAACAATAAGAACAGTGTTGGCTGTTTTATTGAAAAAAACAATTGTCAGTTTTGTAGCTTTTGTAACACAGTTAAGCAATTAAGGTCGGCTAACGAGTGCGCCAATACACATAGATTGTTGGTCGGGGGGGTTTGCTAGTTCTAGATGTGTCGTTTTATATTCATACTGCTGTTGACCTGGTTTCAAAATTTAAGTACCATATGTGTGTAAGCTGACCAGTGTAATACTCCCCCCCCCCCCACCCCAACCAAAATATCTACCAGCCGGACAGCATTGTGAAAGCAGTCCTACATGCGTAGCTGATGTACATTTTATCCGGCAGCACCTGATACCCACTCAAATGCAGCTAATATTTACTGTCTGAGAACAGATGTCCCTGATATTTTAACCGGTTATGACGAGTTGTTGGTTAGCGTAAAAAAAAGTCGGTACCCCGTTGTACAAGAAATAGCTTCATAGTCGATACCATGAGTTGACCGACGTCGCACGGCTAACATCTAGCGAAAAGTTCTGCCTTGGACAACAAAAACGCATTGTCCTCTGAACTGAACATAAGGGGGCAGCGAGTCACAACTAGTAAACATTGCGTTGTATTTCATTTTTGGTTACTAGTATTTTGCTGTTCAACAACAAACAAATTAACAATGTAAAGCTATTCTCACACTTATTCCTGGGGAGTTTGAACCCCACGGGACAGCCATCCCATGGTTGTTTTCACTTTTGATGTAAATTACACGGGAGAAATAAAGCACTCAGTACGCTAACACTGGGGTTAACTGGCATAACCCAACCTCCAAGTAGGGGTAGCTCATTCCTGAGAAACCGGCTCATTTCCCTGGAAATTGCTAGAGTTGGCTATACTGGTGTGGAAAGGTCAACCAAAATTTCCTTGGAATTTCCAAGGAAGTTCGTTGTGAGTGTGAACAGGTGAAAAGGGATTGTAATGCAATATACATTTATAGTGAACGGCCATGTGTGTATTTATATGACATTCAGTCTAGCCCCTCAACTGTGGGTGATCTAAATTAAAATGCACTGAATCAACCACAGTAGTATCAAAAAGTCATAATAAATTCACAATATTATTTCCTAAAGGCCCCTTTGATTGCCCACTGTTCTAATAAATTGTTTCATATCCATGGTTGCTGTTTCCCCCGATTGCCCCGATGCTAATTCGGTGAAAACATAACACACGCAATATTGCGTACACTCTTGGGTGTTCTGGCTTCCTGAACAGGAATTATCCCCAGTGCAAACAAGCCTAGATCTCTGTACAGAGGCCACAACCACAAAATGAATTTCGACTTGACTGCAGAGAGGGAGAGCGCAGTTTAAACAAGGCGGGCACAATCGGGGCTCTTGTTTACTGTAAGGTGACCCGTGTTTTGTCTGTGTACTTGTTTACTTTTCTTGTTGAAAACTATACTTGGGCAGCAGGGTAAGGTGAGCTAAGGTCAGGCTGCGAGGTTTCCCATTAAAGAGACTACATTATGTAGGCTTACCGGGCCAAAGCCACCCTTGATCTTTCACTTGGGAAGTTTAAGCGGGGAAAACTCTTGAACTAAACAGTGTGGCAGTAATGTTGTTCGGATTGCTGAAGCCAATCCGATATAGAAAGAGGAAAAAAAAATTCAAGTCAGACAAGCGCTTTAGAAGCAGATTTATTCTGCGATGGGTCCGAGCATGCGGGGAAAAATTCCTTTGATGAAAAATAATCTGGAGGGACTAGGACGGGGACCAATGTAAAGCCATTTTTGATATGTAGTTATTCTAGAATCTACGGGGGGGGGGGGGGGGGGGGGGAAACATGAAAAGAATTGTGAAACATTTTTTCTTTGTCCTCAGTCTGCGCATTTAATGTTGGGGACCCACTTTGGACTTTAACGGTGCCCGTGTATCTTCAACACTTGCAAGATCAGTTAATGTAGAACTGCTATTTGAACAGTTGTCTAGCTACACAGCCTAATGTAGGTAATGTAGACTTTTCTGTGAACAAAATAATAATAAATGGATTGCCGCAGTTTACAAGTCTCTCTCAATTTCTGAAGAAAAAAATGATGTGCCAATTGATGTATAAAGTTGACTTCTAAATGGCAATTTAATAGGTTGAGCTACCAATCAATTATGGTTGTTTTTTTCTACCGTGGTTGGTGTAGGTTGGTTGATTAATGGCAGCAACTGTCATGCATGTGAGGATTTGTTTCACATTGGCCGTAATTCAGGGGAATTTATGGCTCTTTATTCCTTTGAATGCTTCAATTCAAGCATTCATTCAAAATTCATACCTTACTTTTATGTTAATTACCTACAGGTCCAATTTCAAAGAGCTGCACAAACCTTTTGTGCTTGTAAATGAGAAATATATTGTAGGTTACCAGCCAAAACACATTTCTTATGTACATGTACCTGATTCAGATTGGTTTCCTGCTAATTGTTTTGCTTTGTAGAAATCTTTTAAGCGTTATATTCCGCTTAAAGGGGAGGGTACACCTTTGGCAATGACTCCAAAAATTAATGGCCAGAAAAACTTAGGCCTACTTGGTAGGAAGCTGTTGATAATGTGTAACATGTTGAGAAACGATTCCCTTTGGGAATGTGGTTTAAGAGAGAGGGATTCAAAAACATTCCAATGTGGGAGACGTTTCTGCATGAAACGTTTCTCCGATTGCGTATTCCAATTACGGATTATTCTTCATGCGTGGACAATAACCGCTACAGATATTCGATGATATCTCACCTTTTGAAAATGAAATTTTCACAGGTTAGTTTTATTGTAATATATGTCTACATTTTGATAGGATTAAAACAATCAAATAGTTCTAAAAACCGAAGGCATACTGTGCCTTGCCTTTAAGCAACTCTACAAAATTGGGCCCTGGTGTAGCTTGGGTGACTCCGAAAAAGAAGAAAACAGAAGGATTTTTCAAAAGAAAACTTACTTTGTATTAAGATGGCACTGAAACTAAACCCCTTGACACATTTTCATCCAAACTGCTACAGAACAGGGATTTGAATCCTGTCTTGTTTCTGCTAGGCAAATAGAAATTGTGATAAAAGCCAAACAAGACAAACTCTTGCAAAAATCGAGAACTTTTACCATGTGAAAGCCATAAATAAATAGGTCAACTAGTGACCCCAACTTAAGATTTTTTATTTCACAACGTGGAGCATTTTCTCCAGATTCTGATGGAGAAAAAAAAGAGAGAAACATTCTGAAACGTGGTTGGGGAACATTGTTAAAGGAACATTACAGAATTGGTAAGAAAAACAATTGTAAAATATACTTTTTGATCACAGATTTACATAAAACTTACACGGTCTAATGATGATGATAGTAGAAAACATCCCTTGAAATATTTCTGTCTGAAATGCCATATTTGATGAGAAATGAACAAACAAATTTTCTGATTGGAGTTTATCACTCAGTGACCGTTTTATTCATTTGTTGAATCTATATGATTTCATGCAAAATGTGTAATCGGTTTTGCACTATTTTCTCGTGACCCAGATGGCCGATCGATCTCAAACCTCTACAGGTTTGTCAGTTTATGTATATGGTGGATTACATAAAGTGCTTACACTGCCAGCAACTGTACTGTTAGCAAAAACCAATTCTTCTGTAATGTTCCTTTAATCTGCACGATAAATACCACAATCTCACTTGGGTCCAAGTTTTGCCATTGCCAGTCACAACTATGTTTTACTTTTACACTGAACCCAGTGTACATCAGTGCCATTGTCACAGGTGGGGCTGTGTGGTTTATTTCTTGAGGATAAGACCCAATGCAAGTCTGTCATGCTGGAGCTTCCACCCGTCATTTATCTTTGTTAGATGCAGAAGTGCAGAAGTGTATTTTTTGATCTTGTTGGTGAAGGGTTCGGATAAACGGCTGCAATCTCTTGCCCTCTGTAGGTCTGTGGCCAGCCTCTGTCTTTTTCTGTGCCAACGGTGTGTCCGACCTGGTCCTCCTATCGGGGTGAAACCAGGCTTTCTGCTTGGTCTCACCATGGAGCTATAAAAGGTCTCGCCCATACACTCTCGCTTTGCTGAGGTGTAGAACACAGAGCCGTTCTAAACAGCTTTGCTCCACGCATACTGCATCTCTTTGCAACTCCAATGCCTGGTGCATGTTTCCCTCCATCCTACAATCTAGACTGTTCTAAAAGGAATATCATTCCTACCTTCAGCTCCCCTGAAGTCATTTTCATCTTAAATATTTTTCTTCTTGGTCGCTCCCTTACCAAGTTTGGGGCAAACTTGCATTTAACAAAAAATAATTAATTTAAACAATTTTTGGGGAACTTGATGATTCCGTGCATTGCTTTACCATGGGAGGAAAAAAACTCAAATTGCGCACTGTGGCGTACAAACACAAGCGAGACTTCCACGGTTAATAGCACAATTCTGATGAACCTACCTCCCCATCATTTTAAATATCTTCAAAAGAATTACAAGTTATTTCGTGAAGCACGTCATTGTGTAAAGCTTGCAATCGAGTGAACTTGGTCAACTGTTATGTGGATTTTTTTCCCGTCTCCTTGTATAATTACTCTGTTACCATGGAAAACCAAATTGACAATAAGCTTTCAAATTTTTTGGTTTCGATTCTGCTCCGTCTAAGTTTGATAGTAAAGATTGGCGTGGATATCAAATGATCTGCGAAAGAGTCGGGTCGAAATTGTTGTTTTGTTGGTTTTCAGAAGTTGTGTACTCTATTTTACAAGCGTGACACTTTTGTTCGAAACCCCGTCCTATTTCTTGAGACTGTATCGCCCAAATGTTGCCTCTTTCCGAAGTGTCAGAAGTCCTGAAGACAGCAGGCTCTCTCTAGTTTCTTTGGTGAGCCTGTAGTGATATGAAAGTAGCGTTTATTACTTAATTAACATGTTGTAGAAGGACCTGTGTAGCATTCGTTCACTCTGTTGACAATAAGTTAATACGTTGCTTGATCATGAGGCTCAGGTATAAAATAGACTACCCCCCCCCCAAACTTCTATAATGTTTGTAAACACTTGAGGAGAAAAAAAAAGAAAAGTAAAAAGAGAGCTTGCCATCGGAAATAGGATTGCTTTCAATCTGAAATAGGATTGCTCCCCAACTCCCCAGGTGAACCCCCCATTGAAATGCCTCTCAATTCCTGCTACAGAAAGAGGCACACTCACTCCCTGAAGGGTTGTGCTGGTTGGTTTGGTTTTTTATTCATGGCCTTTTGTCAGGACGACGACGACGGTGGTGGTGGAAGACTCACGGTTGGTCGTTCCTTCCCTCGGATGGACATGAGAATTTGGTTATGGAGGATAATGCGATCACTGTAATTTATATGGTTGACGGGTTCATGTACGGTATGTGCAGTCTTGTCAGCTAGTGTAAGATTTTGTCTTCCGAAGGCAATTGCATTTTGAGACTGACGGCAAATTTTGGCACACCACACTCCTAGTTGGGTTGAGGGGGGTAATGAAGAGACTACATGTTGAGTGGAGATGTACATGTACTACCTGTGCATATGTAGTACTATTGGAATCAGTGTGGGTCCATGTACCCATGGAGCAATATATGATGTACATGTACCATAGTCCCCTATGTGGCAACTAGCACAAAGCCACTTTTTGTGGTTGAAAAGTCTGTTGACATATTTGTCATAATAGTTTTTAAAAAGCATTAACTATATACGCAGGAACTATTGAAAATTGCCCCGATTTGAACATCATCTCCCCTTAGCTCAATGCATCCCCCTCCCCCTACCCTCCGCTCTGCAAAGAAAATTCATAACATACAATGTAATGGTTTTGACAATATCCCGTGTGCCTGCATTCAAGTTATATTTGTGTCAAAAATTGGATATATGGGTACGTACATGTGGCGTGTCCTTTATTGGATATATTCATCAGGAAAAAAGGTTGTCCAGAGGAGTGACAGAGTGATTGTGTTGTGCATGTGTGCTTCGAACAGTATCTCAATTTTGTCAAAGTACAACAGTAAGGTGTTCTGAAATTGTCTTTATTATGTTTGTGAGTGGCAAAGCAGTTTTCATTTTTTGCAAAGGACACCTAGGCCAAGACAAGAGCAACAGAGGCTATGGCCTTTGTGTAAATCCAGTTCTGTACGTTTGTAATCAGTAAAAAAGGCTTTCTCCTGGAAGAAGTACATGTATTCTGATTGAAACATCTACATGAACATTTAAGTTTTACTTACTGGGACATAAACTCTGCTGCACAGAGAAGAAGAGATTTTTCCATGACGTTATACTGCAGACTTCCTTAAAAAAAGTCTGAAAAAGTTCACACAAGAATTGGGTTTGCAGAGTTTTTGATTTCCAAAGAGGAGGCTTGGATTATGTTTGACATGTCCTTTTGTAGCCCTGTCCATGGATTGTGGAGAATAGACAAAATGTGCTCCTACTTGCACGCATATGTTCCTCTTGACTCCCCCCCACCCCCCACAGAATTTGCCCAAATAGAGTGAAACCCCACCAGCTTGGTCAACCCGTTCTCACAGCCCCGGGCAGTTTTTCTATTATTTCACAGGTGAATGTCATATGAGCATTGGAATTACCAAGTCCTGGTAATATGCACGACAGTGGTTCCATGGTTTGTGCAGCCCCCGTGCATGTTTTAACGCCCTACGGTGTGTTTCTGTCCATGTGAATTTGGCGTTGATTTAAGAGGAGACAAAGAGAGGGGGACAGAGAGAGAGAGAGAGAGAGAGAGAGAGGGAGAGAGAGACTCTCAGAAAATGAAGGGAAAAATCGCCATCCGGCGCATGAAACGTGAGACACAGTTGTTGCCGAGTGGCCCCTTATCGTGCACTTCATCGGCAGTACTTGGTGCTTTAAACCATTGACCCCGCATGGTCAGCGGGTACAGCTCACATATTTTAAAACTCCTCGAATTTTTGTCTTCTTCTTGTTTTTTTTTGTAATCGTGGTCTTCCTTGAGTTCTTGTCTGTTGTTTTTTCAGCCGCCGCAAGTAGAGACAGTGCTGATGGTGATTCCTCTGCATGGAGTTGTTAATGATCTAGGGTTTCTTGCACTGTTTGTTGTAGTAATCTTTTAGGGAATATTCTCTGAATGACCACTACTACATGCATACGGATTTGCATCGTCAAGACAGTTTGCTTTTGAATTGTATCTTGGATAAATACTATAATTTGTTTGGGTGTTGTTGTTTTTTTGTGAGTGTTTTGGAAAATTGTTCAACCCTGAAACGGATGTGAGATAAGCACATGTACTCCGGTGCTTTCCGAATCCTGCGGAAAACACAAACGAGACTGCTTTCTGAGATCCAGAAAACAAATCAGAGCAGCTCGTAGATTTTTGTCCCGCAGGAGTCTGAATGTGCCGACTCTATGCAGTGCTTATCGCACATCGTGAAAAGCCAACATTTTGGGTGCGAAAACTGGCCTTGATGTTCAACTACCTCAAACAGGAGAGTAATGGGTTTCGCATTTAGGTTTAGCGCTGTGGGCGACCGAGTGAGTGAGTTTAGCTCTGTATAGTTTAACAGAAAATCCATTTGGAATGATCTGTGTGATATTTGGCGGCTTTTGGAGATCTAAAATTCCATCTAAGAATGACAGCAGATGCCTTGTTATTTTCGGTTCAAAGACACAGCAACTTGCAGTTTTGCAGTGCGCTTTTTTTTTTTTTACTTTTAATTCCTGAAATGTGAATTCTGGCTGTGACAAATCCCTGTCTGATATTAATTTAACAGAAATCATTAGTTTTTGTTATTTTTCATTGGACTGAAGTGTTGGATTTTTATTATTTCTTCTCTGAGCTTGCATTTCTAATTTATCTTGGTCTTGTGGAGAAAGGGAAAGCATCGGTTCTGATCCTTGGGCTGCAAATTTCAGCAACGACAAAACTGAAATGGGAAGGAGAAAATAATCCGGACCCAACCCTCTTCTCTCTTTTTTCTTTCTTTTTGTTTTAGAGAAGGTCAGTATTTGCAATTCAGTAAACACTAAACTTGACAAACCGATGGCAGCTGCATTTATTACGAGACTAACATAACCATATGGTTTGCGAAATGTACACGGACGCACCTACCAGCATATAAAATAAAAATTATGCCTAAAAGGGGGTAAATATATTATAGTCAATGGCTTTTTTCATAAAATAGAAGAAAAAATGCAGTTGAGATGATTGGTTTGCAGAGCGTTATAAATCCCCAATATACTGTACTCACGAGATGAATTCATTGCTACATGTCGGTTTTTTTTTATGAGAAACAACAAATCTATCTGGGGTAATATTTGCCCTCTTGCACGCAATAGAGGGCCCCCCGTGTTTGAGGAGAAATTACTTTTGTAATTGTACACGCTTTTAACGGAAAAAAAATTGTTCGGGTTGGAGCTTGGCGGAGTTAAAGCTCAGCAATTACTGGGTATGAATAGCAATTCATATACGAGTTTTGTTAAAGAGAGAGGCCCAAACACAAATGTCTACAATATCAGCTGAAAAGGTTGGTTTTTATTTTTTAACTAGAAAACTGATGAAAAAATCAGAACATAAACCCTGCTTGATTTAATATTCCTTCGTTTTTTGTTGTATTTTTTTTTTTTTTATGGATGAAATTGATCGGTCTCTTTTTTGGAAATTGCAAACACAGCAGAATGAGAAATGTGATGAGTCTAGGGTGAGCGGTGCATGCCGTTTCCGGACAGGTAGTCGAAAAGACTGTTTAATACAACATGTGTGTCCCGTAGCCATGTCAATGTGCTTGTGAGCTTTGCCTGCCCTGCATCTCCACAGCTTTGTTTATAGTTGGGGGGATGAATGTAAGCGCCGCTTTCATTTTACACACTGTGATCATGAAGTATTCGCTTTTTTTCTCTCTTGGTATTGATCTCAATAATATCATCCAGCGGCAGATTAATTTCATTTCTCGAGCCGTCTTGTAGAGGAGGGAGGTGGGGGGGGGATTGTCCTTTAGAGGAAAAAGGGTTTAGTTCCGTCTGATGATAATACGTGGATCGTACACAACCAGTGAGAGTTATTGTGGTTTTTGTGTCTGGGTTAACCATTGCACACACACACACAAAAAGTGCATGGTTCTTTCCAGGGAATTCTCGGCCACAAAGTTGCCGGTGCAAATTTTATAACTCATTGGATATCCGAAGGAGGAATGATTACGTTTTTTTTTCTTTCTAATCGCTTGTAATGTTGAATACCTACGAGACAATGCAGAGTAAAATGACACCCATAATTTGTCTTGTTTGAAATCTGTATGCAGCTCTCATCTAGGGTAAAAAAGGAAGAAGAAGAAAAAAAGAAGAAAAAAAATTGCGGCCGACCTTTCATCTAGCGGAGTACGGAGATATTAAAAAAATATCAGATGAAATGATCCATGGCTCAGCAAACAGTGTAATCCCAGGGGATCCCAATCTCCTTAGCTTAGTTACCCATATCTGGCAAAGCTATCGAGGAAGGAATTGTAGGAGTAATACACTGCCCTATTTGATTGTGTTTGGAGTGCCATTGACGCCGTTCTGCCTTTGACCGGTGTCTGGGAACTCGGGGGCATTACTTTGAGTTTTGCCATCGTTTCGAGAAAAAAAAATTAGCGTTTTAAGAAGCTTACTCCCGTGACGTTGCGCCGCCATTCGAATGTTGTAAATTTTATTTTGAGTTTTTTTTTTTTCCTCGGCCGGGTCACCGTAATAAAACCGGCTGGAGTCTCGTCTTGCTCGGTGGCTAATGCAATGCTCAGGGGCACTCTAACTTATTACTGGACCTAGTTTAGGGGGCTAGTGTGAATCATAGCCTCAAAATCCCTTTGATTCGGAAGAGTCACCTTCAAACCATCCTCGGGGCTTGACAAAGGATAATATTGATGTTCATGAAAGCATAATTTGTGTATAAAATTCATCAAAATATTGAGGACGAAAAAACAAAAAAAATCAAAATGTTGTCTTTTTCATATTGACCCTGCTGTAGAATAATAGTTTAAACCGAACAGAAGCTCTGTATCAAATACTTTTTAGCTGGACAAAATTCAGTAAAAGATTAATGTTTAGAACTTTATGAACCTAGCCCCGGGCCCAATTTCACAAAGCTGTTAAAGGTTGGGTAAAAAATACTGCTTAACAAATTTCTTTGCTAAGCCAAAAAATGAGTTGGGAACCGGTGGCAATAATGTAAACTTCTGAAATTTTGGCTGGTAACCTGTTCAAAGATAGGCAAGATTTGTCTGTGCTTAGCAAGTATTTGTGCTCAGCAAGTTTTTTGTGCTTAGCAAGTTTTTGTGCTTACAGGCTGTATAAAATGGGGCCTGGTTTTTGGGAAAGGTTCAGAATATAAAAGATTGCCCTGTGTGCACTGGGGTTGAGAACTAAACACGTTCAACATGTTCAAAGCCCAAAGTATGTTAAACACATTTTCTGTGTTTTTGACGACAATGATTCTATCTCGTGATGAAGCATTTATGAGTCCCGACGACGCTGCCAGGTTACTGTATAATCTAGTGTGTAATTGGTCTGACAATTAATACCACATTTTCCAAATGGCCATTCAATATTCATACTAATGAGCTCAGGAAATGGTGTTATTATCAGGGTTCAGATGAAAAATGTCATGTGACTCTGGCCTGCTGTCGCGCCAACGTGCGGAAACTTAACATTTCTATGAATGTTATTTGCAACGGTCACGACCTTGGGTGTGAAAGTGTACTGAACACAATATGCATTAACATGAATGTGTACCCGGCTGCACGGTACAGCCTAAACGCCAACCAAAACTAATGTTTGAAGGGCGTTCCGTTTTAATGTAAAAATCTTTGTAAGTTAATCAAGGGAAGACTGTTTTACGGGTGTACCTATCAATATAACTGATGAAAACAATAATAATCATGCCCTCCTCCCCCTTCAAAAAATGAAATAAAATATAAGAGAGGGGGGAGGGGGGAATGTGAGAAGTCAGTAAATTATCAGAATAATTGGAATGTGCTTAAGCGTAGAATTCTGCGATAAGCAGTGCCATGAAATTTGGTCCTGGTTATAATTTGAATTTGTAAAAACAACGATGAAAAAGCGCTCAATTTGCTTAGTAACTTTTAAAATATCTGTCCCCCAGATCCTACTGTACATGTACTACTCTTAGAACTGTAACATTCCCGACCACAGTAAACCATGGGTTCTTAGTCGGTAGTAGTATGGAAATCTCAATGGAGTGGTTTTTAATATGTAAACTGCATGTGTTGGCTGTATTACAACATTGTCAGCATGGCTTAAGATTTGCGCAGTGACGATGAAGGCATTATTACTCATAATACATAGGCTGGGAAGCCCTGCATGTCCCACCATCTGGGCAGGGATTTAACCCCAGGCTTTCCACTCCCCAAGGCTGATCAGGCAACTTGCTCCTGAGGGTCCCTGGAGTTTACGGATAATGAACAGTTTTCAAGCGGTGCTATTTAAACAGTAATATGGTCAGACTCTGGTTGTCAGGTCCGGTCCATTGTTGGATAGATCCACATCGTTTATGTCCAAGGACAGTGTAAATTTTCCCTGTGTAGACATCTCCCCCCCCCCATCCCTCCCCCCCCCCCAGAAAAAAAATAATAGAGTGGAGATGTAACATCAGACTCTGGTTGTCGGTCCGGTCCATTGTTGGATAGATCCACATCGTTTATGTCCAAGGACAGTTTAAGTTTTCCCTGTGTAGACATCTCCCCCCCCCATCCCCCCCCCCCGAAAAAAAAGAATAGAGTGGAGATGTAACATTTTCCCAAGGGATTTGGAATGCATTCCCTAATTTCCTGTGTATAAATAAGACGCCTTTTACCTGACTTTCAAAGAACCAACAAAATGACTGCGTCTTATCTAACGGTGCGCCTCATCTGCTATCGCTTGAGTTCATCGCGATGATCGCTGTGTGAAATCTTACATTTTTTATACTGTAAAGTAATCCTTTCTTTCGTCCAGAGTAATCTTACGTGTTATAATGTTATTAAAATCAAACCTACACCGTACCTTGTATGTGAACACTTGAGTCTTATTTCGGTGATTTTATATGCCGAGCGCCTTATACATGCCCAGGAAATTACGATATACTGTAGAACTTTTTAATGGTAGGAAAGTAGGTTCTCTTGAATGCACTTTTATATAAGCAAGTCTAAATTTACGACACGAACAAATCAATCCGCACAGAATCAGGAAGAACGATTGTTTAAAATTGAAATCTAGCAAGTCTTGTGTTAGTCTCTCAGTTCCCAGACTGTCTGTCAGTGCATCCCCCACCAGCCAGACTCGTACCATGAGTAGTATTTAAGCGTATCGTTGTCGTAGTTCTGTTCAGTTTTTTCTCTCGGCCATTTTTAGTAATCCTCACGACGGTGCTCTTAAGATGTTAACGGCTTCACCTGCATCCATTTTCGAGACACATTTTTATCAGTCATGTCACCCCTAACACGATTAAGCTGTAAATGCTTCTGCATCACTTAGGGAGCATCCCATCCAGATATTAGCATCTTTTTTTGCTGATGCTTACCGCCCAACTTATCCCGTGACCCTCAGGATTAGCTCGTTACTTTCCTCAGCTTGACACTTTCTTGGTGAGATGGTTGAGGTCTTTGTGCCCAAAGTCTGACTTATGAAACACTGGCAAGTCATTCTCGCCACTAGTGTGGCTCCTCCTGGCCTTACCCCGTGAAATTTAGACACTCCGGGAGGAAGTGATGGTACTTTAAAAAAAGAAAAAAAAAGAAAAAAAAGGAGAACTGACCTCATCAACTCTGGAGACCCCGATTAGCACACGGAATTAGTATTAATCATATTTAATTACTCATTTATGGTCACCCTGATAATTACCGGGGAATAATGGCCATTTTCTACTGCGTGTGGATCACAGCAATGCTGAGCACCAAGGACATATACAACACATGTATCGTTGTAGCTCTTGGCTTATCAATGTGCACTCTAGCTCTGCCAGTAATCATCGTTTTCACTCGACCGTGAATTTTGTCTTCCCTTTTTTTTTTTGCTCCTTTTTTTTTCTTCTTTTGAAGGCCTGGGCCCCCGGTAGTCTACTACCAGAAAAAAAAAAATCCAGCCGATGTGCATTCAGCATGCATTCAGTTGATTATGATGGAAATTCAGTCATTTCAAAATTTCCCGTTTCAATATTTGGTGAAGGAAGAATACGAAAGATCAAATGTTTTTTTCCGACACTATGGCACCTTGCCCTTTATCAAATTTAACCAAGGACACAAGGGGGTGAAATTTTGTGACTCAACGAATTTCTCCTCTTTTCTTTTTTTTTTCCCAAACTACAGTCCTCTGCTAGAGTTCCTTTCTAACTTAATTGTAAGTCCACTTGAAAATCAAAATCGAATTTTTCAATGACTACAAAATTAGCACCAGACCCTTGTTGACTGACCCCCCTCTCTCTGGACTGGACAAAGGGGAAGAGTGACGTTGGGAAGAATTGAAAATCAAATTTGAGCGTGCCTCCCGGCAACATCATTTATTCTTTTGAATAAAGTATTGAGTGGACATGATGCTGGTTACTCTCTCTGTGGTACTTCTTAAACATCAAAAGACACGTACATTAAACAACGTTTTCTTGTCTCAAGTCTCAACGTTGAATTTTTGTTCTTGTTTGGGTTAATAAATTTAGTAAGAGAAACAGCCAAATTATCAGAGCTATCGGCCGATATGAATACAGAAACGAAAAAAAATTTTTCAAAATGTTTTTTAAAACGATCTCAAAAACGAGCACCCGACTTTTTGTCACTGGAAGGCTGACAATTTATGATTATTCCTCCAAACGATTTTTGGTCAATGATATTGTTTTAAAAGAATCAACAAGAAAGAAAGAGAAATATGTAGTACTGAATATTTGTGGATTGAACTTGTAAAAAAAAAGAGGACCTGGTTTATATAAAGTTTAATAAATGCAGTTGTTAAAAAATTATATGCTCAGTGCCCTTCAACATGTAAAAAAAAACGAGGTTGGCGCACCACCACACTTTCTGTGGCACCCGCCACGTTTAAGAAGTCACCACCAAGGTCTATAATCCATCTGCCAAATTGTTCCCCCCAATTTGTTTTAAGTTTATGCATTTCAGAGTTCAAATGCAATCTTTAAAACCTTTGCTCAAAGAAGTCGGGAGGATGTGGTGGCCATCAGGAATCACCTCAGAGTGCATCACCATGATCACAGAGCATGTGCAATCAAATTTTTTCCGGGCCCTTAGGCGGGCCCCGGACTCCACGCCGTAAAGGCTTCCCGCTTCTCGCCGGCATATTCCCTCTCCCCACCCCCCCCCCCCCCCCCCCCCCCCCCCTCAGAGCACCAACCTTTAATTTTCAAAGTTGGAGAACATTGGTGCTCTAGTTGAAAATGCATTTAATACCAAGTGCAAAAATACATGCTCACCTGCAGATTGTACAATAATCACAGACACACTGTCGGGGACCGACGAGAGCTTGTTTAACAACTCCCACTTAACTTGTCAATTTGTTTTTCTTCAATTTCCCACAAAGAAAGTTTATACCTTCCTTGTCTCCAGAAAAAAACCACCTATTTTAACATTTGAATAAATTATTCTAGTAAAATTAACCAACAATTGGCAATTCAGGATTTTGTATATCTTGGGTTAATTTTTTTCTGTTGAAAATTACAGGCAAACATTTTCAGTGGGTTCGTTCTTTATACACGCAGGACATTGCAGTATTTAAAACCTTGAACCTCCAGACTCCAGATGTACAGGTGTACACCAATTGAGCTACATTTTGTGAATTTATGTTCTTTTCTTCAAAGCCGTGTTGTCAGCCGCTGTGTGTACACAATGTATGTGTCCAGTACCATGTATAAAACCAGAAGATCATGTATGCAGTCCAGTCACATAAATTATAGATTCTCCATTTTTTTTCATTTCAAGGTATTCGATTTTGAACTGCGGTCTCGTGTAGTCATCGCGTTGTCCCCTACACACGTGTACGTCGGGTTAACAGTCTCGTGTATGTACCCGTCTCTCCCTTGCATTGCCATAAATTTTTAATTTGGGCCAATTTCATTCAGCCTTGAATCAGTGACATTACAGCGAGGGAGGGGGGGGAGGGACCCTGGAAGAATAGAAAGAGAAACGAACAAAAGCCCCGCAGAAGTACACGGATTAATAGTGACTTGGATTTCAATTCGGGACACGCCATTCTTTTGCCTCCATTTAATGGAATATTAAACCCGCCTTCAGCATTCATTTTCTGGGTAGGATATTCCTGAACGAGTTGTGTGTAGCGGCTTCTCCCTCGCAGCATGTTAATTGGTCGGTACTGTGCATGGACAGTTACCCCCACAATCACTCAAGCCTTGCTTTTGCATCACAAACGCTGTTTTCATCAACTAGCATCCAATGTTACAACCCCCCCCCCCCCTCCCTCCCTTCCCTTCCTTCTCCTTCTTCCTCGGGAGGAACGGGGAGGCTTTACTCTGAAAATACGAAGACGGATGAGAACAACGCATCGCCAATGAGATTATAAAAACTCACAATCATGGCACAGTTAGCAGGCAAGAGGTCCGGCCGCGTGTGCCTAATGCAGTTCTATTTTTAGCCGAGGCTCCTTGATCAATTTTATTGATGAAAATATATTGCTGGCTGTTTAGAAGTGATGATTCCCCCATGGGTATGGGGTCAGCAGAGGGTGTTCTGAACTCATGTCCCAGCCTTCCCTCACTGACTGTCTTCACTTTCACACCATTTCTCCCCTCTTTTTTTTCCCCCCTCTGTAAGAACGTGACCCGGCAATAGGTGTTCGTGTGGAAATGTGAATAATTTCAGGCCTTGTGAACACATTTTTTCCCGTGCTATTAAAGTGGGATTTTATATTATTATATGCAGACTTGGGGTGTGAGTTTTTAGTCGGTGCTCTGAAATTTATACGTGGAATGTTGTTTTTGATAATTTTGTTATCTTTTCCACAGTGTGTCTTGTTTGTGTAATCAAATCTTGCGTTTGCACCGAGTGCTGTTTGTCATTAGAAGATTGGCCTTTCACTAAAAAACATTTTGGAGATTTCAGGGTTTTCGTTGACTTGATTTGTGACGACAACTTCAGAAACGTCGGGTTTAAATGAACTAATTGCGGAACGGGAAAAGAACATGTTTAGCTATCTACGCAGAATTAAATGTACACTTTCCATTTTAACAACTTATTAACATTTTGCTGCACAAATCTTGACCATGCAGCTTTTGTTTTTTCTATTTTTTTTCCCATGAATATTTGATACGAGATGTCCTAGCATGAAAACAAAAGTCTGCATACTGTAAAACAAAATAAATAAAAAATACCTGTGTCAAATACTGCGCTGTGTTCTAGTATTTCAAGTATCCATGGAGACTTATGCGGTGAAACAAAATACCAAGAAGCACTTTTATTTTCAACCGTAGCACAATTTGCGAGATAGCCGCTGAGTGACATCACATTCTGACCCAATACTGAAAGGATCCATCTCGCAGATTGTCAGTGCTTGTATTGATTTTCAAGATTGATGATTTTTTATATTTTTTTGTTTGTTTTGGTTTGGGGGTTTGTTTTTGTATCCACCGAAGTACCACCCACTTTCATTTGCAGACGGTAATAAAATTGAGTAAATTGATTTTATTTCAAGCATATATGTGAGTTCTCACAATTGTTCTTCCTGATGTCAGGATTTTTCTCAAAAACTCCTTGAGCCTTCAAAATTGTCCTAAAAGAAGTAATGCAATCACCTAAAGGTCACAGAACTAGTCCACACTGTGTCCAAACCTGGAGTTTTTTGTCTTTCTGGTGATGCACAGAGTCTGTAAACCTCCTGAATTGTAACATCTGAGAGGTTCTGGGAGTAATAATTGTAAGGGAGACCCAGACCCTCAAGCCATTTTTGAGGAATGTCCACATTCGTCCAATCTCGTTAATATCTTATTAAGTTTCCATTCGGACAGTATGATATTGTCTTTTTTGCTACATTGTACTCTGTATCTTTCGGACACATGCATGCTTTAATAACAGAAACTCCTTAGCAGTAACAGGTAAGCAGCTTATAATGGCAGAGTCATACCTCGGTAGTGACCCCCTGAATGCCTACTTGTTGTAAAGATGGAAAGGGTAGTAAGCGTCTTGCAAAATTGTTTTATCTGAAGTGGCCCCCCCGTTGATTAGAAATTATCATAAGAAGTATTTTCCAAAAAAATTAGAATCTCCAAAGATCGCCTGCAGGTGGATCTTCGGTGTCTGTTTGAATGCTGTCTTTAATAGGGCCAGAGATGTGGTTGGTTCCCGCTGTCACCTCACAAACATGGATGGATTTAACATTCTTGATGAAAATACCGTGACAGCTTTTTGCAGTTTTCTCAATACGTAGGCACTGTATCCGACTGAAACTTTCACGGGTGACTTTTTTGCCTATAAATCAGCATTACGTCAGGAGACAAAAAACCGAATGATGCAGTACCTTTAAGCGAGAGCCATGTTAGTCACACCGCTTTTCACTGTCTCCCTGCTGATTATTTCTGTGCTGAACCGCCTCACAAAGTGTTGCCGAGACCCAACAAAGACAGGTTGAATATTCTGGTCTTGCTGTTTTCGACTAAAAAAAAAACCTTACTGGAGATACAACAATCACACTAAATTAAGACTCCTTTGGCTTGGTCCCGTCTTACACCGCGAATCTTCTTTTACCCTACACCCCCCCCTTCCCACACTCTTCGGTCCTTCCGCTAAGTTCCTCTTTTAACTGTTCCAAGGACAGCATCAACATATTGCGATCATGCCTCTTTTGCGTCTGCACCTAGAGTTGGGAACACTTTACCTGTCAAGATAAGAAGCTGCAGTTCTCTTCACTTATTCAAGAACTTGCCGAAGACTAATTATTTGTTTTACTTACCATCTGAGTAGCATGTGATATTATACCTTAATATGTAATGATTTTGTTCACTGTATGATTTGTATCGTCCTATTTTAAATTTCTCTGTTGTTCCTTGTTTGTTTGTTTGTTTGTTTGTTGATGCGTTTTTTTGTGTTTTTGTGCAGCGCCTCGGAAAAAGTTCTTTTACACTAGATGGATGGTGCATTGTAAATGCATTGTTATTATCATTGCTTAGCACTCAAGTACTCATTGATCAACAGGTTTTCCTGTTAAAACGTATCTGTGTTATTAGAACATCTTTTTTAGAAAATACGCACTTGAATGGGTTTAAGCCCCCCTAGCCAGGCCTGCACACTTGAAGTTCGCCCACTGCTCTACAGATATGCAAGTAAAGGAACAGCCAAACAATGGGGCTGGCCATCAGCTGTCTCCCCGGCAGACAATAGGATAACTTTGGTTTCTCCAGATGGTGCCACACCAATCAATCTGTCCAGGGCATAATGCCTGTCCTTGGATTGCTTAAAACCCACACACTACTGCTATTTATGGAGGTGTGCGGCTACACCATGTGGTTTAAAACAAGGCCGAGCACCCCTTGGGAGTAACAGCTGTAAAGCCCAGGATTCTACTCGGGATTTGTTCAATTTTTTTTAAATTTTTTTTTTTTATCAACTTTGGTTTAAAAATAGACCGTTAGTATTTAGTGATAAAAGGATTCTCCACTGTCTTTGACCTGCTTGTTGTTGTTTGTTGTCAAAGGTGTGAAATGGAAAGAGAATTGGTTTGTTGTTTCTACAGCATTTTTGAACTGGGCTCTACGGCCACGGGTCTGGGGGGATTGTGGACGTTGTGGCTTTGTTGTAACCTCGGCCCAGATTTATTAGCACTAATTAGGTCCGGTCATTAATATATTTTAAAAAATTGAATTGTCTGCAGAGTGTGTGGTCAGATGTTGCTTGAAATTGACCCAGTTTCAGGATATATAAAGTACATTTGTTTGACGGTTTAATTTTCGAGGAGGCCCTTTTTTTGCTGGTGCGCTAGACACACTCTTGATGACGTGGTTGAATCCTGGGACCATGGTCTTGGGCTTCTTGGCGCAGAGGGGGGGTTCAATGTGGAAATAGAAAACCTTTTTCTCATTTGTGTAAGTGAGCTGCCTCATACCCACTGGGACTAATCATAAAGCTGGTTTCCACAGTTATTGCTTGCGGCTACACTTGAACATGTTGAATTCCAATTCTGGCTAAGCGCCCCTTAATTTTTTGTTTTTTTATATTATTTATGTGTATATTATATATATATGTATTTTTTTTTTTTCGCTCCAGATTTCTGGAGGTGATTGGGGAAAGTGATCACACATGCTGGGGCGTTGATGACTCAAACATGTCAATCACATCTAAATTATTCATTTCTGGATATTAAAAAAAAATATAAAAAAATACTGTAGCACTGAAGGCTGATGGGAATATTAATAATGAATATGTCAGCCTGGACTTGGCCTGGATGTTTGGACCCGAGATATCCGTCATAATGCCATACAATCAGTGTCTGAATTCATAGCCTATCCATCCGTCCTCAATTATCCACGGAGTACGTCGCTGTGGAGCGTTGACGAAGCAATTGGGACTGGCCACTGTACGGGCATGGGGGGCCAAGGTGTTTACTTAATACCAGGACCGTTAATGGGAGAACAAGTGTCAGCGATGACATCTGGTATAGACAAGGGGTTACCCGCAGTGTGGTTGGTGGAAGGGGGGGGTTGGGGGCGGGGGCGGAGGCAGAGGATGGGAATCTGCCTTCCCCACTGATGAACTTGATCGATTCTTATCGAGAAAGACGGCATGCGGATCAATACGCTGCCCTTCAGAGGGTTAACACTTCTCTTGACAATATCGTTTAGGATTGCCGTGAATGAAATGAATCTGTTTGTAGGAACTTGGGACGGGAACAGCTGGGCTGCACAGGCTGCGTTAAAATTAAATTTGCCTCATTCTCCCGGCCAGTCTTTTGATTTGGAAATGAATTAAGTGGATTTGCGGTGTGAATTATCGCACTTGCCAGCAATTTTTTTTTTTTCACAACTGCTACTTTTAGTCTACTTGTCACAAACTTGTTTCTGTTTGTTTAACGCAACAGCATGGTGTGATTCCTTGAGGGAGATCGAGGGCGGGTTCAGGGCTGATAAACTATAATTTATGATACCAGACTAAGTGACATTGTAATCGCAATTAATGATATCGAAATTCAACCAACAGCAAACACAGTCTCTCAAATATCAAGTATCAATCAACTCTGGACAAAATATGTCTGCTTGAAGTAATAAAGAATTTTAATGTCAAAAAAAAACACACCCAATTGACTTCTTGTCTGGTTAGATTAAAAACGCAACATAAAATGTTTACATGAAAATGTGGCCATTTACAAATTCGCAACAAGTTTTGTTTTGGTTTTTGGTGTGTGTTTTGCGGTTGTTGTTTTCAATTTTATTTACTTATTTATTTTATTTTTTTGTCATGTAAGTGTATTGGTGGAAAAGAAATAGTCTGCGCCCCTTTTTTCCGTTTAAGAAGCTATACTCACCTGTACATGTTAAGATGTCATTGCGTATAACACGGGGAACCTGACAAGAATAGTAACTGGGTGATGAACACAAACATATTAAAATGTCTTTTCATTAAGTAAAGCAGGTATTGATCAATCACATGTCATGGAGATTTACGAAACACAGGGGCATGGGTCGTGACATCATAGTTGAGATTAGAGAGCCGGTCGGTCGGACTTGTCCAAATGAGTTTTAGCCTAGCCCTCCCAGATGCAAGCCTTATCCCGTTGGGCAACATCCGCGTTATATTTCCCAGGAGATCTCTGGATAAACAACCAGAGAATTGGACTGGCCCCGGCAGCAGCAGCGGCAGCGGCGGCACTGGGCCACATCGCAACTCATCTCTCCAGTTTTTTTTGGTCGCATCCCTGTAGACTTGCCACTGTCTCTCTTTACAATGATAACAATTACGGGGATGAGGTTGAGAGACCCTATATATACCTAGTGTTGAAGAAATGATGTACGGTCCGCTGAGGGCCGACATTGTCCCACTGGGGAGATAGGAAAAGTCAGGAGTTACTGGACCCCTCCACTTTGTGTGTTTGGCAAAGGTGATGCAGGTAACGGCAGTCAATTTGCTCTGTTTATGTAAGAAGCACTTAAGAGAACAGATGCGCTTAGAAGTATTGATAGAAAGTACATTGGTCGTAATAACATCAAGGTATACCTGTACAGAAGAGTTATTGTAGTGTTCATTGTCAATTTACAATAGCGCGCATGCATTATAAGCATGCATGATTTATTTGATGGGCACATGTAGTGTACTTTCTGCAAGGGTGCCATTTAAACCAGAGTTTGAGATGGGGGGATGTCTCAATTTGCCGTGAATTGAAGAATACAGGGTCTCTCCATCACATCTGCAGGGCCATGCCACACGAGGCAATTTATGGCCAACCACCTTGCCGAGACGGGAAGTGCATTCATATTTAATCGTCATCACAACTGTCTTTGGGATAGTAAAAACACTTTTAATAAGGGGTCTTTAGTGCAAGCAAAGTGTTCCGTTTTCGCATACAGAGCTGGGCCCAAAAATTAGTTCAGCACAAAAATTGGCTAAGCACAACAAGATTATGCTTACAAAAATAAGGTTACGAGCAAAAATAACATTTGACGTGTACCGTCTGTGACTTGTATCCTGCTTATTTTTGCTATAGAGAAGAACATTTTAAGCAATATTTTCTTCTGAAGCGGATCTTGAAAATTGAACCACTTGAGCCTCAGGTGTCAAGACCCTGAAAGAAAACCACATCATGGAGCCCACTAAGTCTAGACATAAACGTACACAATCATAAATGTATTTGTACAAATGATTTTAGAAAAACAATTTACAGTAACTGTTTGAGGGTCTTATAACCACTAAAATGACAGTACTTCAGAAAAAAAGGAACAAAGTGTTAACAATCAGGTCGCTGTCTTCACTCTTCCTTTTGTTAGCACAATTATTTGTAACCCACCTCCTCCTCCCCCTCCTCCTCTCCCCCCCCTCCTCCTCTCCCCCCCCCCCTATGAAATAAGAGGTCAAGATGCAAAGATGGCATTTGTGTACTTGCCCATGATGTTGCCTCGGAGCATAATATAATAAAGGTTATGGTGTGGCAGTCACATCTCGAGGGGGGTGGATTTATGGTAGAACCACGGCACGTTTAATCGGTGTGTGCGATTGGTTATCATGATTTGCTCATTGGATAATATCATACACCCTCAGGATATATATATATATATATATATATATATACTCCATCCTTGGGAAAATATCAGCACTTTTCACTTGATTATATATTTATAGGGTGTGGAAAAATAATTTCAAACTAGTGCTAGTTTTCATAGGCAAGTGACTCAGTGTAGCTTCAATATTTCCCACTTTTAAAATTGGGAATTTTAATGGTTATTTTCTCGGTGCGCTTTATAATTTATTCATGCATGTGGGAGGAAAAACTAATTTGAAGCTATTAAAGTAGTTTGAAAATTGTTAATATACATGTATAGAAATACTACTATTTTTGTTTAAAGCAAAGCAATAGATGAATAAACAATGGTTTTACACAAGTTTTTAAATCATATGAAAAAAAAATCAAAAGAAGTCAAATTTTGAAATTGTGAAGACTGAAGTTTAGAAATGGTACAGGGCAATGATTCATGTCTCTCTGTAGTATTATCGTTCCTCGTGGGAGCATCACGAGCCAACATGGAGGGATTTATTACTGAAACAGGGGGGGCTTAGGCCGGCCGGAGAACACGCTTGGTCACGGTCACTCGACCAGGCATGTCTATCTGATTAAGGCAAATCCTTGGTTATGGACGGGGAGATGATTGCATCCATTCGGTGATCTTGTCCGTTATTGTCTTTGCGGATGTGCCCCCGTCCGTTCTGTTGACACATTTCAGTGGAATCGCTTGCTATCCAGTGAGGCTGAGCTGTCAGGGCTTGTTTTGCCTCGCCGATCTGTGGAGGACAAAGTTTGGCATGTGTAAACAAGTTTTAATTAAAGTCGTAAGAGAAACATTGATTGTATGTATGTCATGAGAGCTCGGATTCTGTGTTAAATTTTTCGTAAGGCATTTGTTGATGCCCCACCAGTTTTTGTTTGTTTTTTTGAACTCAGTGTTAAGGGTACGTTCAATAGATGTGCATGACGATTACCTTGTCATGGGTAAACTTGAAATTTTTAATTTTTTTTTCCTGTGATATTTTTTATTAAAGAAATGGAAGACTGAGCAAGAACCACAAGTCTGCATGTTCTCTGCAAGTGAAAAAGAAGAATAATGATAATAGTTTAAGATTTACATTGCGCCCGTTACTCGACAATAATCAAAAGCGCGAAACACAATTTAAAATGCACGGAATGGAAGAAACATATAAAGAAACAAGACTGGTCACCAGGCCAGTGCCCAAACCACAGTACGGGGATAGGTCTGCCCAGCAGCCAACTGTTTAAACTAACCGGCATGATGACCTTTGAAGAAAAACAAACAATAAAAGAAAACAAAGAACAGTATCCCAAATATATTACCATACACGTGTACTCTGTTGTCATTCCATTTGTATACCTGCAAGATCTCTGCATAAACAACATGCAGGTATTTCCTGCTATTTAACATAGAGCAGGGTTTCGCTGACTAGCCGCTGCAACCCAACATTAAATTTTAATGCTTGTGCCGCGCTGTAATTGGTTCCTTTTACATGCATGATGCGTACGTCGTTATATTTGCAATCGTTCAACATTTCATCACAATCCAAGGTGGTCTCCTGCATGAAACATGATGGGCAGAGAATAACATCAGCGAGGCTGGTTCAGATGCAGATCATTCAGATACGCCCCCCCCCCCCCCCCCGCTTACCCCCAAAACAAAACAAAAACTACACTTTAATCATCATAATTCATTTAATAATAATTCACCATCCCCCTCTGAATTGATTTGAGAACAAATATTAAATTAATAAGAAATAATTAAACAATTATTTGTAAAGAAATTTACTTATACATGAAAAAAAAGACGACAACAAAAAAAACCTGAATGCTAAGACAACCAAAATTAGATCGAAAAACAGGCCTCTTCGAAGGGAAAACCTAACACAAATGAGTACAAACAAACAACATGTGACAGGTGCTTTTTAGAAAATAGGTTGGGGGTGGGATTTGCCAGAAAAGGCAGAGGGGAAGAAGGGAAAAAATCCAGTAATGCGAGTAAAGAACGTGCTCAACTCCGGCCGCCTCGGATACAGTGTCCAAAATAATCACAGTTAAAATGTAAGAAAGATTTGTTTTAAGCAGGCCGACTGTACGAAGAGTTTGGACTTACGCAGGAATGGGGGAGCAGGGGCGCAGGTGGATATTGCTTGGCTTCCAAAGTGCAAAGACATCCAGATTAGAAGTGGGTCAGCAATGGCTGCCGAGACCATGGGAGAAGCTGTCACTAGGTTGGAGAGCAAGGAACTTTAGGGAGATCGGGCATGTGAAGAACATTCATAATGCAAATGTTGGGGGGAAAAAATTATTAAAAAAACATTCACGAAATACATTATATCAGACATGTGATTTCTCAGGACTTTTCCTGATTTCAGGATTTTCTCAAAAAATCCTTGAGGTATTTTTTAGTCATACAGGATCGGTAAGGATTAAAAACATCGTCGTTAATTCTAGTGTGAAAGCTTATTGTTTGATAAAGTTCACACCAGAACTACATGTATTTTTCTGTGAAATGTTTCTCTTTGGAAATGCAGAGCTGCCATACTCTCCCTGATTCTGCAGAAAGTTCCCTGAAAATAAGCCAATCTTTTCATGTTCTGATGAACAAATTTGAAAATCTCCCTGATTATGGAAACTTATTCCCTTTCATGTTGAATGTAACTCTAAATATCTCACTGATTGTAGTACAAAATCTTCCTGACTGCAAGATGCAAATGTATTTGTACATGTGCACTTAAAAAAACGGGGTAGATGTGTGCTGTCTCTTTGTAAAAAGTGAAGATCCTGGCAATTCAGGAATGCATTGTTTTATCAGATATCCTTGCCTCATTCTAAATATATTTGACATGATTTTTGTCGAAATGAATTAATGGGAATATCTGTCAATAAACGGGAAATGGTTGTTATGAGCAATGTTACTAACCCACAGATTCCAAAAAATTGAAGTAACTTTAAGACTGGGTCAATTTAACGTTTTGTCAATTTTTGTGTGTGTTAATTCAAGTAGTTTTCAGTTTGTTCGTTATTGTTTTACCATCCCATTAAAAGAATAAACTATGTGGCAGCTTTTTAAAAAGATTGCAACCAACAGAGGGGGGTTTGACTGTGGCAGCTTGTACGATGTTTAGTTGATTTAAAGGAATAGTTGCCAGGGGGTTCAGGCGGGCTGGGTTCTCCAAGAAATCTTTTGAATGGGAAAAAGACTCGGGAGCATGCAATAAGACAAAAAAAAGGAATCAATTAGCCTTAAACAGTGACATAGGAAAAATTTAAGCGAGGTTGACTGGTTATGGAAGTTGGCAGAGCTTGAAAGATTAGATTGACCACCTGCGTGTGGCTCCTCCACCTTGAACGTGACCCAGCAAACTGAATTAAAGGTGTGCCACTTGTGCTGAAGTGACCGGCCGTCAAATCCAGAAATATACACTACGGCTACCCCTAATGACCACCTGCCAGCCATATACAGTCACTCACATGTAACAGGTCTTCACACTGCTTGCATGATGATATTTAAAGGGATATGGCACATCTCTTATTCCTCCAGTTGTTGAGAAACTCCGGCTGTGTGTCCGAATCCGGCGTCTTCGGCTACGGCTATGGCTATTGGCTGCAGCGTCAGTGTTGAAGGAGAAGCCTTCTCAGCGATCCAGCCATGGCCACTGTCCGAAGAAATCAATGCGGACACAGCTTATACATACCAAATATTTCATCGAAGGAAACTAACAACACCCTCTGTGTTACGTTTCAGATAATTGTTGAAAAACAAATGCCTTGCAAGAAATGTTTATAAATATATTTTGTATCAGTTTTGCCGGATACTTACTTGTACAGAATGTAGTTTGACTGGAAGACTTGCTTGTTTGCCATTTCATTCACTAACTGCATTATTTTGAAATATTATCTTGAAGTGCATGGCATGTGAATATTTCACAATGTGACACCCGGTCTGTGTCGTATTGAACCCCCTGCACCAATGTCGCACATCGCTTGCCACTGTCTGCCACGCTTCCGAATTTCGGGAGTCAAATTGCACTTACAAATTATGGTTAGTGTATGAACACAGCATGGCCTTTAAAGCATGTGTACAACATTGGTAATTGTCGAATACCAGTATCCACACTTTGTGTGACCCAACATTTCCATGAAGTAACAAACCTGTGAAAATTTAAGCTGAATCGGTCATCAGAGTCACAAGAAAACTGTAAAAGACCCCTTTATATGTTTTCACTTTTTTTGAATATCGGATTTTATCACCGTGATAACAAATAATTGTTTTACTAATTTCTTTTAAAAAACTATATCGCTTCAAGCAAAACTATTTCAAGGGAAGTTTACCACCATGACCGTCTTCACACCATGCAAATCTGTGAACATTTATATTTTTAGTCGTACCAATGTTGTACACACCCTTTAAACGGGCACTACACTGTGTAACACACAGGTACATTGACTCTCGAAATGGCGCAATTACCAAGACTATTATGATGACGATCTCAGGTGAATTGGGTCAATACAGAAAATTGTAGAAATGTCACAAATTATGGCGTGTTATTTTATTGTGCTCCAAACAGAGTATATGCATGATCTGCAATCACAGACTTTGTGGGTCATTGCATGTTTGTCATTCTGTACTGTAGTGGTTCACGTAGCTCAGCCTGCGATAGAGGCTACCACTGATGGAGAGTGACTAAATCCTACCTGCCCTAATATCGCTGAACTGTCTACGTTCCTTCATAATGAGAGCGAGAGACCTTTGTAATCTCCCACTCGTCTGCCGGATCTCCAATCAATCCTGTAATATTTTTTTAACTTGATGTGTTTTTGCCCGAGTGCACCTGCACAATCAAAAGCCATAGGATCTTCTGGATTATCAGTTCGATTCGACATAATGCCATTATTGGGTGGCAACCTTTTCTTTTTTGTTTTGGAAGTAAATTACATGGCCTTGGGAATCGGTGTTCGAGCTCCTCCAGCGTGCTGCGAGCGGTTCTTTAGTTTATTCCCCCCACTAAATGGCAGTCAACCTTTTGCGCCCGCACTTATACATGTGCTGTCTTATCCCCTTCCACTCTACCTCCGTTTGATGTCAAGATTCAATTGTCCAATTTGTAGCCACACGGGCAGTGCAGGCACGAGCCACTTTGCCCGTCTGTTTGCTCACTTTCTTAATGCCTTTCAAACGCACTATACAATTTCCTGTTTGACTTCTTTTGACAAAAATTAGCGGCGGGCGCTGGCGCAGGCATCAAAGCCACAGAAAATCCCTCTGCACTTTGGTTAAGTTTCCCCCTATTCAGGGGCGGCCTTTTTTTTTCTCCTTCTTCTTTTCCTTCTCTCCTTCCAGTGTTGAAGTCTCTGGGTAGGTTATAATCGGGTGTTTGTTGTGGATAGGAGTATTGGAGCTGAGCAAACCAATGAACTGCTACACTTAATGTTTTTCACATCCTAATTTGATTGAGAGTGCTCTCTTTAGTGCTTTATTCCGAGTTTATCCTTTGATCGTTGGGGGGTATAAAGAAAGTTTGTGTTTGTGTGTCCACAGTTTTTTTTTTTGTGGTGGACTCTTTTGAAGCTTGACACAAAGAGGTGCTTCTAGTGAAACAGGTCTGCGCAGAACCTACCAGTTTTCATTTGCATGGCATTTAATAAGTAGTGAACAGGTTGTTGGTTTTCCTTCAGATATTTTGTGTACAGTATATAGAGGGTTTTCAAAACAGTTGCTCAGTTTGAAGTGGTTTGTTTTTCGAGTGGAGGTTAACACAACAGTGACATTTTCACTCTGCCCCGGACAGGGTTATTTATCTTCAGTGGGGCTCCTCCGCCGAAAACATCTCGCCGCGTTTGGGAAAATTGAATGTCCACAATAAAGGGAGCAACGAGAACCCCAAGACAAAACGGTAAACACATGCAGCCCGCATACACGCTGCTGCACACAGCTTGGGTAATATTGGGTGCTGTGGTTTGCGCTCTGTGCCATCAATCAAGCTTCGGAGTAATATCCTCAGTTTCCGTATTGCCTCTGAGCCAGGGACCCCTCGGTAACTACTTTAGCATCGTGACAGGGGCCGGCTAATGAAACTGGATGTCTTATTATCCCATACGGTTCCACCTTCTTGTAATACAAGCTATACACCGAGGAGCTGCCGTATGGCCGATGGCCTGCCTAGTTTCCCCCCCCCCAAAAAAAAACACGGCCCAAGATTGATACTTGATTTCCTGCGACTGAAAATTCTATTAATCTCTAAATCCCTGTGATTAAGAGTGATTAAGAGACGTAAATCGGCGTCGGATGGAAGGGAACAAAAGGCCCAGCGCAGTCTTTTGTCTGGTTCCTGACTCTTTCGGGGCGCACCTATTGAAAAATGACTGGCTGTTATTAGTACTGTCAAAGAGACTGGGTTTTTTTTTTGTCATCATGGCTTGGAAACGGTTGATGGAAGAGTTTGATTTTGAAGAGTTTTAATATTTCTCAATTAGAGCTGACCTAGATGCTGTAAAGGACAACTTTTTTGTTTGACGGGTTGAACCCCGGTTGCAAACAAATGGAAGTCTTCAATTTTCTTGGCTCTGCCTTGTGTAGACAGAAGGTGTATAACCTCACGCGTAAAGTCCCGAAGAAATTCGACCAGGACTTTACTGGGAACCATCAGAATCACTCAGAAGAGTGTAACTGCATCCAAACTTCTCGAGCATGGTCTATTGAATTAAACTGTTAATCTATGATTAGGGGAACTGAACCCATCCAGAGTAGATTTTGAAGGCTTTGATTTGGGTCTGTGACCCGCCTTACGTTTGTCAAGTAGAATAAAGCACTTGGTCATCGACAAGAAGGAATTATAAAATATTGAAAGTGGGTGGGGGGAAGGCTGTTTGACAAGACGGAGAATAATCTAAAAGCCAATGATGATGATTTACTATTGTACTTCCGGGCGGTGGCTTGATACGATTGATGGCACAACATTAAGAGGAAATTTAGACCAATGGGAAAAAGAAAGGGGAAAAAAAAAAAAAAAAAAAATATGAAACCATGCCACTAGATGCTGGGTCCGTCCGTTGATGAATGGTTGAACAGCCTCCCTATCATCATCATCCCATCATAGTGCAATCAACCTGACGCTGCACTGCTAATAACCCTGCAGTACACCACTAATGACACGGCATCGACTCCAGCAGCTCACCAACCGGCAGCACCCCGACTCATCAAAGTGCATTATGCCCCGCAATAATCGGTGCGCCAATGAAGAAAATATTATTAAAAAAAGGAAAGGAAGGGGAAAAAAACCTGTATAGAATGTAACGCTTGTAGACTGTATGGGGGAAGTTATTAACCCCGTATTTTCCCTTTTTCTTTCTGGTTTTTCTTTTTTGTCGCCCTCATCAGAAATTGAATCGGGCGGGGATTATTCGGCTTGATTTGCTTTAAGAACCCGACTAATTCCTGGTCCGCTAATGGGAAAACACTGAACGTTATTGCAGAAAAAAAAATTACAACAGTAATTACATCCGGTTTGCTGTCACTTACGGTTCTATACAATCTTCAGTAATTTAGAAAATGTGTAATTAATATAATCACTTTGTCTCCTGCTAGGCGGGAAGGTTCGACCCGCTGTTGCTTGTGGTAATTGTATAATGTGCATCGTAATGCTGGTCGGGACGTAAAGCTTACCGTCTTTGGTTAATCGTGCGGTGGTAACATTTTAAAAACTTGACTTTTTTATTCCGCCACAACTTTTGAGGTGATTTGTGCCATCAAAAGTGTCTCATTGGATAATGGTAATCATTTAGCCTCCGAGAAGGACTCTGCTAGGGTCGAAATGTCAGGCCATAAACTATTGTTTTAAGTATTAATTAGAGTCTATTATTGTCAAGATAATGGTGATCGTCGAGGAAAGCCTGCATAGCTTTGTGGAGATGAATTATTTGGTTATAATTCCGTACGATATCACAACAAATGGTAAGACCTTGTTAACATTATAAGAGGATATATTCTTCAAAACTTGTGCAGGCTGAATAGAAAATGCATGTTGGGGAAGCATTTTTTTGTATTTAATTACTATTTTGGATGTAAACACTGGGTGCACCTGTTTTTACTGGGTTGCGTATCGACGTGCATTCTGAAATGAAAAAAATTATTTGTATTGGTACACATCAAGGTTCCCTCCTTGCATAGGTAAGCGTATCAGGCAGATACACGCGAATTGCGGCCGATGCAGGCGATTTTATTTTAAAAATTTTGGGGGGGGGATGGACTCCTAGATCAAACTCACAAAAATCTTAATAGATGGAACCCATTTAGAATGTCCCAGATTGCACAGTAAACCAAATATAGACACCAAGTAGAAAAGGTTCAGAGGACCTCGTTTCAATTCAGCGTGCTTAAAGGAACATTACAGAATTGGTAATTGTAAAATATACTTTTGATCACAGATTTACATAAAACTTACACGGTCTAATGATGATGCTAGTAAAAAAACATCCCTTGAAATATTTCTGTCTGAAATGCCATATTTGATGAGAAATGAATAAACTTACTTTCCGATTGGAGTTTATCGCTCAGTGGGCGTTTTGTTCGTTTGTTGAACCTATATGATTTCATGCAAATGTGTAATCGGTTTTTCACTATTTTCTCGTGACCCAGATGGCCGATCGATCTCAAACTTCTACAGGTTTGTCAGTTTATGTATATGGTGGATTACATAAAGTGCTTACACTGCCAGCAACTGTTTTGTTAGCAAAAACCAATTCTGTAATGTTTCTTTAAATGGCCAAGCTTAAAACCCCTGCACGTTATATACATTCATTCATTCATTTTATTTCCACATGAATGCAAAAAATAAGAAGCAGAGGTACATTCTTTAAATTCCTAAAGAAGTAGATAAGACTAAATAAACATCTCAGATCTTCAAAAATGGACAAAACATTAAAGGAACATTACAGAATTGGATTTGCTAACAAAACAGTTGCTGGAGTGTAAGCACTTTATGTAATCCACCATATACATAAACTGACAAACCTGTAGAAGTTTGAGATCGATCGGCCATCTGGGTCACGAGAAAATAGTGAAAAACCGATTACACATTAGCATGAAATCATATAGATTCAACAAATGAATAAAACGCTCACTGAGCGATAAACTCCAATCGGAAAATTAGTTTATTCATTTCTCATCAAATATGGCATTTCAGACAGAAATATTTCAAGGGATGTTTTCTACTATCATCATCATTAGACCATGTAAGTTTTATGGGAATTTGTGACCAAAAAGTATATTTTACAAGTTTTTTTCTTACCAATTCTGTAATGTTCCTTTAAACTTCATGTAGTAAAAGGGAAAGTATCATCTTTTTTTGGGGGGGGGGAGGGTTATTGAAGAATAAATTCATTCCAATCCTTTTGTTTTCTGATGTACACACCGTTGAGAATTCCATCCAATTTTAACATCTTGTTTTAGAGAAAATAAAACAAAACTATTTTCTGTTTTGTTCAGGGATTTTGTGCAAGTTCATATTGAGCTTATTTTGATTGCATCAATCAAAATAAGAAACAGTATTGGAGGGGGTCTTCTTCTTGACTCTAAGGCCAAATTATTTTTGAAAAAAAAACATGTTTAGCGCCTCTGCCGCCTCCTATTTTTTCATTTCTTTTTTACACAAAAAAAAGAGGACAATTTTAACGATTTCTGTTGCAAAAAAAAAAAGGAATTTTAAATAAATAAGATTGTATTTTTAGGCTTTAGCACACCAAAAAACACCCCCCCCCAAAAAAAGCGGGCAACAATCTTGAAAAATAGCCCGGCCGGTTGTCTTCAAAAATGTGTCGGGCGCCATTTTTGACAAAGAAAAATAAAAAAAGGGCCCTCCTCCTTCCTTTTTTCCAAAACGGCAGGACGCTAAACATGTTTTTGTTTTATTTTGCCAAATAGTATTTCAGGCAGAAAGATTTCTCTGAACGATTCGTACTTAGCGTATATTGAGTGAGTTTTCCGATTCTAAACTAATCAATTGTTTTCCTCCGATAATAACCAATCGTGTACTCTGTGTTTAATGTTTTCGGGTGAAAACATTAATGGTTTTTTTTTGTGTGTCAAGTAATGAACCACAAGGGGGTTTTTTGGTTGCGAATTTGCTCGGAAAATTCATCCCAGTCAAAGTGGTCTCAAGTTACGCTTTTTTTTTCTTTTTATTCTGTCCTGCGAACTGCTCTTTTTGATGTCATGATTGGTTTTAAATGTGAATGTAGCATGAATTCTACGTGCCGCGTTGCCAGTTCTTCTCGAGCTCAAACACACGCACAAGTTTGTCCTGAATGAATCAGTGACAATCACTCCACTTTATGATGGGCAGGTTTGCACAGGGAATTGTAAGGCAAACAGAACCAGAAAGTCTGCCAGGTAATGGATATATAACACCACTCGGCAAAAAAAATCCAACACAATGCAAATAAAGCTAATTTAACAAAGCCATTGATGATGAATGCACCGTTTAGCCTGTCGTCCGACCAACACTGTCAAAGTCACCAAACTGTATTTATGCGTCTCCATTTATCAGTGGAACGAAGCGAGCTTATTGACATTGTACATGTACGTGTGACTCGGCATGGCGTACTATCTTTACTACATGATATAGTTCAAGTATGAACATTCTGCATGTACTTGCAGTGGTGAAACATCAGCTTGCTTTACCTTGGAATCATGTTGTTTGGGGGGGGGGGGGTGGGTGGGGGGGGGCGTTGCACGCGTGGATCAACACTAATCATTCTAGAATCCAAATGCAACAAAATTAGGTCACTTTGATTGTGCGCTAATTGGTCCTGTGGCCTCTTATTGGGTTGGTCCATCATTTGTACATGTAGTACATGGGAAGCTCCGGTGTAGGACTGTCAAACCGCCAAGACCGGTTCGTAATACGAATGTGATGGCAGCTGTTCCCATGGCAATGTTTCGTGGGGCAGCTGAGTAGTATTCGATTTGATTGGCCATGGCAATAAACATCACATGAACATCAACCCCCCCCCCCCAACAACAAAAAATGTGTATTTTTTAACAATAGTATAATCCTTCAGTAGTTGGGCATATGTAAGTTTCTAACCCTTTGGTACTTGTTTTGGTTTTTTGTTTTTTTAACAATGAGTTGACCAACTGTTTGATTCAAACACATGTTTGGTTTTCTAATATTTTTATAACAGAAAATGTGTGGGACATTTGAATATTTCGTTGCCAAGGAATTTCAATGATGCATTTATATGTTTGTAACTGGAAATTGAAGACAAACTAACTGGGTTTACATGTCAGAGATCTGTCAGGTTTTTTTCATTGATATCCCCTCGCCCTCAGTTTTTTTCTTGTAAGAAGCAAACGTTGCCATCACAGGAAGAAAGACAATATGACCAATCCTCTAGAGTTTGAATGTGGCGATGAGTCTATGAGCCTCAAAGTAATTGGGTACACTCAGGCTACGATTGCGCGACCCAAGAAGGGTACAGCTCAAGGAATTTTTCAGGATTTTTTTTTTTTTTTTTTTTTAAAACACACTGTTGATAAGAAGGAGGATGAATACGTCACCGTGACCACCAGCTGGAGCTTTTTGTATCGCTCTATCGCTTTTTGTGAAACAAGACGTGGGCACTGCACGCGGCCGTGCCTGTACTAGTTATTATTATGCACTGTTGTTGCTGGTAGTGGGGGCAGTTAGGGGAATATTTGGGGAATTATGCCTTGTTCGATGATACGAGCATGGAAATAGGAACACAGTCCGATCATGTTGTAGAAAGATATTTGGCTATAGGGCCATCGCAGATTTGTCCTTATTGGTAAGACTAACACGCAATTTGCAAAATTTGCAAAATGGCTGCCGTTGCTTGTATTAGAGCGCCGGTACGTTAATCCGGAGGTCATTGGTTCAAATCCCGCTCTAGTCAATTTTTCTTTGTTCAACCCCATACTATTTGAAATTTACCCAGTCAGTTTCCCTTGTGGTTTATTACTTGACATTTTTTTTTTCCCCAAGGACAAATCTGCAATGTCCCTATATCCAAATGTCTTTCTCGTGGCGTACTCTGACCGAGTGCTTGCATGATCAAAGGCACGATCCTATCACCTACCTGCCGTACTAGCAGCCTTGAATCATGTTGAAATGAGGCAAAAAAAATACAGAGCAGTGGTGGGCTGTACACCAGATTACCACCAGAATTGGTCGTCAATAAACCCTGTGATTACAATAGGAGGCATTGGAGATTGATAGATACGCTATACACCCCCCCCCCCCCTCCTCCCCACCAACCAATCCCCGTGCTTTTTCTTGGATGGGAACATTTATCTCTCCGAAGAACCGGCGTTGAAGGACAGTGTTGATGAAGCAGTGTCACTCATCACAACGATTCCAACAATCAGTGTTTCTGCAATAATACTCAGTGCTTGGCTATCGGAAATGGTCCTTCAGAAGTGACAGTCAAAACAAAGAGTCGATATCTCGCTGGGAGAGTAATGATTGTGGGGAGAGAAAGAGAAGAAGATGAAAAAAAAGTGGTCAACATTGCTAAATACTTGAGCATTTGGACACTCCGGTGTGTGGTGTGTATGGATTGTGGGAGACACAGTTTGGCGGTGGGGAATTTGCCAACAGGTGGATACGCGCCGAACAAGTTGACAATTTTGCTGAGTCTAAAATTTGATAGGAAAATATGTTTCCAATAAGAAGAGGTGACTGTTTTTGTTCAGACGCAAAAAATATGGGGGGGGGGTGGCATACTTTGGTCTTCAGTTGTAAACTGTTTGCTAGGGGGGGGGGTGTTTGTGTTTGTGCATTTAGCTGTTAATGTTGCTTTAGTTATCCCCCTGGTTATACTAGATATTACTCTTGAGTAAAATATTCCAAGAAGTCACAGTTCATTTTTACGATGAGTTAGAATAACTTTATGTACTCATACAAGTGCTGAAGTACATTTAGGTTAAACATGGATTTACTCCTGGCACTTACATACAGGCTATTTCATAAGCTGGAAGCCAAAAAGTGCTAAGCACAGAAAAATCTAGCTTTTTTGAAACAGGTAACCAGCTGAAATTTCATAAGATGATATTGTTGTCACTGGTTCCCAACTCATCTTTTGCTTAGTTGCTAAGCAGTGTTTTCTGCTTTATGGCTTTATGAAAATGGGCCCTATAGATGTTTTCTGCTTACAGAGCGTCTCTCCCATGTGTAGTTTCTTGTTCACAACTATAGCGTTAGAGCAAAGCAAAAGGCACCACGCTGACTCTCCAGACATTTCTGTAAGTAGACGATTGACTCGACAACAACGCGGAACCCTTTGTGAAAACGTACACACACCGTTGAATCTTCTTCATTGTTTACAAAATAAATTGCCTTCCGGTAAGCAGCTTCGGAGAAAATATGCGGAGCCGTACAAAGGGATCCAATTCAGGCATGATATTCTTCCTACTTAAGTCTGATTTCCAATTTTCGTATTATTTTATTTTTTTTTGTCCTTGGAAAAATCAAATAAATTAAATAGCCCGTAAAGTCTATTAAACCATACATTATGTGTACATATGTAGGTCTGTCCTTGTACTCCATAAATTAATATTCCTACTTATTTCCCAAAAGACCAAATATTATGCCTTCAAAATGAACTTAATTTCCTTGTAGTGAGCAGAACTAGTATTATCAATTTTTTTTCTTCTTTCTTTACTTGCCTCTTTTTTGCATCGTGTAGACATATTTTGTTTGGATTGTTGCAAGGTGGAAGGGGGGGGGGTCGTCTTTAAAATTGCATCATTTCGTTGGGGGATTTTGGTCATGTTTCAATTGTAACCAACCAGTTTTTGATGACAAGTTACTGCAAAAAATAGTATGAGTGTTGAAATCTACTCATTTTTTGTATTATGGACATAGCTTGCTGGTTTTTTATCATGTTGATCAGATTGGTGGGTTCACAATCCACTTTAAAAACCACTAAGCCTGGATCTGTAGTTTGCTTGTTGAGCCCTTGATGTATTGGTCTCATTGTGGGGAAGACACCCAGTGCTATGTTACCATGGAGCTGTGCGGTGTGTGCGTGTACAAATTGGTCTCCTCTGCCTTGTTGATCAAATAACGGTGGGTATTTGGAGTGCGGTGGGGAATGGCGTTTTGCATTCAGCATTTATACACACAGGGCATCTTGTCATCATTGCAGTACGGTTCATTGTCAAATTCTTCGGAGCCCAAGGTCCACACGTTGTTATTATCTGTTTAAGGATAGTGAATGGCTGAGGGAGAGATAGAGAGAGAGGAAGAGAGGAGGGGGACTTGAAATTGCCTGGCTTGTCAGCCCATTACACAGAACCAGAAAAACAAGTTAAGGGATAATGTCGAGCCAAGACAAGGTCACCAGGCTACCCACAAAGCTGGTCAAATCCACTGCCGGTGTAAAGGAGGGAAAGAGGAGGCGGAGCTTGTGGGAGACCCGGGCACTAATTCTGAAGAATAATAAATTAACCTGTCCAGATGATTCTAATGGGATTGATTCATTTGTATTAAACTTCATCCGTCTGAAACCCAAGTATTATGTTTGGAATATCTTTAGAAACACAATTCGTTATCGTCTGTAAACTGTTTTTTGAATGCAGATACCTCGGCATGACGATTGAATTACGCGGGAATGTTTGGGAAGGAAACAATTACTTTGTGCGGAGGCAAGCACAATTATTTATTTCTCTGATTCCACATCTCACACTTTAATAGCTTTGGCCGAGACGCGCACCGCCGAAAGATGTTTGAGCGTGCGTAAATATGGTACTCGCATCGCTCGGCCTTCCTATCCCAAACAAAGACGATACCATGCAGCAATATTTACGAGCTCTTTGGAAGTCCATTGAGCTCTTGAACTGACTCCCCAGTGCCTCCTAGGGCTTGAACATCAGACACGGTGCCGCTTCCCCTTAACGCAGTTTGCGATGAACGCTTTGAAATTTGATGAGGGTCCACTAAGACCCTCTGAGCGCTGTTGCGTTGCAGGGCCATACAGGGGTTGGTGATTCAGTCTGTTCACAGACTTCCCCCCGAGGGACTCAGGGAAGTACACAAGGAAGAAGGGGATAGAAGAGAAGAGAGAGAGAAAAAAAGGGAAGGGGGGGGGGGGAGAAAAAGAAGAAGAAAAAAAAAAAATCTAAAAATCTAAAAAATAAATAAAGAATTAGCCCGTGTTGGATATCCTTTGCTTAAAGTAAACGGCGGGGAATGTTTTCACTTTCCGTCTTACACGGAAAAGCTCTTTGTGGTAGCTCTCGTAGAACGAGCTCAGTCTACGATCTCTCTCTCTCTAAGAGCAACTGCCTCCCAAGCCCCGTGGCAAACACATTTTAACAGGCACACCGGCCCGACCATATTGTGGCTTCTTGTGGGGAAATATCAGCCAGTCAATTTAAGCATTATTGGCTGCGCCTTTTGATAAAGGGAGTACATTTCGGAAAGCAAAATGCCAGCATTGGGAACGACCATACATTGGAACAGCTGTTACCACAAGGCGGAGAGCGGGGGGGGGGGGGGGTGTTGTAATTCAGTCTTCGTTTACAACTATCGTGGAGGAGATACAACCTGTTGTAAATAATGATATGGAATATGTTGGTAGAAAAAAAATGCCACGTTGCACTAATGTACATTGTACAGCCCAATGGTGAGGTAATTATAAAATAAATAAATGAGTTTTTTTCCCCTCTCCTGTGGGTGCGAGAGAATGCTGGTATTCTTTGGCAGTTTGGGCTTAACCTTTTCCATTGGCTAGACTTACAATTGCAGTGTGGAAAAACAGACAAAACTATCCAACCCACCAGCATAAAAAAAAAAAAAATGCTGCCATTCTGTCAAGGCTGGCCTGGCCATATGTACTTAGGCGCTGCAGTGACGTTTATCACCAATGTGTACTTTTAAATCAACCCTTAATTGTTGTTTATGATAGTGTACAGATATTTTTAGGAGTTTGTGTTGTTGCTATTTTAGCCATTTTTTTTCTATAGAAAGGAACAGAATGATTAAATACAAAAAAGGGGATTGGCAATTATCAGGAATAAGATATTTCTGAAAAGTCAAACAAAAAGGTAATTTCATACCACTCCTCCGTAGAAAAATGTCTTAAATATTGTCAGAGTGTAGAAAATTGCATTTGAATGCACACCCCTCTCCCCCCCCCCCTAAAAAAAGAGAAAAGAAATAGTCATTACTTATTTTGATTGGTGCAATTGAAATAAGACCGATGTAAATGTGCCCACCTTAAAGGAACCCTCATTTAATGCCAATTGTAGGGGAGAGGGGAGTAACATGCCTGGGTTAAGCACTAAGACTCGTCTTAAGACAGGTTGTCAGTATCACCATAGTGATCGCTACGGTGACATCACACTTTGCTCAGCAACTTAGATTGCTATACATCTCAAGATCAACCTAAGCTCTTTGTGAAATCGGCCCCCCTGGAATTTCATCTTTGAGGGGCAAGGCCATTTTCATTTGGCAAAGGGCACTTCTTTAGAAATTTTTTAAAGTCGTGGGAATTCTTGAAGGGCACGGAGACCAAGACCAGGCAACAGAAGCAATGCTCCCCCCCCCCCTAGCCTCCGAGTAATTCCAGGCCTGGAATAAAGATCAACCTAAGTCTTTGTGAAATCGGCCCCCTGGAATTCATCTTTGAGGGGCAAGGCCGTTTCATTTGGCAAAGGGCACTTCTTAGAAAAATTTTTTTAAGTCGGTGGAATCTTGAAGGGCACGGAGACAAGACCAGGGCAACAGAAGCAATGCTCCCCCCCCCCCTAGCCTCCGAGTAATTCAGGCCTGAATAAAGATCAACCTAAGCTCTTTGTGAAATCGGCCCCTGAATTTCATCTTTGAGGGCAGCCATTTCATTGGCAAAGGGCATTCTTAGAATTTTTTTAAAGTTGATGGGAATCTCTTGAAGGGGCACGGAACCAAGACCAGGGCAACAGAAGCAATGCTCCCCCCCCCCCCTAGCTCTGAGTATTCCAGGCCTGAATAAACACACCCTGTTCGGTTGTTTGTACTGCAGTCTAAAAAATGAATATTGCATGTACATGTACACACACAGCAGATGGTCTAACGACACGACCATCGGTTTGCTAGTCCATATATTTGCATAAAGTGGGAAAAAACTATCAATTTGAAACAATAAATCATACAGGCCTATTTCATAGTTTTCGGAATAAATGCATTCTCATTTATTATTCTTTTCAATACTGTAAAATTGCTTTTTTTGCCTACCAGCTGAATCAAATTGTATACAGCTCTGAATTATTCTCACGATTAATATTTTGTATTTTTAAGAGAGGAAACCACAAAAAGTACGCTCGTCTGTACTTTTGTTTCTGCCGGAGTCTGAAATCATCAACTGTGCTTAAAGGAACATTACAGAATTGGTTTTTGCTAACAAAACAGTTGCTGGCAGTGTAAGCACTTTATGTAATCCACTATATAATAAACTGACAAACCTGTAGAAGTTTGAGATCGATCGGCCATCTGGGTCACGAGAAAATAGTGAAAAACCGATTACACATTTGCATGAAATCATCTAGGTTCAACAAAATTAATAAAACGCTCACTGAGCGATAAACTCCAATCGGAAAATTAGTTTATTCATTTCTCATCAAATATGGCATTTCAGACAGAAATATTTCAAGGGATGTTTTCTACTATCATCATCATTAGACCGTGTAAGTTTTATGCAAATCTGTGATCAAAAATATATTTTACAATTACCAATTCTGTAATGTTCCTTTAATCAGATATCAATGTTAAAAAACAAAATTAAATTCTTAATTCTCGATGCAATTTTCACATGAATAAATAGTTTTGCGGTATCTGATGACTAGTGACAGGATTTGAACTGGCCTCTTGTGTCGTCGGGGCTCGCTCGGTGATCTAGCGGTTAAGATATCTGCTCTAGAGTGCGGGGGTCATGGGTTTTTCGAACCACCCCACCCGAGTAACCTCACCGTGGTATTCTTTCTGCGGAAGCTGGGCGGACTGCAGGAGAGCGCTGAGTAAACAGTGCTTATCCATATAACGGTGGAAGTGGTGAAAAAACAACAGTGTTTTTCATCAATTGCTGCATCGTTTTAAAAAAAAATCGTATATACTCCTAAGTCCAGGGATTGCGTACCCGTACAGTAATCTAAACGATGGCTACTTTAATTTGACATGCAGGATGACACTGCTTGAAGATGATTTTATCTCAATTCAGCCCAACTAGTCCATTTGTCAACATCCACATCGGCCGTTAAATTCAGCCCTGTGTAAATACCCAACATGTGCCAACACGTTCCGCCGCATACATAGTCTGCCACTAATTTATGGGTCTCCATGCGCTGTCATGCCATGGGTTCAGAGCCACACGCTTCACTTAAAAGCGTGGTTTCCCCCCCCCCCCCTGTCGACCCCCCCCCTCCCCAACTGGTATAATATTTGCTTTTGTGTTATGCTCTTAATACATGTATGTACATGACTTCTATAGTGTATTCAACCCCTGCAGCCAAAAATGGTGAACATTTTTGTCACAAGTCATTTTTTTTTTTTTTTTTTAATATCACCCTATGCAGTGAGTGCTTCTAGCATGGGTTTTGTGTCACAAGTTTTCAGTACAAAACCTGACGGCACTGGGTATTTTTCTCAAGTGCACAGTTATTGACTGGTCAGTCGCCTTGAAGAGTTCATGTCATGTCATGTCATGTCATGTCATGTCAGGCCCATGAGATAAATAAACCAGTTTCTCATCCTAGCCCGATTCTTGTCCACGCCTGCCTCAATATTTCATTTAGTTAGTTATTTTCTTTTCACAAACGTAGAGCAAATGATAATAAATCACATCAGAAGCATCAAATTGGTGAAGTACAAGGAAGACATCTCTCTGAGGGCAAATAGTCAATGATCTTCTATTTTGATAAAGGCGTGGTGCCTCCTTCCTTTTTTTTTGAAAAAGCCAGAACAAGAAACTTATTTTTTTTTTTTTATTATTATTATTTTTTTTTGCTTGAAGGCTGGTTCTTGCTACATGCATGGATTTGATGCAACACAAAACTCAAATCTTAACTTTGTGCCATATTATAAGCCTAAGTTTAACAACATAAATTTCAAATTTTTTTTGTGTGAATCTGTCTTGCTGTCAAGTTAACCAAACAGCAGATAAAATGATTATTCGTTTCAAATGAGATGCTCACGCAGTCTGTCCATTACTTTTTCAGTGACTAGTTAGCAGGGCGTTTCGCTAGTCCACCAGCTTTTTTCACTTTTCCATAGTTCATGTTAGATATAGGGATGCTCTTCAACCCTGAACATAGCCAGCCGGACCACTTGGGTGGAGATAATTTTGACTGGTCCTCAGGTGTTTTAGCCGTGGACCTCTGTTTATGGGAGAACGTCCCCTGCTCGGTTTATGTACAAACTAATATTTATAATTTTTAAGTTAATGAACGTGTTGAAGTTTCACTCGTTATTTGTTTCATCGATGATGTTAAGTGGGTCTCTTTGTTTTTGTTTTTTTAATTTCTGCAGGACATCAAAGTGAACTGGGCTACAACACCAAGCGCAAAACGTGACACAAGTGGTAAGTAACAGTTTTTTTTCACACCAAACTGGGAAGAAGATATAACAGGGCTCAAAAACTCAAATTACCCACTGGACCAGTGGCCAGAGTCTAGTCATTTCAGCACTTGGTCAGGAGCTCCACAACTGAACGAGTCCTACAGTCTGCTGTTTGTTTGTTTTTTAAGCATGCACTTTTAGAAGATTTACCAATTATGTATTCTTAAAACTTTTCAATTTCAAAGTCGTCTCCTAAAAGTTCAACAAATATTTAAAATTATGTAAATTGTATTCGTCGAGTGAAAATTTTGGAGCCACAAGACCTGTGGTGTAGTGGAAAATACGTTAAATGTCAAGCTCCAACTGGGGTTAATGGCAGGGTGTACTTTGGGTAATTACTCCACAAGTTAATGACCATAAACACTTAATTGGTAAAGAGCACTGGAGAGCTGCTGATACTATAAAACATTGTTAGAAACGACCCCCTTTGAAGTAATGTAGTTTTAGAGAGAGAGGTCATTTCCCCCCCCCCCCCAAGTTTGAATCTGAGAAAGGCTTCTGGCATAAAGCCTTTTTTCATTCATTTGAAAGCACGCAATTCTATGCAACGAGGGTGTTTTTTCTTCCCTTACATGTATTTTCTTGCATCTTCAATGACCAATTGAGCTGAAATTTCCACAAGTTTGTTATTTTGTGCTTAGGTTGGGATACAACCAAGTGAGGATACAGGTCTTCGACAAAATTACCAAAAGTATACCGTGCCTTTAAGAAAACATTGACTGTAACAACAGCAAAATACAATATATTAAAATGCTGTATGTTGTCAGTTTAATTTCTCCCGAGACCCGTGTACAATTAATTCTCTGGAGCTTTTTGGAGAAACAGATTTCAAGTGACATGTATGTTCTTCTGGAACCTATTTTTGATTTACTTGGAATGGATAAATATTTCCAATTTGAAGGTTGTTTTGGGGGGATGTTATGTTACAGACTGTCTTCAAAAAAATCAAACCTTTAGTAAGTTTGAAAATGATGACGAGTAAATATATAGTGTACACTCTCATCCCATCAGCAAGCAAAACTGTAGTCTTGATTGGCAAGGCTAGTTTTTGTGTTAATCACCGGTAGAGGGCGCCATATCTACTGACTCGGAGGGGACTGGGCAAGTCTAGGAATCTTGATCAATGATCCAGATGGTTGTTTGATACAGATGTATCCTCTTCTCCGGTACTTCGTACTGCGATATCGGGGAACTGTGCGCTAACAAAAAACGAGCGTCCGCTAATCAAGACGAGTAAAAACTGTAGACACTAAACTTATAAGTTTGAAGGAATGGCGGTAGAAACTCTGGCTGGTCAAATTACAAATGGCCGTTTCCTTCCCGCATCTTAAAGAAGCAAATGACGGAGGACAGTGAAAGTGATTAACTCCCTAGAAGAGTCCAATCTCTGCATTTCTGCCTCATGTTATTAACCATCTTGTGTCTCCTGAATGTGCTCATTGTAATTCCTTTTAAGATAAGGATGTGTAATAAGAAACAAAAAGGTGGTAGGGGGGGGTAAGCAGAAATGACCTTATCAGAGATGCAGCCTTTCTGTTTAAATTGGAAATCCAACTTTTAAATTTTTAACCCCCAATATTCAGAGTTTTTTTTTTTTCCTCCTCTGAACCCCCAAAACATGGGGTTTTCCCAGTTTGTATCGTAAAGTATGTGATTAAATCTGAAAAGTTTGAAAAACGCTAAGTCTAAAAGATGATAATCTCGATAAGGTTTAAGTTTTTTTCGGGCTGGAGATAAATTTACACATGGACTTATGACCTAGGAGATACTGCGAGTCGATGTGTGTCTGGCGCACATATGTGGAGAAATTGTCGACGTTTTGAATCGCATTTAACGTAAAGTCTCAGTTTGTTTTTCTTCAATTTTTTTTCCAAAATGCTACGCATAGTTTGTAAACTGTCAACGTAAATTTGAAGATTCTAACAAATTGTTTGAAGAACAAAATTTAACCATTTAAACATTTTGAAAATTCCTCTCACGCATATTTCTCAGGATTTTCTCAAAATCTCCTCGAGCCTTCATGTTATCTTAAAAGAAGTGAAGCAGTCGCCAAAGGGAGGAAGAAATTGTCCACATTGTGTCCAAACCTGTAATGTTGTTTTTCCGGTGATGCACAGAGTCTGTACACCTCCTGAATCGTAATATCTGAGAGGTTTCGGGTCGAGAATAAAGGGGAATCCCAGCCTCCAAGCCAATTTCAGGATTTTATATATATATTCATCGAATCGCATGGCGGTCTTCAAACAGCCTTTATCTTTGTTTACATTCAAACACCAAGCCATTCGCCTTTTGTTTTTGTCAAAACAACATACTGTTTAGGTTGAATGGTCCTGTGAAAAGATACGGTGTCAAACCTACGTGTAGGATAATGTAAAGATGTGTTATTTCCAACAACATAAATGTCACCAAAAGTCCTCTCCGCGTACATCCACCATACATCCTACTTTTAGTGCCACGTCAGTTTCTCTGCTCAATAAATAAGAGCACACAACCCCCCCCCCCCCATTGCGGCGAAGCTCTGTGAAAGAAGATCGTAATTGTGTGTGGCGGAGATCATTAGAAGCTGTCACTGACACCGCCAGGGTTATCTAGCGGAGGGAAACCCACAGACTTTGCCGGGTGAAACTCACACTGAAACAGGAACGGTCTCGGACCAGGGTAATCGGTGGCTGAGTTTCCATTCCCCATCTGTCACTATATTCTGAGCTGTTGCTACAAGACCTGTTCTATTCTATTCTAGGGTTGTGCAGTAGTAGGGTTGCTCTTGATGTGTGTCCGTGTATCGTGATCCAAGGTACATATGGAAAAGCACTTGTTACTTTAAAGGGCAGGTACTACAGTCGTAACATTGTGATTACATGCTGGAGGAATGTAAAGTTCTTCAGGGTGCAATTTCCAAGACCTGCTTCAAGCGCAAAAAGTTGCTTAGCACAAAAGCATTCTTGCTTAGCAAAATAAGGTTAGCAGGGAATGTAACCAAATGTACCCATTGTGGCCGGTATCCTGCTTATTTTTGCTCAGCAGAAAATTGCCAGGTGGGTTATTGGTGGATAATCACAGCTATTGTGTTGTACGCATTTTTATTATTTTTTTTAAGGCCGTTTCCAGAGTCTACTGTAATATATTCTGTATTTGATGGCCAAGCCAGATGAATCCCTAAGTCGGAATGAAGTTGGCGCCATTAAAGATGTCTCCTTGATCGGTCAACTGAATTAAAACTCGTCTGCGGACCACAGCTTGTCATGTCGAAAAACCAGCAAACTGTGAAGCCAATATTGCATGCCGGCTAGATATTGTTTAACCTACTAATTTGTCAGTGGATTCTTCGAAGTCAAAAGATGATGCTTGGTGTCAGAGGTGAAGGAAGTGTAGTCTTCAAGTCCATCATGTATGAAAAGGCTGTAATTTGTTTTACTTTATTAACTGTAAAGTAATATGCCATTCTATGGCAACCCAACATCCAAAGAGTTTGATGGTTTGAGTTTTAAAATTGGTGTACCCCTAAACCCCCTCGCAATCATCGTGACCGGACTGACGGAGTTCACTGTTCAATGACGTCATTCCGTCCTCCCAACAAAAACAAGAATGTGGAGAACAGTGTAAGGGTACGAAAGAGATCTCTCTTTTCCCCCCTCCCTTTTTTTTTTGTCGAACGCATTGCAGAAAAGGGAGGATCCAGAAGGATTTAGGCCATAATGGGTTTCTGCTGTGAGAGGATTTAGACTGGAGTTTGGCTATTAGGGTTATTTCTGACACAAGAGGAAAAATAAGAAGGATTCGGGTTGTATGCTGCTTCGCCAAATTAGGATTATGAAGGATATGGGCTGTTGAGGGATAGGAACTTTTCAAAAAAAAATCCAGGGGAGAACCCTGATAGTTTTTTAAATTAAATTATTGTTCCCCTTATTTTCTTATTCTATCATCCCCCATTTATTTTTTTATATATTTTTTTACACATGACATTCAAGCAGTGGTATTGAATTTCAGATATTCTGAATTGGGGCAAGGAACTTCTGAGAGTGAGTAGAAATACTGGGTGGTGCTTTATCCTTTATGTGCAAGCTTTGTTATTTCAATCAAGTCATACTTTCAATCAAGTCATACGCTTAGTTGAGGGTAAATGCCTAGAAATGGCGATAAAGAACTAACAAGCACACTAATTACTTAGTGGATACTTATGTATAATGCACAACATTCCATCAAACCATCAGATAGAAAGGTTTTCGGGGAGTATTTTTTGTAATAGAAAATTGACCTTTTTACAATAAATATAAGGTTATGTAGAAAACGGGTCGTTTTCTTATACATGTGTATTTTGAGGAGACAATGCTGTATTTTGAACCACTCTCATGAATTTGCACTTGGGACCCATTTAGGAACAACATCGTGTGTATATATAAATATATATACGCAGTTTAATCATTCACATGTGACGTTATACATGTCATATCAGAGTTTGGGGCAGTCTTAAGTGGTCTTTAAGACGTGATTTATTACTCGGGAAAAGATCCCAAACGTAATGAGAATCTTGTAAATGTGCATCCAGACGAGTAAATACATCATTTGTGCAATGATTGTCAGTCTTAAGTAGTAGGATCCATAATCAGGGGCATCATAACGAGGGGCTGTTTGTAGGGTGAGCTCTGCCTCTTGGATGAACCTTAAGACCCCCCCTTCTCTCCCGCCCCCCCCACCCTCATCCCACTTGCTGGTCATTTGGAGTGACTTGTTTGTAGCGATGACTGCCCGCCCTACTGGGGGGAAGTAGAGTTAGTCCTGTTGGTGAGATGGATTGTATAGTGCTCTGGAGGAGGGGTAATGATCTGTACTGTGGGGCAGTGCTCTTTGGTGCAGTTTGGGCAACCTTGGCTCAATTTCACTAGAGCTGCTTAAGCACAAAAAGGAGCTAAGCACAACATAAGTTATGCTTACCATAATACGGTTACAGCCGAAATACCTTGTCACAAGTACGTTCTGTGACATTGTGCCTATTTTTTCTGAGCAGAAAATTGTTCAGCAATGGTTGCTGCTTAAGCAGCTCTCAATGAAATTTGGCCCGAGGAGTTACTGACTCCACAGAGCTCTTTGTTGTCGCTGTTTTCTTAGTGGTCCCAGATTTGAGTCACATTAAACTGTTTGCTGTAAGGGCCGTTGGTTGATGCTGCTATAAATAAAAAAAATTTAAAAAGACAAACCTGCACTCTTCTCGACAAAACAAATAGCCATCAGAATTAGTACACGAGCAACTTGGCTTAAAACAACAAAGGAGCGACAGACGCTTTAAATGTTTTGCTAAAAGTGACAACATGTTATCCGTTCTCCATCTTACAGAATGATGTTCTCGTGATTGCCGTCATATTTCAAGCTATCCCTCTTGGCAACTTGAATGACAAATCACGCTCAACACAAGTTTTGAAGACGGCTTGTCCCCCCTCTTCCCTTGTTCCACTTTTTTTTAGCAGTGTACTGCATTGTTTTTGTTTTTTTCCTTCTTAGAAATGATTTGCCTGTGGTTGTTGAGTATTAATAACAACTGAGAAGGAGCTATTAGTATTTCTAGGGCTTCATAAGAGATGGGTAGGGAGGAGGAGGGGGGGAGGGGAAAGGCTTGAAGTGACAGCCCAGCTACTAATTAATTCTTTGTCCACTTGCCGCACGTTGATGATCGAGTCTTTTCCTTTTTGCATCCGTACTCCACTTGTACGTTGGTCTTACACCACTCCAGCTGGAGAGGGAAACAGAGACACTTGTTCTCACCTGACAAATTGTTTCTGGGGTTTGCACGGTTTGCCAAAGACTCTACCATTTTGTGTTTAATTGGGGGAAGGGGAGGTGATAGGCAAATGTACGACGGCTTTGTACCAATGGCTTTTTGAGGCACTTGTTGAATTTCTTGTAATTCAGATTTGCCCGACTCTTTTGCTTGATTTTATTGATTTTTTTTTTATTCACTCAAGCTAAGAATTACAGGCCTGTGATTTTTAGGAATTTTTTTCCCCTGATTTCTGGATTTTTCACCAATTTTCCTGCACCTTCAGACTTTTTTTTTTTGAAAGAGGTGAACTTGCCATCACAGAGATGAAAAGACTTGGTCCTTTGGTCCTTATTATGACCAAATCTTTTAGAAAATCTTCAGAAATGATGTTTACTATAGAGAGAGTGTAAATGTCTTGAAATTCTGTTGGTTTCATCTTCACACCAAGTGGAAACTGTTATCAAATTTTCAGGATGGAATTAATTCGGTTTCTTCTTTGTAGCCGTACATTAGTGAGCGCTGCTTCCAATCCATACTGTTTACTTTTAGGCTCGGAAAAAAAAAGAATACAACATCCAAACTGAATTCACCAAAGTTTCAAAATGTAAATTTCTCTTCGTTCACAGAATTTGTTTAGTACGGATGTTTCTTGCTGTGTCAATAATTTATTCCGTTGTATTTTTCCCTTTGCATATTTCAGCACCTTCAGCACCTGATACTTCAGGTAAACCCCTTCCTGTTATTTATTAAAAATGATCTGTTTTTTTCCTTATTTATTTATTTTTTTATTTGTTTATTTTTAATGATTTGATGCTTTGCAGAGGTCAACTTGTAATCCCCATGGTCAAATTTAAGAAAACAATTTAACATATTCAATTGAATTTAATCGATGGCATTTGTTGGCAGATTGTGATATCAATATTCCATGACCCGTTTCCCGGCCGGGGAAAAAAAAAAAAAAAAAATGCCTTTTTGTAATCTGCATTTTAATTGGAACTGTTAATGAGGTCATCCATAATAGGTTTTCCCATAACAAGTGGCCAGTGTGGTAAAAGACGAGGGGTAATTGTAGAGGATTGTGTAATTGGTCACATGCATGCAGCAAGCATGAAGCGTTTAAACATTGGCAGCTTTCTGAATGGGGGACTTGTGGAGACAAGTTTGTGAGAAGTAAATGGTCAATTTATTCACCTTCACTTAACTACCCCCCCCCCCTTTGAAAAAATGAAAAACAAATAAATTACACAACATTGAATTTTGAGTTATGAATTTGAATTTGAAGTTAATTTTAATTTTTGATTTTTAATTTGAGTTTCATTTGAGTCTTGAATTTGAAACTTATTCAAAAATGCCTCAACATTATGAAGGTCGAATTACATTGTCTATGCATATCGTTATTAAAAAAAGGAAAGATAGTTGTATTAACAATAAAAAATGTTTAAAATCCAGCAAAACCCAAGCAGCAGGTTCATTTGGATTCAGAGGAACTCGGCACTGCGTGCCCAAAGTCATACTGGGCATTGTGCTTGGCTGGTGAGCTACCTGCTGTTTAGATTCTGATAGATTTAAGTTAAACTATAAATGAATACAAATTATGGCATTTAACGAGGGTACATTAAAGGTATAGCGCAAAGGTTGTGTGCTCGACAAAAGGATGTAAGCAGAGTATGTGCAAAATTGTGTTTCAAGAAAACCTTGGGTTTGAATGTTACAGGAATAATTAATTCAGAATTGTTCCAGCAACAAACACAGGTTTGTTCGTTTTTTTTCTTCTTCTTTTTCTTGCATATACATCCTTCTGCTGGAAAAAAATGTACTTTGCATGCCAAGAAAAAGGTTGCCAAGTCTTACTTGTATGTCCTTTTGGCTTGCCTCTTTTCTCCCCGTCTTCTTCTCTCTGTCTTTTTTTTATTCGTCTATTTTGTCTTTCTACACGTAAAGGCAGATTTGCCAATGTATCACACTAGGCCCTTTGAACTGTCCTTATAAAGTCAGCTTGTACATGTTGGGATCATTGTAAGGACATGATCACATGATGCACATGTTGCATGAAGCCCTATTAAACATTAATTTAACAAGACATTCTATAATTACGGTTCGTACACTTGCACTTGCATATGTACGCTATCACTCACTTTCCACAGTTAATTAAATATCAAATTTATTGCTGGGATGGTAAAAATTGGTTAGTGATTTGTTTCCTGTGTTTGTGCATGATATTTTTTCCATAAATATTTTTGATTTATGTTGTCATTCAAAATGGATGAGGGTGTTAAGAAAGAAGTTGCTTCAGAAAAGGGAAGATTAGTCATTTTTTGAGAAAGGTATCCCGAATGTATGATAGAGTAGGATTAGTATTAGAAGTATGATCTTGAAAGAGCCTGGATGAGAGTTAGAGGGGAACGACGCAGACGCTAAGACTTCATTTTGTCATAGTGTTATCAAGAAATGCCTCCTATTAAAGGGAAGGTACCAATTGCAGGGCTCGAATTTGACACTGGACCGCAGGCCCGAGGCCAGTGATTTTAGCATTGGGCCAGTAAACTCATGACCAGAAAGTCCGGCGGTCTCGTGTTTTCACTTCAATAACAATTCATGTACATGTACCTCACTCTATAATGACTTGAACAGAAACAAATTATGTTCAAATGTTGACTTGATTTGAAATATACTTAATACTAAAGACAATTGAGGTCAATTTTCTCATATATGTCTTAGTGCTCGTTCAATTAAATGCAAGTTAAACTGTGCAAGGAAGTCTTTTCTCAGTTTGAATCTGGTCTTGTAAAATTATTTCTGGTCCAGTAAACATTTTGAGATACAAGTCCTGTGGTCTTGTGGATTTTTCCCCAAATTCGAGCCCAGGTTTGGTAAACACTCTTTTAAAAATTAATGGCAATGAAAACTTACTTGGTTAGAAGTACAGCAGCTTTTGATAGTATAAAGCATTTGGAGAAACATTTCACTTCGGAGTAATGTGGTTATGGGAAAATGTATCAGTTTTTGATCAGAAAAAATGTGGAATCTGAGAAGCGTTTCTGTCAGAAATGTTTCCGAGATTGTGTATTCCAATTGCGGATTATTCGTCCTGCGTGGACATAACCGCTCGGGATTTTCGGCGATGTCTCAAAAACACTACCACCTTTTGAAATGATATTTTCACAGGTTAGTTTTATTGTATATATCTACATTTATATAGGATTAAAACAATCGAACGGTTAAAAAAAAACAATGGTATACGTTCCCTTTAATGTAGGATTCCACGGCTTCATTAGTTCAGGTATATCTTTGAAGGTTATGTAAATGTTCCAACGGGAAGATGCCAGCTTCATGCATAGGTACATGTATACAGCTTAGGAAGCCTAAGTTATCGTAGTTTACTGCACACGAATAAAGATGTTACATGTAGCTGAGAATGCCTCGAGTTTCTGACATGCCTCCTCTAGAAAGGTCTAGTAAGGTGTTTAAAAGCGAGAGACGCACACGTGCAGCCAAGTAGGCCTACCTCGTTGCTGTGAAAAGCTCATGAATTTACAATTGAAAGGAAATTACATGTGGGTGGCTGGGAAGTCCTGAAATTATTTACAGGTATGCCTTGAAAAGGCTTGCGCTCATGTTAGAAAAGGAAAGGAGAAAGAAAAAGAAAGAAAAAAAAACTGCATGCTAAGTGGAGAAGGCCCTAAATTATTGTAGTTTGTGTTGTATGGACTGATATGAATGTAGGATGGGCGAGAGAGAGAGAGAGAGAGAGTAGGGGAAGTGTATTGATAGTGTCTTGGGGATAGTAAGAGTATACCACACTCAAACATCATTACCACATCAGAAATATGGGTCTTTGGTCGGGGAAAGCAAATTGGCATGTTGGACGGGACAGACAGCCGAGTAAATAGTCGCGCCTTTGTGGTGATCACACTCGCCTCTACATGTATATATGCCGGGGTCTTTTTTTTTTTTCCAGTGCGATTTGTTCAGTGCTGCCGATCAATCATTGCGGATATGCCGTGGTACATTGTTGTTGCATTCGTGTTCACAGTTTGGTAGTCAACGCGGATATTAGATGACACAAGGGATGTGGGGGGGGGGGGTGGGGGAAGGTAAGCCGATGGTATTGACTACTACCAAAGGCCACTATGCACAAGTACTAAAAGGGATAGTTTGGTGGATTTTCTCGAAGATTACACTCACTCAAACAAATTTGTGTATTAATTTTGCTTTGAGGGAAAAGAAACGTTGACTTGAGCGTGATTCGAACCTGAGACATTGCAACCCTCCGGTTCAACCCAAAATGAATTAAAAGCTACCCAGTCAAATTCCCTAGTAGGTTGTTAGTTGGTAGGTTTATCTATTGTAGGTTTAATTCACAGAGTTTTTTTGAGTGTTTGATTTTTTATTCCAGTTAGATTTCTACATCTTGTGAAAAAAGTGACGGATTCCACAAAAGTGCAAACCTGCCTGCTTGTACATTATAAATATTAATAGAGCAAGTCATAATGGAAAAGTACATTATAAATATTAATAGAACAAGTCATAATGGAAAACATGGAGGGATGTCAAGTCAATTATGACTTGGTTGATGCTTTTTTCAAAAATATGTACTGAGTCTTTAACAAATAGTGCTTAACTTCAAGATGTAGGTATGGATTATTTTTAAGGGTTTTTTTAAAACAGGTTTTACCCCCCCCCCTTTTTTTTCTTCAACAAGATGGTTTAAAATCATTGAATTTTGAAGGAATTGCTTTGGCCCTCTTTTGGTCACCCAAATGGGAGTAGCTGGCGTCACTGCTATGCAGTGCAAAATCCACCAGAATCAGGCGGGAAGATTTTTTGAGAAATTCTTTTTTGTATTTCGGCGCAAATTAGTTTCGTGATGCAACTTCGTTATTAAAAAAACCAGTCCTGTGGAACTGCTCATATCATTTGATGGATGCGTTTGATAAACATCACCAGTGGCGATACGACCAAGCTGCCAGTAGGATTTACACACTTGGTACCCCCTCGCTGTGTGCTGGACACTATTACCGAATCGGCAGGGCACCGGCAGTTGGCTCATCATGCACGCTACGGGTGGCTGGCTATTGAGAGAGAGGGGGGGGGGGTGGGTGGGAGTTGGAATAGAGAATGCCAATTCTTTAAGCATGATCTATGATAACTTGATGATGTGTAACCGACTCCATACAAAACCAGATCATATTCTAATCGGTCCATGTGGTACATTTGTTTGACTTCCTAGGTCTAGACCTAAACACTCTTGTGTTATTTCACAGTTTTTGCTGTACATGTACTTTTTATAGACGGCTTGCCCACTTACGTCCTGCGAAACCCAATTGTTATTTCTGCCTGCCAGTGTGTGCATGCATCAGATTTGGGATAAATTTGGGTCAGCGGTGGCAGTCATCACGGGTCAAATTGCCTTTGAATTATATTATAATTCAAATTTCATGCAAAACAAGAATTGTGCGCACCCTGCCGGGCATTTTTCAAGAGAGGGCAGCACATTGTCTCTATACGTACATGTAAATCGTTTGTCTGTAAGTCTTGTATCCTCTGCGAAGCACTATTAAGGCCTTTATTTGCAATTTCATACTCGAACCGGCGGGAACCTGAACTTTTTATGTGGGCTGTACTAGCGGAAGGCGGTAATCAACTACTACAAATATATTATTTCCCATAAAACTGAATGTTCATCGTCGCCAAAACAAATAATATACCCAATAATCTACCAGGGGGCCTCAAATTTTGGTCAACCAACATCTTGAACTGGATTTTAAATTTGCACGGGGATAAAGAATACTATTTGGGTTTTACCCTTTCACCGATGTGTGTAAAGCACATGTTAGTACTTCCAAAAAATCCACAGGCATATTACTCGGGTGTATTTCTAAGAAATTGCGATATTGTGGACCTACTAGTTTTGAAGTGACGATATGTACGTCTGTTTACCCACAATCACCTTGTGAACAAAATGTGAAGAAGTATCATGACAATAAAATGGAAGACTTGACCACATTCTGCTCCAAATAACAAGCAAGCTCCAACAGTGTTTGTTTAATTTCAACTAATTTAGCGAGGATTACACGTACCTCTTCTCCGAAATACTGCCAATTATTATTACATTACATCAAGTAATAAACCACAAGGGAAACCGACAGGGTAAATTCTTGTTTTGAATTTTGGGTGGTGAAAAGAAATATGATTGACTAGGGCGGGATTGGGGCCAACGTCCTCTGCGTGCCGGCACTCTACCAACTGAGCTATCTAGCCCTATGGTGGTGGTCTCCCTATTTGAATACTATACGGTAATGATTCTTTGAAACGAAACAAATGATTCTAGGAAATTTTTAACTTAAGTACATATATACATTGACACCATTTATATAATAACAATGGAAATGGTTTTGTTTTTTTTCTTCTAAGTAAGGTTGTAAAAAGGATTTGAAATTTATGTGTGGTTGCTGCATACTGTCTGTTTGTATGTACATGTAGGTACGTATGTAAAGTGTGTATGTACGTCAAGGCTCGAAATTTACACCGGACAAGCAGGCCAGTAAACTCATGACTGGACTAGTTCAGCGGTCTTGTGTTTTTGTTCAAATGTTGACTTTCAGTCTGAGAAATTGCTTTCACCTCTTATTGAGTGTTGAAGAATACTTGCCCATAACACTGAGATAAATCTTCCCTTACATGTCTTAGTGTTTGTTCAATTTAAAACAGTTCAAGTGTTAAACTATGGAGGTTGTTTTTACTGGTCTTGTAAAAAGAATATGCTGGTCCAGTACACATTTTGAGCTGCAAGCCCTGCGGGTCTTGTAGATTTTCTCTTCAAATTTGATCCGTGTACACATGCACCGTGTAGTGTTGGTTGCGTTGAAAGGGTGGAATAATCGGCCGGATTCCGGACTTATCCCATTTCTAAATGAATTGCTGAATAAATGGTCGAGCTTCATCTTTAGTGCTTATTTTGGCCTTGCATTAGAGTATAAAGTTGCATATGAGCGGAGCGAAGAGACTTGAAATTTAAATTATTCACAACCTTCATTTCCCCCTCCCCCCCCCCCTCTCCTTTCATTGTAATGCTTAATTGACGATTTATATTCGGTAGTAGCAATATCTTTTTGTCTTCTGTGTACAATTTCCAAAATGCCAAAGCAATTACCTTCAATCTTGAAGGGAGGAAGAGAAGAAGAGAAAAAAAATTACAAAAATACTAATGACATTTGGAAAGAGCTGTTTGGGTATGCTTACATTTATACAGCCAAGTCCTTCGAAGATGCCTGGAGGCATTGGCCCGTCACGGGCAAAACGTCAGAAATTAAACTCTTCCACTCGGCTGACTTTAGATAATACTTATGCATTACCTCCTCGGAAAGAGGGGGGGACTGTTAAGTTTCACAGCTGAAGTCAGGCTATATCTCTATCAAAATATTGCCAGGGATCGGTTAGGCAATTATGGGGGACGCTAAAAATAGTGTGAGGGGCTCTGAAGAAGGCTGCAGGTTTTTTTTTTTCTTTTCTTAAAATGAAATGCAAAGAGGTGTTGTGTTATAAACTGCTTTTTTTAACGATTTTTTTTTCTTTCCCCTCTTTGTCTTGTTTTTGAACGAATAAGAGAATGTAGATTATGTGTGATTAAAACCTTGAATTCTTAATTAGTCATGGTTGGCTGCATTTTAATGTTACTAGCGGGCGTGTTGATTGTCTGGCGTTTTCCGAGGGACCGGTCGACGGGCGGCCATCTTTTTGGGGGGCTTCATGTCCCGAGTGGTTGTCATTGTCGAGACCTGCACATGCGAGGAAAATTGGCACATGGCCTGAGATGGAAATTGTCTAATACGGTGGACTGGGGGATGTCTCCGGTGTATTGAAACACAGGGCCCTGTTAAAGTGTGCAATTTTTTTGTATCCTTCAAATGTTAAAGGTATTTTACGGGATTGGTGGAGCCGACAAAATAATTGCAGACTTTGTTTATGTTCTGTGTGATCAACCATATATATACGAGAAATAACAAACCTGTGAAAGTTTAGGCTTTATCCGTTGTGTGAGTCAGGAGAAAATATCAAAAAAAAAACATGCACAATTTGTCGCATCCCATTGTCCTTAATGTCGGTTGTAACGACTGAAATCAGCTGTTGCAATTTTCTCAATTATGATTTCATTACAATAATACAATACTCTTTGTGCATAATTGTGACTCTAAAAAAAAACGGATCAAACTATTTGTTAAAAAGGGGTCAGGAATCTCTCCGATGGTTAACCTGATGTTATATGATAGCAATGTGATGTCAAAATTGAGATCTTATTAAGGCTTGGGAATCAACTGTTTGAATGAGGCTACAATGTGGCTTTATTTCTTGCACCTGAAGCATCCAGAGCTCAGGATCATTAAAGCATGCATTTAAGGGACGGGGGGGTAACCATCCATTTTTCAACAAACTAATCTTTAAAAAAAAAACATGAAAAAGATTTTTGGTTTTAAAGGGAAGGTGTTTTAAAGGGAAGGTGTACATTTGGTAATCACTCTTAAAATGAATGGCAATAAAAACTTACTTGGTTAGAAGTACAGCAGCTTTCGATGTATGTATAAAGCATGTTGAGAATCATTTCACTTCGGAGTAATGTGGTTACAGGAATAATATATCAGTTTTTATCCGGGAAAAAAAAAAAAAAAAAAATCTGAGAAGCGTTTCTATCAGAAACGCTTCTGAGATTGTGTATTCCAATTGTGGATTATTCTTCCTGCGTGGACATAACCGCTCCGGATTTTCGGCGATATCTCAAAAAACACTACCACCTTTTGAAATAATATTTTCACAGGTTAGTTTTTATTGTATATATCTACATTTATATAGGATTTTAAAAAAAATTGAACGGTTCAAAAAACAAAGAGTATACCTTGCCTTTAAATGTCAAGCACTGCAATTCATTCCTCATACATGTAGTGTTCAGGCCTGTGATTCATCAGGAATTTTTCACTGATCTCCCTGCGACTTCAGATTTTTTCTTTTTTTGAAACGAGGTGAAATTGCCTTCAACAGAGATGAAAAGACTTGGCCCCTTGCTGTGATCAAACCTTCGAGAAATCTAATTGGAAATGATGTGAAGAATAAACCTCTCAAATGTAACAATCTTGCAATTCGGTTCGCTTTATCTCCCAATTTTCAGGAGTTTGTCGTACATTCTCATGTATGTAATGTGGGTATGTACAATGTATGTCTCAAGACAAGTACATTGTAATGTATGTCCGAGTTTTTATTTAGTTTTGGTTATTGTTTTTTGTGGGTGAGAAGATGGACAGCACCTTAGCCCCAGGACAGCACCTTAGCCCCTGGGCACCTGGTAACTTCACCAACTATTGTCGACTAAATATGATTTTAATAGATCCGTTGTGTGTTTATTTGATTCTCCATTGCCTTAAATGATATTATAATATATATTTTTTTTTAAGTGAATTTTCCATGTATATTATGTAAGCACATGATAAAATATGCGTGTAGAAAACTGCAGTCAAATAATGTACATGTACATGTAGTTAGTGTGTTTGCAGGGTCGATTGGAAACTGGGTCCATTTTTAACTGGTTTGGGCATATTCTTGGTCAAGGAATGTTATAGAAGTTGAACAAAATGTTGAAATTGTTTTTCTTTAGTTCCAATTTTTGATAATCACCCAATTAAACCATGTCTTTAAAATAGGATTTCAAGCTTGGGGGGGGGGGGGGTGGAGAGACGAGTGTAGAAGGTATACCATGGTGAATAGGATGGCTTACATGAACGGAGGGAGGGGGGGTGCTGAGACAAGTGTAGAAGGTATACCATGGTGAATAGGATGGCTTACATGAACGGAGGGAGGGGGGGTGTGTGAGACAGTGTAGAGGTTACATGGTGATAGGATGGTTACATGAAGGAGGGAGGGGGGGGGTGCTGAGACAAGTGTAGAGTACCATGGTGAATAGGATGGCTTACATGAACGGAGGGAGGGGGGGTTGCTGAGACAAGTGTAGAAGGTATACCATGGTGAATAGGATGGCTTACATGAACGGGGGAGGGGGGGTTGCTGAGACAGTGTAGAGGTTCATGGTGATGATGGCTTCATGAACGGGGGGGGGTGTGAGAAAGTGTGAGGTATACCAGGTGATAGGATGGTACATGAACGGAGGGGGGGGGTGCTGGACAGTGTGAGTATACGTGATGAAATGATGCTTGCGTGTAACCCGTTTGATTGATAAACCACTTGACGACACCTCTGATTAATAACATTGGCTCCGATTTCAAAAAGGGCTCTCTCTCTCACCACCAAGAAGGAGAGAGAAGAAGAAGAAGGTGGGGGGAAATCTGAAAAGCAAATTGGTTGATGTCAGAACAGTTTCACCTCCAGATAGCCTGCAGCTTGTGATTCATCTTGTGGAAATCGTTGGGGTCACCGGAGAACAAGAACAAGAGCACAAGAAAGGGGAACTGGGGAGTGCTTTTTTTTTGTTTGAATTATTTATAATCATCCAGTCCGTCAGATGTCCAGAATGAACTGGACTGGGACAGTGGCAGGTGCTAGTTTCAAGCCGTGGAAGACATCAACTGAAATACTAGATGTTTTCTTTAACGGGCGGCAGCATCACCTAATAATTCCTGGCTGGCAACAGTGTATATAATGCTCATGCACCGTTACTACTGTAGCTGGAAACCAGAGCGGCACTGAATTACAGAGCAAACAGTTCAAAGCTTGTCCTGCCGCTCTTCAATATAGTCGGTATTGTTGTGCAACTTGTACGCATTAGATTTCCTATCATCAGAGTAGCTGTGAGGATGTGAATCTTCTTTGCAGAATTCCCCCCTTGCTATCCTGCAAGCCTCTGGGTGACAGTTCATTCTCCGCTTTTAGTGAGAGTAAACATCTATCGCCGATTTTTGTAAGAAAATAGCAACTGGTAACCGTGTCGGTAGATACTTCCGCTATTAAAAGCGTTGGTCTGTTTCGATGGTTTTGTGTGTGTGCGCGCGTGTGTGTGTATATATATATTTTTTTTTTTTCCCCATCTCCTCTGTGGAATTGGCTAGAGGGGACAAGCCCTGCTGGTGTTAAATGAAGATCCTAAAAACAGGAGTACTCGTCCTCACGTCATCAGGAGCAACACTGTTCAGCGAGTTGATAGATAGAGCAGTTTACCCGTCATTCAGGGGGAATGGTTGGGTATTTTTTTATTTTGTTCTCTCTCTCTCTCTCTCTCTACTCTCTTCTTTGTTTTGCTGTGCCAAGGTGCCGAAGCCACAGGCCAATTACCGTCGGTCACGTTATTATTGAATGAGCAGGCCATTACAAATGGAAATTGGATTTGCACTTTTTTTTTTTCCCCCTGCCGCCGGAGATTGTTCTTTGAGCTCCAATGAGTGGAATTGTGTCCCTCTCCTCTTGAGGACAATGAGGACAGAATTAAGCTAATCAACTCGATTCGCCTGCTGTTTTTTCTGTCTGTCCACATTCTGCTCTCCCTGGCGCCCCATTTTTGTGTGTGAAGTTGAACACAATTCATCAGGTGTTTTTCAGCCATCTTGTTTCCACTCCCCCACCCCCTTTGGAAGTTTTCCCTGTTTGTATTGAGTGCCACGCTCGGGGCATGAATTCCGACTTTTAATGTCGTAATGTCGGTGTGATGGAGAAATTCAGTTGTTATTTTTCTCAAGATCTGATTAAGTCATGCTGTTTGATTTACCTCTCTAATGATGGGGGGGGGATACTGTTTTCCCAAAGGCTTCTTGAAATCTATAGCTCCGTGGGGTCCTCAAAAGGTTGAAATGTCATCATTTTCAATGCACTGCATAACATTTGGTTCCCAGTTTCGGACTCTCTTTGTTTTCGGCAGTGTCTCTGGCCCACTGTGTTTGATTAGTGGAATGTAAGATAAGATGACAATTTCATCTTAGAGAGGGCAAGGCCATTTTCATTTTGCATTTTTGTTGAGTCGTCAACAACCGGTTCTTTTCAGAACCAACAGTTACTCAAGAGAGATTTTAACGTGGTGTTACCGCAAACCTCTCTTAATTATACTCCGACCGTGCAAAGCTTCAAATCCTACTTAGTTTGCAGGAGGGCACTTCCATTGGAAAGTCACAAAGTCTATGGGCAACTTTTGAAGGGGGCACCAAGGCCAAGAGCAGGGCAACGGGCCATGGACTCCGTGTAATCCCAGGCCTGTGACATCACTGCTATAGACCAGGAATTGATTGTTGGGAGGTCCTTTCCCGGCCGGGCCTCTCGTCCGTCCGGGGTCTGACAGGACCCTGATGTAATGCTCAAACACACTATCGTTTTTCCCTCAGTCCCTCATGAAAGATGCAGTTTACAAAAAAAAAAAAACGCATTCTGATCGGCTCTCCAGATCAGGTGCAGTGTTTTTGTGGGTGAATATCTGGCCGTGGTTGGGGGGTGTTGAGATCACATCTACATGTATCATGATTCACTGCTTGATTTACATGTTGAAAAACAAACATTGTAGATCTTAATCACACCGTGGTCAACATTTTGTCAGTTTCTTTTGGGGGGGGGGGTACTTGAGTGTATACAGTGATGAAGCTAGTGTGAATCCTCAATATTATGCATTCCTTTTTTTAAAGTTGTTGATGAAACAGTGACAAAGAAATGGCAGCGCGCTCAATGCCCCCAAAATGCTCTCTTTGAATAATGTAGCAGATTGCTTCAGAGATAAAGACTAGGGCATACTTTGTTTTACCCTTGTACTGATGTGTGATGAACGCTGTTTACTCAGTTGGGCTGAACAGGATTCGGATGACATTTGGTGTTGATCGCTCCCACTTGACATTACAGTATAAAGTCGGCCATTGTTAAGGTAAAATGAGTAATTTTTTTTAACTCTTCAACTGTGCATTTTGGGAAAATACCACGTGCGGCACGTGGGAGTTTTATCAAAAAACGCGCAGTGTCTTGGCCGAGCGGTTAAGAGCACCAGACTCAAGCTCTGGTGTTTCTGATCAGCAGAGGGTGGCTTCGAGTCCCGGTCATGGCTCTTGTGTCCTTGAGCTCGATACTTTACCATAATGGGAGATTTTTGAACGCTAGATGGCAGCAGACATAATACCAGGTAAAATTCCATTGTTTACGTAGTCCTAAGCATGCACACATTGCCAAGAACAATGGATTTACCTGGTAAGTCTGCTGCCACCTGGCGTCGCCCGAAAGTCCACCATTGCATTGTCCTTCGGTTAGGACATTAAGACGTAGGTCTCATATACTAAGATTGGTAGTGCATGTAGAAGAGCCCAGAAGACTTACTCTTAGAAAGAGTTCAGCGGTTAACCCCGGTGTTTCTGGTTCACAATAGCAAGCACCCTAGTCTACAGGTTTCCTCAGGCTTGCGAGCCTACAGTGATTAAGTTCACTCATGAGGCATCCTCGGTTTCATTACCAAAAAATTTATAATAATGATAATAATTATCAATAACTAATCATAATTAATTAGATAATCAATTCCGCGCATGATTGGTCAGTGAGCTGCTTGGCTGCGTTGAAAAGTTAGAAGGCTTGACGCAGCTCGACGCCAAAACCCAGGTTGCTCTGTAAAGATGGCGTCCATCGGGAACTAGCTATCGAAACAGTCCTTTCAGTGTCAAATTAATAAGCTGGTCTCTGGTTACGTTTTGTTAAGAATAAAGAATTCAGTACCAGCCAGCCAAATTGTATTAGAAGCTTTACAGGTTTTTAAGTATGAGGTTAAAAAAAGAAACAAGAGGATTTTTTTTTTTTCTTTGAGCCAAAAAGTCATCTCCGGGGGTAAAAAAAAGTAAATAAATAATCGGTAAAAATAGAAGGCAATCATATGGAATTTCAGCGTCTTCTCCTAAATTATAGACGTCAAACAATGTACAACATGTGATAGCCATTCATGTGACAGCATCCCGCTTCTCGTTATAAATTTATGTTTCCAGAGACAGAAACTCGGGGAGTTTGTTATTCATGTCATTTCCGAAACAATTATCCTCATCACCATGACGGAAATGATTATCGTCCTCATCATGACCGCTATCTCGTTAATATCAGAAAAAATCTCAATTTATTGTCGGGAGGAGAGAGAGAGGAGAGAAGGGAATACACCGGGCAGAGAGAGGAAGATTGCAGATGATTGTTATGCCATCCCGTAAAACACAATTATCTCGTTGGATTTTTTTTTTTTCCCCTTCGTCGTCTTCTTCTTTTTCTTCTTCTTTCTTCTTCCTTCGTTTTGGCGAGTTGCTCATCCTCTGGCATGATTGTATGCACAACCAGACCATATTCACACCAGCGATTTTGACAGTGGCACTTGTGGGAATTGCCCAGGCATGCCCGCAGCACTGTGTCAGGATGCCAGCCATCCTTACCTCGCTTGGATCATGTAGTAACTCAATGAGTTTGGCGGGTCTCTCCCTCTTCCCCCTCCCCCCTTCTCTCTTTCTCTCCTATCTCGGTCTCTTCCTAACACCTCACCTGTTTCTGGCATGGATAAGGGAAAGTCAAACTCCGACCCCCCCTCCCTCCCTCCCTTTCCATCGTTACATCCTTGTGTTGTTGAAATATTAATGATTGTGGTAATAGCAATAAAGGGCTGGATGGGAGCTCCGATGGGAACATAGACTGAGGCCATTTAAAATGGTAAATTTGGAATCAGAGTCCATATGGTACGTTGAGTAAACTACTTTTTTCTCAATCCAAGCGGACTAGAGGGCGTGCTGCCCTTCAATGTGCAGCATCTTGGCCCAGTTTGGTAGAGCTGCTTAGAACGGCCGATTTTGTGCTTACTGTGCGATGTCCATTTCATGTTGCTGCTAACCGTAAGCACGGGAAAGGGCTTGCTAACCGTCCAGCGCTTACTGTAAGCAGATGAATGTCGTAACAAGGCAAAACCACGGTGAACGTGCAAGCTGGCCGCTTGTTATTCTTGCTAACCTGTGAAGTATGCTTGCACTTAGGCAAATTTGTTCTGCTACAGTAAGCAGAAAAATGTCCTAACTGTTCAGCAGCTCTACAAAATTGGCCCCAGGTCTTTGGAAGAGTGCATTCAATCAACTCCTCTTGATTTCAAGAGACAATGTTATCACATGTATGTATCAGGGACTGGTTTATGTTTTGAGAAAACAGCATAGATTTATAACAATAGCTTATTTTTTTGATATTTCATTCTCTTAAAAAAAATATTATGACATATCGCGTGATCTTTTTCTTGGAGTACATTTCAAGCCTAGATAAACGTAAATGTTTTAAAGAATGAGGCGTGTGCATGCACTTGAACTTGTCTTCGAATCCATCGCTGCCAAGACTGTTATCATCTCTACCTGTATTAGGAATGTAATGGGATAGTGAACGCATGATTTGAAGGGCAATACATGCACTGCTTAATTACTAATGAATGTTGAAGTCGTGTTGTGGTCACAGTGTACATTTATGAAGATCTCTTTTTCAAGTATTCTCGTCGACATGGCTCGTGCACAGATCAGGGATGTGTTGTTGATTGTGTAGAAGTAGACACACAAGGTGTGTTAGGTTCGGTGATTTGCGCACGGATCGTGCACACTTTTAAAAGCAGCTTTGACTGTTCAGTGGCATTTTTTGTCGGTCGTTGTTTTTCGTCAGTAGGATAATTTGCATTGTTCAGTTGACTTTTTTTTTTACAATTTGTAATGCTTGTTCCGTGCTGCATTTTCAAAATGAAGTGAATCTTTAACTGCTGTAACTAAAGACATATTGTAACCGACATATAATTGCATTTTGTACGTTTTTTAAAGTTTTTTTTTTTTTAAAGGAGTGGTTTTAAAGTTCTCTGAGCTTTGTCTGCAGGAAAATTTAAAAAAAATCAAAAAAATCATGAAGGTCCTGAGACAGGGGACGCTCGACCTTAGCAAACAGGGTGCTGTTTCAGCCAATCAGCAGCTGGCATGCTGATGTCATGCATGGCTGATTTTCTCTCATTGCCTGGCAACTCATCTTCTCTGGGAGGGAAAAAAAAAGAAGAAGAAGAAAGAAAGAAAGAAAACAAAGAAACGAGCTGGAGTAGCCGCAACAATTCACCGGCCACTAATACTTAACTAATTGCATCTACCTGGCAGGGCTCCTTGGCACAATGCCAGCAAACAGGTACCCGCCACTTATTATAGATGGTCTCTTGCAGCGGGACTGACGTTTTAATCATGTCGTTGGGGTCCGTTTAGATTATACTATATTAACACATCGTGTTGGCCAAGCGCTGGATTGCTCCCTTCTTCATTAATGTACAACGGTGTAGTAACACCTCTCAAGTGATGACACCAGACCCGCGCACACAAACGCACACACACACACACTGAAAAAAAAACAACGTAAAAATGAGATTCAAGAGAGGGGAGAGTGAAGAGCAGCAGCAAGCTGTAGGCGCCTGGTTAGTGAAGTGTGGACTCGATAATTAGAAAGCTCATCTATAATACCTGGACTAATCCATTGTCTCAGTTTCTTATCTCTTTAGCGGACCTCCCTCCCCCCCCCCCCGCCCCGCATTGAATCACTCTTCTTTAGGTTACCATGGTAACTCGGACACCTGTAGGTGTAAAGGCTGTGTACTTCTTTCTAGAAACGTATCCAGGGCGTTAAAGATGGATGATTTAACCTGTCCGGACAAATCCTGGATGAAATCACCGCTGATAACTTGAATGGAGAGCGGACTTTCGCCGTAATTGGAAACTCTCTCACACTGCGTTCTTTTTTAACAGGCCCTGAGATTACGGAGAGTCCATGGTTTCCATCGGCCAAATTCTGCTGAGCAGAAAAATGCCCAACGACACGGGCGATTCACAATGCGGTGCGCCCTCTACTGTTTGCCCAGGAGAGGCCATTTTCGCAGTGTGTAGCAAAGGGAAAAAGTTATGCAAGTTTTTGGGTCGTCATGCTTGCTGCACCTGGCGGTGTTAATGTTTGTTTGTGGTTTGCAAGCAGAATGAAGCAGCAAGGTTTATACCTCTCTGCTGTGTTTAAGAGCAGAAAATGTTGGGTTATTTTTGCAAGCCCGGGGTACGTTTTTCAAACTGATGTCAGCCATTCCCATCGAAATCCCAAATTGCCTAAATCCCCCTCCCCCAAATAATAGATACCTTATCAACCAATGATGTTAATGAAACTGTACAGAAATCCAGCGCAATGCGTGTTACAAACCTGCATGCTACACGTGCGCGAGCATAAATACTTTCCAAGTTTGTTAAAAAAAGTGTCACTCGGGGTACAGGTAGTTCTATTTGGTCACTGAGAACTTGGCGAACGCGCCGATGTCAACTGCAGTGAAGTATGCTCCTTGTACACACACCAATAAAATGCACCAGTGTGAAGGCAGTTAATAACACACAAGGTTACTGCATAGTTCAGTGGCTGCTATTTTTCTGTTCTGTTTGATATATTGCATATGACCCATATCTTGAATAGCCATACATGCTGTTAATGCATGATTAATCTACGTCTACTTTGTAAATTGTATCTGTACCTAATTGCTTTTTGCTCTGATAACCAAAGGGGAAAAAAAAAAGTTGTTTAACTTTAAACATGTATTTTTTTTTATCAGACAGAGGTAGCAAAGGACATCAGAGCATGTCTGTTATAGTCATTTGTATAAAGAAAGGATAAAGGAATACGCCCTTAGGGTGTACATGATTGAATTAATAAATTGCATCTCGGCTAATAATTGACCAGGAAATTTGAAAGTTTGTTGTTTGGATGGGCCAAGTTCTACTTGAATTGAGCACCATATGTTGCAAATGTTGCCATTTTACGACCACATCTTTCTGCTATGTATTGTTTCGTAATTATTGTTTGTATTGGGTTAGTTTGTTTCTCTTGATAAGGCTTTTGTTATGTACAATGAAACTTGTTTAATGTAGTCTGTCTGCAATTCAGCTGTTGGCTGGGATGGTGGAATTTTGATAATTTTAAAAATCAAATCAAGAATGTGAGCATTGGCAAACAATAGACAACTTGTACCAAATATAAAATCATAGAAATAGTTGTAATGTATGTAGATTAAAACCAACTTCAGCCCACCCACAGTTTCAAGAAAAGTACATCCACCCAGACCAGACGGTTGTAACAAGAAGGGGACACGCATCTGGATGCAGGGTCAATTACAGCTGACATTGTTGAACACAAAACAAAAGATACAACAAGACAAAACACAACAAAATGATGAGCTGGCAGACTAGTTTTGTTTATATTGTGTAAGCAATGCGTTAACTGGTGGCAGCTGCCGCATTAATGTAGCCACATAAATGTAGTCTGTTTGTGGAGTTTTGCGGTAGAAGCGTGTTTGTAAATCATCCTGATTTTCTGCTTAATCAAAATTATGCTTAGTTTCTTATTCCTAAATTGGTAAGTGGGCTTTCATCTCAATGATTGCCTTTTACGTTCTCAGGAAGAGACATATGGCATGTGGTTTAACTTGTATTGCGTCTTTACGAATGGACGGAAGAGTTCTCTCCTAACAGTGGTCCGCTGGCCAAGTGCCAGTTGAAACACAAGCGGACCAGTCAAACTTCATTGCAAGTGGTCCACGGCTGGCTAGCTCAGTGTTAAAAAGCATCCATATTTAATACAAAGTATGCATTAGTGAAAAACGCTGGTGGACTAGTGAAATGACAAGGCCAAATGAAAAAAACAGCATGTTTAGCGTCCCTGCCCGCTTCCTTTTATGAGGCCGCCTCCTTTTTTTGTCTCTCTCTTTCTTTCTTTTTACGAAAAAAGAAGAATAAATATTAATGATCGCTGACGAAAAATTTTTTTTCATTATTATTTTAGACCACCAAAAAAAGCTGGCAACTATCTTGAAAATAGCCCGGCCAGTTGTCTTGAAAAATGTGTTGAGCAGCCATTTTTGAAAAAAAAAAATTAAAAAAAAAAAAAATTGCCCTCCTCCTTCCTTTTTTTTCAAAAAGGCAGGACGCTAACTGTTTTTATTTTTATTTTGCCTAACTTGTCCTGCTGTCTAGTCACCGCTAGACAAAGTCAAGGACAAACCCTCAGCGGGCTTGTCAGCGTGCCTTCGATCATGTGACATGCCCCCACCCCACCCACTACACTTATGTAAAAGCATACATTGTAGATGTGCGCAAAAGTAGGTCAATGTACTGAGTGCGTTTTTCACAGCGAGATGGGTATGTTGGATTTACATTGTGTTAATTAACCAACGTTTTGGGTACAATTTTTCATATTAAATTTGTAAAAGAAACACATGAGTACACTGTAACTGCGCGACAAAGTTTTAATACTGCCTGCCAAGTTTTCAGTTTCTAGTTTCTAATTAAGCATCCTTTTAAAATGTGAGTATCTCAAGATGGTCCTTTAACTCGTCCTTTAACTTGCTTGTCTCTTCATGAAAATGTTAACGATAACTGCGACCTGTTTTGTAATGGGATGGGTTTTGTATGTTTAAATGTAGGTGTTCTAACTTACAATGCAAGAGAAATTAAACTTGGCTTTGTACATCCTTAAAGATTACACTATTTCAGAAAGTGATGTCCATCGGTTTTAGTGAAAAGCTCAACACCACGTAAGCGTTTAGATTAGAATTTGTTGTTCAAGTCGCTGCTAACTTCTCAAAAACTATGTCATTAGGTCGTCCAACGTTGCTGCACATGGGTATGTGCAACCGGAGTTCACAGCCGGTTGCCCGTTTAATACAAATAGCTACTTCTGATTGATCCTACACATCATCCGTGTGTTGGGATAGTATACCCAGGCAAGATTGTTATAAGATTAGACTGTCATCTACTTGTAAGTCTGGCTCGCATTGCCTAGGGCGCAATGCCCCCCGAGGGAAGGCAGTACAATATAGCAAATAATGTTTGGAGAACTAGGCAGACTCAGGGGCAATTCAGAATTATCAATGTCTTTTTTCTTTCTTTCTTTTTTATATGTTTTGACCCACCCACTCACCCACCCCAATTGATTTCAAAAAAACATTTTCTTTTTTTCCCCCGTTTAACTTTCATATAGTTTTTCTTTTTAAAATAAAATAAAAAAAAACATTTTTAATCAAGTTATAAAATTTCAGGTTAAAAAAAAATCATATTTGTAAACATTAATAATTACGATTTCTAAATGTCTGTCTGTGTTTTGTTTTGTTTTGTTTTGCTTTTGTGCTTCTAAATGCTATTAAGTGTAAATCAACTTTTGATTTTCAATTTAGAAAGTCAACATTTTAAAGACATTGTAAATTCTGAATGGCTCCTTACACATACTTAGTGAATAATTTCACTGATGTTTTGTTTTTTTGTTGGCCGAGCAGAAACTTGAACCCTTCATGTCCTGGTACATCTTTCATGGTGTGGTTAGCAGTACCACGGTCAAACTCTGCGCTTACGCCCCACAGAATCCTCCGCTTTACCGGACGCCGTAAAGGCAAAATTCTGTCGTGAGCAGCGCCGTGAAAATTCAGGCCCTGCTCTGACTGCGGAGCAAGGTGTAGTTTGAGACATCATAGAGTCAAAGTTAGACAGTCTGGGGGGAGTCTCAGCAAATCTCATCCAAATCTCACCATGTTGTCAGTAACTTTAAAAGCTTTCGCGGATGTATCCCCAACATAACAACACTGTTTTAGCATGGATTTGGTGCAGACGAAAATTCGTCTTAGATAGTGCGAGATGAAATCCTCGTAGATTTCGGTCACAGTTTAGTGTAAATGTGTGGATCAACCCGGAGTGACTCTGTGCAGTGTCTTGAGCAGTTGCAGTCAATTGTGTACAAGTATTTTGTTTTATCCCCAAAAACACTTAACTGTACATGCTGGCCTACTTCCTGCAGACGTTGTTTTTATGTTTCAGGGTGAAGTGACAACATTCAGATAAAGCCTGTGTGTATTTAAGAAGAAGGTCCTCGATAAAGGATGGTAGTTCACATTCATTAGGAGAAACTTATGCACTAAAACCTTGTATTTACTAAACGCTTGTCTCTTCCGAGACTGGCTGTCCAGTGTTTGTTTGGTTTTTGGAACCGCGGCAATCTTTTTTTTTTTTTTTTTTTTTTTTTTTTTTTTTTTTTTTTTTTTTTTATGTTTGATAGAAAAACATGTTGCTGGACATGCTGGTCTATTGCTTGAAGGCATTTGTTGTATGTTTAAGGGTGAAATTTAGAGTACGCCGTACATCATTGTCTTATGTAAATATTATCTCAAAAATTGCAGGGAAACAAGTTCCTCAGAATGCCTGCCAATACATGCTGGTAATTTACATAGCTTCACATACAATGCTCGCACACGTTGCAGTGTACTGTTCAAAATGTAAACCTAAATCCTCCACTTAAAAATGTTCCGTATTGATAGGATTAAATCGTTTCACTTACAAAGCCTCCAATGCGATAACACGTATTACTGTCTACTGTACAGTTCATTTTTTCCCCCCTTTGGTTAAAAACAAAATGGCGAGAGCTCTCGGTTGCTTGATAAGAATCAGACTCCAGCTTTCCAAACGCTGAACTAGACTGTACTCCATGGTTTCAGTTTGAAGGGGGGGTGGGAGAGGAAGGTTGCTGTAAGGTTACCGGCAATATCATGCGTGATTCCCCAACGGCAACTCTTGCCCGATGAAGCGCTGTCCTTATTAAGAGAGTGGCCACCCTGTTTTGACACAGCGATGAAGTGCTCAGCCATGATATCATGTTGCCGGCTACGTTATAACAAAACCAAGGAAATGCATCAGCGTGTTGATGCAGGGACGAAGTTCAGGCTTGTCCTTGTCATTGAAAAAGGACACTCGGCTTGTCTCTTGTTCTGGCCACCCTCCTCTTTACACATGCTTCCTTTTTTCGTTTCTTTTCTTCTTTTTTTCCTTTTTTTTTTAAAGGAGTGTTTATGCATGTGTATGTTTCCAGTCTTTTGAGCTGGCCAATATTCTGCCATTTTGTGCCCTTCCAATGGCTGAATGCATTAACCTTTAAGAATCGGTACACTCCCATCCAGCTCCCCTCCGGAGCCTTTTCAAATCTTCATGTTGGGCTCCGGCGCGGGGGGTTAAGGTAGCAGCTCTTGCTTCTGCCATGTTTCTTTTTGTTCGAAATGGCAGACAAAATCTTAGCCGAAAAAGCCTGTGAATTGGACAGGAAACATGTGAATAAGGAATAGACAGAACAGATACTGAATTATGTAGTGCCCATGCATGATTCACAGATGAGCAGGTCGTGGGCCTGTAATTTTATGCCTGCCGCTATTGCCCCTGTCTTGACCCCTTTTCCCACTTCAAAGTGTTTCCATAATCTGTCCTGGCGTTCATGTGGAAGTGCTCTTTCCCCTTTTGGACAGTGGCCTTGCCCCTCTGGAGAATAGAATCTGGCCGTTCCATTTCTCACAGGTCCCTATTGGTCCCTAAGTTTTAGAGCCATCAGAACGGGGATGTCGATTTTGAGTTATAAGATTAGGTGCAGGTGCACTCTCCATGCACAAACACATAGACGTCAAAATTTGTCCCGGGACCCAAGTTTGAACTGCGCTTAATACTTTTGAAATGTTTTCTTTTAATATGACAATTTGCCGAGTGTTCGTGTGTGCGGCGTTTGTCAACCTTTTGATAGTGTACGATAATCATGGTTCTTTAGCATAATGGCGATGGTATCGGGGGGGAGATGTGAGGTACTGGAATTAAAAGGGTTGCAGAAACGTCGCATTGCAATAAGCTGTAACTTAAAGGTATTGTACACTTTTGGTAACAGCTCAAAATCAGTGTCCACATTTTGTGTGATTAAACATATGCATGAACAAACAAACCTGTGAAAGTTTGGGCTCAATTGGTCATCGAGGTCACGAGAAAATAGTGAAAAGAGATCTTATGTGTTTTCTGTTTTTTCAAATTATCACGCGCGATAATTACTATTTGTTTTACTCGTTTCTCAGAAACGATAGCATTTTAGGCAGAAATATTTTAAGGAACCCTTTCTACCATTACTTACTTTAAATCATGTAAGTTATGTGTGAATCTGTGAACATTGTGTTTTTTCGATCTTACCAATAGTGTACAGGGCCTTTAAGTCCAGAAAACCCACTTGTTTTGGTCAAAACAGGAATTCACAAAAAACAGTTACTATTTCATGTCATTGTTGACTCGACACTGGAGCTGTTAAGGTTTCTCTTGACATTCCACATTTTTTTTTTTTTATGACAGGAAGAAGAGAAAACTTAATTTTACGTTTGGAATTCTAATGTCACACTCACAGGCATCATGTTTTATTTACTTTTTGGGGGGTCACCTGAATCAACAACCTGCGTATGTGTTGTAGTCACAGTGTGGGCGTTAATCAATATGTTGTCTTATTATCGGATTGAGACTAAATTCTCTTTTTTAGCTAGCAAGGTTGACAGTTTCACAAATTTGTTGTTGTAGAGTGGTCAATATGTGTACTGGTTTGAGGTCCACATGGTAAACATGATGTTGTAACACTGAGGTATTATTACATTGTCGACTAAATTTGAATTGTTTATAAAACTCGGAGATTTGCTGAGCTCCACTCCAGTTCGCAATGCCTTGTAGTTTTAGTGATGTAGAGAGTTTTTACATGAATCCTCGGAAACGCTCACTGAAGACCAATGGAGACCAATACCCGGGTTACAACATAAGAAATTTTTTTAAAATGCTATGAATCAAACCGCTTCTCAAAAACACGACTCTTCGGAACATGTTTGCTCAGTTTTTTCAATGTGTTTTTCGGCGTTTATGTTTTTTAATGTGAGAAATTTGAAAGAGTAATTTCAGATAACCCTCGAGAGAATATCCAACACCATGATTACTCAAACCACAACTGTCGGACTCTGATTAGGGTGGTCTGCTCAATTCATATGTCCCTTATTATGTTAAAAGCATAATCAGTTTACTAAGCTGCAGCCAATGCTCCAACAGAATCGATGAAAACATGGCATTGGGTTTTGATGGGTCGAGGGTGGTTCCGGTTTCGAGAAAGTTCCGAGGCGTTTTTTCTTCAGATAAGAATACTTAAAACAACTAGACGTTAGCGTGTCATGGTCTAGCTCACCGGACCCAAGCTCTGGTGTATTCAGTAGTAGAGTGTGGGTTTCGAATCCAGGTCATGATACTTTTGCCTTTGAGCACGGCACTTGACCATAATTGCTTCGTAAAAAGTTGGGAAGGTAGTGCATTCTGCTCTACCAGCCAGGCCCCCAGTGGATGATACCCATGCCTACATCCTTACGGACTGTGAAGGGGTAACCCTGTTTCAGCCCCAGGAGTAGGTGGCATGGTGACTCTGGTGTCACTTGATTTGGGTCAACAGCCCAAATCAGTTAAGTGTAGCCCTCACCTTGAAGTGGCCGTTTGGCCTTGTGAGTTGGGCGATATCTCATTAATAAAATGCACCAAGAGATTTAATCAGTTTCCCCCTTCCTTCTCTGTTTCTGCAGGTCATCATCATATATTTGTGGGAGATTTAGATCCAACAGTTGAAACTGCTGATCTCTATAACGCCTTTTCCGTATATGGAACAATTTCGTGAGTATGATAGCCTTTCTCTTTGAGAAATTTCAGTGTCTGTTTATTTTTTCTTTCTGTCTTTTTTGTCCCTTTCTTTTCTTTCTCTTCTTTCTTTACATTTTTTCTTATCCTAAATTATACTTTGTAATATTCATTTCATGTAGACTTTTGTTCCTTCCCTGGCACGGTCATATTTTGATAATTTTTTTTTAGGAAGGAGTAAGGGCGCACTTGTAATTTTTTTTGAAAAAAAAAGGTTATATAACTGAAACAGCACCCAGCACCCATACTTTTGTAACTACATTACTAACACGCCTAGTATTCCCCTTTGTTTAAAGCTTATTGCTATTGAATCAATAACTGCTTCATGTCCAGCATGTTGGTACCATCTTCATGGCTCTGCCAGACATGAGCAAGAAGTGCCCAAGCGTAAGCATTTTTCCGAAAAGAATTTTTTGCCTGTGCATAAATTCTTGTTGCTGAGCATTCTTCGCTTGCACTGCCAGATCATAAAATTTGGTGCTAACCCTGTAAGGGGGTGGGGGAAGGACAGATGTCAAGCTGGTAAGTGCAAGATGTCAAGCAGAGCCATGAAAATGGGCCCGCAATTCTGGTCAAAGTTCTTCGCTGACAAGGGTTGTACCAAATTTCTGCGTTAACTTTGTCGGCATTTAGGTCTCACAGAGCATTAAAAAAACTCTTTTCGTTTATACATGAAATGTGACAAATGAACTTTTGTAGGCGCTTGTTAGACTCCTATCCCTCGTGGACACCTGCTAAAACAAAATAATAATGATGATAGATACATCGTCCTGTCTCGGTGCACAATCTTGTCAATTTTATTGTAAATCACTTTTGGATGCTCAAGTTTTTCAAACGCCAGGAAATTACAATGACCAACCCATCAATATTCAGTACACCATGGCGAGCAGTGTCCCAAAATGCTCACCCTATATAATGTGTGATTCCAATGGAACCCATAGGAATAGACTTAATTCTGAGGAATGCTGAGCTGCATCAATGGAGATCTGCGGGGAAACAATCCACAAGGCCGCCGCGGGGCTTGTGGTGCCCATTTTTTTTTTTTTTTTTACTGGACCACTTAATCTACACAGATTCACATCCCCTGTTTTTATTTGAACAAGCAGCCGGAAGAGAAGATTTATTTCATTTGCATTATGTGTAATACTTCAATTCGAAAAAGATATTTATCAGACTGTACGTCAACATTTGAGCATCAATTTTTTTAAATTAAAGACACACAAGTTATTATTATTATTCAAAAACCAAGATAATACTGCCGGACTGGTCAGGAGTTTACTGGCCCAACGTTAAAATCACTGGCCTAAGGCCAGCTGTCCAGTGTAAACTTTTGAGCCATGATCTGTATGTGGAGTATATGATTTAAATGTGATGTGTGTGTTTGGAAAAATATCATTCACTTCAAACTGAAAAAAAAACACAATTTTGTATCAAGCAGTAAACCACAAGAGAAGCTGACTGGGGTAAATTTTAAATCAATTTTTTACTAGAATGGAATTTGAACCTGCGACCTCCAGATTAAACATGCCGGCACTCTAACAACTGAGCTATCTGGCCTAAATGTTGGCTGTCTACCTGTTGTGTCAATATCGGTTTTTAGACGGGGGGGGGGGGGGGGGGGGGGGGGAGCTGCCAGTCAGAAGCCATTCATCCTGATACTGCCCTAACCATGGACCACACCCAAGTTTACGATACAACCTGGGAAGCAGCAGGAGAGGGTTCCAAGGGGATGCAACTTTTATTTCAAATATCAAGCGGGAAACTTACTGGGTAGAACTTTAATTTAGTTCAATGTTCACCCCGAAACTGAAATAATTTTTTTGATCTTATAATTTGCTAGCATGACAAGATAGATTGGTGCAAGGCTCAATTGTATTTGAACCTTTTTGGAACCTAAGGTTCCTATGTAAATTGCTTTGATGTGCGAGGGAAACACAAGGTTCCTATGTACATTGCTTTGATGTGCGAGGGAAAACACAAGGATCCTATGTACATTGCTTTGATGTGCGAGGGAAACACAAGGTTCCTACGTACATTGCTTTGATGTGCGAAGGAAATACGAGGTTCCCAAGTACATTGGTTTGATGTGCGAGGGAAAACACAAGGTTCCTACGTACATTGCTTTGATGTGCGAGGTAAACACAAGGTTCCTACGTACATTGCTTTGATGTGCGAGGAAAACACAAGGTTCCTACATACATTGCTTTGATGTGCGAGGGAAACACAAGGTTCCTTCGTCATTGCTTTGATGTGCGACGGAAAACACAAGGTTCCCTGACTTGCTTTGATGTGCGAGGTAAACAAAAGGTTCCTACGTGCATTGCTTTGATGTGTGAGGGAAACACAAGGTTCCCACGTACATCAATGTGCGAGGGAAACAAAGTAGCACTTTTTTCAGACCAATCAATCGAATACATGTCATTCTTTGGCGGCAGAACAAGAAAAAATGTCATCATCATAGGTCAGACAGGACAAATTATGAGTTACATGCTAAACGCTTTTAGATGTTGATTTATGCGTACGCATGTACATGTATGTATGGCAGTTTTTGCAGTGCAACATTATATCTAGTGTGTCTCTATAGTTTGGTCCCACTGCACAGATCACACACAAAAAAAGCGATGGGTTTTCCCCTTAGTTGTATTTTTATAGGAGAACCGGAAAGTGAACAACTTCCAACTTGTATTTCTTGAAACAAATTTTATAACAAGAATCAATTTAATGGGTGACTTTTCTATTAGGACGGTTTGGACAGGTGGTACCTTCACATCAAGTCGGCATGTAGATTAAACAATGTCAATTTGTGTTTCCGATAACCAACAAAGATTCAACCACACTGTTGTGTCATACACAACAAAGCCAAAGAAAATATGTTTCATGCCTGCATTTGGGCGATAATAAGGCCATCTATTTTGCCAGGAATGGCATTTAAAAAAAAAAAATGCTAAGATCTTGGGCATCTTATTTTCCCAATAATCACCCACAATATTACTAAGAAGGGGAGGGGGGGGGGACACACAGCTAGAGCGAAAAGTCCCTTTTATTAAGGTAAATTCAGGGCACCCTTTCTTGAATCGATAGAGAAGGAGAAATGCAGTCTGATATCATCATAATTGCTCTTAGCTGCACTTTGCTAATTCTAAATACACAACACATGCAGGAGCCGACTAACAAGATACGAAGTTGTGTTGGACCCCCCTGCTTACCGAGATGTACATGGTACGCTGTACAATGGCATTTATCCAATTTCTCGTCAAGACGTGCCGGAAATTATGCTGCGCAAACCGACACATAAGGCAGTGAAGGAAGAAAAGAAAAAGAAAGAAAGAGAAAAAAAAATGTTCAAGCGGAGTGTAGGCATTATTGAGTTAAACGTTTTTATCAGTATCTGTATGATAATATAAGATTATCCGCTACTGGGAATAATGCAGGTTTTTTTTTATTTATAAATTTTGTTTTTTTATCTAGGGCTGGCCACAACATCTGCTGGTGGAGAGTTTGATTCCCACTGCAGTAGTCATTACCAATTTCAATTTGAGTCTAAATCCGTCCTCCTGGCTGTTTTTTTGTCTTTTCTGTCTGACTCTCTCGTCGTCACTTTTTTTTTTATATAATTTTTTACTTCTGTCTACCAAAAACCTGTCTCATTTTCCTCCCCGTTTCCTTCTCGCTTTCCTCGTTTTATACGATATATTGACGTCACATCCTTTTTAATCGTTGTGCCGCTTTCCGCTCCTTCTGGTTTGGAATCCTAGTGGATCTTGTGTCAGTCGGTTTACGTTTTTATGGGTTTTTTTTTTCTATCGGACTGGTCGGTTCCTTTCTGTTTAAAGGTCTCCTCTCTCTCTCTGCACCTGGTAGGCTTGTGTTCTAGTTCCATATCAATGTTAACCTTCTCTCTCTCTCTCTCTCTCCCCAAGGCCTGCACTTGCCGCCCTGAAAGGGCAACGCAATTTTTTTTTTGTAGTAGGGGCATTAGAAACTGAAAGTAGTTATGGATATGTCATTTTGTTTGTTTTGTTTTTTTGCGGAGCATTAATGCGATGTCTGCACAGGGCAGTCTCAAAAGTACGATTTGTTACGTTTTGGTTGGTTGGTTCATCATCAGATATCCTCAAGTATTAACCATGTAAGAGACCTTCAGTTAGATCTGAATTGCCAATCCCTTTCTTGGTTTAATTTTGTTTGTTTATTGAACTTCTTTTTCTTTTTGTTTGACTGTCGGTGTTGTTTGAGGAACGTTTAGCCAGGTTGAGGAAGAAGTAAAATGTAGAAAGCAAAAAAGACTGAAATTGTACAAAATGGTCAAATATTTCTGAAATTTATGAGCATCAATGAAAATGTGTTCGGTAAAAGTCGATAAGATTTTGATGTTTGTTTGTGATGGAGTGTAAAAGGGAACCGGTCTGTCTGTCACTGGAAGAATTGTGATTCTAAATATCACCAGGGCTCTGTTTCATAGAGCTGCTTAAGCACAAAAAGTAGCTAAGCACAACAAAATCATGCTTACCAGAATATGGTTACCGGCCAAACTACCTTGTCACATGTACTACGTGTGACTGGTATCCTGCTCATTTCTGCTTGGCAAGAAAATCATCAGGCAGTTAAAGGCAGTGGATACTTTTGGTAATTACTCAAGAAATACATTACTATAAAAACTGACTTGGTCAAGAGCACATGAGAGCTGCTGATAGTATAAAACATTGTTAGAAACAACTCCCTCTGAAGTGATGTAGTTTTTGAGAAAGAGGTAATTTCTCACTGAAATATTTGAATCTGCAAAAGGCTTCAGGCATGAAGCCATTTTCAGGCATCTGAAAGCACCCAATTTTATGCAACAAGGGTAATCTTTTCTGTCATTATTTCCTTGCAACTTTGATGACCAATTGACATGATTGAGCCAAAATTTTGGACAAAATCACAGGCTTGTTATTTTATGCATATGTTGAGATACACCAAGTGAGGATACTAGTCTTTGACAATTACCGAAAGTAAATCCTGCCTTTAAAGCAGCTCTATGAGATTGGGCTAAGGTCGAGATGAGAGGGGACAGAGCGCTGTTCAGAGCAAGGCAAACATTTCTCCCCTACCTGCTGTATTTAAAACAGCATGTCTTTCAAAGGAGAGGTGACTCCGCATGGCATCTCCGGAGCCAAACTGCCCAGTTGGTTTCAAATGTTGTTTTTGTTAACTCCAGATGGTTGAAGTTTATTTTTTAAGAACCACCGTATACGTCCTTAAAACATGGGTCATCATATCCTACCCATCTTGGGTCACAGCTTGTGAACTCGGTCAAGTCTTCTTCTCCAACCCCCCCTCCCCCCTGTGGACACTTTTGTTTCTCAGATGCACTCTTGAAATTCCCCTTGCCACCTTAACCATATCTGTTACACTTGTCTGTTTGTGTATCCTGGACACTTTCTACGGGACCTCCTCACCGATACATCCCGCTAAAGAGCCAAACAATTTCAAAACTATTAAGAAGTGCTGATGAATAATGGGGATCGCTGCGGGGCATGTGTTCGCCTGCAAATTGTGCAACCGTATCGGTCACTGTTTGTTTTGGAGCCCTTTGCAGTGTGCACGCTATTACAATAAGCGTGAATGTGTTGCCTCTGTCAGGACTGGTAAAATATCAAACATCTCACTTTACAGTTAAAAAAAAAAAAAATGCATAAAATGGGGCGAGGGGGAGGTGAAATGTGTCGGATAATCTATCAGCCATACTGCACCGGCCTTCAACATATGGTCCTTTGTTAATGCGTACCCAAGGAGATGGGGATTTCGTAGAGGAACAGGTGTTTGGGTTGTTCGCGGTGTCGCAACAACACAGCGAAAAATAATGCCTGGGCTGTTGCTCCCTTCTGAGTGTGCTGCCGGGCGATTTTGTCCGGACGAGTGTGGTGTTCATTAAGAATGAAATGAGCGCAAGATGAATTGTGCTGGGTGACGACGATGATGCCCCTACTCGGCGGGTGATAATGAGGCTACAAGGTGGTGCCAATGTTACGTGTCAGTGTCACGTCGGATCCAGTTACATCCCCCCTTTGGAAATGTGAACGTCGTCGCGGGTGCTGGAAACGACCTTCAGGAACACGCACTGAAGTGTATTTAAGTGGAACTTTGATGCAGGCAACAAAAGTCAACAGATTTCCACGGATGGGGTGTTTGTTCTGTCAGACATATGAGCATCCTATCCACGCCCCTGTTGTTGTTACTTCATTATTTCAGAGCTGCCAACTCTCCCTGATTCTGGAGAAAAGATTCCCTGTAAACAAACCAATCTGTCCATGTTCTGATGAACAAAAATTGCCAACCCTCCCTGGTTATGGAAACTTTTCCCCCATTTTGTTAAATGTAATTCAAGATATCTCTGCTGACCGTTGAACAAATCTGCAAGCTCCAAACGTTGGCAGCTTCCGTAAATGACTTATTGAAAATGTGGGGATTTTAATCAAAAGTGCTGCAAGATACTGTTGTAATGTGTACAATGTGTATGACCTTACATGTATGCGTCACATGGAATCAGGCATACCACCATAATCTGAGTCCAGCAGTTTTGGTGTTGGATATCGGTAAGAGTGAGGAGGGGTCCTTAGTGAATCACGCAAGTTAATTGGGGTTAACAAAAGACTCTTACCTCTTAAAGTTAATATATACAGGATTGGTGGAGCTGACAAAACGGTCATAGACAGTGTTCATGTTTTTTTGTGATCGACCATATATACATGAAATAACATACCTGTGAAAATGTGGGTTTAATCCATTGTGTGAGTGAGGAGAAAATAGTGAAAAACCATGCACAATTTTCTGCATGTACACATATTGACCTTAATTTTGGTTGTAACAACCAAAATCAGCTAAATAGCGGTGTGTTTTTTTAAAAAGGTTTTCAGCGGATACAGTTTTCTTGATTACGACTTCATTTCAGAGGGAAGTATATGACAGAAAAAAAGGGTTCTAGTATGAACTTCAAAATCAGTAAGCTTTCAGACTAAAATATAACTTTTTTTTATTTTTTTATTTGTTATCCTTTCCAATTCTGTTGAATACCTTTTTATACTGATAATGTTGCACTAGTGTAGTCTGGTCCCGTCACCAGTGCATTGTCTCTACCCATCAGGGACAACCATTGCTATCGAAATGTTAAAGCATATATTTGTTTTACTTTTGTTCACTTGGCTTGCAAATGGTGTGCCAAAAGCCTTGAGGGTTGATAGTATGTAAAAACAACAATGCGCATTTCTTATCAAGCATTGTAATATATAAACGTGCCAAATTGATTTTTTTTTTTTTGTACGTACTGAATCACAGCTATCGATCTCCCGGGGTCTCGGCCAGAGTTTGTAATGAGGAGGTGTAAAAATCAAACCGCAGAGTTGAAAAAAGCATTGGAACACCGGGGTATGAATAGGCTAAAGTCTGCCTATCGACTGTGGACATGGCAGGGCGTCAGTGGAAGGTGTTGGAGACGCACCTGTTGATTGGGAATATTTGACGGTCATTTAACGCCAGGTTTTTTGTGCCTGACTCTATATTGGATTCAGATGGAGGTGTTCACGAGAGTAGTCACACTTGCTAAATAGATCCCTGGTATAGTGATGTCACATGTCCAGAACAGCGCCCTCACTGACATTGTAGGTCGTCGAAGACCTACCATTGGCCGAGAGCAGTGGGCAGCGGAGGGCGTTTCCGTTGTTTGACCTCAGTGGTGGCATCCAATGCAAGGGGCCTATTCTGTTGAGATGTGAAAATGTGTTTTTAAAAAAGTATTGACTTAATGCGAGTCAAGTACATGCAGACTGCGTTTCAAGGCGCCCTGACAGTTCTGTTAAAAAAAAAAAAAACTCGCCACCATGACGGACCTGGGCCAAAGGTGTTGAGAGCTTAATCGCAGGTTAGTCCCCTCAGTACCCGTACAGGTGAAAGTGTCTACAGATCATAAAAGTTAACCGGACAGCGCCGAGAGTGAAAATGACGCGATAAATTATTATTTTGACAAATTGGGCCCATTTTTCACATCCATTAACAACTTGATTCATATTCCCATGCAACACCATTTGTCAATTCACTGCGACGCTTCACTCTCCCCACTCACAATCATTTACCCACTTACTGCCTCTTACCACCTCACAATAATCATCCCCAAGTGGACAACCACCCCTCTCAAAAAGTCAAGCCCATCAGGAGAAGAGAAGAGAAGAGAGCCGTTACATAAAGTAAACAAATACACACATGGCAGGAGGGCAACTGTTGCTTTGTAGACCAGGTTGCCAAAGCTATTACCCCCTACCCAACCTCCACTCCCCCCCCCCCCCCCCATTGACAAGTGACAACACTCTTTTAGTGCTGCACGCTTCCTGACAAGTGGCTTTGATGGGTTACGTGACCGCCACGACAAGCAGTCCTTGTGTATCTTGAGGGAGAGAGCCGACCGACCGCGGTGGTTGGTGCTGGGGTTTTGGTGCCTGATGGCAAAGACCCTGGCCGTGGCTAGCCGTATTGACCTGTTTCACGTGAGACTTCCCCCAGAATCCATGGGACTACATGAGGATCATCCTCCCCCAATCCTCCATGGGGTCATGTTGCATCAATATTATTGATCACCCCCCTCTCTCTCTTCTATTCTTTCATACAGTGCCTGACAGTATTTAATGAATTTAGAGTGAAGGCACCAGTTTATAGTTTGGTAATTAACCGATCATAGATGGGTAGATCATCATTTATAAACGTACTCGGGCTATATATGATTCATCGTGAGAAAATTGTTTTGTTTCAGCAATTGTAATTTTTGAGGGAAGAAAAAAGGGAAAAGTGGAGTCAACATTTAAGAGTATAAACACAAGGAACAGGATCAGAGATGATGGCAATTAAGAAGCTCATGTAATAAAAATATGTGAAATTCAAAATTTTTAAAAATATATATAGATTGGGATTATCACTGTGTGTGAATCACTCTCGATGAACAAAATCCATCCAAAAGCTTTTCATCTTCTAGAAATTAAGAAAAACTTAGGATTATCCTTATTATTTACTTGAAGTTTTATTTATTCAAAAAGAAATATATGAAAGGGGCAGATATGATCAGTTATACTCTTCAAGTAGACGAGACCTCAGCTTTTCAAGCTGAAACTCAGCTTCTGTTTTTTAAATGTGGATGGATCATATTTTCCAGCATAGTTTTCAACTCAATATACGGTGTATATACAGTGCATAGTTTGCACAGAAAATTACGAAGTACTGCTAAAAAAAAAACTGTTGCGTGATTGATCAAGATGCTAGCATTATGTTGACACACTGGGCAAGTTTCCGCGAGCTTTGATAATCCCGCCAAAACAAATTCACTTTTTTTTTCCCCTCCTTTTGTTGACGTGCGTTAACATGCCTGAAAATTTAGACATTATACCCCTATTAGTGATTACAATGTAGACGTATAGTATTTTTTTTTTAAGCCTTAAATCATTGCAATCATGATTAGATACCAAAGCACTCTAGATTCAATTAAATACGATCACATGACCAAGCCAACAGATAAAGAATTTTCTCCCTTCCACCCCCCCCCCCACTCCTTCATCATTCCAGGGCAAAGGCTAAAGAGAATAGAACCATTACTGCACCTTTAATTTCTCTTTAACAGCGGCGATTTCTTTTGCACTTTCTCGCTCATTCACAGATCTCACAAAAGTTTAGAAAAAATCCTCTGTCCGTATAACTTTATTACGCTGGTTTCCATGTTTGCTTAGTAGTAAAATTCACATGGTCAGTTCACAGAGTCATCGCAAGGGCAGGAACCGACTTTCTTTTTTTCTTTTTTTCCCCCAAAGTGCTCCTCGGGGCAACTCCTTTAGAAACGTTAACACCGTTGTTGAAGCCACAAATTCAATGAAATGAAAACCCGTTATTTAATCGCAAGGTTCAACTGTCAGTTGTTGTGTAACTGTCCTTGTTCAAGGTCATCTTTTTACAAATTTATTTGATAATCATAGACTAATATTTAAATATCAGGAAACATAATCGGGGCTAGTAAGCTACTTGCACTAGTTTCTACCTTGCATGGTTATGACAAGAAAAATACACTTGGTTATGACAACAACAAAAACAATGAATAGTACCATTTTTCTACCATTTATGCTGGCAGTTTTTTGCAATGGTTAAGTATCTAAATAAACACCCAAAAGTGTTTAAAGGCAAAGTTTACCTTTAGTTTTTGGAACCGTTTGATTGTCGTACCCCTATATAAATGTAGATAAACATCAAACTAACCTGTGAAAATTTAAGTTCGAAAGGAAGTAGCATTTTTGAGACATCGCCAAAAATCTGGAGCAGTTATGTCCAAGCAGGATGAATTTATGTAATGAGAATACACAATCTGAGTAACGTTTCATGCAAAAAATATTTTCAGATTGAAATGTTTTTGAATCCCTTTCTTTAAAAGCACATTCCTTTGAAGGGAATTTTTTCTCAAATAGTTATACATTATGAACAGCGGCAGCGCTTCTTACCAATTAAGTTTTTTATGGTATACCCTCCCTTTAAACATATGAATGGACATATAATATTTTTTTATTTATTTTTTTTTAAATTATTACTCTCAACTTTCAATTAAGAAAATGGGCCTAAAAAAGGTAGGTAACCTTTTCCGTCCATTTTTAATATAAATTTTAGGGTGATTTAATTCACAAATTTTTAAAAAGGCAACAAACAAATCAACCCAAATTGTTTCCAGTAAAAGCCTGCATGTCCATTCACATGTTGAAACAATTTGTTTGTGGTTCGTGTGTACCTACAAATTAACAACCATCGGGGGGAAAAAAAACACGCTAATGTGGCAGATGCAAAGTGGTACCCTACATGTACATTGCAGTTCCTGCAACCCCATAGACCCCTGTACGAATGACGTCATAGTTTGTTTACCATGTTTGCCGCATTGCTTTAAGTGCTTATAACTGGGTACTGCATTCCCCCCCCCCCCCCCCCCCCCCCCCGACAGTCGATCAGCCGCACAATGGTGTCTCATTCTTCTGCAGTGGTAAACAAATGGCGGCAAACAAATGGTGGCGTCATCAGAAGGTCTGTTGTATAAAAAACTGTCCTCTGATAACATTTTGTTTCCATGTTGCATTTATATGTGGTTAACCTACCCTCCCCCTACACAGCATCAACAACAATTCCAGCCTTTTTTTTTTTTTTTTTTTTTTTTTTTTTTTGTCCCTCCACATCATAATTTTTTTCCCCTTCTCTTTTTCTTCGCTTCCTTCCCTTTTTTTAGCCAGCTATTTATCCTTTTGTGTCAGTAATCGATATTGTGTGTTATACTGTATCACTGGCCCACGCCTCTCATTTGGTGCCATTATAAATTTCATACCTTGGTGAGTCTGCGTTATAGCCTGTGAGAAACCATCACATGCCTTGTGTGACAAATTTCTTGGCTGGCACGAGGCACGGCTTTGCGGTCGGTGCTTTCGCCGGGGCCCTCGTTGTGCTGGCGCCGGGTTTGTTAATGATGCAAATTTGATGTCTACGCCACATGAATATAACCTGCATAGCATCTCTTCGTTTTAGACAGTGCTTAAAAATGATGCCTGCAAAAAACCTTGATTATGTTTGGAATAATATTTCGGTTTGTGTGAATATGGATCAGGGTATTTTTTTTTTTTTTAAGGCTTATTGGTGTTTTGTTTTTATTTTTTCTGTATGCCCTTACCTTGTATTTTGAAGAGGTCTTAACCGCTGTTGGGGGAATGCGAAATTAAATTTAATAAGAGTACATCTGTGTTTTGGAATTATATTATTTCAGAGCTGGAAATATAATAGAATTGGTTTTTAAGTTCTGGAGGTTGTTGGCTTTTTGGGGGATGGGGGGGGGGGAGATGGGAGTCAATTGTAAAACAAAACGACAGTGATAGCATCAACACCTGTTTTGCCCATGGTGAAGATAATTCAGTTATATACACAGTGCAGTTTCAGGGAATGAATCTTAAATGTGTTTATTTATTTATTTAGTTTATTTCAAGTGTACGAACTGGTGAAACAGAATGTTGGGAGTTTAAAATGATGCGAATTGAAAGAAAATATTGATTTACTCTAGTAGTGTGTGATAAATATGAACGGGAACATTTTTTAGTACAAATCATCGCAGAGCATAGATGCAGTCTCGTTGAAATTGAATTTCTTTTTCAATGATTGATTATTATTATTTTTTTTTTACATACAGGGATGGTAGAACACGTTCAATCGGGGGTCAATCTTATACAATTGTTCATTAGTAAGCAAGCGTTTTGCTTACTGTAGCAGAAAAAAAATGTGTGTAAGCAGGGTCCAGTTTCATGAAGCAGAAAACTGCTTAGCAAAGGAAAATTCTGCTGGGCAAAAATCAGCAGGGAAACCGGTCGCAAGTTATATACATTTACAGTGTATTTTGGCTGGTGACCTATTTCTGTTAAGCAAGGTCCTTCCGGTGCTAAGCAATCTTTGGCCTTAAAGGCTTTTTGGAATTCGGTCCTGAAGTGTATAATTTCCTAAATGATTAAGAAGATTTGACGGCACCTGTTTCTTTCTCGCAACGTTCTGCTTGCGAGAACCGCTGGCAAGTTAGCGTTAGAGATTGTGACAGGGGGAATTTCTGCTAAGGACCGCTTTGTGAGCAGAAAACGTCCGCCTACAGGTGTCATGAAAAAAAAGGTTCCTTGATCTTTAATTTGTCTGTACTATTTTTATATCTTAACATTAAATCAGTGATATATGGGTTCCTATGTGCAGTTTGATACTTGTTACAATCGCAAAGGGCCTTGGATCTAAAATGGCAATAAATCAAAAAAAAAATCCATCAAACTTGGCAGATAATTCTTACAAAATTCATGTCTATCTTAGCCAAACCGGAACTTCTGAGGAAGACGTAATCACCAATAAACGCAATTTACCAGCCTCTTGAAAATGTGGTGAACCATTTTTTATGAAATTCTTACAAATATCAATGAGGACTTGAAGCGACGCAATACAATGGGTGCCTGCTGAGGTCCTGGAGAAGGTGTTGTGTCTGTAAGTTTGACTTGGTCATGGCCCCAATTTCGTAGAGCTTGGCAAAAATAAGCAGGGTACCAGTCACAGATGCTACATGTGACATTGCATTTTGGCTGGTAATCTTGTTCTGTTAATTCTGTTTAGCATAATTTTGGTGTTTGGCTATTTTTTTCGGCTTAAAGCAGCTGTATGAAAATGGGCCCTGGTGAGGCTCAAGAGAAAGGCAAGTGGAGCTCAGATCACTTTTTATCAAAGATCGTATCGTTTTGGATGGAATTATTTCTTGTGTCCGTTGAAACCAGAAAGAAACCAACTTCATTGTTTGTATTATTATTATGAGATGGTTTACCCCCCAAAAAAACACCTTGGTGACCCAAGGGTCAAACTACATATGGGTTTCCATTACTTAAACTAAGATTCTTCTGAAAATTAAAAATTAAACACCCATAATTTGTTTTCTTAAATCCACTAAAAATTTTAAATCCATAAGTGTATTCTCCAAACCAAGGCCATTTTTGAAACCATGGCTCAGGCTTGGGGCTATGTCTACTTAAAATCCAATACCGAATGTGTATGTTTTTCAAAATTACTGGCAGAGCCCAAGGGTGGAGCCTAAGCCCTAGCTGTGGTTTTGAAAAGGTTCCAAGTTGTCCGGGTTTTCCCCCCTGATAATCCTCAACAGTCTACAGTATCGTTTTGAGGAACCAGGCCTTCCTTTGACCCGTGTCCACGTTGCAACTCCACCCTGCATTTCCATATACCCACCAGCCACCCCTCACTTTAAAAACACAGTTGAGGAACTTGACATGTACTTTTGCCCTAATGAAAGATCACTTGATCCAAACGAGGCTACAGGTTTCCACCATTTAATATGAGCTCCCTGCAAATCCTCCTTTGTGTCTACTCTCCAGTTGCTACATTGTAAACAGACTACTGCGTTACGTTAATGACTAGGTACTGCCGTTGCGATTGTTTGCACTGTAAATGCAGTTTAACCGCTAATGGCCGACTCGGTGTGTGGTGCATCATATGGCTTGACTCATCAGTTTTAATATTTTATGTCAATTGTATGATCACTCAACTCTATTGACTTTCAATAATTGATGCAGAGGCTTTGCGGAGGGGATCAGTTCTATTTTTTTTTTCTGCCCGGTTTATGACTGCAAATTTTGGTCCCCTGGAGCCCGGTCGGTCGTTAATAGCGCGGTCCCTCCATTTGTTCTCCCCCATTGTTCCAGGCACTATCTCCTGGCTCGTTAAAAAAAAGAATGAAAACCAAATTTGTTTACATTTCCAATTGTGCTTATGTTGCACTGTAAAGCTGCTAACCGTACAAGACAATCTTCCATTAAAAAAAAGGACACAGTTATTCTCTCTGCTCTTCTGACTCATGCTTCCCATCGCTGTATCTTGCCGGGTTTTTTTCTTCTTCTCCATGAGCCGTTTTGCAGTATTTTGGAATTAATCTTTTACCAGACAGAAGATGGTAACACATTTCCTGGGGCACTCGAGAACCCACCCCCCCCCTTTTCTTTTTTTCTATATACATTTTTATATTTTTTTTTTGCAATTTAGTCTACAGTTAGTCCACTTTGCAAAAGGAACGTGTTAATACATGATTTGATGAACACACGTTTTGTTGATTACTTGCCGTATACTAGTGAATGAAAGCTGTTCACCGGTGAACAAAAAGAGGCTGTGCATGGCTAAAGATGTTTTACAAATTTACCCCCGGCACATGCTCTATAGTATTAGAGACTCGCATCACAAATCCATTACAGTTAAAATGGCTCATTTCCAGTTGCATATAGTTAACATTTTTTTTCCCCCTAAATTTTGTTTTTTCCTCCATAAAAAAAAAAAAATTTCCCCTCTCATTTTTTCTTTTCCTCTCTAATAAGATTTTGCAGTTTGAAACTAAAAACTTTGACAGTCTTCCGTGATTTCTTGTTGGTGAATTCATTGTCATTTAACAATCCCTTCTTAACATTTATTCATTTATTCATTTATTCAAGCAAAGCAGTAGTTACAGTTAATCAAAATTAATGACATACTTGTTTGTGAAGATTTTTTTTTCCCCTCTCTCTGTCTCTCTCCTTTTTATGATGCGATCCTTTAAATTATTTTGTTCTCTGTCAATTTTCCAAATTTTCAGAGCCACGCTTCACAGTGCAGTGGGACAAAGGGAACGAAAAAGTTCAAAAAGCATCCCCCATATTGTCTAGACCAGGCTATGTATGACTTTCGTTCTTTGTATTTTTAAAACCAATTTACTTTTTCTCTGCACTTGACTCTTTTTTTATTTATTTTACAAATTTTGTTGTTTTGACTTGGTTTTTCATTTCAAATTTGCTCTTTTGCTTAAAAAAAACATTCTCTCTTCATTGTAGCAAATTGAGTGATTCAGCAATTCTTCCACTTTTTTTTTACATTTTTTTTTTTTTTTTTTTTCATTTCACCTTGAGAAACCTTAAGAAAAAAAAGGGATTTTGTGTAAGTCCCACTTGAGAGGTCCAAGTTGTGCACATTTCAGAATTGTTTTTCTTCTGCTTCTTCACATTTTGAAACATTTTTCAAATCTTACCATTTTGCATCACAGTCTTTGCTGTATAACAAAAAAAATATACTCACCCCTATGATAGTCACTGAAATGAAAAGTTTTCCGGTTTATAAAGCGAATTTTTGAAACCTTCCAGCAGTTTTTTTTCCACAATTGATGTTTCAAAGATCATGAGCAACTAGAGAGTAAAAGAAACCTGTAATAAGTTTCAAAAGTGTGTGTCAGTTTAGGGGGGAACTCTCTACACATGTTACCGTTTGGGAGTGTTCTCTTTCCATTTTCAAAACAATGCAAAGAAACGATCTGTCGATCAAGTCTCACCGAGAACATCAACCTTAAAACATCACAGCAAAAATAATTTTTTTAAAGGGGTGGTGAGTCCTTGGTATTCAGGGTCCTCCAAAGGATTTGTCAATTTTTTTGGGGGGGGGCATTCTGGACTTAAATTTTGTAAGTTTGAACTAAGCACGCTTCTCGTTTTTGATGATGGGCTTGTAAAAAACATTTCTGGTCCTGTAAACATTTTGAGCAACAAGCCTTGTGGATCTTGTGGATTTTCTCCCCTGAATTCAAGCCCTGGATGTTGCATCATTGGTTGGGAAGGATTTATTTGTCTCTTTCATTTCCCAGTAAAAAAAACATCATCAAACTAACCCATTTATTTTTTTTTTCATATTTCCTTCTTGTATTTGTTTGAAGCAATGGCAATAAGAGGTTATAAATCAACTGTAAGGAAGGAAGAGGTTTTTTTTTTCCTTAAGTCCGCTTTAGTAGATAAGAAAGGTTTAAATCATGTCACAATTTCGTTGTCAGTTTTTGCATCCTATTCTAATCTTTGACCTGGTTTATGGCTTAAAGCAGTGAAGTTCAAAGCGGGCATGAACACTTGTGCTCCCCCAGATTGCGCGCATTGGATCATTTGCGGAACGCATTATTTATGCTGCTTAAATGCAGTTGTTGTTTTTTGGGTGAGAAGGAGTCAAGTAAAGTATTCAAGGCAGAGAATTATTCAGGGAAAGTGGAGTGAGATTGAACCTGTTAAGTAGTAGGGCAATATATTCTCATGCACCATAATAAGCTGACCTTTTCTCAGTTGGCTCTTTTCAAATCAAAGGACCGTGTTGGAATTGATGGCTTCGGTAATCTATGGCCCAAACTTTGAAACGTCTTGTTGGCCTTTGTGCCACTTCAAAAAATTTCCATAGACTTTAAGATTTTCCCAATGGAATCGCCCCTTTTGCAAAATGAAAATGGCCTTGCCCTCTCAAAGACGAAATTCCAGGCCTGCTATTGTCCCATAGCTGCAACCAAAGTCACTTAGTTCAGGAGCAGTATCCTGAATCCTCCAAAATCCAACCTCTTGTTTGGATCTGGGTTAATGGCAAATGTTCATTAATGCCATCTTGGCCCCATTTCATAGAGCTGGCTTGAAGCATACATAACAACTGTGCTTACAAGAAAAAATAGGTTACCAGCCGAAATGCCATGTCATATGTACCATTTGTGACTTGTTTTCTGTTTGTTGGGGTGTTTGTTTGTTAGTTTGTTTGTTTGTTTGTATGTTTGGTGTTTTTCTTAAGGGTTTGGAGGGGAGGGTTTGCTTGGTAGAAAATATTTGTCAAGCAATTTTGTCTGCGGAAGCAATTCAATGAAACAAGCTAAGCCCATGGCATACGTGTAGATCACCAATATGATCAAATGTATGGGTGTTTTAACTCGTAGTAGTTTAGGGTGTGGGATTTGGGTGGGAGCTTGGAGGTTCTTATCCAAAACATGTCTCAAGGGTCAGCTCTAAATGCAACATACCTGTTGAAGCAGTTTTCCCTTCGTAATAATAAATTAGATTACTAATTATGTTTTTTACCCTTACACCGATCTGTAAAAAGCACTGTGTACTCCGCTGTCTGAGTCCTATGGGAACCAATCCACAGGCTACTTGGGTGGGATTCGAACTCACGACCCCCGGCATTCTAGAGCAGAGGTCTTATACCACTTATGTGAATCTACCGGTAGTTCAAATCCTGCAACTAGCAGCAGCTACCCAAATCAAATTCAGAATGCACTTGTTTTTTAAGGGAAACCAGGTGGAATCGTAGAGCAAGGCTCTATGGTTGTACAGAGATACAGAAAAAATACATATATTGTTATTATGTACACAGTGATACATTCGGGGTGGGGAATTGGGTGGTAGTGGGGGGGGGGGGGTTTGGCCGGCACTGCTCATTTCAAACTAATAAAAAACTCATTCACTTTTCACATCTCCAGTGTACAGACAAAGACCGAAGACCCTGATTGCTTGTGTATGTACTCTGTTATGTCAATTATTGGTTGTTACTCAATCAAGTAGGTGTCATGGTATAGCCTAAAATAAGCAGCCTGACACTTTCATCAATTACAAATATAATCCCCCCCTCGATTGCAATGTAGGAGTTTATTACAGAAAATAACGGGTTTGTCAACTCCATTTTGCCTCTGTCTTCTTGAGTTTGTTCTGGCCTCTGTTCATTTCTCGGGAGTTGTATGCACGCCGAAAGGAGCTGAGGTGTTTGGGTAATGCATAAATAAAATCATTTGGTTCACTCGATCTGTGATTTAAAGCAGAAAACAAACACCATGGCGAGTTTGTCTTCTTCTTTCGTTTCTTTTTTTCTCTCCTGAAGTTAGCCCAGGCAATATAACACCGAAGCAAAGCGAGATCGCATCCCAAATTACACAGCTTGAGCTGCTAAACGCAAGCGGGTGATAGTTCATGGATATTCAGGCTTGCTTCTTGAAGGGCTTAACGGCTTGTCTTGTCTCTCTTGAGTGTCTGTTGCGTTTCCTCTTGTGAACGGGCGCTCTCGACTGACAGTGTCCCACTTCTTGTCGGGGACACTCTCCAAGGACATTAATAACTCAGTAGCAAGGGGGCTCATGAATATTCAGAGTGGGGGTGGGTGGGGGGTCATCACATCTGCTGGAGCCGAATAGACAGTTGAAAGTCTCAAAAAACAAAATTGGGGGGGGGGAGGAAAATGAAAAGGATAATTTTCCCAGAGGGATTTGTTTGGTTACTTGAGGTTTTTTTTTTTTTTTTTTTTTTTTCTTCCCCCGTTCTGTTTTTTTTGTCTTTTCTTTTTTTCCCTTCTTTTTTTAACTATAAGTGATGCCGTCAGCTAACTGTTGACTTAACCATGACATGAATCAACTGATGAATTGGTGGAGGTTTTTGTTTGTTTTTTGCTGAGTTAAACTTGGAGGGTGCCGTCTTGACCTATATTGTGTGGGGTTATCTTCGACTGTTTTTTTTTGGGGGGGGGGTGCGCTAGATTTGAGAGTTGAGGGTTACAAAAACCCTACATTAATGAGGTATGTTATGGTAAATTGACAGCTGGTTTGTTTTGAAATGTATTTGAGACTTTGGTGGTTTTTTGGGGGGTACCCATCAACGGGTTTCTCCGAAGAAAAATTGTGTAGTTTTCAGCCCTAAGTGCTTTTTGACTGGTGGAGTTCTTGATTCCGATTTAAGGGGAATGAGGACATGAGTTTATGATTCAAGGCTATTTATGCCTCGCAATCAATGAAGGTCTACGTGCCACGGAATACTCACTCTTTATCAAATTATAGATGTCTCCCGAAAATGAGTCTGCATGTTAAGTTTTTGCCGGTCGGACTTGAGAAATAATGAAGGGAGAAAAAAAAAATTGCAAAAATTTTGATTCAGCAGTGGCATCATTAAGTTGCGGTAAAGCTGCATAGATAACCATCCCAATGAGATATTGAGTGGAAAATGGGCGCTGCCTGAAATCCGATATCTCCGGAGCGTTCCTGCTTGTGCCATTTCACCTCGGGTGATGATGACGGAAAACCGGGGAATTATTATCGCAGTGTCATCTGATGAGATTAAATTTGTCATTAGGTCAGCGGCTCCCCGGGGGTCTCGAGGCTGGCTGGTGCGAATGCCAAGTGGACTGGGGGGCGGACGAGAGGGGGGATGGTTGTGGCAGCGCACAGGGCGAGGGGGGACAGACCAGACCTGCAGGGCAAAACCCGACGCTAGGCAGTCTTCGTTTCCATTTAACACCTTTTCATCTGGATGGACGGTTCGAGACGGCTAAAAAAAGTTTCGGGCGGGAAGAGATTTAAATGCGAAATGGAGAAAGGATAGCGGGCTCGGGAAGTGAGAAGATCAGTTTGCATTACAGTGGACATAGGAGATAAACCTTCTATAATGGGCATTCCATGTTCTCTTTACGCCTGGTTGTGTGAAGGAAGACTTTAGCTTGACTTGAGGTTATTGTCTTATGGACAGAACTGCTGTCAAGGATTTCACGGCAGGCAAGTCTCTTCTGTGGTCATACACGGCTGTTCAGCCTCCAGCTGTAATTTTTATAAGTGTCCCTTGAGTGAAAAAACACACCATTTCTACGAGCAAATCAGCAGGTTAAAATACGAGTCTCAAATTTTGATCTTATCGGAGATTATAGGGTTGTTGTTTTTTTTTTTCTTTTGAAACAAATACATGCAAGAAGTGATGATGGCCTGACGTTTCAAAACTCAGTAGCGGAGGTCATTTTTCAAGTGATGAGCTGAAAACAGAAAGACTCCACTCAGTCAAAACATGGGGCGAGTGTTTACTTTTTGCGTTGATACTACAGGTCATCTTGGTTTGCAAGCATTTTGGGGCAGCTGATTTTTATTTTATTGTTTCTTAGCAACACATTCACTTGATGTAATTTTGTTCCTAAAGCGGCACCCTGCTGCCCTTTTTCGGGTTTGTGGGTTTGATTTTGCGTCGAAATATTTGGGTAGATGTAGAGCTCCTTTTTACCACCCAGAGAATATTGATTCTGTCGGAGCCCCCCCCCTCCCTACTTGATTTATACAGACCTCGAGTTTGACATGGTATTGTTTATAAAACATCACCACTGTGTGTGTGTGTGTGTGTGTGTGTGTGTGTGTGTTCCTCCTGGCTTCAAACACCGAGTCCATTTATCGATGTCTTCCTTTGTCATGATAGATGGGTGTCTTATTTGCAGCGGGATGTGGAAGCGGCGGATTCTCAGGTGAAAAGACTACTCTTCCTATTCAATATGTGGAATGTTTGGGTTTTTTTTTTTTAGAAACTGGTAATCGGACAGAAAAAAGGTCTCTTTTCACCCTCAACCGCCGTAAATAATTGCTGGCCCCATGAAGATCGATGACCGACAAATGTTTTTGTTTACTAAACATCGGAAGGGGGAAGTCGAGAAGAAAGGGGGCGGGGCGGGGGGGGGATGCATATGTTCCTCTGTGCGTGTTGGAAGAAGACGCAGTGCTAGCTGCTCATTTGGGAATGGGAGACGGTTAATAAATGTATATTTTTTATAGTGGGGGTGGGTGGTAGTGCTACATGAATGATGTCTGTCTGTATCTTGTAACGTGAAAATCATCAAATGGAGAATGTTATCGGATATATTAACGGGATATTATCTGTAAAACATGGTACGGGATGGAGGGGGTGGGGGGGTTGACATGCTGTTTGGCAGGATGCCATTTGTCTGTTAGCAGAGCCGGATTGTATTTCAAATTTATTGATGTTGAAAACTGGAAATGTGTTTTTTTTACTAAAAATGGTTAACCTGACAACTCCAGCTTCTTAACACGGCTGTGGGCAAAAAAAAAATTCTCAAGATTTCCTGCGTTGTCGAACGGATTTTTTGCTGCATTTTAACATCGTGGACAGTTTTTTGAGGGACGTAAAGGCAAACCCCGAGGAGAAAATACGAGGCCTCGGTCTTTGATATGTGCCAAATTGATTTGACTTTATCCTGAACTATTGAGGGATTCCGCGGAGGGGAAATTGGCTTTTCTATCCTCACAGAGTAAACATGACATGAAACTGCACAATTTGGATTCTTATACTCTTCTCGAAAGCACTTGGCAAATTTGCCCCTCAAAAGCTTCCTGTCTTTTCCTTGTATCGTCCGATTTCTCATTATGTCTGTTTCTAATTTGATTCCCTGTTTTTGGAAGGGGCTTCTGTTTATCAGATTAAGCCACATGAATTGCAAATTGATATCAAATTAAGTTTTGTTTTATTAGATGAATCGTTTCTGCAGAGACCATTGTAAAACTTCCCCCCAGGGAGAACATAATTGTGTTTAGTCAGGGTAGGGGGGTCGTTTTGAACCACCTTTTCCCTTTAAATGTTCCCTCAAAACTGAACAGAAAACTCGAACGAAACCTTTCAAACAATCCCTACTCTTTCTCTTCTTCAAGTTTTGTTTTGAGCCGCTATTTTTTTCTTACATACTCTCTACCTCCTCATTAATATATCAGAATTGTATTATTTTTCAATATCCCCCCCCCCCATAGCTGTAGTAATTGTCCTTGATATCAATTGAATTAAATCCCAAAACATTGTAGCATATTACCACTCAGTTATGTTTATAACCTTTGTGCCGTCTTGTAGCTTATGACACACTTTACATTTTATTCAAAAACATTAACCCCACTTTGACCTTTTCTTCCGGTCCAAACAGGAAGTTAAACATTTTTGAAATCATATTTCCTGAATCGCTTGCCATAAAGTCATGCCGTCTTGTATGTTGTACCTGTGACATTTAGCACTGAGCTGCAACTCTCTTTTCTCTAAAAATCTAACCCATCCAAAAAGGTTTGTTTTGTTTCTGTTTTTCTCAATTGTCAATTGCATTAAAAAACTGTACTTTTTTTTCTCTCTCTCTTCTTGCAGAGATACTCGTGTAGTACGAGATCCCACAAAAGACAACCGGTCAAAAGGATATGGTTTTGTCTCTTTCGAAAAGGAAGAGGTAAGTGTATTAAGGAAAATGTTTCGTAAATTGGAACAAACTCATCTCACTTTAGTAGAGACATAAATACGAAAAGGCGAGATAAGTGTTTTTTCAAGAACGAGATGATAGAAATTGATTCCAATACGAATTTCTCAAGGGGTTGCTTATTCGCGCTTGTTTGAGCAGACTCAACATTCAGGTTCTTAGGGGAAATGTCAAATTTAGCATGCGGACACTTTTTAATTGTGGGCCGAGGAGAGGATCTCCCACACCCAAAGGAAACAATTTTAGCAAATTATAAGCTTTATTTTTGAGCTGGGAACTCCAGATTAAACTAAAGCGTCACTTTATCTGTATCAAGCAACGTGGATTCTACATGTGTGTGTGCATTGCATAGGTGTATTCACTGTGAAATCAGGCAGTTTTTTCTCTGGGTGATTTCTTGGTTGAGCGCTGTTTTGCAATTTGGCCAAACTGTAAACTGGCGACATTGTATCTAGACCGATCCATTGCAGATGTCTTAAACAGGTGTTTTCTGCCGTTACCCACATGCAAATACGCCCAGCGTTCCTGTTTTTTTTTTTTTTTTCTTCTTCTTCTTCCCGCATAGCAATCATCTCCGACCAATGATATTGACACAATTATGTGAAAAACGCCAGCATAACCTTAAGCAGTGTCGTGGCCGAGCAGTCAAGTGCACTGGACTCGAGCTCTGGTGTTTCTGATCTGCAGAGTGTGGGTTCGAGTCCCGGTCGTGGCACTTGACACTTCAGTTGAGCGAGACATTTAACCATTATTTGCTTCATACGTTAAGTGGGACGTAAAGCCGTAGGTCGCCGTGTGTTGTGTCATGCACATAAGAGAACCCAATACACTTTGTCGTTAAACAAAGTGGTTGGCCCCGGTGTTTTCCGGTACGGTTGGCTGCAGATTGCGCCACAGCACCTTGTAAACCGCTACATGGTGCTATGTAAACATATGGATTGTGTAATGTCAAACACAGCTCCGTATACCTTTGGATGTGATCAAGCGTATTATTATTAATATTATTATTATTGTTAAAGCCTACGTGAACGTAACAGCGTCCCAGTAAAGGTAGAAAACACTGGTACTGGTCGAACGGTATTGACCTGAAATGTACTGGTCAGTACGCACAAAGAGTTAAAAACAAAACGTCAGCAGCTACTTGTTGATTGCGGAGAGTAAAAAAGTGATGGAGACGTCCTCTCCTCGGCAGGAAGGTATGACTTTCTATTGCCACTTTGCAAAGAGCACTCAGAGCAATAGACACTCAACGGCAATTGCTGCTAGTTAGTTCCAGGCTCGATTTTTATATACGAGAGAGAATGTTCAACCTAAAAGATAGAGCACCCTAGAATACATGATGAGTATGAGGCAGATCAAACACCCCCCCCTTCCTCCTTCCTGCCTCTCTCCCCCTCTCTCCCTCTCCCTGTCCCCCCCCCCCATCATGTTAAGACGGCATCCTGCTGAGGGCAGGTGCTATCTTGGTTTATTTTTAACATCCAGCAATCTGCCCCGGCTACAGTCTTCCCCAAGCTGCATTATTTCTTGCATACATGAGTGAGTTTGATGCCGTTGTAAATATTTCAGACCTGGTTAATATTAAAGCAAGTCCCATCCAGACAGCAATTTGTAGCAGCTTGATGTATTTTTTTTTTATTTTTTTTTTTTATATGACATGAAAAATAAGCTTACAAAAAAAAGAGATGTGAATCGTTTTTTTTTTTCCCGTCCCCACTGTACATAAGCTTACAACAGTGCTGCAGCGTATATACAAAGTTCATAAGTTTACCTTCATCTGTGAATCTACATCCCAATATAAGGGAACGTGTAAGGGAATTAAGTACACATAATTAGCAAATAATTAATGGAAAAAATTGACTGATGTTTTTCTATAATAAAAAATAAATAAAATTTAGTAAATGTTTTTTTTTTTTTTTCTCAGAGTAAATGTTTGTCTATATACCTCTTTTGGGCCAGAAAATGTTTTAAAAAAATGTCAGCCATAATTGTAAAAATGTCAACATTATTTTTTTCTTTCTGTTCAACAGGAGGCCAAAAATGCCATTAAAGGAATGAATGGTCAGTTCTTGGGAGGAAAGGTGATCCGCACAAACTGGGCTTCTCGTAAGCCCTCGGAGCAAAAGACAGAAAGTAAGTTAGCAACACCTCTAACCTCGTTTACTGTCCTACGGTTTCTCAGGAGTGTTTTCCTTACTTCGGGTTACTCATCTTGTTGGTAAATTTTCATGGGTGTAACTCATTTGAAAGGAGAAATAGATGCACTTTCCCTGATGCAGTCAATACATCTGGTTTATGGTTTGCAATACCCGCTGCTCCGAGTACTCTGTGGGTTTGAATTCCACCCGGGTACCCTGTGGGTTTGAATCCCACTTGAGTACTCTAGGGGTTTGAATCTCACCCGAGTACCCTGTGGGTTTGAATCCCACCTGAGTACTCTGTGGGTTTGAATCCCACCCGGGTACCCTGTGGGTTTGAATCCCACCCGAGTACCCTGTGGGTTTGAGTCCCACCTGAGTACTCTGGGTTTGAATCTCACCCGGGTACCCTGTGGGTTTGAATCCCACCCGAGTACCCTGTGGGTTTGAATCCCACCTGAGTACTCTGTGGGTTTGAATCCCACCCGGGTACCCTGTGGGTTTGAATCCCACCCGAGTACCCTGTGGGTTTGAGTCCCACCTGAGTACTCTGTGGGTTTGAATCTCACCCGAGTACCCTGTGGGTTTGAATCCCACTTGAGTACCCTGTGGGTTGGAATCCCACCCGAGTAACCGGTGGGTTTGAATTCCACCCAAATACTCTGTGGGTTTTAATCCCACTTGAGTACCCTGTGGGTTTGAATCCCACCCCAGTACCCTGTGGGTACTTTTCCTGTAGGATGTTGAAAGCTCTGACATGACACGCGGCTACTGTCTACCCTGTCTACTTCAAAATGCATGTGAAGATGTGGTGCATGTCTTTTTCACTCAAAATGTGCACTACACTGATAACACACAGGGTCTTCGACTCCCACAATGGCGCTATCCAAGATTAATCATGGTTGAAAACAGGGAGGGGAACCCAGAAGATTCACAGCTTAGAATATAAACCCATGACCCTGTTTTTGTTACTTTCTTCGTACAAATGTCTTAAAATAAAAAATACGGTAACCCTCAATAGTTCATATATGACTGACTTCACAGCGCTGTACCAACTTTAAAGACAGCTGAGAAACTAAAAGAAGTGCCGCAGAAAGAAAAATTCGAAAATTGCAAACTTTTCTGAAAGCCATCTTCTCAAACTGGCCACAGCAGATGGAAGTTTATCTGATGTACATGTAACTATCTTCATCTACGCTACTACCAGTATCTTTGGAACTTGGCGAAGTACGGCGTTCATACTTGAGCCAAGAGCAGGGCCCAATTTCATAGAGCTGCTTAAGCAGAAAATATTGCTTAACAATTGTCTGCCAAGCAGAAATTAGTAGGATACCAGTCACAAGTTGTACATTTGACATGGTAGTTTGGCTGGTAACCTGTTTTTGGTAAGCATAATTTTTTCGTGCTTAGCTACTTTTTGTGCTTAAGCAGCTCTATGAAATTGGCCCCTGGACTGATCTTCAGACAGTAGCTGAGCAGAAAAAGAAAAAAAGCTCATCAAATTGATTTCCGAATGAAAAAAAAACAAACCGCCGAGAGAAAAACACTGGAAACACTGTATAGATTTGCAAAGTAGCTGGTTTACCCATTTGTGCTAAGCAGAAGTTGACTGTGATCATCAAATTCACATGAGCTTATGAGCTCAGTAGAATGGGGTAATAAGAGCAGCGGTATACATGGAGGGGGGGGGGCTTTATTCTAGAGACACTGAGGAACTGCAGTTAGGATTTCAAATTGATGACAAATCCGGGAGAAGCCTTATCAAGCTGAGCAGCTGGTGTTCTCTTTTTGTTTCTTCTTCTACGTTTTTAGTGCCATTCTTCTACGTTTTTAGTGCCATTGAAAACTGGGGAAAAAAATGCTGAGCAAAGATCTGTGTTCTATGAAGTTTTATTTGTTGTTGTTTTTGTTTGTTTTGTTTTTTGTTTTTTTAGCAAACTTGTACCAAGTTGCAACATTGAATATACAATGTTTTCAGAACCACCACAAACTGATAGAGAGATGTAAGAAAGATCAAATCATTCCATGGTGTTACTGCAAACCCAACTAGTTTGTATTCCCAGATTGCAAAGTTCCAAATCGTTTGAAGCATTATTTTGCTTGTTCGGCAAATGTTGTTTCCTGTTAAAAAAAAAATAATAATAATAATAATGATAAAATAAAAAACAACCTCAATTGATGTAAGATATACGACTGAAGATGAGCACCTACATGTACATGAGCTGTCATGTTGTGTTAAATTTTCACTAGATACATCACTGTGGCAGACTGGTGATGATATAGCTTGCGAAATTAAAAGAAAAGGAATACTCACAAAGGCTAATAATAAAAAAAAATGGACAGCCAAACCTGTGGATTGCGATGAAATTAGTAAACGAAAAAACATTGTACATTACGCTATATGTCTGGCCTCGGCCAAATAACATGGTTGATTGGTCATGCATTTAAATCAAGCAAAACATTCCATTGGATGTCGGTGGTGGATTTGGGGGTGTTACACTATGAATTCCACCATCGTATCCAGGCACTCCGACAGTCATTTCGGCTCCTCGTGGCTTAGCGGTATTGTTCAGTATGCGCATATTAGACCGTGCACGACCTCCAGAGTCATGATTAAAATGTTTGTTTGTCGCCAGAGTGCAATTATAAAACAGACGTTATAAATCAAGGATTTGGGGGTTGATTTGTGTTGGTTGCATTGTGTTCGTATTATTATCATTGGATCTGTTTAGATTGTGCTGACTGCAGGGTTTTGGCGAAGGCTTACGAACAACTTTGACAAAATGAAAACCCCAAATAAACTCATTTATCAGTCATTCTCTTTGGGTAATTACAGTTTGTAAAATGCAGGTTTGTGATTTAAGCCCGTAAATGCACTCTGTTTTAGAGGCACCAGCCTATCTGGGCTACGTGGCTTACAGTTTAAGTATGTAAGACTAATTTACTGAGTATTTTTTGATCAGCAAAAATTGGTTACCAGTCAGACTGTGATCTGATTTGTACTACTGTACACAGTCAGTACCCTGCAAATTGTTGCTCAGCACATGCCTTTTTTAGCAGTAGAATTCCTCCTAGGTTACTTGATCAAGTTGGGCCGTGGTTAAAGGTACACGTTGCCTTGGATCGGGCGAGTTGGTCTAGAAAAAGCGTTTGTAACCATTTGTTATAAAATGCATATGGTTAGAACGATGTTTTCAAGGTAGAATACACTGATCCACACAAATATGCCTCGAAATTGCGTGGTTTTCCTTTTACTTTGCGAACTAACACGGTCGGCCATTTTGTGGAGTCAAAAAAAATAAGGAGGCACACTCTAAAAAGGAAGTGGGCAAGGAGGCTAAACATGTTTTGGGGGTTTTTTTTGGCCTAATTTGGAAAATTTGTGTATTGTTAAAATTGATGTTTTCTCACTGCACTCTCTCCCCCTCTCTCTCTCTACAGCAAAGTCACACGATGAAGTTTATGCTCAAGCTAGTGTCAACAATTGTACAGTATACTGTGGGGGTATTCAAAATGGAATGTCAGGTCAGTAGAGTACATTGAACTTTCCTCAAATGACCTCACTTAGATTTTCATCTCAACTAGTGAACTCAATTTGGGTGAACTGTAGAAAAAAATGCTCTAAAAAGAATTAAAAAAAAAAATAAAATAAAAATTGTAAATTTTTTGGGGGTCAACATTTATTGACAAATTTATGTAGACATTTCTTTCATTGTTACAATGTCTTGAAACATTTTTCCAGTTGAGGATTTCCCTTTTGGGCACAATTTTTAGAGAGCAGTTTTAAACTGTTGAAATGTTACAGTGTAAAGTTATTGAATTTTTATGTGATGTTGTTCGGAGAGATATTTCTGTCACGTTCTCCGTGGTGCGAAGACCCACTGGGCAGGACAGTTTTCACAGGTTTGTTTTTTTTTTTTCACTTTTTTTCACACCTGATTCTCTGTCCTGTCCAGTGTGTACGCGAACACTGACATTTGAACGATTGGTTTATTGGGCTCTCAGTAAATGGCAATTTGCCTCCAATCCATCTTAACAAATATTCAGACAAACCCTGCACTGATGTGTGTGTAAAGCACTGTAGACTCGGTACTTTCCTGAGTCCTGTGAAAAAAAAAATCCGTAGAGACATTACTCTAGTTGGATTCGAACCCACAACCTTTACCACTCATTGTTGCAGTACCTGCTGTTAACCCTTCCAGTGCCGCCAACGTTCTGAAATGTCAAACAAAGTATCCATCCACAGGCCGCCAACGTTCCCATACGTTCTACTAGTCGACCCCCCAAAAAATATATAAATGCCCTCTGGATAAAGAACGGCCAAAACACGACCAGCACGGAACCCTTTGAGCGCCGCCAACGTTCTGAATCGTCAAACTGAATCTCCATTCACAGGCCGCCAACGTTCCTTTACGTTCTACAACTCGAAATAATTTTTTTTTTTTTTTTTTTTTTTATTTTTTATTATTATAAATGGCCGGCCTGTGGATTGAGAATTTTTAAAACAAGGCTGGCACTCTAAGGGTTAAAATATAGGATTCGAACTGCCTCTAGCTCCGGGCAGTCTCGGTGGTCTCGTTGGTAAGACATCTGCTCTAGAATGGCAAAGTTTGTGGGTTTGAATCCCCCCCGAGTAACATGCCTGTGGATTTGTTTCACAGGACTTGGGGAAAGTATTGAGTTATACAGGTCTCTACATTTATCGGTGCATGTGTCAAACTTATCAATAAATAGTAACTTGTTCTACAATTGTCACTCCTTACTCGTCAATGTTCTTTGTACTGTAGAGATGACGTTGTCCTCCGACATTACTGCCAAACCAAAACATTACACTTCTGTGTGCACGCATCGTGTTTTGCATAAATTTGGATAAGGAGTGACGTTACTAGTCAGATCTAAATGAATTATTCACTCTGAACTAAATTTATGCAAAACGAGATGCGTATGCACATTGGTTGGGCGATTTCAATAGAGAGCGGTTTAGTTTTCATGATCTATACTTTATGTGATGGTAACTGCGTTGCTAAGGATGCGTTAACCCTAACTAATGTGGGCAGGACTTGGCGTCAAACCCCCTTAGCGTCTTTCGGTAGAGACACTTCTTGAGTCTTCAAAAATATTAGTCTCTAGCAGCTTAACCCTCCTACTGTCAGTGACTCTTGGCAACATTTTCCAGTGAGTTGACCAACCATTTGAAACCATTCGACTGCCAAGGTTGTGTACGGTGGCACAACTGTGCACAGAACTAACTGTGTACTGTGTACATGCATTCCCTCATGGTATCATATTGCAGGCTGGCATAGTTTATCTATCATTCAAAACCACAGTGAATGGTATTGAGTGGTCAGACAGCAAGAGGGTTAACCCCCAAATTTTGGGGGTAGGCCTGTTCAAATGATAAGCAGTAGAACTTTCCCATGAAGTATACAAATTGCTCATCGCGCGTGCGCACTTACACTACTGGTTGGCAACATGAGGGAGCGTCGCGCCTTTTTGTACGGGGCGGCTGATGGTGATATGACGCATACGTGTTCGTGCATCTGCCTAGTGCACAACTCTATGGCGCTTGCCCACCAATAGTGTCTGTGCGCATGCGTGAATGTTATTAGCATATTTCGTTGGAAAGGCTCATTGTTGTTTGTTACTGCAGTACCATATCCTAAAAAGTCGAACAACCAAAATTTTCAAAAAGAAAGTGAGGGAAAAGAGGTACTCAAGATTACTAAACCAATTTCTCCAGAAATCTTTTTCTGGTTTGACCTGAACATTGATTGATTCAGCACTGTTACCAAGGTTACTGCCAATCAACTGGTGCTTAGCATATCCATCTCACTGGAGGCTAAATGTTTAGTTATTGATTACCCATTAAGTGGAGGACTTTTGATTGATTCCAGACTGCCAGGATCCCTCCGGAGGGAGGGGGGGGGTAGGGGAGGGGGAGGGGGAGGGGAGGGTTAATGTGAAGTTGATACAGGTGTTCATTATCTGGAGATATATTCGGATTGGAGTCCGTCTGAGAATTTCCTTCCTATGCAATGCCTGGAAAGTTGCCGTACAGAGGAACTTTTATAAGCATGTTAAAACTTAAAGTCGGTGTATACTTTGGGTAATTGTCAAGAACTAGTATCCCCACTTGGTGTATCACGACATATACATAAAATAAAATAAAAAACAGATGTTGGACTTTGATGGGTTGGGGATGGTTTGATCGGTGTTATTTGTTCCAACGATTAATAAAACTTATGCACACGACCTCATCTGGATAGGGCGCCCTCAGCTAGAGGTCAAAAGAAGGTAGCTCATTGGCCCATCCTCTGCTTCGTATGTACATGTACATGTACATAGCTGCGCATTTTTCAATTGTTTTCATCATCGTTTTGCCTCCACGATGGTGACGTCAATGCATAACGTCCATTCTTGTCACTCTACCCCCCTTCAATTTTCCAATTAAACACGAGAAAACGATGTACTGTTTCACCTGTTCCACTCTACGGTTTAGCAGCATCAAGATCTTTACTCCGAGAGGAAGAACAATTTTCAGTTGCACAAGAGACAAGCCTAATGCCCGATTCAGTGGCTCTTAAACGGATGAATTGTATCCGTTAAACTCCCTGAGAGAGCTCCGGCGAGCACAAGAGAAAACCTGTAACAAAGAGAACCCCCAGTCAATTCCTTCTAGACTCCCTCATTTGGACTAAACGTAATGGAGTCGACATGATTCTCCTTCTAGTACAATGTCATTCAAGGCTTGTTAAATAATTTAGATTGTACTCTCGCCACCGGGGGGGGGGGGGGGCCCGCACACTGTGCCATCCATCTTCAACGGCGGTGCCCGACCATAATTACACTTCCTACATAATTGAGGATGATGAGGGGTTTTTTTTTTTAGTTTTCCTTCTGTATTTTATTTATTAATTTTTTTTATTTTTTTTTAATGATGACTTCCCGTCATTAAACAAGCTCTTGGAAAAAAAGAAAAATTGTAATGAAATTATACGATGCTTTGAAATGAGAACCGCTACTAGTTTATCTGCACTCTTGAAGCAACTCCACTTTAATTGCCTGCGTTTTTTCTTTCTTTCTGATCAACCTTGCAGTTGTAGCATTGTCAATGTACTCCTCTCTGTTTAACTCTATATATTAATTTTTTTTTTGTCTTCTTTCTTTTGTATGTCTCGACAAATAGAAGAGTTACTACGCCAAAGGTTTAATGAATACGGCACTATACAAGAAATCAGGCAATTCCCGGAGAAGGGTTATGCATTCATTCGGTAAGTGATTAGTGTGCAGGTATGATCGTTGTGGGGAGGGAGGGAGGGAGGGAGGGAGGGGGGGGGGAAGGGAACTGTTATTCAAGTACTGGGGCGACTAATAATAGCGACCATTCATGGACGCCGGGTTCCCTGTGTTACGGAGTAGCATTAGGGTGAATTTAGCCGTATTGATTACACACGAGGAAAACCCTGTGCATGGCTATGTGATGGATTTTAATGATTCATCGCGCAGTGAGCCACAAGCATAATGACATCGGCCTTTAATCCGCTTAGTCCATTGTTAACGACAACAGTCAAATTAATTTTCGTACTCTTTAACGGGCAAAATTGTATTTGTTTCTCTTCAGCAGCTTGCATGCTGCTGTGTTGCTAAAGCACAAGAAGTAGCTAAGCACAACAAAATTATGCTTGCCAGAATAAGGTTACCAGCCAAACTACCATACCATGTCACACGTACAATTTGTGATTGGTATCCTGCTCATTTCTGCGTAGCAGACAATTGTTAAGCAGTATTTTTCTGCTTAAGCAGCTCTGTGAAATCGGGCCCAGGATTGGGAATAACGCTCATGGTCTGTTGTCTGGGGCCAACTTCATAGAGCTGCTTAAGCACAAAAACAAGCTAAGCACAACAAAATTGTGCTTACCAGAAAAAGGTTACCAGCTAAAATACCATTTGAACATGTAGCATCTGTGACTGGTTCCCTGCTTATTGTTGCTCTGCAGAATGTTTTTAAGCAGCATTTTCTGCTTAAACAGCCCTATGAAACTCGGCCCCTGGGCAAGTTTCATAATGCTGCTTACCGTGGAATTTGCTTAGACCCCTGCAGTGTTGTTCTACAAGCACAGAATTCCACAGTGAGCAGGGTTCTCCCCAGGATTTTTCAAAACTTGGGAATTTTGTTTTTTTTCTGTGGCGCGTATAGGTCCGCAATTTGCGCGTATCGACCCGATTTGCCATCTTGTGCATTGGGAGAGCCCTAGGTTAGGGTTTACAGTGTGTTATTATATCGGGTCAAACTTGTGGACTTGTTGACCTGAAACCGACTCGTCTCCGTTGCAGGTTTTTATCTCATGAAGAAGCCACAAGAGCAATCGTTGGTGTCCACGGTCATCTGGTAGGCAACTACAAAGTCAAGTGTTCGTGGGGGAAAGAAACACAATCAGACCCTGCTGTGCATGCTCAGGTAAGCGTTTCAGACAGGGCAAATCATTATCTGATGGGGATGATTCAAGTGTACTTCATTCAGACCGTCTGTATGAAATATATTACATTTGTTTTTCGTACGAAATGGATTTCTGGTGTTTTTTTTCATCATCGCCGATTCTCATGCCTGATATACATACAGGTCGACAAAGGGACAAATATTCCTCAATAATTTGTTATGAACAAATAAAAAAGTGACAAAAGGAGGATGTTAATATGGTACCTTTTTAAGAGGTCCCATTTTGTTCCTATCTGTCTGGACTCGTTATGTTTTACGGCGGTTTTTAAAGAACAAAGTTCAAATCTCCACTTCACTGCATACAATGGAAATCTTGTCTGTCAGAATTTGCCTGGTATTCTATTGACCCCCCTTTATTCCTTGACCCCATTTCCGCCACTTTGGGAGTCAATTTCTTTGCGTACATTTTAACTACCAAAATGGCTGAAAGAATATATGTAAGTGCGCTATTCATCGTACAAGGGGTCAATAAAATATCATTTCCTAGTGTTGTGTTCAAAAGCTTAACATTAAGTTGCATCATTAAAAATAGTAATGGTTTTTTGTTTGTTTCCACCTTGTGACACTTCAGTCCCTTCATACATGTTTAACTAATTTTTTTTTCTTGGGGGGGGGGGTTATGGCCTAGAATTTCATCTTTGAAAGGGCAAGGCCATTTTCATTTTGCAAAGGGCAGTTCCAATGGGGCACCAAGGCCAAGACCAGGGACTCTGTGGCCTCTGTTTAGTTCCAGGCCTGTTTGTTTGTTTGTTTGTTTGTTTGTTTGGTTTTTTTTGTGGGCTTTTTTCGTCTTCATGACCAGTAGCCGTCTTCACTCCCCTCATGTTTTTTCCATGGTGTGAAAAAAATAATAAGATTGATCAATCATCTACTAACTGTGTCCATGGTCATCTGAACTGACATTGTAAATTGTACCCACATTGGTCTGTCTACTGTAAAAATGAGCTGGAATAGAAGCGCAAAGGGTAAACATGGCCGGTGCTTCAACACTTTTCAGTTCAGTGAAAGGGCAAACTGTAATATTCCTATTTGGTCTTATTGTCACTGTAGTGACAACCTCCAAAAATTGAGAACTGAGAGATTGAGGTGTTTACTTCCGGCTTGATCATGAAGCCTGAACTAATCCCCGCCGGTCTAAATTGAACTAGCCGACCATTTTATGTGATCCTTTTTTTTTTTTTTTTTTTTTTTTCCCTCCCCCCTTCTGTCTGTGTCCCGCCATTCCCAATTGGTGATACTCGCTTCTGGAAGATCGAGTTTGTGGAAGGCAGGTCTTGCGTTGGCACATACGGCGTAGGCTAGGCTGGGCAATTTGATTGGGAGGTGTGAAAGACTGTTGCGACCCATTCAATTCCCTGGTGGGTCACTGCTCCAGCAAGGTGTCGATGCCACTTCGGGGGGGGGGGGGGGGGTGAGATACACAGTGTGGCGATCCTGGGGGCCGATTCAGGGAGATTGATTCTTGTGCAAACCAAACAGAGAGGCAATTACCCAATTTCACAGTTGCCATGCAGTTTTTTTTTCATGCCCATTTTATGCCCATTAATACTCCGTTGTTTTGGGGAGAATTTCTCAAGCATGTTTTGTTTTATGGTAAATCGATCAATTGAACACTTCAATCGAAGAAACAAAACAAATAGAAGTTGCAGGGACATTTTAAGCGGGAGCTGATGAGAGACTAGCGGGCATGGATGAGATACCGGTGATCCTGCCATAATGTTTGACTGATCCATTCAGTGATGCGTTTTTTTTTTTTTGGCGATGCCGCAGCCTACATATAAACCCCAACACTCTCTGCGCTGGTAATTTGCAGCCATCGGTAACCGCTTTTCACGGCTACCTGGACCGTGTGTTACCACGCCTGACCAGTTCCCATAAAAATAAAAAAAATTCTTCTCTCTTCTTCTTCTTCTTCTTTCCTTCTCCCCCCCCCCCCCCCTCCTGCCTATGCGGAGGAGTCAAGCGGACAGAATACTGATAGACATAAATAGGGGGAACACGCTGCACAAAAAAGTACAGTGGTCCTGAAATACGGTCTACATAACCAAAAAAAATAAAATTAAAAAAAAAACAGGGAAAGGAATTATGACTATCCTTACTGCATGGCTACTTTGACAATCTCCTTATATCAAATTAAATTTCCACTGTGTACTCCCTTGTCATATTCTCTAGTGTACTCCCATTTTGTTGTGTGTTCTGTATTATTTTTTTCACTCAAGGTTAATGTTATTTCCTTCCTCATAATGTTGTGAATATGTGTGTCGCCCCCCCCCCCCCCACTTTTTTTTTAGCGACGCTATCACAGTGTACTTTTTCAACACATTGACGACATTATTGTTAATCCTTGAAATTTGGCACAACTTTGTCAACCAGGTGATCAGTAAGACGGGATTATCTTATAATTTCAGCGAAATCTTTTTGAAATTTGTGATGTCTCCCTGGAGCCCTATAGATAAAGATGATTTATATTTGTGTGTGCAAGTTTCATGTGACTGTCTTTTCGACTGTTAAACTGTTTTATACGCACTTAAAAAATACACAGTACACAACAATTGTTTTCCACGTTTTTGTATTTTATTATTATTTATTTTTTTAAGTCTGCGCTCCTCTTTTTTACTGTTTTCCCTCTCATTACTAAAACTCACTGAAACACTGAATATTTTTTGTAATTTGGTATTTCGTTGAATTACCGCTTCAGTAATTCTGTTTGTTTATTTTCATTTTTCCCTGAAGCAGGAGTGTTTTGATCACACGACTTGTGTTTTGTCTTTTTCCTGATTGAATTCATTCAAGCTTTACAAATGAACCAGATCATGACATCCCATCTGTTTTCTAGCTATTGTTTCGCTATTTTGAGTGATACTTTCCGAAAAATCTGTCGACATGCGTCTGTCGGCGAGCTTTCAGAGTACACTGGGGATTTTCTAAACCCAAGCATTGCTTTGGTGATGTCTATCTCTTTATGCTGTTCATTTCGGTAATGTAATTGATATTCCGTGCTGGTCCATCATTAAACATGATGGGCTCCCCTTCCCCTCTTCGTATTGGATGAATCGGATCCCTGTTTCCAAGAACTCCCCTTTAGAGGATGCTCTCCATCCCTCCCCACTTCCTCCCCACTTACTATCCTGTTTGCCCAGTCAGTGGCCGTTACACACACTGACAGCTGATGACCCGAGCAGGGTGTCAGAGCAAATACGAGCGACTTGTTTCTGGAACCGCCATGCAGCGCCCACACCTGCGCCTCCTCACACATGTGTGGAGACCGGGTATCGTCACACGTTACTGATTAGCATTGTCTGGGGACGTCACTAATTGGGATGTTAATTCTAGCATGGCAGGCAAAAATCATGCAATGCCTTATTTGTTTTAGGGCCCTGCTCTCCGGGGCCGGTGCGGGACAAACTTTTACTTCCCCGAATGTTATAATTAATTTCTCTCTCTGTCGTGGGGATGGGGTTTGGCATTTTAGTCTCCCATCATTAGACTGGGGAAATAAAAATGCCAGTTAATAATAAATTCCAAGAAATTCAATTTTTTTAAAGTATAAGAATAATTGAGGGCTATAATAATCATCGACAACAATAGCTCTGCCTTATTAATCCATCACGTTTTATGACCTTTCCCTATGAATTTTCATATCGACTCCAGTTGGGACCCCACGCTATTATCGTTACCAATAAAAAATGTGCCGTTAACGGAGAGCATTAGTCATCGCATAAATTAATTGTGCCATTAGCTCTGCTGGATGCAACTGATGTGTTTGCCAGTATGACAGGCCCAATTTAATATGTGTACTTTCTTATCACGTTGACAATAAGAGATAAATTTCACATCATCTAGAGTGAAAAAATGGGGCTCATTCATTGTCATGTAAGAGGTTTTTTTTTTTTGTATGTTTTTTTTTTTCTGTCTTCCTTTTTTGTGTGAAAAAGCGAGAAAATAATGAGAATTTTTTTTTCAGTAATTGTCTGTTCGTCCGTCTGCTTTGGGTCTTACGTTAGACGTATCGTTTGTTCTGTGCTCTTGTTTTCATCTGTCCAATTGGTAGTTCCATCTTTGTATATTAATTGTATTTCTGAGGGCAAGCCGCTACTACAAGCCTTGGCTTATCCTGGTGCTTGCCTCCATGCGTTATTGTATTCCTTCGTTGTTGACTGTACTCTCCATTATTTAGTGAGGTGCGTGTGAAAATAAATGTACAGTTGAACTGAATTGAATTGAAAATTGATATACAATTACCGGGGAACCGGAATGTTGGCAGCGTTTGAACTTTTTTAGAAATGAAGTAGACCAGGCTCAAGTGCCAAACAGTTATGTTTTTTTATTTTTGTTTTTTTCTTTCTCTGAGCATGTCTGAATTTTTGACTGTTCATTCACTGCAACAGCAGTGTTGATGCATATGTTAATTAGCAAAGCCCCCCTTTTTCAGAGGCGGCCTGTATTCCGCAGGGAAAAAGAGACAAATCTTTTTCATAAATTGCTTGTACTTACTGTGTGTATCGCTGTAATTATTATAATGAACAGGTTTCTCCCTACAGACTACTGCGGAAAATCCATTTGGTCCCATTTTTGAAATGCTTCGGGGCCATTTTTTTACTTTACACAGTGAACAAAATGACCATTATCCAATGATTGCAATGGTTTAGCAGCGGCTGTAGTTGACCATTTTCTGCGATCTCACAGTACACTTTCAAGTCGGCTTGACTATATCTGTACTAGGTGCAATTGATCAAACTGGGGTTTTCCCCTCTTTTTTTTGGTGAAACTGGGGATATAATGGGGGTTATAAATTTTTTGCGATGTCACGGCTGGTTTTATGACCTATTTGTTATTTTGAGGTGTACTTCAACCTCTTATGACCTGCTAGACGTGCTGCAGGTGAATATTTTACGATTGGACAGTTTTTCTGTTTTCAATCCAATCCATCCGCTGTTTACCATAAATTTATGTTGAATGAAAGTGAAACAGAAGTCCTACAGGATAAACTACGGGCAACCGGGGATCACAATTTTGCGGACTGGGGGTCAAATTAGACCTCAAATCCACCGGTAAAATATAGGCCCAGCAAAGATACCATATATGTAATGGAGTTGCGCTCCACACACTATACACAATAGAGTTATAGAGAATCATGTCGTACCGTTGGTTCAACAAGGTCTTGTGATGAGTTGTAATTTTTTTGTAATAACCTGGGTGGGTTTTTTTTCATTGTGCAATAAGGTCTTGTCTTTGTTTTAAAAAACCTACCAGAAGTAAGCACAGCACCGTGAGATACGACCTTGTTACTCTGAGCAAGTTGTGTATTTTCAAGAGTGCAAGACATCACCCTTTGACCAAACTGAGTGACGGCCTCGTTTCATTGATGCGACAATGAGTAGTGCTACTGTGACAAGAAGATGGTCACATTGTTTTACGACGATCACTCGCAGTTGCCTGGCTGTGTATAAAACAAATGTTGCTTTTCGCTGAAACATGAACTAGAGCAGGGCCCGAGTTCCATGAAGGCTTGTAAGCTCTCTGCTTACGGAGTGGCCATTAGCAGAATTTCTAGTTCATAAACACTGCTAACTGTAAGCAAAGAGTTGGGAAGGTGGTGCATTCTGCTCTACTAGCCAGGCTCCCAGTGGATGATACCCATGCCTACATCCTTACGGACTGTGAAGGGGGTAACCCTGTTTCAGCCCCAGGAGTAGGTGGCAACGTGCCTCTGGTGTCGGTTGATTTGGGTCAACAGCCCAAATCAGTTAAGTGTAGCCCTCACCTTGAGTGGCCGTTCGGCCTTGTGATTTAGGCGATATCTCATTTAAAAAAAAGCAAAAGGCATGCTGGCTTGCCAGTGGTTTCTGTAAGTGACGTAACAATGCAAATCCATTGTGAATGCACACACGCGCTGTGTATTCTTCCCGATCGTTTACGAAATACACTTTTGCTTGAGCTCGTTTTATCTGCTCTAGTATGCACAAAAAAAATGTGCTTTATCGGTAAACAGTTTTATGAAGTCGGGCCCTGTTCAAAACCATGGTTTCAGTTTTGACTCTGGTTTAGGCCTGTCAGTCATTTTGAAATGTCAAGTAATGAACCACAAGGGAAACTGACTGGGTGAATTTCAAATAGTATGGGGTTGAACAAAGAAAAATTGACTAGAGCGGGATTTGAACCAACGACCTCCGGATAAACGTACCGTATGTTGAAATGGTTCACTTTTGATACGGAGCTCCAAAGATGCGGACAGAGCCTAAGCCAGAAGAGAAGCCTTTAAGCTGTAAGAGGCCATAATCCGTCTGGAACCTTGAGACCATCAACTTGGGTTAGCATTGACTACAATTGCTATCAGTGTTCTCCCTTACAATGGTCTGCTGGCCAGATGCTAGTTAATACACTTGTGGACCAGTCAAAAAGTCACTATAAGTGGTCTGGTTGGCTAGTTCAGTGTGAAAAAGCATCCTTATAAATTAACATGAAATATGGACTAGTGAAAAAGCTGGGGGACCAGTGAAATGACTAGCTGACTGGTCCTGCTGGCTGGTCACTGAAAAAGTTAAGGGCAAACCCTGGATCAGCACACATGAAACTGAGTGAGTTCAACAGCATCGGTAACCGCATCGCTAATGGCAGCCTTCCCATGTCTTGTTTTCCTTGACTGCAGCAGCAACAGCAGCAGCAGTATGCATATCAGAGCTTCGCCTACCCGCAGCAGGCCGCCCAGCAGACACAGCAGGCGGGACAGCCCTTTGTGCAGTATTTCAACCAGCAGTTTCCAGCAAGCCAGCAGCAGCAGTATCTGCAGATGACGCCCTCAACTCAAGCAGCAACCTACTACTACAATTACCCGCCGTAAGTTGTGAAGCTTCATGTCGTCGGCTTAGAACTATAAGGTCGTTAGCGCAGTTTGTATGGATTTCATCAAATTGGTTTTGCATATTTTGGAGCTCCTGGTAAATGGAGTTTATTGATCAAGAGTGGTCTCCAAAACTAAGTTTGGCAAAAAGAAACATTCAGTTTCTAAGAAAAGATTTACTTGTGGATTTTGGTTTATTTTTTCAAACTTAATAGCATTTTTCACTTAACGACCTTTTGATCATTACGGATTTGAAATTGCAATTAACGACCTTATAGCACTGAGCCGACGATATGAACTATGCACATCTCTCCTGTTGAAGGTGTTGTACAGGATTGGAAGAGCTGACAAAACAGCTGCAGACAGTGGTCATTTTTTGTGCGATCAACCATATACATAAAATAATGAACCTGTGAAAATTTGGGCTTCATCCGTTGTGTGAGTCATGAGCAAATAGTGAAAAACCATGCACAATTTTTAGCATGTAAACACATTGCATAAAAACCTGCAAAAGCTGATTTTGGTTGTAGTTTTTTTGGGGGGGGGGTTTCAGATACAGTTTTCTTGAATATGACTTCATTTCAGAGGAAAATATTTCAGAGAAAAAAATGGTTTTAGGATGAACTTCATAATCAGTGAGCTTTCAGACTAAAATTAAACAATGATGTTTTTTATCCCTACCAATCTTGCATAATACCTTCAAGAGTCATGTAGTTGCAGGCTTGTGTGCAACAAAATTGTGTTGGAGCAAAACCTTTCTTTTTAGTTCTTGATTGTACGACGAATAATCCGGATATACTCAAAAGTGTGTTCAATAAAACATCAACTGTCATGGTGATAAACTTTTAGAACAGTTTGGAAACAAATAATCGGAATCTGTGAGCAAGTATGGGTGCCAACCTTTCGTCAATTTGCAATTTAAATCACGCATGCATGGTAAGTTTGTCACCTGAATGCGTCCAGTCGATCGACTAGTCAAAATATTTGGTCAATGAGTTTTGTTGAGCAGACCATAGGATTAACGTATATATCCGTTCAGGAAGCAAACTGGTGGCTCATCATTTTCATTTTTCCATTATTTTTTTCTACTTTAGTGCATTTATTAGTAATTATCTCACCGCAAAGAGAAATTATTGCCATGTTGAGCAAAACTTACCATTATCATTAAACTACCCATTGATTGTTGTGTAACTTGCGAATTGACAAGAGAATTAATGCTTTGGGGGGCTAGGTTAATCCAGCTGGACTAACTAGTCAAACCACACAGCATTCGGCTGATATCTAGAGCGACTACGGTTAAATCTAGTCGACCCTAGTCACCCACCCGAACTTGCTCTGAATTGAACTCCATTCAGATCTGTAAATTTGAACTCCATTCAGATCTGTAAATTTGAAAAAAAAATTGAGCACTTAATATAGAGGGCGACATTTTAGTTGGGATTAGAGGTGGCCTGGGGTAGAGATGTACTCTAGTTCAAACAAAGGAACTCTTTTTGTGATTTAAAACAAGTGCTGTGTCAAATTTTGTTCATGCATGTAAAGTCTTGTTAAATTGTATGAATTGTTTCTTTGTAGAGAGTTGGGAGGAGAGTGTCACCAGAAATATTCTGATATATTTGTCACTTTTCATTTTCGTAGGGCTGCTGCAGGTGTGGTTATGCCAGGGCAATATGTGCAAAGCCAATTCCCCCAGGGCCAAGGAGTCCAACAGAGTCAGTATGCCCAGCCGACGCAGCCCATCTCGGCCCTCGGACAGGGCATGGCTCCCAGTAGGGGTCTAATGACCCCCAACTCAACCCAAGGGAACTATATGCACTCTGGCTTCCCAACCCAATAGAGGGAAAGCATCACGGCGGGGGGCAGGATTCCCCTCGCCCATCAACCCCCCTCCCCCCCCCCCCCTTCAAGGATCAGGAACGTAACTTTTGATATTGGACATCGGTAGGTCTTTGGACTCCATTTGTAGTCGGAGAACCTGCGTAGTGGAAACGTCACACAGACTTCACCAGTAGTTTTTTGTTGTTGGTTTTTTTTTTTTTTTTTTTTTTTTTTTTTTTGTGGGGAGCGTCGACGGTGTTGAGAATTTTGTTTTGCAAATGGCACATGTGCAAAATGGAACTGGGACAAATAATGTTTTGTACGGAAAGGGCAAGGTTCGACGTCTACGCATCTGATCATGTGATGTGTCAGGTGGTGAAGTGAAGACTTCCTTGTTCGGCTGCGCCTCTGCCTCTCTCTAACTCGCGTCTGATTGGCTCAATGAACATCTAGCCTGCAATTCCCCCTCCCCCCCCCCCCCCCTACCCCCTACCCTCGATTGGCTGTTACTAGGATATACGAAGCTGTGATGCTCAACCAATATTAGTCAAAGAGTAAACTCCAAACACTGGCTGAAGCATGCTGCACGGTGTGCACTCGGCGGTGCACACCCCCAAACAAGGAAGTCTGGAGCGATGGGGAGAGAAATAGTGTATAAAAATAAATGACTTTATTAGAGTATTAAAGAAGAATAAAAAAAATTAAAAAATTAAATAAATAAGAAAAACAAAAACCAAAAAAAAAGGATACTGTCGATGTGGGTGGTGGGTGTATAAGTAGTAATGGGTGAAAAAAAAAAATGCTTTCTCCGCATTTTTGATATATATATGTGTACAAACATGTTTTAGATATTATGTGGTTATTACCAAGTGGGTTTTACATATCGAGTTAAATTGAATAGGGTCGGGCATATTACGATAATGGTCATTCTTGGACACTGTACTCCTGTCATGTTCGTGAACATTCCTAGAATGCAGCTGATTGAGGCAGTCACCCTGGCCAGGAAAAAAAATACTGAATTTGGGGAAAGTTTTTCTTTTGTTTTCTGTTTGTAGTACTACACGTTGTTGTTGAGGCCGTCACACTGCAATATTTGATTATGTTATGACCAAGTCGGAGAATAGTGGATTCGCTGCATTTCGGAGCGCCCCCACGTGGTGTTAAGAAATCTGCATATATAACTCTCTTCCTTGTTTTTTTTTTTTTTTTTTCTCTTCCTCACATTGCCGCCCTGAAAGAACGGGGGTTTATCCAGATACCCAGAATGCAAAGCAGCAATAGAACTGCTTTCTCAAAGTCCGCCTGTAATCTCTGGCAAGTCTAGTCTTGTCAACCCTTGGATTGTTTGGAAGCAAAACACGGGCTACCGGTAGACGCCGCTGTTTTAATCGCTCGCCGGGCTGGAGTACTTTCACGTGCACGTTACGCACACCCGTTGCTTCAACTGAAATGGATACTCCAGCATGGCAAACCTATAGAAACGTAATGGCAGTGAGAAGGCTCTATTGTTTTGATTAAGAGCTGGGCGCACTTTCCACGAAGGTACTTGGCACACCAAATTTTCTAAGCACGTAAAGTAAACTGCTTAGCATGAACCGATCACCAGCTTAACATACCATATTATGTCTGATGCTTGTGACCCGGCTGCACTGAACAGCTCGACATTAAGTAAGCCGTTTTCGATTTAGATTTGAATGATGTCTGGTTCAATGACTTGCTTAGTCACAACATTTTGAACTCCTCGGACTAGAAACAGTTGCTGTGTCAAATGGTTCAGGAGAATCTCTTGTTGTAGTTGCTTAAGCGAAGACCAAGACCCGTACGCACTTCTGAATGAATGTGTTTGGCACATCGGTTGGCCCATCTAAAGGTTGCTATACAGAAGCGTTCCTGGAACCATGTGACATAGCAACATTGTTTTTTTTAGTCTGGAGCGCCCAATTTAAATGTTCATTTGTGACCAATCAAGCCATTGTTCCAGATGTCATTCAAAATCTAACATGCTTATTGGCTGATTGGTAATGAGTTTAAAGAGCTCTGGATATTTGAGGGTACTTCCAGCCAACCAAAGAATGAAATACGAACAATCAAAAGTTACAGGAAGCTCAGTTCTCGTACATCGTCTTGTCAGTGCAAAAAAACATTGTATCTCCTAAAATGGCATTTGCGAGTTAGAAATTGTCAAAATGTTGTATCTCGCATAAATTTGCCAGGATGTACGCACAAAACAAGTACGAGCCGAGATTACAGCGTTTTTGCGCAGAGCATTTTCATGCAAGATTTCTTCTAAACTGTTTGTCTAAGGTGGTTGGAAATAAGACTTGCAGTGGAATAAAAACAGGCCGGTGCTGTCGAGGTGGTGACCCTTATCAACTGCTTTCCATTGGGAGCATGACCCCATTACAGCCGAGGTGTGAAGATGTCCACAGGCATTTTCGTTCCATCTTTGTCATCACACCCTCAGTGGGATGGATTGCGAAATAAAATGCACGCATCAAAGTTGAGAACCCCCCCCCCCCCCTTTAAAGCATCGATACCAAACCTCAGCTCTGGCTCTAAGCGGCTTAGGCTTTGGCTCCTACTGGCTGATGCTTCTCAGATTCCGCGTCGGCAATTTTGAAGCCCCGAGGTTTTGAAGAGAGAGAGAGAAGAAAAAGAAACTCGGTCGAGAATTACAGCGCAGTATTTCGCATACCACTGGATTTGCTCCTAACCAAGCAGAACATAGTGAAGTACAGTGGCCTCGAGTGACAAATGTTTCTGTTAATTAAGTGCGCTGTCCAAACCCCAGTTGTGTCTGTTCAATCATAATACTTATATCCATAGGCATTGTAACAAGAAAGTATTGTATTTGCCTCGTTGATATGTGCATCATATTGTGTCACAATTACAGAAAAAATATATAATATATCGCCTACCCACTCAGACATGAAGTGAACCGGAGAGCGCTGTGATTAAAGCAATTTGGAACCAGGGGCCATTCTAGTGCGCTGCGGTCTGCTGTGCGCTGTGAGCTGAGAGGATGAATGGGCCATGAGTTTATAACATCACCAATTACATGTTGTACACCAGAATCAAATTCACCCATGTGTTTTGGGTGTGTGTGTGTGTGTGTGTGTGTGTATATGTGCACCTCACATGTATCTCAACTGTTGCATGTAGGATTGTTTTGGCGACTCTTTGAAATGGAACGGCGGTCTGGTGGCGAAGAAATTGATTCGTAGCCACTCCTCCGGATACTGAATATGATATATTATCAGGCGTATTGCTTACATGGTGTGTTGGTTAATCTGTTGTAGGGAACAGAATTTTCAGAGGTACTATACGGTTACTAACTCACACCGGGGCACCTGCCTACACACTTTCATTTGAAGCATTTACTGTACATTGGTTGTTGTTTTGAGTCAATTTGCTCCGGTGAACAACAGTTTTGTAATATAGAAGAAAAAAATCCACAAGTAGTGCATACAGTATGTGTACCCACCACTGGATGCTAAATTCTGTATAATCTAAGGAGGAACGGAAAAAAAAACTCATTTAAAGAATGCTATAATTTTGTAGAGTAAATGAACAAGACTTCAGGAAGATTTTTTGGAATGTCCTTTTTTTTTTGTACGATGAGACAGCTTATAGGGTCTCTCAGGAGAATATGTATGCATCAATTCAGTGCCTTGTTTTCATTTTCTTCGCCAACTCGGTGACTTTCTTAGTTCGTAAAAGGTGCAGACAGCACTGCTCTAAATGGACATATCAAATTTTTACCTCACAAAGAATGCTGCTAGTAAACCACAAAGGCACATCATGGGGGTTTTTGTTTTTTTGGGGGGGCGGCCATCTTGGGTTTTTTCCTTATTACAAACCTGTGTAGACCGAGGCCTGACAGAAAAAGAGTCTGGTGCTGTGTGTCCATTGAGAGATAACCCATTTTCTGATAGGGGAACATGACCAAGATGGCCACAACATGGTGAAGGTCTGTGGAGAAAGGTTGAGTGGGTCCAACTTTTGGACAGAGAAAACTTTTGTTATAGTATAAAAAAATTGAACGTAATTTAACTATAATTGGAAAGAGGTTTGTTGTATATTATGGTTAAACAATGAAAATATCTCCAATGAGTCAGTGAAGTGGATCAGTGCTTCAGTCTTGTTACCTCTGGTGTCTCCATCTCCAAGGCTGTTAAGCAGAAAGTTGTACTTACCCAAATTTGTCGCTTAGCAAAAGTAAACAGGGAACCAGTCACAAGCAGTAGGCATTACATTGTATTTTGGCCGGTAACCTGTTTTTTTTTGCTGAGCAATATTTTTGTGTTTAAACAGCTTTATGAAATTGAGGCCAGTTTATACTAAACAGGAATGTGAATTCTAAAAAAGGGAGAAAAAAAAATGTTACATCGGATGGGCCATGGAGGTCACAACTAATACTGAATATAAATGATCTTAATATTGAAGCACGGCTCCGCATCACTGACCGGTACAGTTGACTCCGCATTCCAGTTCTCGTCAAATTATAGCGGATAAGTGTCTGGAGATATTTTTAGCCAATTATATTTCAGACCTCCATGGCATTTTATCATAGATAACGCTTAACATAATCTCCTGAACTGAAAAAGGGAAATGCTTATAGGTTTGATGATGACGATTGCAATTTGCCCATCAGTATTAAAGAAGTACTGCCGCTATGAATTTAGAGATATAGTTACCCCGTCTAAATTCACCCCCCCCCCTCCCTGAAAAAATTACACTTCAAATCAGATGACATTATGACCACTTCAATTTGAACATGTTCTTGTTACAATGCCCGTTGTAAATACCTCTAGGTAAAGGCCCCATGTTGCCATGATTGTACTCTCCAGTAGAATGTAGAAGTTATTTTTTAGAAAAGAAACTTTAGCTTATTATGTTCATCAAACCACTGTAAAAAAAAAAGATCAAACTAAAAGTTGTTGGTTTTGGGAAATAACGGTAACTATTGTTTAGACAGTTTGCATTGTAAATATGTGCAGGAAAAAAAAGACTATTCCAGCTGTGATCGATTTTAATTCCATCATTTAAAACACTTTAAGTGGTTGTTATAATTGTTATTATTTTTATTTCATTATTTGTCCGTGTGATCCCCGGATCCTCTGCTCGTACACCAGCTTTAAATTGCTGAAGATTGACCGGGTGAAAGAAGTGGTTTTGTCTATAGCTTTAGGCCACAACTGTGTTTTCCTGTTTAGTTTACACATGATTTAAGTCTGTCTTTTCGTTTTTCCCCCCCTCCAAAATCTTGTAATGTAGATGACAATTCTCAGGAATCCCTGTGTTAAACATTCGGACACTTGTAAACAGATTTGTGAGCCAAATGCAGCACTGATTTCATTGCTTACTTTTTCCTTTCCAATAAAGCAAAACAAACTAAAAACAACAGACTTTGCGCTTCAGTAGGGCGCCCTCACATAGAGATCCAAAAGGAGGCTGCCCGTTGACCCGTATCCTGTACGCAGCGCGTACATAGCTGTGTGTTTTCCGTTGTTTTATCAGCGCTTTACCTCTCGGATGGCGGCAGGATGACCCCAGTCCACGAAGGTCCATTGTCTGCCAAGTTTAAATGAGCATTCTGGTAATGTTTTTCACTAATTAATCGTCGATGGTGATTAAAACCCGGCCCGAGGAGCCGGGGAAAGTTTTTACCCGGCCCACGGCACCGGGGAAGGGCTAGATAGAAAACTGTTCACTAGAAAGGTTCCCTCTGAGATGTAGTCCTCTCTTGTTAGAATTGTTATCACATTATTGTCAGTGGGACCATATCCCCCCCCCCCTCCCCTCCCCTCCCTTCCCTTCATCGTAATGCAAAGGGCTAGATAGAAAACTGTCTGTCCTTGAGCTGTAAGTCATCAATGTGCACTCCGCTTTAGGAGGGTAGTTTTTTTTACTTAAAAGCTGTGTACAAAACATAAACAAAGGCTGTGTTTGACAGTGATGTGTCTGGGTGCAGTTTGGCATCATCTTGTATCATTTCTACTGGTGCTTTTGGCATACTTTGGTAGTGTTAATTTCATACAACTGCACCTCCTTTATAAAAGCTGTAAGCTCTACACTCTGGAAACAACAAAATAATCTGTGAGATAGTGACTAATGTATCATGTATAAATATAATAATTAGTTTGTCTCAAATTTGTGTGCTGTTAAGTTCAATATATGTTGCCTTAAGTTTAGGGGTAAGAAGTTTAGACGCCTTGTCGTGCACAAAAATGTACACCGACTGGCGGGTCATTATTCAAATACATTGACCAAAAAAATGTAGTTGTGGTAAATGTCGGGTCAGATGTCTTGGTATTAATGTGGTTTATAAGGATTATTATATACGTACCCTTTGTAAAAAAGAAAACGACAAAAAACAGAATATTACCCAGATCTTTAAATTTGGGTGGTTTTCCTTTTTGGGGGGGGGGGTGGGTGGGATTGGGGTGGGTAAGACAGTTTATCGGTCAGCTTTTCCACATTAAAGTGAATTTGGTCTTTATTTCCTATATGCATCGATAGATTACAATTTTCTACACAAGTTTTATACAGTTGAGAGTAGATTTGTTCAGTGAACCAGAGTAGGCTTGTCACGAATAGGAATGTACTATTTTTCTCCGGTGGTTTGTGGGGTGCATTATGTTCGTATGGTGAGGGAGTGTGTGCAATGAGAGGCAAAGAGTGAGCGTGAAGTTTAAAGGTAGTAGAAAAAAACCAGTTGAATTCACTGAAATAAAGGAGACGTTATGTTACTGTGGGAGAGCTGGCCGGTATATTTTAAGTCGGGGGTTGGGGTGGGTGGTTGGGGTGGGGGTGGGGGGGGGGGGGGCTTCTCACTTCAGGAACGACATTACTAGAAATGAATACAGTAAACATTCAATGTGATTTATGCTAACCTGACAATGACATGGGTTATATACCCCCCTGCATACATTGCAATGTAACCACCCTCCTTAAAAAAAAAAGTGGTTTTTAGTTAATTGTTAGCTCAATCGATGACTATTATAATAAACGAAAAAAAATAATGTAAATGTACTCGATGTCTGTCGTCACAGAAATGTGTTTGAGCCTAGTGTTTCAATCTGGTGATCCACTACAGGGGAGGAAACTTGTAAAGGAGGGTGTATACATAATGTGAAATATTTTAAGGGTGGGTGTGTTTTGGAATGGGTAGGTTGGCGAGAATTTAGCGTTAAAGGATTTTAAGAAGAAATAAGTAGTCAGTAGATTTGTAGAATAAAAGAAGTCGTAAATGTTCAGAGAGAAGTTCTCAAAAAGTAATATTGGTTTTAACAAAACAAAAAGAAGACGGAAGTAATCTGGCCATTACCACAACATAATCCGGGTTGATCCATTTACCTTGGGAGGGGGGTGGGGGTAGGGATAATAAGCCTGTTATTGAAATGCAACGGGAACGGGGCCTGATACTTTGGATTATTGTTTGCGGATTGTACAAAAAAAACTGAGGAATATTGAAATACAACCACAGAAGCTGTTGTCAAAAGAATTTCCTGATGATGGACTATTGATATTTGGTAATAAAGGGTCCTGTCGGGAACGGTGTTTAACATTATGGCCGAACTTCTGCGAAGGGGTTGCAGATGTCACGAGGAGTTGGGGACCAGCACTTCTCAGTTATGATGAAGACGTTGTTACCTGGCCCCAATTTCAAAAGCGATAGCTAAGCATAACAAATTTATGCTGACCAGAATAAGGTTACCAGCCAAACTACCATGTCACGTGTACACACTTGTGCTTAGCAGAGATGTGTTAAGCGATATTTTCTGCTATTAATAGCAGCTCTACATGAACTTTGGCCCAGATCAGGAGAGTTTGGGATGTCCAGACTCTGTGAAATAAAATTCTGCAATACCGGTAGCTGTCAACCTAATGATTTACCTCATGGGTGGGAATAATGTACTCTTTATTTGGGGGGAACCTTTTAACTCATTGTGAGAGTTTGACAGCAACCTATACCGAGCTTTATTACTGGTGAAATTTGGTTACTATGGTGGAGTGTAGTTAGCCCTAGTATAATCAATGTGCACTGTATTAGGCATACGTGGCTATATAATAATATACGGGAGAAAATGATAGTGTAAAGCAATTTTCCCAAAACACTGTTTTTTGTAGAATGATGGGGGAAATAAAGCAAACACAAAAGGTATAATTTGTAAACAAAAGTACAGGAAAGATGTCAGTGTACGTGTTGTTATTTGGTCGTGTCTTTCAGTTTCAAGTTGTCGACAGGATTTGTGGAGGAAGAAGATAGATATAATGGCCCTTTTCGAATTCACGGCTTCGGCACCAAAATCGGCTCCAAAATCGGCTCAGGCTAGCTAGGCTCCCTCAATTGTTTTAACTTATGCATGCTTTGCGGTCAGGGTTTCAGACAAGAAAACTGGGCCTGAAGCCCAATCCGGAGCCGAAGCCGTGGATACGAAAAGGGCCTAGTCTCTGTTCAAGGGTTTCTCAGATGACCAATAGAAACTACAAAATTAGTTAGGCCCCTAGTCGTCGTCAGAGGGCTCACTTTCAGCGGATCGTACGTAGCGTATCATCCGGGAAGCGCTGATGCAAAGGTTTGACTTGAACTCCATGAGTTGGGAAACTTGAGTTGTAAACCCAACAAAGACAAACACTAGCAGTAAAAGGGAGTATCTAGTTCACAATCCCATCGCTCCTCAAAAAATGTATCATTACCTGTATGTTAATTGATTATCTGGAGCATTATGAGGATTTCATGTTGAGATCCAATAGATCATGTTTGAATCCCAGATGCGGGTTTCCATTAAATATATTTTGTGAACAAATTTCCATAAATGTCGGATGCTCATGCATGGTTGCAGTTGAAAGGATTCGAATTGTAACCCAATTGTTTGTAGGTTGGAACACCAGAAACGGATTTTTTCTCCTATTATTTAGTATACAAAAACGTTAAAAAGGTAAAAAAAAAATAAAAAATAAAGCAGTTCATTAAATACTTTTTTTGTTTATTATCTGACGCTGATGTTGCACTGTAGGAAATCTCGTTTTTATTTCAAAATCTTGCTATAGTTGATCGATTCTCAGATGAAGATTTTCTATCCTATAAGATAGTTTAATTCATGCAGTGGTTTTATTGTCAACTTTGGTTAAACTCAAACTTGTAACAGCCGGGTGATATAAGGAAGGATTGGATTCACGGATTTGAACCTGTAACTTTCGGCGTCAAAGTCAAGTCTGGAATTTACATAATATAAATAACCCAGCGTATCATTTGGGAAGCCCGCAACCTTCGAACGGGCCAAAAGACAACTATAACTCACGTTTAATTTTTCTGTTATCAAACTTTGTCTGCAAAATAAATTAACATCACGGATCCCAGCCTGCGCCTTTTGTTTCTCATCAGTGATTAAAACTTTTGATGTTTCGTTACCAAAATGAAATCTGCATCTGGGATTCGAACCAGCACTTTTATAGTGTCCCAAAACAAGATCCCCATCAATCGCGTTCAATGTGGCAAACTGGTTTGAAGGGAGGGTGTACTTTTGGAAAATGACTCAAAAAATTAATTACCACAACAATTTACTTGTGAAGCACTGCAGCTGTTGATGTTGAGAAACGATTCCCTTCTAAGGAATGTGGTTAAAGACAAGAGGGATTCAAAAACATTTCAATCTGAGACATGTTTCTGCACGAAACGTTTCTCAGATTGTGTGTATACAATTACGGATGATTGATTTCTACGTGGACATTCCTGCGTGGACATAACCGGACATAACCGCATAATCTCAAAACGCTAGAATTAGAATTGGAATTGTTTATTCAGCCAATGATTAAAACACAATCACAGGAATTTGAAATATTGGTCTCGCATATAAGTTAGTAAAAAATACAATATTTTAACATACAATACGATAAAACAGATTACCTTTTGAAATGAATTTTTTACAGGCTGGTTATAGGATAAAAGCAATTGAACGGTTCCGAAACCTGAATGTATACTTTGCCTTTAAAGGAACGTTACAGAATTGGTAAGAAAAAAACTTGTAAAATATACTTTTGATCACAGATTTACATAAAACTTACACAGTCTAATGAAGATGATGGTAGAAAACATCCCTTGAAATATTTCTGTCTGAAATGTCATATTTGATGGGAAATGAATAACCTAATTTTCCGATTGGAGTTTATCGCTCAGTGAGCGTTTTATTCATTTGTTGAATCTATATGATTTCATACAAATGTGTAATCGGTTGTTCACTATTTTCTCGTAACCCAGATGGCCGATCGATCTCAAACTTCTACAGGTTTGTCAGTTTATGTATATGGTGGATTACATAAAGTGCTTACACTGCCAGCAACTGTTTTGTTAGCAAAACCAATTCTGTAATGTTCCTTTAAATATCATATTCCATCTGACGGCCAATTAATTTCCATCTCCCGGGATCTTACTCAGATCTTGAAGGGGGAGGAAAAACTCTATTTTAATTTCTTTTCCGCCTGGCGTCGTTATTCCCCCCCCCAACGTTTTGCAGTGGTCCATCCAGTGAAGAAGTTTAAACCTTGTTTCAGGACTAGGCGAAGGTCTGCTGCCAGTTTCCTCTCGAGATCATTAAACTTTAAAATAACAAGTAGGGGCCGACATAAAAAAAAGAATCAGCATTTTGGATTTGAACCTGCAACCTTGTACCTTTGTTTCAGATCTAAATTCTAATTCATTATAGTATATCCCTTAATGGTATGATCTTTTTTTCTCCTGGATGCCCTGTTTTTGTTTGTTTTTTTAATTTCTTTTTTTAATGTCAATAAAGACGAGCATCAGACATCACAACTACAACCTTTTGTTCCTCGTGTCCATGCTCTTGTTTTTAAATAACCATACAATCAAATCGAGAAACTATTGATAAGTGGTCCGATTAAGGCAGAAGAAGAAAAATAAAACGAAGTGCAGGAGGTCTTGTCGGAGTTTGTGACTACATTATTTCAATATTGCGGCAGTCGAAATTGGAAGTAATCACTTGCATTTGGGCGTCTTCAAAATGTAATTTTTTAGGTTTTTTTTATTTTATTTTACTGCTTCATGTATATGCCTATGGAGATATTTCTCCGGAGATGGTACTGTTATGAACTTCTAATCATAGTGAATTTTCACTGAAAAATTCATATTTTCCTCGATAATACCGTAATCCTTTTCGGGGGGTGTTTTGAGAACATGAGTGCCGTCAGTGACTCGTGTATTTTAAGAATTTGTGACGTCCCGCACCAAAATCAGAAGTTCCATTTCAACGCATCGGCTTGGTTTCAGGGACTTTTGGCGGGTTGCCAACAGTGTGTACTGAACCGCAACAAGTCCTCCATTTCCTCCTCTCTTTCATGGACCCAAAGTTCTTACTTCTCCTCCAGATAAAAATTTTCAGCAAACCTTTTTGCTATGACTACTTTGTATCCAACTCCACACTCAACAATTAGGAGGGGCATCTACTTTCTGCCTTTCCATCCCTTACAGCCACCTTAAGTATCTGATCCTATTATCACTCCAAAGAAGACTGTCCGGATTATTAATTACTTTGATGCATCCAAGGCTACTGGCCCTGATGGAATCCCTGCAATTGTTTTGAAAATGTCTTCCCCCGAACTTTCACCTAGGCTTTTCTTGCCAAGCTCATTCAATTATGTGCTTTGTACAGTCTCAGGTTTCCTTAATCTTGGAAAGTGGCATTCGTTGTCAGTGTTACTGTTCGCGAGTGACCTAGTTTCATGACCGTCAACCCGATCTCTATTTTTTGTTTTTTTTTTAATCAGCGCTGTCAACTTTCAAATTCAAACCGCACACCAATTTAGAATCGCCGATTCCAGAATCATGTGTCTCTTGCCGCAAGGGGGCGCTATGTAAATCAATGCAATCTACAACGGATTTACGCGACTTCCCTGAAAAATGGCTCTGTAATTTTCACTTTTTTCTTAAAACACTTGACGATGAGGCTGAAACTTCCATACAAGTAAATTGTGTTACATACATCTTTGTTCACAGTGTATAGGGATTCATTACATGGCCAAAAACCAGAAGTACATACCACATCTAAGGGACCTGGTACGGCGTTCTAAATCGACTATAACTATCGCCATATTAGTTTGTTTCACATAATGGGCTTAAGTAAGATCTTTGAAGGTTTTGTTAATCAACAGACAGTCTAACTGACTTCCAGCTCGGGTTTCGCCATTCCCGCTCAACCCAGCTACCGACTTGTAACATTATTTTATTGATGTAATTTTGTTTTCTTAGTTTTCTTTGTTTTTGTAAATTCTGTATATTTGTGAATGAATAAAGTATTTGTTTTAAAAAGAAGGGAAAAGCCAACTGGTGATCGGTAGTAGGGCCTATAGATCGCAGGGTGAGGCTCGTGTTGCAGCATTGTACATCGCCCAAGGTATTCGACAAAGTGTGGCAAACTGGCCTGCTCCACAAGTTTCAGTCGTACTATGGTGTGTCAGGCTGAATGTCTTCCATACTCAGCTTTCCTTTCCAACCGCAAGTTGAAGGTTGTCATTGAGGGTCAATTTTCCCTACCCGTTCTATTAATTCCGATGTTCCACAGGGCTCAGTGCTTGGTCCTACTCTCTCCCCTTTCTTGTTTACATTAGTGATTTGCCCGATGAAGTTTTGTCTCAGCTCGCCATGTATGCTGATGATTCAACCCTCTACGGTGTTTTCCTCTAACTCTTCCAACACTTCTCGCTGTGAGGTGGGTGTCCCTCACCATAGAGCAAATGGACAGTGCCCTCACTAAATGACTTAGAGAACGTGCTGAAGTTGGCTAGTAACCTTTTATCCCAAAGAAAACTGTACTACTGTCTCTGTCTCGTTGCAGAGAGATACATTTTCATCCATTTACGGGGTCCATCGACCTTTTCCTGAGGTATCAGATTTTAACCTTCTTGGACTTGACGTCTCAACTAATGCCAGTTGGGAGAGGTATACCTCAGGCGTTGCAAAGAGTGCTTCCATCCATGCGAGTTGGTTGTTCTTATCGAGCTCGGAAGTTCTTACCCCCTGATGCTACTCTCTACCTGTATATAAGACAACTGTACGTCCCCTAATGTAGTACTATGGTCGCATTTGGGCCGGAGCTTCCGCTGTCATTTATCTTGTTTGTATTATGTATAAAGTGCAGAAGTGTATTGTTAATCTTGTTGGTGAAGGGTTGGGATCAACGACCCCCACCGGGGCTTCGCCCCTGGACCCCACCAGGGGCCGTAAGGCCGGCCCCTGGACCCCACCCATTTTTTCCCCATATTTTTGTTGTACCCTCTAATACAAAATTCTGGTTGCACTGTTGTGCCCTCCGGTTTAAAAAATCCTGGATCCGCCCCTGTAAACGGTGCACTTGTTCCTAATTGGGGGGTACTTGGAATAAATTTAACCGTGAGCCTTTTTATAGCTCCACAATTCTTGAAAGTCACTGCCACTAATTTGTATACACATCAATCAACAAAGACATACTTGATAAGGAATGCACTATCGAGCTTATGTGGTTTAGTCATAGTTTCCGTTGCCGCAGCAGCTTTCGTAGGATAGTCTAGTCTTGATTGGCGACGTTCGTTTTGTGAACGTGGTTGCCGATATCGCAACATGAATTACTGGAGACTTGCCTATAGTCCCTCCAAGCCAGTCGATGTTGCGCCCTCTATACCGGTGACTAATTTCAAAACTAGCGTCTCCAGTCAAAACTAGAGATAGGCCTACTTTCTGCAAACACAGGGAAAGGGGCGTGGTATCATAATTCAATTTGATGTCACATAGACAGTGATTATGTTTTCCGCGTAGAACGAGAGCCCCAGTGTGTGCACTGTACAATCGCATGCACAGGGGTGCACCCCACCAAATAATCTCCGAAAGCGTGCAAAATGCTAAATATTAAAAAATACACGAACAATACTTAGAAGTCTCACAGCTTTTAACAGTAAAGGGAAAATTATTAATTGACTCTTGAACTTTTATTCTCTGCTCAATTTAATATGGGGAGTCCCTGGGCCCGTCGAGTTATTCTCCCTCCAAATAAAACACCCCTACACAGGTGTAATTTTCAAAACGTCCGAGCATCAATCTTGAAAAAATGTCCCTACACCTCTCAGCAAATAGGACCATTTATTTCAATGGGCCTATGTCATCCAGAATACCTCAAGCTGGAAGTCAACAACCCCCAGGTCACAATTGGGCATCATTTTTACACTGAAACACTTTCTCGGAGCTCTCAAATCTGTCTAATATAGAATATTTTGAGGGCCTACAAAATTAATGAGCTCGACGCTCTGTTTTCTCCTATTTGGTGGGGTGCACCCATAGTTACTATTTTTGTTTCCTTCGCACGATTGCTTATCGTTCAGACTTATGGTGGCCTTGGAAGGACATTGCTTATCGCAAAAAAAGTTCGTAGACGTATGCGATGTCGTGAAACTATTCGCAAATAATATGTGCGCATAAATTATATGTGCGAACATATTTGCGATGTCATTAATTTTATTGCATACTCTGTCGCATACCTTGATATAAAATTTATACTGATCAGTTTCTTGCGCCCAGTTAATTTCACGACATCGCATACGTCTGAGCACATTTTCGATATGCGATGTCCTTTCAGGGCCACCATACTTATGCATGGTCATAGGGGAATCAGTCCCATGGAGATTCTGTCCCCCATGGGAAAATAACATGGGCTGACTGAAGGAGGTTGATTCAAAAGAGGGCGCTATCACAAGAAACTTTTCGCTCGGCCCCAGCGGCCTATCCAGGACCGCTGGGATGGGCTAATCAAGCTTGCACAGATTCTTGTTCAGGAAGTACGTCATGCGTGCAGTGCTTGCAGTGTGAGTGTGATGCATGATGGGACTGAGCATGGGACTGAGCATTAACGTTGACAATACGTTTGCCCATCCCAGCGCCTTTGGTTTTAAAGCAAGGCGCTGGGGACGAGCGAAAAGCAACTAATTGTGCATAGTTCGTTGCAGGGGTGGGGGGGGGGGGCGCAGAATCTCCTGCCACCTGCACTAAACGTCCCACTTTTGCCGTGTCAAACTCGAATGATTTCCGCACAGCAAAAGGGCGGCAAATAAAACGAATCGATGAGAAATTTCGAATTTTGTGAATACCGGTTTGCCGCACTTCAAAGTGGCGGACGCGGGAGAAAACTGCGACAAAAGAGTCTTGCTTCATGATGGCAAATCGAGCCGTGACACTCAAATATCAATGACAGAATCATAATGACAACTATCCCCTCCTTCAATTTTGTCATAAACATATCTTTGAACTTTCTGCTTGTTGGTACCGGTAGCTGGGAGTTTTCTTTTTCCCCCCCCCCTTTTTTGAGCACTATTGCATTTTTTTTCTTCTTCGTGGGGGGGGGGGCACTTTGGGGCATTGGACATTTGTGGGGGACGGGACACGGGGCCCCAGCCCCCCCCCCCCCGTGGCTACGCCGCTGCTGCTGCTAGTTGCGTCCTGAATACAATTAGTCAGCTGTTCTCAGGACGGCCGCCAAAGGATATAAAATCAAACGTTCCTCCCTGTAGAACAAAAGACGATCAAGCATCCTTTACCAAACATCTGCTTCTTTTTTAAAGTTTAGGCTTGGAGTAGCTCTTTCGATCTGGAACATTTTATGGCTAAAACTCCTCAGTTCAAAACATGTCATTCTAATTCTGAAATTGTTGGCTTTTGTGTTCTAAAAAAACAGACGTCACGGCCTCACAATAGTTAGTGGCAGAGGGAACGATGTTATATAAGGGGAAATATCTCTTTATACCCTTCATTCCCCTCAATATTATGTTGAGATATTCAAACCAACACTGGGTCACAGTGTCGCGAACAGCTGACCCAATTCTTAAACGGGATTAGGGTTGACCACCCCCCCCCCCTCTGTTGGCTATACACACCTCCGGACAGGCAATTGATATACAGAGCTCCACAGGTGCGTTTCGAAAGAGGCTGCATTTTTAACCTTCAGGGTACCAGCAGAGAAGCATGTGGAACCAACATCATACTTTGCATCAAGTATCTCACCCTACAGTTATTCAAATTTTGTTTTGTATCGGAGGGAGAATCGTGCTATTGTAACTGTTGTGCTATGGGATTTACCATGGCGATTAGTAGACGCGTTTGACTGTGACTGTAAATTGCTGCATACAACAGTCAGTACACCCGGAGAGTGATGGCGTCACGTCACATTGTTTGAATGGTAAGAAACGTTTTAAAAATCCCTTTTTTACGATAGTTCAAGAATGAAATTATTACAAAATGTCCCTTCTGACTGTGAAGGTCTAAGTGCAATGTTCAAATTAAACAAAATCATAAATATGATTCGTGTATTTTGACTCTGAAGACGCCCAAACCATGTAGAGTGTCTTTGGCATTTTTGCCGCCTTGTTGTTGTGACAGCTCACCAGACTATAGCGCCCCAAAACCCGGTTGGCTCCTAGTGATTTCCAGCGACGGGATCATCGTTTCCGAATGAAAATTAAATCTGCGTAAAACTATATCAAAGCTCATTGATTAAACTGTCCAGATTCAAGAAGTGGATTTTCCTTTCAATAACCAAACGTTTAAAACACTTAAGTGCGGAAGTAGCCAAGGAATTACATAAATGCAGGAAGGTTCCACTAGTTACTGGCTCCGCAGTTGGCAAAAGGTTTGATGTTTCAGAAGGGTCGTATAGCGTAAGGGCCGGATGCCTCTGGTGTAAGCACTATCAAAAAGAGATTGTTTAATTAAATTATTTGTGGTTATTTGTTTTTACTCCTTTGCTAAAAGAAGTAGATAATGTTGACATATATATTTTTGTCTTACAGTTCTGTTTCCTTTACTTTATTTGCTGAAATTATTCAAAAGCTTTATTTTTCACACATTTTCTTTAACTACTTTCTCCTCGGCAAGAGAACAATTAAGATGTACAAGATACTCAGTGATCTGCTATAGTAGTCGTGGGTTCGAATCCCATCCAAGTAGTATGCCCTTGGATCTTTTCCACCAGGACTCGGGAAAGCTAGAGTGTTATAACGTGTATATCACACATCAATGGTAAAACCAAAATATTGTTCTTTGTCCCCCATGCAATTATTACATCTATAGGTATTCTTAGTTGTGATTGCTGTATCTTTATGTCAATATCAAGAAACCATTGATGACTGTAAAGGGTATTACCTTCATTTGTCTTTTTATTCATCAGATGATCATTTAAGTTTCCAAGAAGCCACAATGAGGTCTTCAAGAATGCTATCCTGGTCTGGAAGATGCACAGAGTGAAAAGACAACAGCAGGCAGTGACGTAATGCAGGCGTGGGGAAAACATGGCCATCTGGTAACAATTATACTTGCTTGACAAACATGAACTTCCCCATTGTTGACCTGAGTATTTCAAAGTTTGATGATAAAATTATGAAAATCTTCGTTTCAACTGTTTTTAGACTACGTAGTAACAGTGAACACTCCACACAAATTTCATCAAAATCACACAAAACAAGTGTGTGTGCATGCAGTTATTTTTTACTTACTTGCGTCAAAAACTCCTAAATTTGTGTGTAACATAGCATCACAGATAAAACCCTGTGTACCGAAATTGCAAACATTGCCTTATTTCAGCATGTTTTGGGTTTTATAATGCATGTATGCAAGGATTTTTCCTTCATGGTATAGGACCATTAAACTTATTTGAATTGAATTGAAAACTAAAGTAATTATGATCAACCTTTTAACGGATACAATGACATTGTAACAATAGATGTTTGACCAATAATTATTGCATCTCTCATATTGACAGGGACAAGTGCAATATTGGAAATTATTGAAATAATTGATAAGTTTCAATCTGAGAACTCAAAGTGATTATAAGGTTATATGCCAGTACCAATCCTCCAAAGATTCGTTTTCTTCAGAAATACTGTCAAAGTCGAGGAAAAGCTTTTGAACACCCCACAAAATCACTCTTCAAAACGCGGCAATCTAAATGAGTCCGGTTGATGAATATGCATATAAACCATGACAAAACATCTAACCGCTCTTCGTTATTGCACTCAAACTTGACCGCGAACTTGAAAAGAAATTTGTACAGGTCAATTGACAACTAGAGATGGACATCTTTCCATAATGCGCCGTATATAGAACCAAATGTGTCGGTTGTTGCTCGTCTTTGTGTCTGGATGCGGGTAAGTTTAACTTGCTTCATTATTTTGCTATTGTAAATAATAAAAAAACAGCAAATTCTAGTAGGCTCGATTGTAATCCAAATTTTGGCAAAAGTTCATGTGTTTAGCTGAAGGTTAATGGCAGAAAATTTAATTCAAATACTGGAATGTCTCTTTTCAGAAGAAAAAGTCAATTGAATATCATTCAAAATCGTTGTGGGCAAACTCTTGAAGTTTGATTTCAAATCACACCGTTTTGCTTCTTGTCAATTAAAATTGAGACAATTTGATTTACTCGTGGCCCACCATGTGGATAACCAGCTGCATATCGGAGAAAACTACTGATGTAAAGATAGCTATATGCAATAAATATTACGTTCCTGACAACAACGATTAAGATATGAATGCATCTTTTTGATATTTTGAGAGCGAGGTTACGGTTCCCCTGCGAACAGACAGAAATCGTCTGGTTTGCCAAAAAAAATTAAATAAATAACCGAGTGTGACTATCTGCCTACTTCTCTTCAAAATTGGAGTTGTTGTACACAAGATAACGTGTGTATTAAGCACACTTGACCAACTTGCTTGCATGCGTTTTTAACTCGAGGTTTAAGCATGATTTGGAACACAATGTTATGTTGGATGTGTTTCCTGGGGCTGACCACACTATGTTATAGCAAGATGAGCTGTAGCTTGATTGAAAATATTTAGCTACCATGGGGCAGACTTGTTTGACATCCCTTCGTGACGCGTATTCAATGGACCGGGACAGTATAGCACAAATGGCGCAGTTCGGCTTAGGCTACCAGTGATATCTAAAGTGAACTTTATGGTGATTTTTTTAAGAAAAATCAAAGTCTGTAAAATTTTTTATTAGAGTAGAAATGAAGAAATTGTGCAAGTAACAACAATTGAAAGAGTTGTTGGTGTCGCAAAGCGGTGGTCGTGCCATGATGGGTGTACTATTCATGCTCTACTATTAACGTTCAAGTCTTGGCGTGGGGTTCGGACTTTGGACCAATACGGACGATTCGGACTCGGACCTTTGACTGCTCCGGCTTCGCACTTTGGACTTTAGGCCGGGATGGAATTCAAGTTTGCCTCAGAGGTTTTGCTTCTGCTTATTGTCATAAACTATTACAGACGTTATCGTTTAATGATTTTTAAAGTGGAAATAGTATCAAATTTGCTCATACCATTTCTGTTTATTTTATTATTCAGTCTATCTGTGATTCCATTGAAACTAAATGGTACGGTACAACATGAACATTCATTTAGATGTTTCTTGGCAAAGAGAAAAATCATGAACATAAAATAAAACACATTTGATTCGTTTAAATAAAAAACGATTAAACATCTTTAACAATTTTTTTTGCAAACACAACACTGTTTGTAACACCGACCTCCTTTTCACAGGCATTTTGCCCAGATAAGTTCTCCTTGTTAGACCGTATCATTCAAACGAGGGCAAACATTCATAGCAATGTAGCCTTTCATTCAAAATGGCCATTCAATGTGGCATTATAACAATGTGGCCATAACGAGGCTGGACAGAAAACTAATAGTCAGTAGCCTCTAATTCAATATGGCCATTCAGTGTGGCATTCATAATAATGCAGCCATAACGAGGCTGGGTAGAAAACTATAGTCTCTAGCTCTCATTCATTATGGCCATTCAATGTGGCATCATAATATGTGGCATAACGAGGTGGGCAGAAACTATAGTCTCTAGCCTCTCATTCATTATGGCCATTCAGTTTAGCATTCATAATCATGTGGCCATATGAGGCTGGAAAGAAAGCTATAGTCTCTAGCCTCTCATTCATTATAGCCATTCAATGTGGTATTCATAACAAATGCAGCCATAACGAGGCTGGAAAGAAAACTATAGTCTCTAGCCTCTCATTCATTATGGCCATTCAATGTGGCATTCATAATAATGCAGCCATAACGAGGCTGGAAAGAAACTATAGTCTCTAGCCTCTCATTCATTATGGCCATTCAGTTTGGCATTCATAATAATGTGGCCATAATGAGGCTGGAAAGAAAACTATAGTCTCTAGCCTCTCATTCATTATGGCCATTCAATGTGGCATTCATAATAATGTGGCCATAATGAGGCTGGAAAGAAAACTATAGTCTCTAGCTCTCATTCATTATGGCCATTCATGTGGCATTCATAATAATGTGGCCATATGAGGCTGGAAAGAAAACTATAGTCTCTAGCCTCTCATTCATTATGGCCATTCAATGTGGCATTCATAATAATGCGGCCATAACGAGGCTGGAAAGAAAAGCTACAGTCTGTCTCCTTTTTGTCAACGATAAGAACCAGTTGATATACTCCGGGGGAGCAGAGATGGCTGTAGTATGTAATCTACAGTTGGGGCAAGCAAAATTGACGGGAAGTGTCACACTATGAGACGTTCAAGCTTTCAAGCGAACGTCGGTATAAATACCCTTCATTAAAACGAATGGGAACAAAAATCATTGGTTTTAAAATCAGAACTTTATATTTTGGGGGGACAGAGGGGAAGTACTGGTTGCCTTTTGCAGACTATATTGCAAAAGACTTACGAAAACGTTTAAACAATTACATGGCATTTTTAGTTCATAAACAAAGATCATCGTTCCCAATGGAGTACTTTGAAGATTTTTTTGCAGTATAACATGGTTCAATCTTGCATACTGTATTCAAAAGATTAAGAAGGTGCAATTTTTTTTCTTCAAATAATGAGTCCAGTTTTAACAGGACTTTTCAATTTTGGTCAGATCTTTGCTTATATTAACTATGTGTCCAGATTAAAAAAAAAAAAAAAAAAAACAACAAAACAACAATAAAAACAATTTGCTTCAACGAGCCATTGAAACCTTCTTGTAGTCTGCTGTAGGCCGACAAATGTTGAGATCTGTTACCGACCTTGCCTAATGCTCGGTTATCTTTATGAGTGTGTTCATGCTACTCGAAGGCACTGTTCATTTATAAGATTGTAAGCGGCTGGACTTAGATTCTTGTGGTGATGGACCATCAGAGTAAAGAGTCCAAAGGGCTTTGCTTCTCCTACTTCTCCCAAAGGCACTAAGCATTAGAATGGTAAACGGCCGGACTTAGATTCTTGTGGCGATGACCATCAGAGTAAGAGTCCAAAAGGCTTTGCTTCTCCACTTCTCCCAAAGGCACTAAGCATTAGAATGGTAAACGGCCGGACTTAGATTCTTGTGGTGATGACCATCAGAGTAAAGAGTCCAAAAGGCTTTGCTTCTCCTACTTCTCCCAAAGGCACTAAGCATTAGAATGGTAAACGGCCGGACTTAGATTCTTGTGGTGATGACCACCAGAGTAAAGAGTCCAAAAGGCTTTGCTTCTCCTACTTCTCCCAAAGGCACTAAGCATTAGACTGGTAAACGGCCGGACTTAGATTCTTGTGGCGATGGCCATCAGAGTAAAGAGTCCAAAAGGCTTTGCTTCTCCTACTTCTCCCAAAGGCACTAAGCATTAGACTGGTAAACGGCCGGACTTAGATTCTTGTGGTGATGGCCACCAGAGTAAAGAGTCCAAAAGGCTTTGCTTCACCTACTTCTCCCAAAGGCACTAATCATTAGACTAGTAAACGGCCGGACTTAGATTCTTGTGGTGAGGACCATCAGAGTAAAGAGTCCAAAAGGCTTTGCTTCTCCTACTTCTCCCAAAGGCACTAAGCATTAGACTGGTAAACGGCCGGACTTAGATTCTTGTGGCGATGGCCATCAGAGTAAAGAGTCCAAAAGGCTTTGCTTCTCCTACTTCTCCCAAAGGCACTAAGCATTAGACTGGTAAACGGCCGGACTTAGATTCTTGTGGCGATGGCCATCAGAGTAAAGAGTCCAAAAGGCTTTGCTTCTCCTACTTCTCCCAAAGGCACTAAGCATTAGACTGGTAAACGGCCGGACTTAGATTCTTGTGGTGATGGCCACCAGAGTAAAGAGTCCAAAAGGCTTTGCTTCACCTACTTCTCCCAAAGGCACTAAGCATTAGACTGGTAAACGGCCGGACTTAGATTCTTGTGGCGTCGGTCATCAGAGTAAAGAGTCCAAAAAGGCCGAGGACTTCAATAGACCGTACAAAAGGTGCCTGTGTCTTCATGACCGATAAATTCTGTCCTCCCGCAGGGAGACTTATAGAGATATGAAGAAGTGCTAATTATTTCTTCTCATTTTCTTCAAGAGAATGGCAGGGTATAAGACGGTTTCAGAGATGGCTCATAATGTTCCTAAATAGCGTATTAACAAACGTGTATTTCAATATAGTATAGATTGAACCATTATGTTAATGCGAAAACACCTATAAGTTCATTTCACTTTAAAAAAACAAAACAATGCTGTGGCACTGATGAATGTGTTTCTTGTATCATAGATGAAAAAAAAATAACATACTAAATAAACATGCCATGTTAGTACACTCTAAGAACTACCGGGTCAGAATTGATCCGGATTCCAGGTCCCGGGAGCCTGGCCCATTCCTGGGTACGGCTGACCCGGAAAGTGATGGTTTTAAAATGGTATTTTTAACTCGGATTCTGCGTCAATTTGACCCATTTCTGGGACATTTTGGCACAGATTCCGGGTCATACTGGCCCAGGGAAATAAATCTGGCCCCACTCGGGACCCGGATCAAATCTGACACGGGAGTTTTTAGAGTGCAGTTTATGCGTTTTCTTTGATTGAAGACTGGTTGGAAGCAACTCTGAAAAAGGTTGTGTATAGAGACCTTTTTTCATTTTCTAAATGCCGCGGGGAAAAAAATAGTTCACGGCACCTAAAAGTAAAGAAAACAATTATTCGAAAATGATTTTCCTATTATAAGGGAAACAAACTGTAGCAAAAAAAAGATATAATGATATAATAATGATCCAACCCTGTAAAATTGTATATTGATGATTATTTCAGTCACATGCTGATTCACATGCAATGGTTTCATTGTAAAACAATGTGTGTAGGAGTGGCGGTTTGCGTCGGATCGTTTTATCGTCGTATGACATCTCCCCCCCCCCCGTTTTGAGCGTGATGTCCGAGGTCCACCTAATCAGGGAGTGTGATTGTACTTGGTCTGGGCCCCGCCCAGGGTTACGCCTGATCAGTCTTAATAACTATCTACTGTTTTGAGCGGAATAGAACGAGGCAATGACTAATGCAGGTGAACTAATATTAATCCCTGGTTCTAAGGGAGACGGTTTTCTAGACCAGCAATAATTGCATGCAACTAGCCGATCCTTCAACAGGATGTAAAGACTGCATGGACATAATGTTTTTGGAAAACATCAGGGAACTCAAACCACCGTTTATGAATCTGACCCTGACATCGTTGATACTCTTCCAGTACTGCATCGTCCCATCCATGTAAACCAACGTTCAAATATTATTGATGATTGTTTAGAGGATAACGGTGTGCTGGACTAAGTGATTGCGTCAGTTAAAATGCAGCTGAACATTGAACTTGAATGAACATCGAATTCATGCAACGCAAACAGTAAAACATGCAGTTATTTAAACTTCATCTTGAACTTCATCTTGAACTTCAGAGTGTTCATGATTTGAAACTGATCATCGACAACAAAGAACTGAAATGATTGTATGTGATGTGAACATTGCATTTGAGTCCTCAACATTAGAGACATGAACTGCAACGTCTTAATCAGAACATGAACCAAGTGCAAGGACTTCAGCTACTGTGATCTTTATTCAAATCGATGGTGGACTGCTACCAATGAACACTGTGATTCGATTATGCATCAAAGAATGGAATCACATTTGACAGGGCTGCCAGCATTGAGCCTTTATCTGTAAAGAGACAATTAAAAGCACCAATAACCGATGCCATCAAGTCTTACTCCTATACGTCTAAAAAAGAAGATACATTGCATGTGACTGGAATAACCATTACTGTGATATCTTCGCAGTGCCCTTTGAATTAAATGAAAGGTTCTATACCGTAAAGGGAAAGGTACAATAATTCGGAAATGACATAATGGTTAATAAATTTGTACAACAATTCTCAGATTTATTGTTTGTACAACATCGAGGGACAAATCTTCAGGTTATTAAACCTGTATTATTTCAGTCTGAATAGCAAACACAGCACGTTCGCCTACACTGTAACGGTGATTTACAAAATGGCTGCGTATTCCGTAAGACACCATTTTTTATTCTGAAGTATTTCAAATTTGGTGTCGTACCTTTTCCTTTGTCTTATACTTTAAACTAAAATAATAGTATTAATAATAATGGATCCTGAAGATAGACTGAATAATTTAGTATTAGAAATAATAGGATGATTTTCTGAACTCCATTTTATTTGTTTTAACTATACACGTCTGTTAATTACAATAAGCAGAAATGTTGGTCAAAGTGCAACTTTGTTAATAGTTGTATTTTATTTTAATTTTTATTTTATTTTATTTATTTAATTATAAAGCTCAAAAGCATCTTGTGCCGGGCAGAAATGAGATTGGGAAATCTCATAGTTGAAAGGCTATCTTGTTATAGGTGTGTCAGCCCTCATTGTTTCCATTTGAAACGAATTCCGTATCATTTGAACGCGTGGCGTACTTTCCGTCTTTCGGTTCCGTTGAAAGTAGGTCAAAGCCCCCGTGGATCCAAGCCAATTTGCGGACTGGATTGTGAAACAATATTCTTCATCAACGAATTGCACAAGCGCGCCTTAGTTTTACTTGCATGAAAGTATACCCGTAGCCTCGCTTTCCGTTCTGAAACACAGTATCTTGATGTGAGCAAGTTTTATTTTGCTCTTAATCCCATATTAACTAGGCAGCTGGTTACCCGTTCTTTTTTTGGATTGTTGCCGCAACTTTACAATCAAGGGCCTAAATCAACCTAGAGATTAATGCTATAGTGATGTTATAACTATGTATGTATGTTATTTGTATAGTTTGACTCGAATTGGGTCACGGCAGGGTACAGGATTTTACGGTCACTTACAATCAAAACAATGTGTCTATATGCATGTTCAAAAATATACATATAATGATATACATGTAGTCTCTTGGGACCTTTCCCCCAAAAGTTGAATGGCTGCAATATTGTCCAAATATTTTTAAAGAAAAAAATATTCAATTTAAGATTTTACAATGCTTTTTGTAAAGCTATATATACAATCTTACCACAACGAAGAGATTTCTCTTTAAATACTTCTTTATAAATATTCGACCACAATGTTTGTTCTGAAACTTGTACGTGTGGTTAAAAGAAAATACTTCACAAACAATTCGAGACCATATCCTGTTACCCTGCCTTTTAAAAGTTCCTGCTAGTCGATAAATTAATGTTTTGTTTTGTTTTGTTTACAGTGAGCCTTTAATGCGGTACAGGGGCCAGACCCGTAGCAACTTCAAGAGTAACATTAAAATGATTGCCAGAATACGGGCCTGAACATTCGGTTTGCCCTGCAACGGCCTGTCATCTCGTCCAACTCTGCATGCACTTCAGAAATAGCATCAAAATTGAAAACAAACATTGCTTAAAACAAAACAAAATGTATTAAACGAATATTTTAATGCTTATAATTCATAAGAATTCTTTCTTTATGAAACGTTGATCTTCTATTTAAAACTCAAAGCTCCCTAATCTTGTTACACAGGACAGTTTTTCTGATAAATTTTGAGGCAACCACTTGCATTGAATGCAAAAGGAACTCTTTAATCGACATGACAAAAAACAACTTTTTTATACCATCCCCAAGAAAATTGTGAGAAAACTCAAATGTGAATGATTTTTGTTTAGATTGCCTAAAGCCGATTGCCTGTAAATTGCCTCATGTGCCTTTATATAGTTTATAATTAAAGTTTATCTAATCTTACGATGTTAAAAGTAGTACAAAGATAGATTGGTATTTATTCTGTACACTGGCACATTGTAAAAATACAAGACACTTGATTTCTGCTGGCGGTGCTTTGTTGTACCACTTTGCCTGCAATTTATGATCGTGATATGGCTAAAACATGGGTTCACCCCCAACCCCCCCCCCCACCCCCGGCAGAGTTGACGATTGAATCCATGCACTATTAAAATATCAAAATGACTGGTTATGTATTTTCTTGTAAGTCAAGTTTTAATAAAGATGAAAATATTATTGTTGACTCCATTGTGCGCCACTGTGGGTGATACAGGAGACCAGTCATATTATGTCAACAATTAATAGTTGTTCCTCGTCCAAATAAAACAAAACTGTGTGTATTTGTAATGATGTGCCAATGTACATTAGTTATAAAAAGAAAAAAAAGAAAGAAAGTGTGTTTAATAGTGTTGAAACGTTTGCTTTTTATTTCAATGGGTTTTTAGCAGCAGAGGGATCGACCTTTATCACACAGTAACTAATTTGCCACAAATAGCAATGCGACCAAACCGAGGCAGAAAGAGATTTTGTTTTTACATAAATCTTTTTAAGAAGGCAAAACTGTCTCGTATGATTGAACATTTATACGGGTAAAAATAGTTATGACTGTGCCAGATGATAGGAAACAAACGATATTTAATAATAGTTATTTGCTAGTTACGAAGTAAAACAGAAGAGAGAATCAGTAAACTGAATTGCAGAAGCTGTGTGATAAAGGTCTGATGGAAATTGGGGGGGGGGGATACTTGTAGGGACTCAGCTGAGGGGGTATTTCTGTGGGTTGGAAGGGAGGGCCTCAAACTTTTTTGGGGGGGGGGTCTTGTACTTGTAGGTACTCAGTGAAGGATTATTTCTGTGGGTTGAAGGGGAGGAGCTCAAACTTGGGGGGGGGGTACTTGTAGGGACTCAGTGAAGGGGTTTTCTGTGTTGTGGAGGGGAGGGCCTCAAACTTGGAGGGGGGGCTTGTAGGGACTCAGCTGAGGAGGTATTTCTGTGGGTTGGAAGGGAGGGCCTCAAACTTGGGAGGGGGGTACTTGCAGGGACTCAGCTGAGGGGGTAATTCTGTGGGTTGGAAGGGAGGGCCTCAAACTTGGGGGGGGGGCACTTGCAGGGACTCAGCTGAGGAGGTATTTCTGTGGGTTTCAAGGGAGGGCCTCAAACTTGGGGGGGGGGTACTTGCAGGGACTCAGTGAAGGGGTTTTCTGTGTTTTGGAGGGGAGGGCCTCAAACTTGGAGGGGGGGGGCTTGTAGGGACTCAGCTGAGGAGGTATTTCTGTGGGTTGGAAGGGAGGGCCTCAAACTTGGGAGGGGGTACTTGCAGGGACTCAGCCGAGGGGGTAATTCTGTGGGTTGGAAGGGAGGGCCTCAAACTTGGGGGGGGGGGCACTTGCAGGGGACTCAGCTGAGGAGGTATTTCTGTGGGTTTCAAGGGAGGGCCTCAAACTTGGGGGGGGGGGTGTACTTGCAGGGACTCAGTGAAGGGGTTTTCTGTGTTTTGGAGGGGAGGGCCTCAAACTTGGAGGGGGGGCTTGTAGGGACTCAGCTGAGGAGGTATTTCTGTGGGTTGGAAGGGAGGGCCTCAAACTTGGGAGGGGGTACTTGCAGGGACTCAGCTGAGGGGGTAATTCTGTGGGTTGGAAGGGAGGGCCTCAAACTTGGGGGGGGGGCACTTGCAGGGACTCAGCTGAAGGGGTATTTCTGTGGGTTGGAAGGGAGGGCCTCAAACTTGGGAGGGGGGTACTTGCAGGGACTCAGCTGAGGAGGTATTTCTGTGGGTTTCAAGGGAGGGCCTCAAACTTGGGGGGGGGGTACTTGCAGGGACTCAGCTGAGGAGGTATTTCTGTGGGTTTCAAGGGAGGGCCTCAAACTTGGGGGGGGGGTACTTGCAGGGACTCAGTGAAGGGGTTTTCTGTGTTTTGGAGGGGAGGGCCTCAAACTTGGAGGGGGGCTTGTAGGGACTCAGCTGAGGAGGTATTTCTGTGGGTTGGAAGGGAGGGCCTCAAACTTGGGAGGGGGTACTTGCAGGGACTCAGCTGAGGGGGTAATTCTGTGGGTTGGAAGGGAGGGCCTTAAACTTGGGGGGGGGGGGCACTTGCAGGGACTCAGCTGAAGGGGTATTTCTGTGGGTTGGAAGGGAGGGCCTTAAACTTGGGGGGGGGGTACTTGCAGGGACTCAGCTGAGGAGGTATTTCTGTGGGTTTCAAGGGAGGGCCTCAAACTTGGGGGGGGTACTTGCAGGGACTCAGCTGAGGGGGTATTTCTGCGGGTTGGAAGGGAGGGCCTCAAACTTGGGGGGGTACTTGCAGGGACTCAGCTGAGGAGGTATTTCTGTGGGTTTCAAGGGAGGGCCTCAAACTTGGGGGGGGGGTACTTGCAGGGACTCAGTGAAGGGGTATTTTGTGGGTTGGAGGGGAGGGCCTCAAACTTGGGGGGGGGGGGTACTTGCAGGGACTCATCTGAGGGGGTATTTCTGTGGATTGGAGGGGAGGGCCTCAAACTTGGGGGGGGGGTCTTGTAGGGACTCAGTGAAGGTTATCTGTGGGTTTGAGGGGAGGGCCTCAAACTTTGGGGGGGGGTCTTGTAGGGACTCAGTGATGGGGTATTTCTGTGGGTTGGAAGGGAGGGCCTCAAATTGGGGGGGGGTCTTGTAGGGACTCAGTGAAGGATTATTTCTGTGGGTTGGAGGGGAGGGCCTCAAACTTTGGGGGGGTACTTGCAGGGACTCAGCTGAGGGGGTATTTCTGTGGGTTGGAAGGAAGGGCCTCAAACTTGGGGGGGGGGTCTTGTAGGGACTCAGTGAAGGATTATATCCTTGGGTTGCAGGGGAGGGCCTCAAACTTGGAGGGGGGGGGGGCTTGTAGGGACTCAGGGAAGGGGTGTTTCTGTGGGTTGGAAGAGAGGGCCTCAAACTTGGGGGGTCTGGAAGGGACTCAGTGATGGGGTATTTCTGTGGGTTGGAGGGGAGGGCCTCAAACTTGGGGGGGGGGTCTTGTAGGGACATGGGTTCGAGTTTTGTGAGTGATCAAGTTATCATTTTTAAGAACATGCTATAAAAGATTCATTCCCATGGGTTTAAGTATTTTGATGTCTAATTCTTTATTCTTGTCATAGTAATAGTGCTATTTTTCCAGAAGGGGAGTTCGTTGGTTTCAATACCTATAATCTCTCTATGTTAAAATTAACGGCATAATTCTTTTTAAACGGTTAGTTATATTGACCTTGGAAATGATTTTATAATCGACATTGAGAAGACTTATTGCATGGCCTCCAATTTTTAAGGTTCTTTCTTTGTTTTTTTGTAAATAAGACGAATCAAAGCATTGTTCATGAGGCAGGATGGTGATTTACTGCTTAACACCACTCAGGCCCGCCCGTATTCCCAGAAAAAGCTGGGCCCTCCCGTCCCAGAATAAGTGCGACCTTTAACCTTCACGCCAGGCGCAGATTCAGGGGCCGGGCAGAGGGGTCATGTGCCCCCCGGGTAAAATTTGATCCCCAAAAATAAATAAATAAATAAATAAAATAGAAGAAAAAAGGAAAAGAGGGAGAGAGAGAGAGAGAAGACAGTTGGAATGATATTGATATAGCAACATTCTGCAATAAACAATAATAATTGCTGTACAATTGCCCTTTTGTTATGGATATTGAAGAGCAAACAAATTATATCAGTTTTGAGCTTGAGCAGTTTTTCTTCTTCTTTTTTTCTGTCTTCTTCTTCTTCTTCTTCTTCTTCTTTTTCCTTTTTTACCCCATCTTCATCTTTTCTTTGCTAATTTTGTTTTGGGCCACGGAGCGATCATGTTTATTTTCCGTAAAAGTAGTCAAATTAAATAAGACTACAATGCCTTCTGTTTATTCGTATAACGAAGCATTAGTAGTAGGCCCTCCTCAGCCTAGGTTCTTTTACAACTCTTTATCAGACGTGTGTAACCATAGAGAAATGACCCACTGGTACAACAGTATGGGAAAATATTCATATCTTTGGTAAATGCAGTAATTATAGAGCATAGCCTAGGGGCGCACCGCACCAAATAAGGAGAAAACAGAGCGTCGGCCTCATTCATATTTTGTAGGCCCTCAAAATGTAACATTATATTAGAGAGATTTGAGAGCCAAAAAGGGGGTAGGCCCCATACATTGTAAATATGCTTGCCCAATTGTGACCTGGGGTTGTTGACTTCCAACTTGAGGTATTTTGGATGACATAGGCCCTGAAAAATATGGTCCTATTTGCCCAGAGGTGTAGGGACATTTTTCAAGATTGTATATGCTGATCGGACGTTTAGAAATTTACACATGCCCGGGTATGGGTGTTTCTATTTGGAGGGAGAATAACTCGACCGGCCTTGGGACTCCCCATATCGAATTGAGCAGTGGATAAAAGTTTAAGAGTCAATGGATAATTTCCCCTTTACTGCAAAAAGCTGTGAGACTTCTGAGTATTCTTTGGTATTTTTGCACTTCTAACATGTTGCACTGTAGGCCTACATGCCATGGGCCTTTGGACGTTTATTCAGTGGGTGTACCCATGAAAGGACACGGACGCATCACGAAGCCCCTTTTCGAACCACGAATTGAGTTTGGGCTTGGCTTATGCTCTGTTAGTAATTAGAAAAGATAAGCGCTTTTCTTACGGGGATTCATGCAACCAGGTGGACAGAGCCCGAAGCAGAGCCAAGCCAGAGTCCGACCGAAGCCGCGGTTTCGAAGAGGGCCGCTGCGAACGCAGTCGCTGGAATCTCGACAAACGACCGAAATAAAAAAAAGAGAGAAAAAAAGAGAGGGCGGTCTTCAGACCGCCTGACCGATACGGCTCTGCACCTGACTGAGTTACCACAAGTGGTTACCACCTGACTTCTCGATCAGGTCATGTGTTACATGTGAGGCTCAGTGTGTACTGTGTGTGTACAAAAAAAGCAGAACTCTGCCGCAGCAGATCGGGATCATGTGTGGGAACACAGGCATGCACATTTTGTTTTTAGGGTTATTTTTCCAGTTTATTTCTGGAAATTCAGCTTTGCAGTATGTGGTAAGCGATGTAGATGGGTTAGGAAGGCGATATGACGGTATTGGCGGTCTCAGCGGTGGTGGTGTAAGTATTTTTTTTAAATTTTAAAAATAAATTTGGATTAGATCGGACCATAGAGAAAGGATCGGACCACATCCTCCATGAATGATGCCGTGGGACCTAGCCCCATGCCAGTACGCTTTTTGACCGGATGGAGTCCAGCGTATTGGCATTTTTTTATTTGGCTTGATGGGATCTAGACACAGTAACTGGGGGTGGGGTGCTGCACTCGTCTTTGAAATTATGATATCGACGGTCAAAGTAAAAACTTCAAAAAGAGGATTACAATGCCCCAGTTATAGCCCCATGAATAGGGCCAATCCACTCCGTATCCTTGGCCCCAGCACCACTGCAGACATGTTCTTTCGCCCTATGATGTTTTTAATCTGCAAAGATCTAGATCATGAAACTTACTGATCGAATGCCAATGTGCTCGTAGATAGCCGGACTGCTGGAATTTGTTTGAAAAACATAACAGGTTTTTTGTGAAAATTAAATTATTTTCGAGAGTGAATTTTTTAAACGATCTGAACGATCTTGATTATTAATATTTGCACTCGCGGCGTCTGCGAGTAAATTAGTCTGGTACCAACTCAATCGTAGCAATTGATTGTATCGTTTTTCTAATGCTGTTGAGGGAGCCATACAAAACCTAGTTTTCAAACCCAAACATTTCGATCCCGTCGTACAGTAACGCGGAAAGCACTTTTTTAATGTAATTATGAGAACGTATGTACTACTTCAAAATAAGCAAGTTGTCAAGATCGTTGAGACAATTCTAAATATTAACTTTCGAAAATCATTTGATTTTCACCCAAAACGTGTGATGTTTTTTAAAGAAATTTTAACAGTCCGGCTATCTGCAAGTACATGGGCATTCAATCGGTAAGTTTCATGATCTAGATCTTTGCAGATTAAAAACATTATAGGGCGAAAGAATAGGTCTACAGTGGTGCTGGGGCCAAGGATACGGAGTGGATTGGCCCTATTCATGGGGCTACCCCAGTTACTACTGAAACTGGATCCCTTTTTAAATTCACTTTGTTTTTGTTGCCATCTCTTTGACATCTTTAACAAAAAAATTGATCAGTTGACCTCAACATGTCATAAAACTCACCAAGTATCCACTGACCAAAAAAGATTAATACTTTTGAAGAGGCTTGAAGAAAAGTATCGTCACCTGTTTGACCGGTAGCGTGCCCTCTATTTTATTGCAAACCTGTACTCCCATTCATAAAACTGTCTCCAAAGGACACAAACTTCAGAAAAGTGTGTTGGCATGGACGTGGACTTCCAATGAGAAAGCCAATGAAAAAGTTAAATGCGCTTAAAAACAACATTGACACGAACATCTATTCTTACAGTCGCAACTCCCTCCTCCAAGTTTCATTTTCTCACAAAACATCAAAACTACAAGAATTTGTTGAAGTAATGTATCTTAAAAGCAATAACTAAACTTTCTACAGCAGCCATATGATTTTACCTAACTGAGTGAGTGCGCCACCATTTGACGCAGTGAGATATGTTGAGTGATCCCGAACTGGTCAAGGGTGTGGTGCCCCCCAAAAAAACAAATTTGATAATTTTGTCTCATTTAAAAAAAAAAAAAGTGCTCAGAATTTCTTTTACACATTTTGAGGATTTTACATAAATGTTGTTCACCCTGGCAAGCTTGAAAGGTGAAAAGTTTTAACAGCGTTTTCCAACCATTTTTGATTTGATTTTTATAATGATCATTGTCACAGACAAACGTAAGGAAAAATTGCCATAATTTAATTTTTGATTAAATGTTTGGCACCTTATTTTGGGTTTTGTTGGTTTATTGGATATTATTATTCACATGTATCAACATAAATTGGTAATGTATGTGGAAGTTTGGTAAATTGCAAAATTGAAGTGATCCGGAACTGGTCAAACGACTGTACTTGGTCATGATCATAGGATCTTGCACTATGCTCTCCACTCAACTCAAGTAACCTTGAGCGGTCACACTCCACAACGTGTACGGATGTCCTCTGCTCTCTGGGTCTCCCTGCCTGGTGGTCATGCATGCACGAATGACTTATTACTGTTCCTCATTAATGTGTATAATGAATATTTCACTGACTGTTGATCAATCAGCATATGAAGATTCAATGGAGCATATTGGAGGGTAATAATAAAAAGCATTAATAACTAAATAAATGAGCCTATAAATAATTAGAAATGAATAACCAATACTGTTAGTGAAACAAAAAAATTCCTCCAAAATCCATCAAAGACCTCTACAATACTTTAAACTCACCCGAGGAACACAGGAGATTCTTCAGCTTTAATACGGTGGTTTGGTTGTGTCAGATACATTTCTTGTAAAAAGATACATTTTTGGCTACAAATCTGAACCAATGTTTAAATTGGATTATGCCCATTTTGTTGTCCGCAATTTGCAGATTGTGCAAATCCAAAGAATGCGCTTAATCTTTGATGGATTTTGTCACTCCCTGTTTAGGGGTTGTGAATCTTGTAGAGCATTTTGTTATATAAGAACCAGTTATTTTATATCTAGCTGCAAGCCCTGTTCTCACAAGACCAGCTAAAAATCTTTAACTCCAGGGGTTACCAAAAGGTGGAAATCCCATAATTTGAACTTGCCTGCTAAGAAACACATATCCTAGTTTCAGACCTTTTTTTCAGCAAAGACTCCCACCCCTGTATATGATTATCAATTACTTGTTTAATGTTAAACACTAAGCACGAATGCATTTCTCTTGTGCAGGCTACTTCAAGATTGCTGGTGAATTACCCTGAGCCGTATCGGTCAGAGGTTCTGGATTATCTCTTTAAGGTAAGATCCAAATGAGTACAATTTTTGGACCATAACAAAGACAAATGGAAACCTTGTTTTTATGTTTTTCCGTGTTTCCCAGGAAGATTTCATAAGGAATAAGAGCCACGATGGGCCAATTTCACAACAGAGCTGAGATTCATCTTAAATGGGTATCAATCTTAGTTACTAAGCAAAGTGTGATGTCACAGTACAAAACACTATGGCAATAGTGAGAACTCATCTTTAAAAAGGAATCTTTTAGTGCTTTGTGAAACCAAGCGCTGGGGCCGATTTCACATTGCACTAAGATTCATCCTTTTTAAAAGATGAGATGTCAATCATTGCCATAGTGATTTGTATTGTGACATCACACTTACCAACTAAGAGTGATCTGTAGTTAAGACCAATCTTAGCTCTTTGTGAAATAGAGCCCTAGATCTCTTAGCGTTTATAGATACAGAATGTTTCAAAACTGAGGGGTATTCTAGACACAAGTATTGTAAGTTTGGCCTAAGCACGCTGAATTGAAACAAGGTCCTTGAAATGTTGCTTTTTTTTACTTGGTGTTTATCTTTGGTTTTGAAAGCCCTACTGTGCATTCTGGCGTATTCTAAATGATTTTATCTTTATGACTTTTGTGACCTTGATCTGAAGTTAACAAGAACACTGCTCGTATCGGCCGCAATTCCCGTGCATCAGCCCGCAATTTGGGCATATTGACCCGACCTGATGTGCTAGCTTGTGCTTGGTGAGAGCCCTGCGTGTGTTCTTCTCCCCCAACTCTGGAAGTTACTCTGTTGTTCTACGCAATGATCCTCATCAGGGCTCGAATTTGACACTGGACCACAGGCCCGAGGCCAGTGATTTTAGCAATGGGCCAGTAAACTCAAGACCAGACAAGTCCGGCAGTCTTGTGTTTTCAATTCAATAACAATTCATGTACATGTACCTCACTCTATAATATCTTGAACAAAAACAAATTATGTTCAAATGTTGACTTTGAGTAATGATTTGAAATATACGTAATACCCTTAAAGACAAATGAGGTAAATCTTCTTTTATATGTCTTAGGGCTTGTTCAATTAAATGCAAGATAATCTGTGCAAGGAAGTCTTCTCTCAGTTTGAATCTGGTCTTGTAAAATTATTTCTGGTCCAGTAAACATTTTTGAGATACAAGTCCTGTGGTCTTGTGGATTTTTCCCCCAAATTCGAGCCCTGCTCATCACTGCATTTTGTTGTGTCTCTCTCTGTCTCACTTCGTAGCCTAACTTTGGCGCATCACTGACGCTGCTGAAGGTGGAGATTGGCGGTGACTCCCAGAGTACCGATGGAACAGAGTCGTCTCACATGCACACATCAAGTGATGAGAATTATCAAAGAGGCTACGAGTGGTGGCTCATGAAAGAGGCCAAGAAGGTAGAATTCATGTAGTCCTTATATGGACTCCGTGCACAACGCACTTCAGGCTTGCAACTTTTCCTCGGATCAGCTATTTCCTCTTTTTTTATTCTCAGTTATACCATTCAAAATTGAAAAATACTGTACAAACTCATTGAAATTTTGTAATTTCCTCTTTTTTGGTGAAGTTACAGTTGCATGCCTGGCACTTACACGTACATGGTGTCCGCCATTTTGGGAGTCAAAATGTACACAAAGGAATTGACTCCCGAAATGGTAGACGCTCACTGTGCGGAGGTTCATTCTGCGTTGTGCAAGGGGTCAGTACTGCAGTGTCTTAATTATAGAGACTTGGGCTTGTTGATATCATTGAGTACTTGAAATCAAGTCGGTTACGGTAAATGTAGCCAATGTTTACACTATATGACCACAAGAGGGCGTTGTGATTTGCTAGCTTCATTACCGGCTTGATTTGTACACTGATTCTTTACTTCGGCTGTTTTATGTTTCAGCGGAATCCTAACATCAAGCTGTATGGCCTCCCATGGGCATTTCCCGGTTGGATTGGGAACGGCACCCAGACCCCATATGCTAATATTGATGTCACTGTGGACTACATCATCCGGTGGATACAGGGATCCAAGACCCATCACAATCTGACCATAGATTATATCGGTGTAAGTTTATGGACGATTTTAAAAATTGACTTTCCCCAAATTATCGCTTATTTTACTCTTTTGCATTTTAGTTAGGATCCTAATAATGGAAAAAAAACAATTGAACCCTAATCAGCAATGTGAAAAAAAAATGGCTGTGTCCGAACTGGCGGCTATGGATGCGACTGTTGCTAAGAGTGTTGCTAAGGTTGTCCTGTTGACCAATCCGTACGCCAACACCCCAGCAATGGTGGCGCGGCGTGCAGCATTTACGCGTATGGATTGTTCTATAGTTTGATGTGTGTTGATCTGATGATCTAGCCTTAACAAAGTATGGTTGGTGTAATGATAATGATAATAATAATAATAAATATAACTTATATAGTGCCTTACATCTAAAGCATAAACCCCAAAGGGCTTAACAAGGAAAGAAATACCGATGGAATAAACAAATTTAAAATGTAAGTATTGTTTAAAGCTTTGCATGGTGTGGAAAACTAGGAAGGAACTATAGATAAATAAATAGTAAACTTGCGGGTACAACACATGGTTGTACCTGCAAGTTTACTATTTACATATTTATAGTTCCTTCCTAAATTCAAAATGACTAAAAGCACAAGCACTATGCAACGAGAAGCACTACGTTAGAAATATGGAATAAAGTATAGATACAAGAGCGAATACTGAATATACAACGGCGAAAAACTTTTGTCAAAAGGAACTAAGCCGCAGCCAAGGACAAAAGGTCATTAAAAAATCAACGTAGAACATTTGGAATATTAGCAAATACAGACTATATGGGAATAGCTAAAAACTGTATAAAAAGGAATAAGCCGCATCCCAAGCTAAACCCACAACACAGATTAGCAATTAAAAATAATGAGTTTTTAAAGCCTTTTTAAAACAACTGAGGGATGACATGGCACGAATGTTATGAGGTAAATAGTTCCGGCCTCTGACTGATGATGGGGCAAATGATCTTTCCCCATAAAAATGTGTTCTGCTGGTACTAGTGTGGCTAAGAAGGCAATGCGAAGATGAACATAATGTACGACCAGGGCCCAATTTCATAGAGCTGCTAAGCACAAAAATTTGCTTAGCATGAAATTTCTTCCTTGATAAAAAACAGGGTTACCAACCAAATTTCCATGTGTTGCATATATCTTGTTACTGGTATTCAGCTGTTGTTTGCTTATCCTGAAATCACTTGGAAATTTGGTTGGTAATCCTGTTTTTATCAATGAAGAAATTTCATGCTAAGCAAATTTTTGTGCTTAGCAGCTCTATGAAATTGGGCCCAGGTTTGTATCCAGTGATGAGCTCAGTTATGTATGATGGAGCCATTTCTATCTATCTCACTAAATCAGAGAAGTTGATGGTATGGGGTGCAAATGAACAAATGAAAGTGAAAAAGTGCAGTCAACCCTCGTTATAAAGGGGCACTTGTTATGCAAAGTTTCTGCTTATAAAGAGTACATTCTGAAGTCCCAAATCTCATTTTCTACTTTGTGTTTGTTTGTTTTGCTGTCCTCTTATGACAGTGTTAAAGAGGTAATTTTGCCAGACGGGACAACCTTGTTATAACGAGAGTCGACTATAAGGTTTTTTTTGGTCTTGTCAGAAGTATTTTTTTGTTGTAAGAATTTTCAAAATTATCATTTTTTAACTTATGTTTCGTCTTCCCATTACCTTGATGTCATACCTAGGATTTGTGCGCTACATAAAACTTATTGAAGTAGTAAACTACAAGCTCTATGGTTTTGTGGAACGTTTGCTGCAGTTCAAGCCAATGGAGGCACAATTTAACACAATTTGAAACAGACAAATGAAGTCGATGACAATGCAATGTACATACAAAAATAAGCAAGTTTGTTGTTGGGAGTTCTTTTCACATTTTTACAGGAAGATTTAAAAAAAAACATACATTTTGTGTGATTTCCATTATCTCAATGGCCTAGATATGGAATGAACGGAAACATAGCATTGCTTACATCATCGCTCTTAGGGCTGCATTAGACAAAGCAGGCCTCAAGGAAGTTGATGTCGTTGCAGCAGACGGCAAATTCCGAATCAGTCAAGATATCTTGAAGAATCACACACTGGCAGCAGCTGTTCAAATTATTGGGTAGGCCTTTCAGATTGCATGTTGTAACCCCTTTGCCTGAAATCCAAATCCATGCTATTAAAATCTGTTGCTACTTAAAGGTATTGTACACTTTTGGTAACAGCTCAAAAACAGTGTCCACCTTTTGTGTGATTAAACATATGCATGAACAAAGAAACCTGTGAAAGTTTGAGCTCAATTGGTCATCGAGGTCACGAGAAAATAGTGAAAAGAGATCTTATGTGTTTTCTGTTTTTTCAAATTATCGCGCGCAATAATGACTATTATTTTAATCGTTTCTCAGAAACGATAGCATTTTAGGCAGAAATATTTTAAGGAACCCTTTCTACCATTACTTACTTTAAATCATGTAAGTTATGTGTGAATCTGTGAACATTGTGTTTTTCGATCTTACCAATAGTGTACAGGGCCTTTAAGCCGCCCTCAGGTGGACCTCGCAATGACACAAAAAACAGTCGATGATTGACTTATGAGGATGATGCTGCGCCTGAGCTAAGACCGTCGGGAACGTATCAGTCACTGATTGTTTACGACCTGATAATAGCTACGATGATTTTAAGACGATCGGCATCAGTCGCCATCAGAAGAAGGAAAAAAAAACGTGACAGGAGTCAATAAATTTCTACTTTTGTTCCCGACAGGCTAGAACCAATCAATAGTACCGTATTGATTGTGTTATTCAAAGTGTATTAGGACCTGCGTGAGGCTGCAGGCCAACACCCGCTTGGCTAGTAATGCCAAACGCGATTTAGCAACTGCTCTTCGATCATGGGTGACATGAGCATGGTTTTATCGGGTTGACTCTTGATTTACGACATTCACACGGTATCTCATTTTGAACGGCCTAAATGTAAATTTTCTGCTTGATCCCGACGGTTCCGTCGCAGCACAAGTGAAACGCAGGTCAACCTGAGGGTGGCTTTAGGGACAGTGACAACATGTCTCCAAATTTGAAACTAAATAGAAACAGCGGGAACTGTTTAGTGATCAAGAAAGGAGCTTACTTTAACATTTACCCTGCAACCATCATGGGGGACTTTTAGGGACATTAAGTGGGAGCAAACTTTGCGGCGATGTGTGCATGCTCAGAAACTATGTACACAATGCAAAATTACCTAGTATGTCTGCTGCCACTGAGTGTTACAAAGTCCCCTATTCACTACTAGCACGGTTCCGCCATGTGTGTGTAGAGCCTCGACTTCATGCCTCGTTTGTATTGTATTTATGTATCTGTTTGGATGAAAGTGTCACAACATTACCGTGACGATACAGAGAATTGTATAATGCTTCTATTCACTGCTGGCCCCAAGTTGAGGCTCTACACGCAAATGGCTGACCAGGCAAAGGGCGAATTGGGCCAACTCTAAATAACAGCACCAGGCTACAGAGTGAGACCTATAGATTCATATCTTCCCTTTCTTTGGCTTACTTTATGAAATGATTCAACCTTAACATCTCCCTCATTTCAACTGAGCTTACTTAATTCTGAACTTGGAATAAGGACAACTTCCAATCTTGGACTTTCTTGGTTCAGGTTCAGCACAGGTGACGACTTCATTGCAAAAGTAACAAGCAATCCAAAACTCATGTCATTTTTTGCAATGACACAAGCACCAGCCAACCATAGAAACTTCAAAAAGAAAAGAAATAAACATGACAAATTGTGTTACTGTCATTTTTGTACATCAAGCTTGCCTTGACTGAAGCAAGTTGAGAGTTGATTGGCGATGATTAACCATAGCCCCATTCTTTACACTGACAATTAATAAGAGTGGGAGTTTTAATAACAATAATAACTAGTTCCTGTATAGCGCATTTTACAACAACGTATCAATGCGCTTTACATTAGTGCACTGGTCATTGGGCCAATAGCGTTCCTATAATCTCTCTCAGCTCCCTGGGGAGTATACAGCCCCGAGCTGCTGTGGCGCTCCAAAGGCTTTTTCAAACACAATATCAACCTCTACCCTCGCAGCTACCAGTTTATACCACTGGGTGAAGAGAAGCAATTATAGTAAAGCATCATGCTCAAGGACACAAGTGTCATGACCGGGATTCGAACCCACACACCAATGACTCAACTTCAGAACTTGAATGCTCTAAACCGCTCGGCCATGTGACACCCAGACATCACACTGTAGTTTCTACCACAGAAAAGTTTGCCATGTTTTCTTTTCATTTGTTTGATAAGACTTAACTTTGGTAGACGTCAAAACCAAAACAATAACACTTGAAAACCAAACAATAACACTTGACCTGTTGGGAAACATTGCAACCGATTGTACCCTATCCAGATTTGGAACGAAAGAGCATATAGTATCGCATACATCAAGAATCTGAGAGCTACCTTAGACACGAATGGGCTGGGCAGTGTAACTGTGGTTGCTGCAGATGGTAACCTTGATATCGCACAAGATATCTTAAATGACACTGTCTTGGCAAAAGCAGTACAAATCATTGGGTAGGCGTCCATTTTAATTTCCCAGTGTAGCTTGATGCGTGTTAACATTTCTTGTCTGCTCTCTCTCTGCACATAATATTTGCTTTCTTAAAACAATTAACCCCTTGCACAGTGTGGAGCACACCTCCGCACATTGGGTTTCTACCATTTTCACAATTTTTGATAGGCGTGTGTAAGTTTGCTGCGCATTTTTAATTTGTTCCAAAAACTAGGCTCAACTTTTGAGCCAAAAAGTTATAACTTTAGGCAAAGATATTTCACAGGCTAGCAAGGAACTTCTGCTTGTGTGCTTTGGTGCTTTACTCTACTAAGCATCCTTCACTTACACAGCTAGCACAGAAATTATGCACTAAGCCTGTAAGCAGAGCCGTGCAATTGGGCCCAATTTATGAATAACTGAAAAGATACCTGTAAAAAAAAAAGGTGTCAAATACTCACTTGCTGTCTCTTATTGGTCCTCCTTCTCTGGATTGACTTTTGTAAATCCTGCATTTTTTTTAACAGTGCCACTGATTTGATAGATCTTCTTCTGATTTTTCTAACGCACACGCAGCATACTTTGATAAGATGTAGTTTCAAATAGTGCCAACTTCTATTCAGAATGGATCAAACCCCGTTGAGTGATGACCCTGTTAACAAATTCTGTCAATCTTTTCAAACATCCAAAGCCACATGTGACAAGGTCTGTTGGTAACCAAACCATTTTTTTGGCATACACTCAGTGGGTTGGGCATTGGTACTTTGCTCTTGGTTGCATTATCTCTCCTTCCTGAATTGCATCTGGGTGTTTAGCAAAGCAGTTGTAGTATCATATGCATTGTTAAACTTTGTAACAATTTGTGGCGCTCTGCATACCAAAATAGGCACTTCCTGCCAAAACTCAAAACAAGGGTAAATTATAATAGTTCTCAGCATATAAAATGTTAAAGACATCACATCACATTGATATCATGGCTGATGTTTTGGTTTTTTCACTTTTAAAGCAATTTTACTTTTTTCCAAGAAGTGCCTGATTTGTGCATGGTCCGTCACACACAGCTCTGTGTACATTCACTCTGTGGACATTCCTTGTTCTGTACACTCAAGGAAAATCCTATTCTTCAACACTGTAAAAAAAAAACACTGTGTGGACGTGTGTTGTCCACATAGTGTTTCAAGTCCCTATATTATGTGGACCTTTGTTATAAGGTTCACACTTCAAAGTTTCCCTCACAATTTCAAAGTTTCGCTCATGTAGGTACCCAGTGTCAAGGTGTCTGTGCAAGAAAAAAGAAGCAGACGGTTTTTGGAAAGTGAATTTCATGTTGTCAGTATTGGTTTTGTATTTTTGCACCAGATATGGAATGAACGACCCTTTCATTTACCATACATCAAACTCCTACGCAAATCTCTTGATCAGAAGGGTCTGAAGGGGACACTAATCGTAGCTTCAGACAATCTTGAAATCATCAGTATTGCTATACACAACGACCCAGAAATTGCCAAAGATGTAGCTGTTATAGGGTATGCTATAAAGAATCATGAATTTACATTTTACCGTAGTATTCAAAACATGGCCAAGTGCTTCATGATGTGATCGCAAAGTCAGTCAGGTTTCCTGCAGTTTTCTTACTTCCAGAGTCGGATCTTTATGGTCACCTGCTGGCCAACTGCATGTGAAAGCACTGGCAGTGCGATGTCAAATTAGACCCAGGCTGCCCAGGCCAGTCAAAGTTTGTTTACTAGTCCAAATGAATTGTGAAGGATTGTTGAACTAACTTTGAATTTCATTTTCTACAAAAGCTTCCCACAGGAACCACAGTTCAAAATGAGGAAGCTTATAAACATGGCAATTAATGACAAAGTTCACAAAAAGATATTTTCTTGCAACATAGTGCTGCTTTGGGTTAAGACTCTTTTTTTTCCATGATAATTTTTTTCCAAGTGGTTTCACATTCTGATAATTGTACATCTAACCATAGAGAAAGGCTCCTTTCTCTATGATCTAACTAACCAGCTAGTAAAACTAGAGCACTAAAGTATTCATTGAAAGAACAGAAAAGTTTGATTGAAAATTCTTGCAATGCAAGGGAACTAGTGAAAAATCTTGTGGACTGCTCATAACAGTAACGCTCACTTGGTTGGCCAGTGAGTGAAGAAAATTAAGGGAAACCGTGACTTCCATTGTTTGTTACATTGTCTTCATGCCATTGTATTCCTTGCTTTACATCAACAAGGTACAACATCCTTAATTACACACGGGGAAAAAAAACTGTTCTTTGTCATTTTTGAGGCAGTCAAAATGTGTTGTTCTTTTTATTTTTTTTTTATTTTGTAATTTTTAAACAGAACAGAGTGACCTTTTTGGATTTTAAGTTTGCAAGTGCAAGGTACAACTTTTTTGAAAACCAGACTCAGTTTTTCATCGCGATGGTCGTAAGTGTTGGAGAAAACATACACTTTGCTTGGGCCAAGCCATAAATGTTGCAGAAGTCAGTTTTGGTGACATGTCATGAAGTCTTAAAAAATAAATACGCCACAAATGGCCTCAGCTCCTACAAAAACAGGGGAGAACAAAAATTGAAATGAGTTAAGGGTCAATAGAAAAACTGCAATGTACATTTTAGTTTCTTAGCTTGCTTGCAAATCAGTACATCGTGCTGTTGGTCTTTCTTGGTGCCTTATTAAAGAAAATTAAAACAATCACACTGCTAAAAATGGTATTCTTGAAATAACAAAAAATCTGACTTCAAGAGAACTTTTCTTGTGTCACTCCCAAAAATCTTAGTAGAGAAATTTTCTAGGAAGTGACACAAGAATTTTCTTTCTTGAAAGAAGTTTTTTTCTAATTTAAAGATCTTCCATTTTTAGAAGTGCAAACAACTTTATCTTGCTCCTCTGTCAGTTTTTTTCTTCTTTGTTTTATTTGTCATATCTTTTCCTAAGTTGAGTTGCTTTTAACGCTTCTGTGAGTTTGCTACATTTCTTTGATTCTTCAAAAAAGCACTAATTCCTCACCCATTAGCATGAGTTTTTCCATATTTGTTATTAATACAAATCAATTTTACTAGTAAAAAATTAGGGAAAGTATTCTGTGAATAGATTTCTTTTCATCTTGTTATCATTTTACGCGCTCAGTGGTTCACTGCTTGTTAGTTTTCATACTCATCGTAAAAAACAGTTAATAGCCTGATGTTCAGGGCCCTAGCAGAGTCTGTTTGAAGGCTAAGGACCTTGGTCATTTTCATTTAACCTTTTAGACAGACTCCGCTAGGGTCGAACTGTCAGGCCATTAACTATTTTTTGCATTTATACCGTAGGTCCTCTTGGTTGGTAAGCAGTTTGCAACAGCTAATTCTATTTTCGCATTTGCATTGTGGCGCACATTTTGTGTTCTGATGAATAAATCCACTTATATGTACCTCACTGCTCCCCTTTTCAATCTGTCTACATTGCTGCAGTGTGCACTATCCTGGTACCACTGTCACGAACTACACTCTGGAAACTAAAAAGACAATTTGGTCGTCGGAGGATTTCAGCACATTCAACGATGACGTCGGGGCAGGTTGCTGGGCGAGAGTGAGTCGATAAAGCCGACAATGAAATTGTGCCATCATTGTGGTTGCATTACTTTAGCTAATCTAACAGTAGTAGTATGGTGCACATTATGTCAGTGCACTCTTACAAATTCACATTTGTGTGTAACATGGCTCCGGGGTTCTGTGGCAAACTGCACTGCATTAACAGTGTGTGTGTACTGCATACAAAGTGGTGCTCAATACATTCATGTTCCTTAAAGAGGGACTCCAAGGTCAAGTGAAGTTTTGTAATGCACTCATTTTCTGATAGTTTTATTTAATTATTCATTCAGGCTTCAAAAAACAAAGCAATATATTCAACAGAAGACTGGGAAAAAAACAGTCAGACCAATCATATAAAACAGAGGGATATATACAAATACAAAAATAAACAGCAGCCTAGGGATTGCCCAAAAGCGTACTGAATAACTATCTAAAAGAGCAATCCCCGTAAAATGAGGTGAATCAATGGCTTGTTCTCTTAAAGAGGACGGTAAAACATTCCAAATGCAAAGAAAATAGCTGAAACGGAAAAATTTAAAAGAGTTTGTGCGGGCAAATCCAATTTTAAAAGTATAACTGTCAACATGGCGAGTATTGATATAGATAGAGTCAACTTTATAAAAATGGGGGGAAAAATGACAAGTGTCTAACTTCATGTTAAAAGGGTGTATAAATGTCATTTTATTTTATACTCTTTTTAGAGTGAAATTTGAATCATGGCGTCATCGGACATTAAAAAAAAAAGCAACTGGGTCTGTACAGTCCAAAGAGGAACTTTTGCGGCCGTCAAAAGGTGAAAAATCAATGCATTTTTGATTAAATATCATCAAAATTCAGGAATGAACTAACAATTCCTCTGTAAAAATGTACAGACCATATATTTGAAATGTGACTTCATCAAACGTTTTTGGAATTTAGCATAAATTTCACTTGAAGGTTTAGCACATAGTGGCATGTTGAACCATTTTAATGTGAGGTTAGAGAATTTAAGTTTGTTTCCCATGTTCATGAAGACTCTATCTATTGGAAAATGAGTTGACCACAAAACTGAATTTGACCTTGGAGCTCCTCTTTAACTTGAAGTGAAAAGAACCACCTGAGATTTGTACAGGAAAAATCCTATTTGTAACACCCTCCAACAAGCAGGGAACAAGACCACTAGCTTCATTTGTACAGCAAATGGTCAAATGTCAAAACTAACTGCTGTGAAGTCAATAACGTAATTTGCTAGCCAAAGTTGGCTCCAGGTACGTCTGATTTACCTGATGGCCAGTATGTCCATAAGAATGAACTAAGATGTCTTTTAAGTATTTGTAATATCACATGCACTAGTGTACATTTCTGCAATCATCTTCCTGTTTTTGTTTTCTTACCAACAGATCTTAAACCAGAACTATGTGAATGGGATGATGACATGCACAATATCCTGGAATCTTGTGGCATCATATTACGACGCCTTGCCCTTCAAACGCAATGCCCTAATGACTGCCAATGAGCCATGGAGTGGATACTATGACGTGACAGATACAATCTGGATCACAGGTAATTCAAGACTGGTCTCCGACCGTCGGGAGGATGGAGGGTTACGATTATCGCAACTAATTCAAGACATGCTCCAATAATATTAGCAAAGGCTACAAGCCCTCAATACCATGCACGTTAACCCTTTCATGCACCATTTATTTTAGTGATACATTGATCATATAGACACATTAATTGTTTACTTGAGTTTTGCAAATTGAGACCCCCCCCCCAAAAAAAAATGATTTTATATGTGTAGATTTGATTTGTGTTTTACCCTACACTGATGTGTGTGAAGCACTTTTCCCGAGTCAATTGGGAAAAAAAAGCCACGGGCATATTTCTCGGATGGGGTTCGAACTCACAACCTTTGCCATTCTAGATACAAATTTCACATTTATTAATTTTATTGATACTGAACGAGTCTCTTGTATATAGGAGCACAACAAAAGCAACAACTCGGTATTACTATTTGATTAATTTTCAGCTCATACAACCCAGTTTAGCCAGCCTGGATGGATGTATTTAAAACACGGCGCCGGGGTCCAGCATCTTGACAAAGGAGGCAGTTTTGTCTCCATGACTGATGGGACTAATCTAACCATCATTGTGGAGACCATGGTAGGAATCTCTCTCTCCCTCTGGTTTTCCGTCTAATATGAGGTTTCTAGCTAGTTGTGTTTTTTGTTTATCAACAAGTGAAGTTAGAGAGAAGGTTCACGACCGGTTTGTACAAAGGTGTTTTCAGATAAAACCATGCAGATTTCAAGAAGTATTACAAAAATGTCTGAAGAAATTTTATTGATAAAGTTGATAACATTCAAGAGACCATTCCAATTGCCCAAAGACATTATTTTGAACAATTTCTTGCCACAGTTTAGAAACCTTTATGACAAAGCGTGTCACTTTGTGGCCAGCTGATCCCCGGAGCATTCTATTTTCCCTCGGCTTCGCCTCGGGAAGATAGCACGCGCCGAGGATCGCCTCGGGAGTCGTATTTTTAAACCGTAGCACTCAGAGCAATCCAGATTTGTATACCGTATTCTGTATGTGTTGATTTGACGATAACGTTGCGATTTGTTTCACTGCAGACTCACGATCATTCTATCTGTATCAGACCATACTTACCACCGTACACTGTAGCAGCTCAGAATGTGACGTTCAACCTCCAAGGAAGTTTTGTGAGTAGAATCAACGAAATTACTAAAAAAAAACTTGCATGTAAGCCTCAACATCACCAGCAGTCCAGCATGCACTCCTGAAGACCAGCAGAGCACTCAGCTCAAAACTTTACTGTTAATTTTAAAGTTTTGAATTGTTTTGAGGACATTTTAATCACATGGTTGTTACTCCCTAAACCCTCTCAATTCTGACTTCCTACACCATGGAAAGCTTCCAATCTTACTTACTTTTATTGACTTTTTTGTGAATTTGAAAATTTGTAGATGAACACTTAAGCCCGGTTCATACTTCCTGCGAATGGCTAACCCATGCAGTTGAATGGTTTCAAATGGCTGATGAACTTACTGGAAAATGTAGAGTAGACGGGTTAAAGTAAATTGAATTGGTTTTGTTTTTCTTCTTCCTTTTGCAGGCTAAAATAAGCACCCTCAATGTTTGGTCTTCTAAGCTTAGATTTGATGGTCAACCATCTACTATGTTTATGAAAAACAACTCTATAAAGGTAAATCTATGAGTTAGATTAAAAGTCTTCAAAAATTGCTTTTCACATAGTAAATAGTAGTAGTAAACGGAATGACTCGGCGTTTTAACCCTGGGGTCAGTGAAGGTGCTCACGCCGTAGGCACTTTTTTATATTTTTGTTAATTACAACACTTTTTTTTGGTTTAATTTCGCTGAAATTAATTTTCATTCAGCCCTGAACAGTCCTTAACAAAGTGGCTGAACCGATTTTGCCCTAGAGGTCATTCACCGGGTAGGCCAGTTGTCGCAAATGTGGGTGGAGCCAAGGCGGCATTCATTTGTACTATTTTTTGGCAAAATCGCGGATTTCGACATGCTTTGGCAAATCAGTTGTGAACCAATATGCAATTGCCAGAATGTTAAAATCTTTGGTGTGTGTGTTCAGTGAACTTAGATTCATCTATTCAAACCATTAGAACACGATTTGTGCCCCCAAACACAGTTATTTACACCCCAACATAAAACGCCTACCGCGTGAGCACCCTGGGGGACACGCGTAAATATTCTAAGCTGGCTGCTTGCAGGGTTAAGAATTCATTGTGCCTTGCTAGTTAAAGTGTGCAATATTCATGGGAACCCAAAGCTTCAAAATTGTTTAGAATCTGTACAAGACTTGCAGGGTCTTTGAACATTGTGTACTTTGTTCTTTTTCGTAACCAAACCCCCTCAACTTTTTATAAGAGGCCATCAGCAGCAAATTACCATTATTGACCCCTTGCACGATGCACTTACACGCGCCTATCCTCGCCCCCATTGTGGATGTCAAAATGTACACAGAGGAATGGTAATGGTGGAAATGGTAGAGACACATTTTGCAAAGGTGCATTCCCCATCTGCAAGGGGTCAAGTCATACCCTTGTTTATTGACCAAAAAGCATTCTTGAGACAATCTCAGCTCCTCAGGAGTGTGTGCAGACCTGGCAGCCAAATTTGAATTCATGTGAATTATCAATCGGCTGCCCATTTAAGCCTTGGTGATGAGAAGCGATTTCGGCTGGTTGGCTTGCTCCTAGACATAAGTGTCATAACTGGCTATGTCAGGACTTCAGGGCCCAATTTTATAGAGCTGCTTAAGCAGAAAATATTGCTAATCAATGTTCTGCTTAGCAGAAAAGTGCAAGATACCAGTCACAAATAGTGCATGTAACATGGTATTTTGGCTGGTAGCCCTATTGTTGTAAGCATAATTTTGTTGTGCTTAGCTACTTTTTGTGCTTAACCAGCTCCATGAAATTGGATACAGGTCCAAAAAATTGACTATATTTGGCTCTGAACTAAATGTACTCAGCTAGCTTCTCTTTTGATATCGTCACAATGTTTGACTTCAGGTTGTGAAAGGAAGCTTCACCTTTACAATAGGGCTTGATGAGATTTACACTTTCACAACATCAGTTTTTGGGACTAAAGGAAGCTACCAGGCACCCCCTCCATCTAAGCCATTCCCGCTGCCTTATTCGGACAATTTTGACGGTAAGTACAGGGCTCCAAATACCCATTGGTCATGGCCCTACAACTAATCAAGTTGCCACATATATTTAAAGATTTACTTGAATATATTCAAACTTGTCAATCCCAAACCAAATAATGTAAATGAAGGAAAACACAAATCTCTTAACACACAATGCACACCTTACAAGAAGTTAATACAAGTTTTTCAACCATTTGTTAATATCCTGATTAACTGTGCTATGTTTACAGAGTATCCACTGTACAGTGAAGCCAGTAACTTTGCCGACCAAGCCGGAGTGTGGGAGATTCGTGACAGCAATAATTCCAGTCACAAATATGTGATGGAGCAGGTCGTGACTGACTACCCAGTGTACTGGTGTGAGGCAGCCAGGTCACCCATCTCGGTCATTGGCAACTACTCGTGGTGAGATGAATATTTTGTCGTCATTGCAATTAGACCATAACTCAATCAAGGTGGTGTCTTGAACTGTTGCGTACACGAGTACGATTTGAAGCTTTGCATGATGTGTAAAGTAAGAATACTTAGTTTATGAGTTAGAACCACATCGTAGTGAATTGTCTTCTCAGATGAAAGATGAGTCTTACTGTGTTGAACAGCGTTCAAATTTTAAATGGTTTGTGGATGGTCAAATTCGCCGAGGGAATTAGTTTGTCAACTTCTATACCGAGGGAAGATAATGGGGGATCAACCTTTCACCAGAGCAGTACATTTTCATTTTTAAATTGCACTGTTATTGGCAAAATTCTTCATGCTCAAGCTCCCTCGCATCTGTCTGATTTACACACTTGCATATCGCTAATGTCCATGATGTACACAGTCATGGACTCCAATCATCTTGAGACTTGAACCGGCTTTGCATTCCTAGATCCAAAAACAAGGCCTGAGACAGTGCCTTAGCAGTTGCTGCGCCTTGCTTTCTTGAACGTACTCTCTGCAAGTCTCTGAGAGGTGACGTCCTATGCCTGTTTTCAAGAGCCTCGTCAAGACATTTCTGTTCCCAGAATCGTCTAATTTGCTTGTTTCCCCTGCTGTCCTTTTGTCAAGTGTCTTTCCTTCCCCATAATAATATTAATAATACACAGGTTTTATATATAGGGCCTCACACGACGTCCTGAACCACTTTACTGTAAGGCGCTCTGTTCTGTTTATAGCACCATATAAATGTTCTGTATTAATGCTATTTTATTTTTATTTTGTCTTCTCCCATTTAGGCAAGATGTTAATGTAGCTGTAGATGTTATTGTTGGAGCCAACGCTGGTGCATTCTTGGCTCACAGAATCAAACAAGGAGGATGCCAAGTCCGTCAATCTCTTGGTTTATTCTTCATGGTTTATTCAAATGGGACGTTTTCCGTCTTCAGTGGTATAAGTAAGTCAATCGCATGTACTGCCCTACCCTTTGAGATCTTTGAATTTGACGCGAGTACTTGGCGCGGATTGTTGCCGAACAGCCTGGAGCATCAAACTGAAGTCCTGAAGGCTGAGTCATCAGAGTGGGGGTTCGAATCCCAGTCATGACACTTGTGTCCTTGAGCAAGAGACTCAACCATAATTGCCTCTCATCACCCAGGAGTAAATGGGTACCTACGAGAGTAGATATTGTTGATGGGAATAACTAGCAACCCGTCGCACCCAATTGGCTGCTGGTGTTGCATGCTCTTAAGGAGATAAGATGGTTTCAGGAATGTTTACGGCTAATGAACAAGGGTAATAATATTGTAAGGTGCTTCGAGAGACCTACTTGGCTTGAAAAAGCACTAGGAATTTGCCTGATAATTACTTGGTACAATTCTTAAAGAGCCAAAATTGTTGTGTGTTCAAGTAAGCGAGTGAGATTATGGTCATCTAGACTCAACACAGTTTATCATACTTATTTTTGTCAGCTGTACGACAGTGGTCAAATTTGGAAAGCACAAACTGCAGGTTGATTGACACCATAGAATTATAACAGAACGAGGAGCTCTGTGCCATTGCTGTTGTCTGTGGAGCTAAAAAATAGTGTACCCTTGGCTGTGCCGATAGGCGTTTCAGTTGCCATTGCTGTGAATGCGTATAACAACAATAAGCAAATTAATACGCAGTACACGCAGCCCGCTGTATGTGTCTGACATGGGCGCGCTATAGCTGGAGATCACGCGTAGAAAACTAAACACCAAATATTTTAGGTGTGCTTTTTTTCGTGCGCTGTCTACCGTTCAATTTTAGGTTTTCTAAAGGTACACTATTTTAGATGCCATAAGGAACAGCGCCCTTCTCTGTTTTAATTCTCTAAATACATTTGGCATTTATTTGTATTTTTTCAGATCGACGAGGTCTCCTCAGCTCTGGTAAAGTCAGCGTTAATCCTGGATCTTGGTTTAACATGCAGCTACATGTTAAGGTAATGCATTCAGCAGTCATTCTAGTCAATTGTATGTATGATGGAACTCATAACATCAAATAATGTCGGAGAAAACCCTTGGGTCAAAGGAAGTGCCTTTCAATTTAGAGGAAGCATAAAATCTTGTATTGTTGTCCGATGGGTAAAACAGTTTTTATCAATTTTTTTTTATAAGGGAGAAATATTTCAAATAATAATACTAATGGAAATTTTTACGCACTGGTATCCGCCGAAATCGAACCTAGGATGTCGGTCTGTCAAATACACTGGGATTTCTTTTGGTTTAAAAACTACAGTGTTCTCCCTTACTAGTGGTCCGTTTGCCAAATACCAGTTAAAACTCCCAAGCATTGGTCAAAATTCACATCCAAGGGGTCCTACTGGCCAGTTCAGTGTGTTTAATAGCACCCCTATTTAAATGGAAGGTACACGATTGGTAATCACTCTAAAAATTGATGGCAATAACAACTTACTTAGTTAGAAGTACAGCAACTTTCGATAGTGAAAAGCATTTTGAGAAATATTTCAATTCAAATAGTGTGGATATGGAAAAAATATGTCAGTTTTTATCCCCCCCAAATTTGAATCTGAGAAACCCGAGATTGTGTTTTCCTATGAGGGATTATTCTTCATGCGTGAACTTAACCGCTCCAGATTTTTGGCGATATCTCAAGAACACTACCACCTTTTGAAAGGAGATTAGTTAGTTTTATTGTATATATCTACATTTATATAGGATTAAAACAAGCGAACGGTTCCAAAAACCAAAAGGTATACTTTGCCTTGAATAGGGGTCTGTTGGCCAAATGCCAGTTAAAACTCCCGAGCATCGGTCAAAATTCACATCCAAGTGGTCCGACTGGCTAGTTCAGTGTTTAAAAGCACCCTATTTAATATAATATGTGGGCAAGTTAAGAAGCCGACTGACTTGTGAAAGGACAGGCTAATTGGTCTTGGTGACTAGCAAGAATTTACCCTTTCCAAACAATAACTGTTGATTCGCATAAATTATTTTCTTCCTCGTGTTTCTCTGTTTATTATTCCAGGACAACGTAGCCTCGGGATTTGTCGGAGGGAAACTAGTGTTCAGCCTTCAACTTCAGAAAGGCATAATCCCTAGTCATGGTTTCGTTGCCATAGGAACTCCGGAGTATACGTGGGCACAATTTGACAATTTTAAACTCGCATTGGCTTGACACACAAAACTTACTTGGAACTATGGTTTATGTCACAAGGCAAACATTTTTCAATGAAATACAAATTAAACTTTTCAAAAGCAAAAACAATGATACAATATTTTTTTTATCAGCTGTAATTCCAAAATGTTTAACCCTAGAAGTGCTTGCATTTCACACGAGTAATGTCAAAGTATCTGTAAGATATATTTTCTATTTTTATTGCAAACAAAACTTCTTTAAAGGGAAGGTATACGATTGGTAATCACTCTTAAAATTAAAGGCAATAAAAACTTACTTGGTTAGAAGTACAGCAGCTTTCGATAAAGTATAAAGCATTTTGAGAATCATTTCACTTCGGAGTAATGTGGTCATGGAAAAATACATCAGTTTTTATCAGAAAAAATTTGAATCTGAGAAGTGTTTCTGTCAGAAACGTTTCTTAGATTGTGTATTCCTATTGCGGATTAATCTTCCTGCGTGGACATAACCGCTCGGGATAATCGGCGATATCTCAAAAACGCAGCCACCTTTTGAAATGATATTTTCACAGGTTAGTTTTATTGTATATATCTACATTTATATAGGATTAAAACAATCTCGAACGGTTCCAAAAACCGAAGGTATATGTTCCCTTGAAACATTGACTACAGTCAAGGCATACATGAGTTCGAAACTGACTTCCTTAACTTTATTTTGGTTACATCTTGAAATTTCATTAAAATGTCATTTTGAGGTCATGTGGTGTATTGTAAAACCAATTGATATAAGGCCAATTTAATCAGTAGGGGCCTACCGCTAATACACGACTGAAAATTGGGTGTATTTAACAGGCCTCAGGATGGTGCTTGGGTTAAACAATCTTTTTAAGCAATATATGCATAGGGTTTTGTTGTCGTATGTTTGAATTAGTATATTTTGGGGTTGTGGGGTTGGATGTGGGAGGGGGGGGGGTTTAAGTGTAATACATAATCTGTTTAAAAACTTTCACAGTTTCGTTATTTCAGGTGTATGTTGGGTCACATAAAGTGCGCCAGGGGTCTTTGACAATTACCAACAATGTCCACGTGTTCCAAGAGAATTTAGGTTTATTACCAATCTTGCCAGGTGAACAATAGCAACAATTAATTGGATTTGCAAACTTGATTGGATTGAGTGTGTATAGTGGAAACTTTAAGGTTGCTGTGCATTGAGACAAACCATCATAATTTTTACATCTGGAGTCTATAAAGTTAATACCCTACATAAATATGATTAAAAATAATATAATAATTTTGAATGGATCAAATTGTATTTTTAAAGTCAATATGCTGGTGGTTTACAAAGGCTAACAAATTATTGTATAAATAAACATAATTGGTGCTTTCAAAACAATTTTTGTCTGCTCTTGAATTTAAATGTTGAGTGTTTTAAATTAATTTCTTAAGAAAAGGTATGTGGTCTCGAAATCATGTAATGATATTCTGGACAGAACTTAAGTTTTTCTTCATAATAATAATAATAATAAAAGGTATTTATACTGCGCTTTTCCAAAACATGATCAAATCGCATAACAAAGAAATGGATGAATTAAAACAAGCTAGTGCAAATCATAAATCTACAATTTAGGAAAGAGATAAGTTTTAAGTTTTTTCTTAAATGTAACAATACAAGAAGAATTACGACATTAATTGGGAGACTGTTCCAAAGTTCAGCAGCAGAGTGTGAGAAGGTGTGTTTGCCATAAGGAGTGTTAAGCCGAGTTTTATCGGAAGAAGAACGGAGTCCTTGACGGTGGTTTTGGCGAAGATGAAACATATCAGAGAGATAAGGTGGAGCAATGCCATTTAAACATTTAAAAACATATAGAAGAGTTTTGAACTGAATGCGTTTCTCCATGGGTAGCCAGTGTAGTTTAGCAAGTAAGGGAGATCCATGAGCTCTCCAACAGTTAACAGTGAGAACAAGTTTGGCAACTCTGTATTGAATACTGGTGAGGCGTTTAAGATGTGCTTTGGTGATTCCAGATAACAGGAAGTTACAATAGTCTAGACGTGAAGTGACAAGACAGCGAACCACATGGTGACAAGTATTTTGATCAATGTATTTTCGAATCCTTGCAATGTTGCGCAGATGGAAGTTAGTAGAGCTACATACTGAATTAACTTGAGATGACATTGACATGACAGGGTCAAACATATGACACCCAAGTTCCGAATACTGGTTGAGGGGGTTACCGTAGAATTTCCAATGCTTAGAGAAACATCTTCAACATGTGACAAGTTGTTCTTAGAGGCAGCAACAAAGAACTCTGTTTTCTCAGCATTCAGTTTCAATTTGTTTGTGTTCATCCAGACTATGATGTCATCTATGCATGACGTTTAGTATATCCAGGCTTTCTCTTATATGGAAAGGTTTGACCTATCATTAAATTAGGAATAGGGAAGTTAGTGCAAAACTTGGCATTTCTTTTCCACAAGCTGCATTGTACTTGTAGTAATTCTCTATTTTAAAAAAATGGAACACCTTACACAAAAAAGAATTAAGCCTTTGATGTGAGTTGGACCATGAGAGAATGGTGGACAATAAAAAAAAAAATGAATGCCCAGGGGCTAGGTGGTGGGGCTGAGAAATAAATTTCATAAACTGGGGTGGCTCAAGAGTATTTAAAAAACAAACACCAATATATAGAACCAAATACAGCAAGTCTAGCCATGGAGGTAGAAATTTAATCTACCTCCATGGTCTAGCTAGGACATCTAAGTCTATCTAGGTCAAAGTTGAGTCTGCACACGTACGAAACCCGGCCCGTAGTCTTGGTTCCAAGACCATTGGTGTTTGCTCAGTACACATAATCAGTACCAACGTTCGGGTGTATACACTGTGCACGTTTGTAATGAATAAACATAGAGGGCGCTTTGTAATTTTGTTCTTCGGTGAGCCGTTTATTCATTACAAACGTGCACAGTGTATACACCCGAATGTTGGTACTGATTGTGTGTACCGAGCAAACACTAATGGTCTTGGAACCAAGACTAGTATGCGATATGCCTGGCCAAAATAAAGATCGTCACACAGACCCGTTCCGCCCATCTATGGTTCCGCCCCATCCCAGCAGCACATACACTGGGAGTGGGACCATCCTAGCAAAGGATCTTCAAATTCGATCCCGCGAAGACGTCGAGTGGAAAACATTTAAGTTTGTCCAAAGTTCTGGCAGACATTTAAAGAGCAGGCGAAGAAGAAGCTGCTCTGGTCCTGGCCTGGCAAGGTTCTGGTAAGATATATACACTTTTAATGGAAGGTCTGGAGGAATGGTTCTGTAGAGAGTACATTTTTATAGCCAAGGTTGGACTCCCTGGGCTATACGGACACTTTCCTCTACTACCAAGGCTAGTGCATTCTCTATCATAAAGTTATTTGTAATTTTGTATTTTGATTGTGACTGTGAAAGAAAGAAAGTGCATTCGCAAATCATAACGTTGTTTGTAATTTTTGTATTTCTTTTTTGTGTGTCTCAATGTGTGCGGCGGGTGCATACACGGTCTAGAGTAGTAGATTGCAGCAGCACAACTAAGGTCAAGGTCAACTTTGTTATTGTTATTAAAATTAGATGAAAATACATGTATGTACCAGTTTTTTTCAGTTGGCCCAGTTAAAATTGTGGATTATGATATCTGTGAAATCTGCATGTAATACTTTGTTTTTGAGCTAATCTTGTTTATTTGCTGATTCTTTTGTGATACCGTCCTCCAGGTTTACATAAAAAGTACCATTTATGGAGAAGGAACAAGATTTCAATTGGTTTTTTTAACATTCTCTATTGAAAAAAGTTAATTTTAAAATAAATAAGATTGTATTTTAAGACTGAATAATTTTTTTTAGCACACCAAAAAAAACACACACAGAAAACAGCTGACAACCTTTTGAAAAATAGCCCAGCCAGTTGTCTTGAAAAATGTGTCGAGCAGCCATATTCAAAAAAAGAAGAAAAAAGGCCCTCCTTCCTTTTTTCAAAAAGTTGAAAAAAGGAAGGACCCTAAACACGTTTAAAAAAAAAATTATTTTGTCTTATACATTTAAATCTAGAAGACCCTTTTTAAATTGTTTTACTTCGCAAAAAACAGTTGTGATAATAATTTAATTTTTCCGACAGTCGCAGACAACTAATGTAAAAAATCAGCGTATTCGACCATTTTTGTGAGGCTACCGGTAGTCACTAGATTTGCCCAAACTTTACCACTTTCAAAGATCATGACACACATTCTAAGAACACAGATTTGATTTTCAATGTGTATTGAATCCATTCATAACACCATAACACTCAAAACATCATTGAGAAAATATATTGAAGAAAAAACAAACAAAAACTTACAAAAAATTGTCGAAATTGCAAGTACGCTGCTTTCTTACATTTGTTGTCTTGTAACCCTCTGGTCTACGACTGTCGGGAGGATGAATTATCGCAGCTATACTTAAAAGGGAAAGTCTTAAAACGTGCATTACTTAAGAACATTGTTTTGAAGGTTGTGTTCTCCATCAGAATCCCAGACCATGGAGGTTGACGCACACCCTAAGCAGATTTGCAAACTAGAGTCATTTTCAAACATAACTTAATTGCGTTTTTTTGTTTTTTTGTTTTGTTCACCACGAAGATCTTAAAGCAACTTGCTCAGTGAATCATGGCGCAAATGACTGATGAAAATTCTTCCCGTCCAAATTACAAGAAGTTGTCATCCAATGATGCTACCAACAGCGAAGACATCGGTGATGACGTCGAGGGTGATGCGGAATCTGGGCAGTGCGGCATTGGCAAGCTGCGTTGCCGTTGCCTTCAGGTGTTCGCGCACCCCAATGTGTTCGTGGTCCTGCTGGGACTCCTCTTCATGACCTACGTAGCGTCCACAGGGATCTACCTAGCCGGGGTCATCTCGACCATAGAGAAGCGGTTCAAACTCAAGAGTTCAGAGTCTGGTGTCCTGGTGGCTATGAATGATATTTCTTCACTGTGTGGGGTACTCTTCGTGTCCTATTTTGGTGGAAAGTGAGTAAATTCAAAAGTAAACAGTGAGACTTGATCATGTTGTCTCCATTTTTTTGCTCACTATTTTTCCCACCATTTCATTGACTGCATTAAAAAAAAATCTTTTCCTCTCACCTCGCCAGATTTCTTTCTTATGTTTCTTCATGTTCATTTACTTCAACACATTTGCTCACATTTTTTATCATACTTTGATTAACTCATCAGATGGTCTTCTCTATCTGGTCATTTCCTTGCTCACAATTTAAAATTTGTTTTAATTATTTGTCTGAATTTTTTTCTTTAACCCTCTTGCTGTCTGACCATTCAATACCATTCAAGTGGTTTTGAATGATAAATCAACTGTGCCAGCCTGAAATATGATACCATGAGGGAATGCATGTACACAGTACACAGTTAGTTCTGTGCACAGTTGTGCCACTGCACACAACCTTGGCAGTCGAATGGTTTCAAATGGTTGGTCAACTCACTGGAAAATGTTGCCAAGAGTCACTGACAGTAGGAGGGTTAATAATCAAAGAAATTATAATAATACATTTACATTTTTTTTTTTTTTTTTTGACATATCGGCCACAATTCAATCATATCACCCAAAGTTTGCATGTATCAGCCCTATATGCTATGCATAGGGAGAACCCTGCTAATTTTCTGAACACTGAAAAATGAGACAGCTACTTTTTCTCTGATGAAATTTTTGCAGGGTTCCCCACTCCCCTTCCCCCCCCCCCTCCACCAGCAATCCCTCCACTTGACACCACTAACCGCGTCTGTGACACCTCTCCCACCAGATCTCATCGACCTAGAATCATTGCTGTGTCCAGTATTGCTATTGGCTTAGGGTGCCTAATGACGGCACTGCCTCAGTTTCTATATGTGAACTCTGAACTGCAGGAGCTTTTCGTCAATTCCAACAACCAATCAAATTTGATGAAAGGAACCACTTTATTCCAAGAAGGTGCGTTTCAGGTTTAACAGAATTTTGCACAACAAACAAATTTCAAGGAAATTTTTCAGTGAATTGGGAACTCTAGATAGAAATAAAGGGGGATATTGTTCTCAAAATTTTAAAGTGGCTCAGAGGTCAAATTCAGTTTTGTGATGCACTCATTTTCCAACAGAAAGAGCCCTTGTGAAAAAGGGGAAAAAATCGAAGTCTCTAACCCTCACCTGAAAAAATGTTTGATAGTATTCAAGTGCAATTTTTGTCAAAATCCAAAAACGTTCGATGACGTCACATTTCAATTTTTAGATCATTCCTGACTTTTGATGATATCCAATCAAAACTGCACTGAATTTCCCCATTGGAATGTACAAATTAATTTGTTTTTGATGTTCGACCATATTTCAAATTTCGCTCTACAAGAGTATGAAATAATAGTATTTCATAAGGACTCTGTCTATTGGAAAATGAGTGCATCACAAAACTGAATTTGACCTTGGAGTCCCTCTTTAAGAGACTAAATCACCATGTTGGACTTTTTTTAGAATTTACATAGAAAATGTACTAAAAGTGTGTTCAACTCTTTTGAAATTATACAAGCTTTGTCTTTTAAACTGAATTGAGTGCTGCGGGTGTGGCTTGACCGTCCCGTGAACATGCATTGAAGCACGGAATGTCCATGGCAACACCTTTAGTCACTGCCGCCAATTCGGACATGGCCTATGCCCAAATCATATGGAGCCACTAAAAGGACCAGCTATTTCAGTTCATTTCATTATCTAATCATGCAATGATTTGGGTTGCAACAAAATAAATTCATGTGCTTGATTTTTATTATTTCAAGGGGTTGTATTGATTTAGTGCGCTCAAAATAGTAAAGTTGAATTAATTTTTTAATTTTTTATGATTGCTTCTTTATGACTGGGCTCCATTGAATTTGCTGAAATTGAGTCGCCGATGAAAAACACAGAACTGATTATTCATTTTCAGAGTATCTGTGCAGTGCAAGGGGAAACGAGTCCACAGAATGCACAACAGCAGAGCTTGAGGCGTCTGGTTCCCAACTCAGCAAGGCATGGCCCATCATCGTTGGTCAGCTACTCGCTGGCTTCGGGAGCTCCGCCATCTTGCCACTCGGTATAGCGTATCTAGACGACGCAGTAGACAAGACTTTAGTACCTATGTACTTAGGTTTGTTTTTACTATTTCTTTTTTAACTGGCTAAAAGTTGGAACATTTTGTGGGAACAAACTGCAGACTGTAAAATTCATCAACATTATGCATTTAAACAAAAATTAATGTTCTTGAAATATATATAGGCCTACCATTTATTTTACTTTCAAAAGACGGAACTGCAGGGCTCTAATTTTGGTTGTAGCTCAAAAGTTTACTGGATCAGAATTTTTTTTTTAACGATACCAGAATTGAAATGAGAAAAAAGGCCTATGCAATTTAACATTTGAACTATTTGATCCATGCACTGAGAGAGGATTTATCTTTTTTTTTTATTATGATCAAGTATTCTTCCAAACTCAAGAGAATGGAACGATATTTATCAGACTGTAAGTCAACATTTGAAAAAAAAAACAAGACTGCCGGACTTGTCCAGTCATGAGTGTATTGATAAAATCACTGGCCTCGGGCCTGCAGTCCATTGAAAGATTCGAGCCCTGAACTCTTTTTGTCATGTTGTGAATTCGGCCATTTTGAAATTTTCCTTATTGAAAACTGGGTTACAATCTTTGCAGCAATACAGACCTTCCTTAAACAAATACTTTTATTGTTAACTATTTGTTTTGGTTAATGGTTTCTTTCTGATAATTTATATAGCTAAAGCTATAATTTCTAATTGATCCATGTGTTTTCACACAGTCTCTTTTATGTCTAACCAACAGTGGGGATATTTTTACCCATGGCATTCGCTCCACTCTTGGGGTTTGTACTCAGCGGCTATTGCCTGTCCATCTTCAGTGATTACTACAAGACGGACGCAGCAGAGCTCGGCATCACCCCCAAGGATCCTCAATGGCAAGGAGCGTGGTGGCTCGGTTTCATCATCTACGCCGTTATCGAATTCATTCTCTCGGCGCTGTTCTTCCTGTTCCCGCGGAAAATGAGTAAACCGAAAACCTACTGCTGTCGCATGCGGTTGGCTGATCGCTGTAAGGGTGTCATGGGCGGGAGAGAGACCATGGAGACAGAATGGACATGAAGGAAGTGCGCCGTTCAAGCAGCAACATTTCTGGTAAACCGGCTGAGATTGCTAAAGGTGAGAACTTTGATGACGATTATTGAGAGACCTTTTATACCCTGAACTGTGGTCGCTTTTTTTATTCGCACTTTTGTAACAAATTTTGAGCCATATTTTTTAGATGGGAAGGAAAATGAGTCTAATCTCTTCTAAGGAATGGAGAATTGACACAAGAAGAATCATTTGGGTACAGGGTACCTGACTAAAATTGATATTGATATTTCATCAATTTTTATCATGCCCCCTAGACTTCTTTGCTACAATCCAAACTGAGACGGGAAGGACAAATAGTCCGATCCCCTTTTTAAAATATTTTTAATTTATTTTATGAGATATCACCTAACTCACAAGGCCGGACAGCCACTTCAAGGTGAGGGCTACACTTAATTGATTTGGGCTGTCGGCCCGAATCAACTGTCACCAGGGGCACGTTGTCACCTACTCCTGGGGCTGAAACGGGGTTAGCCCATTCACAGTTCGTAAGGATGTAGGCGTGGGTATCATCCACGTAAAGTAGAATGCACTATATACCTTCCCAACTTTTTACGAAGCAATTATGGTTAAGTGCCTTGCTCTAGGGCTCAAGTGTCATGATCAAGATTCGAACCAACGCTCTGCTGCTGACAACACCAGAGCTTGGGTCCGTTGAACTAGGCCACTCAGCCACGACACGCCACAAAACGGTAGAGAGAATGGATAAGTCAAAAATCATTTGGGCACAGAGTACCTGACTTGTTTGATACTGATATTTTATGTCTTAAACTTTATCATGTACCCAGATTTCATTGCAACGCTGTGGCGACTTGTAACCAATGCAACTTACATGCTTTCCAGTATGGGCTTCACATTCATCGTTATCTCTTTCTCCGGCTTCGGCATTTTTGGCGCCAAATATATCCAATTCCAGTTCGGCCTTGATCCTGCCCGGGCTGGTATGCTGTTAGGTACGTGTGTAATTTCTGAATCTACGATGGCCCTGATTGGACGTTTTTTACTTATGTATCATAAATAAGGTGATCCTTAAAGGTATTATACAGGATTGGTAGAGCTGACAAAACAGTCACAAACAAAGTTCATGTTTTGTGTGATTAACCATATACATGAAATAACAAACCTGTGAAAATTTGAGCTCCATTGGTCAACGAGGTCACGAGAAAATAGTGAAAAGAGACCTTATGTGTTTTCTGTTTTTCAAACATCGAGTTTATATCGCGCGCGATAAAAACTATTGTTTTATTAATTTCTCAGAAACGATAGCATTTTAGGGAGAAACATTTTAAGGAACCCTTTCTACCATTACTTACTTTAAATCATGTAAGTTATGTGTGAATCTGTGAACATTTGTGTTTTTCGATCTTACCAATAGTGTACAGGGCCTTTAAAAGCCTGACATGCCGGTGCTGTAGCATGTTCTGTAGGTAGGGAGGGGCTGGACCGAAAAATGCTTTGAATGTCAGGAGGAGGATCTGTGCATTATGCCCGTGCAGTAACAATATCCTTTCGGATTTCATAGGTTTTGTGATCATGCCTGGTTCACTGATTGGTATCATCCTCGGCGGTGTGATAACATCACGACTGGCTGGTAACAAGCAAGGCTACGCCACCCTGACTGTTATACTGCAGAGCATTTCCTTCCTGGCCTTCTTCATCTTGATGTTAGTGGGTTGTCAGAATGAAGACATCGCTGGAATAAGTTCAAAATATCGTGAAGATGGTGGATTTTCTGGTGGAGAAAGGTGATTAAAGGACTTGCCGCTTAATACCTTCCATAATGTTTATCAGTAACTATTTGAAACCATTCGTTGCACAGTTTGTGTTCTGTAGAATAACAATTTGTGTACTCTGTTAATGGTATAGATGCATGCAGTTACCCTATATTTTATATTTGTGTTTGTTTTATTTCTCAGGCGGTCATTAAAAAAAAGTACATACACAATCAAAATACCAAAAACATTAAGAGAAAAAGTCTACAAAAACAATAAAAACACAAAAACACAGAGGGAGAGGTAAGTGAACCAGTTGGGACTGGATGGATTGCCTAAAAGAAACAAAGTTTCTGTCTAGAAGCTCTCTTCTCCAGCTGGTTCTAAGAGGCGCAAAAGTTGTAAAAAATTACAAATCTAAAAATATGAAACAATACCCTAAGATATCTCATTGCAGACTCCTTAGGAGTGTGCATCTCCGGCAGCCAAAATTAGAACAATTACCTAATTCACTCAAAGTATCCATTTTCTATTATTACTTTTTGCTCCTAGATTTTTTAGAAGCCATAGTTAAGTGTCTTACTCATGGGTATAGAGCTGCCATACTCTCCCTGATTCTGCAGAAAGATCCCTGAAAATAAACCAATCTTTCCATGTTTTGATGAACAAATTTGAAAATCTCCCTGATTATGGAAACTTTTTCCCTATTATGTTGTTGATTGTAATTATAAATATCTCCCTGATTGTTGTACAAAATAGCTCTGATTGAGAGATGCAAATGTGGGCAGCTCTGGCACAAGTGCTTTGATTCGAACCAACACTCCGAACTACACACCCTGTCCACAACTAAGGAAAGGAGTTTTTTTAATGAGTTACTTTGTGTCGTTTATCTCAACAGCCAAGCACTTTACACCCCCTGTAACATGAACTGCACGTGCGAAAAGGGAGTGTACTCTCCAGTGTGTGGTGATGACAATGTGACGTACATTACAGCTTGTTTTGCTGGGTGTAAAACATTTGAAAAAGACCAAAATAACAACACGGTAAGTATGTCTTTCTACTTCTTGACTTAGTTATACTTGATAAATTGACTTCTATAATGAAAAATGATACCATCGGTTTAACACCAATGGTGTAGATGTTCTTGTCTGCAAAAATTAGTTAGTGGCCAGATGTTTCGACCCTAGCAGAGTCTTTCTTGAAAGCTAAATGACAACACAACACACATAAACAGGTGTACTGGTGTAACAAAAGCAGTCAAATGAGCACCAGTATACCTGTTTTAAAGTGTGTTGTGTGGTCATTTAGCCTTCAAGATATCGGTTTCTGCTAAGATCTGTATACATGGTCAGAGAAAGAAGATCGCAAACTAATTTCGGGTCAGGTTGATCAGGACCCTTTTAGTTTGATCCGATTAATCACCCCCAACACATATGAATACTTGTGTGTTTGTACATCAGGTTCACATGGATTGCAGCTGTATGTCAACGCTAACAGAGAAGATACCCTTGAATGAGTCTACGTCCGGTGCAGCAGCCTCTGGAGCATGCCCACCGGGATGCCAATCGCTAATGCTGTACTTGGTCATTGTTTGCATCACTTTGTTGATGGTGACGCTTGGGTACAACTCGGCATTCATGCTTAGATTCAGGTGAGGATGAATTTTAGGGAAGATTTTTACGGATTAGGCAAAATAATTCAAAACCACAAGGAGATTTTTGCAGATGCTAGTGTTGCAGGAGACTACAGTGAGTGAATATCAGAGTTTGCAGCAAGTCATTTTTTGCAAGTCACAAGTCATTAAGGCACAAGCGATTTTGTCACAAGTCAACTCAACTCAAGTCATAAGATATTTGGTCCAAACACAAGGCAAGTCACAAGTGCTGTTTATCCCAGTCAGGGCAGACTTCGCTCGTGCCCAGTGCCCTTGCCTTATCGATCCCAGCTACGCCCACAAGCTAAAAGGGCAGACCAGACTCGAAGTCGGAAGTCAAAGCCGTGTGCCAAACAAAGTCTGATGACGCAATGCGTAAATTAAAAAAGTTTATGGAGTCTAGCTAGGGTTGAAACATCAGGCCACTAACTATTTTTTACAATTAAAAATTACCTAGTATGTCCGCTGCGACACCTATTTACTCGCCCTGTCAAAAATATTGAACATGCTTTGTAGGGTGTCATGGCCGAGTGGTTTAGAGCATCGGATTCAAGTTCTGGTGGTCGAGTCATCGGGGTGTGGGTTCGAATTCCGGTCATGACACTTGTGTCCTTGAGCAAGATGCCTGACTATAATTGCCTCTCTTCACCCAGGGGTATAAATGGGTACCTGCGAGGGTAGAGGTTGTATTGTGTTTGAAAAAGCCTTCAGAGCGCCATGGCAGCCCAGGGCTTTATACTCCCCAGGGAGCTGAGAAAGATTACAGGAATGCTATTGGCCCAATGACCAGGGCACTAATGTAAAGCGCATTGATACGTTATTGTGAAATGCACTATATAAGAACTAGTTATTAATATTATTATTATTATTATTAACTTTTGATGTTATTTATACTTTGTGAATGTTTCCTTTTAATAGAACTGTTGCAATCAAAGACAGGGAGGTTGCCATTGGACTCTCATCTTTCATCAGCAAAATTCTGGGTAAAGTTGTAATTTAATTTTAACGAACTTTTTAAGTAGCATTCTAGGGAATTGACCAATGACCCAAATCAAACATTCCTATAAATGAAATCGTACACAGACTTTTATCCAGTTGAACTTTCCATAATGTATAAAGACAAAGTACACCTTTGGTTTTTGGAACCGTTTGATTGTTTGAAACCTATATAAATGTAGATATATACAATAAAACTAACCTGTGAAAATTTCATTTCAAAAGGTGCTAGAGTTTTTGAGATATCGCCAAAAATCTGGAGCGGTAATGTCCACGCATGAAGAATAATCCCTAATAGGAATACAATCTGAGAATCGTTTTTCTGACATCTTTTTCCATATCCACATTATTTTTAATTGAAATATTTCTCCAAATGCTTTATACTATCGAAAGTTGCTGTACTTCTAACCAAGTAAGTTTTTATTGCCATCAAATTTTAGAGTGATAACCAATCGTATACCTTCCCTTTAAATGTATGCTGTGCCCCAACATCATCTGATGAAGTTGAATGATTAACATTGATAGGGTTCATACCAGCTCCGATTATCTTCGGTGGGGCCATCGATTCGCAGTGTCTGTACTGGCAGGAAACATGCAACAAGACTGGGGAGTGCATGCTGTACGATAGGCCAGGACTACGGTTCGTGTACTTTGGATTGATAGCTGGGTTTAGGTTCTTCGGTGCACTGTGCTTCTGCGTGCTGTTGTACTGTGTTGTCAAGGTAATTAAGATGTCATCCGTGAAAGTTGTTCACGTCCTCTGCATTTCACAGGCTAGATCGTGTCAGCGCTGTATTTCCATTTTGAAAGAACGCCGTAACTCCCATGCAGTCAAACTTTAATGTTTGGAGAAAATCGCATTTAAAGTAAACCTAATTTTGAAATTACTGGTTTGTCAATTTTTCACCATTTAATCTTTGAAATGTTACATTAGAAGAGAAGAAGAGATCTTAAATTTTACATATCAGGAAAGTAGAGATACAAATCTGTTGATATTTTGTTCTTAACTTGGTTAACTAATGAGTAGTTATTTAATTAACAAGATTGTCTCTTCATGAAAGCTGTACGAGCGTGGTCTGTGTGCAGCGCGTTGTGTGTAAACTTTTTGGCTGTTCATGGAAAACGGAAAAGCCAGAGCACTCACGTTTGGCACTGTGCCAGCAAATAATACACTTTTTGGCTATTCTTGAAAGTATAATTCCAGGTTCATGTTTTTGTTTGCCTTTCATAAAACATCGTTGGTCAAATTTTGGGGCGCGTTGTGAAAGCTGGAGCACTCATAATTGGCACTGTGCCAACTGTATAATCAATGCGGTCGCGACAAAGTTTTTTTGCTTCTCATAAAAACGCAATTCCAGGTTCTTGTTTTTTTTGTTGCCTTTCATCAGCTCGGCATAATTAAGAAGCTAGATGATTTTGAGACCTATAACTTAGTAAATTGTTATAGATATTGATCTAAATTGAAACCACCTCTTTCATAAGGATTCTATTCATTGAAAGATGAGTACACCACAATTGATTATAACCGTAGAACCCCCTCTTTACTGGTTTGTCTTTGTTTTTTGTTTATCAGAACAAAACTGCACAGGAACCCGAAGAGGATGATGGGATAGGAGAAGAGCGGACTGATGAGGTCCAGGTGACTGAAATGGGTGCCCAAGAAAAATAAAGTAGACATCTATCATTGGAACCAAACGGAGAGTCGAGGGGAAATAGTCTGGTACCATTTGAAACATTACTCTACAGGCATCAGAAATTACTTATTGAAGACTGGGAATCGGACGTGATAAAGGCGGAATGGTTCTGACAGTTTAAGGCATTTGCTTGGAAGGGGAAACTTGTGCAGACTTTTTTTTCAAAATATCTTCTTTAAAACCCTCGGATGGCCTACTGGTCTGCAGCCAGTAGACCGAAAACATATTTTAATTAATTGCTTGTTCAGTTTTTAGCAAAAACAGGTGAAACCCTTTAATTCTATCCTCAGACAGGCCCAATTGACATGGCCTATGACCCTTTTAGGCAGTATGACCCATGGACTCCGAACTCCAGCCAGTTATAAATAACTTTTTACATAGGGGAAGTGTAAAAACATAATAGTTTATCAAAGAAATTAAGAACATAATTTTTGTTTTGCCAAACTATCACTACAACGTCTGGAAAGGTTATTAGCTTTGAAAAAAGCATGAAATCAATACTGTAGTTGAGTTATACATGCTTTCCCAACACACTGCACGCTGCTGTAACCCATGGCACTCGTGTATATCTGACAGGGAATGCCATCGCAGGGTTAACCATTGTAGTGTCCTGGGCCGATTAAATCGCCCCAATTTTTAGACTGAGTATTGGAAGTGCCAATTAAATTGGCCCTAGTTATAAAACACCTGTATTGGTTGCAACTCACCATGTAACCTTAAAATTGACCAATTAAATTGGCCCTAGTTATAAAACACCTGTATTGGTTGCAACTCACCATGTAACCCTAAAATTGACCTTTGTGAAGGTTCAAGTGGTGACCACAGAATAGTTTTGGAAGTCGGCTTTGAGTTTGTGTAGGCAATCATTGACTTTTAAGTTTTTATTTTCTAGATTTCTTTAAAAAGTAATAATTTTTCTGCTCTGACAGCATGCAATACATTGTACTTATTTAATACATGGCACTGCTGGGTTTAAAATGGAACTCTTTTAAATTTTATGAACTCAAAAAACATCTTTGGTATTGGCATGCAACAATGTTGCCCCCTGTCCAATTCGGCAGGAGTGACTTTTTTTTATCACAAGACTTTTCAGTATAATGGGTTTAAAGGGCAAGTCCTCTTTCCCTAAAATTCAAACAAAATTTTGCGTTCTTGATACCCAATAATTACAAATATGTTTGTTTGTACTTAATAATTTTATTCTACGAATAATGTATCAGTTTTGCAGCTTGTGTAAATCTTCCATCACTTACACAGATTATGTACACGATGTTAATAGTTTTATTGCTGTTGTATAATGTTTTATTGCTGGTGTAGAATTGCTGTTCTATAATATGTTGTAGAATCGGTAAAGGAGTCATAATATAATGATAGTAAGAAGAAACTGTTAGAGCACAGTATTGCTGCAAAACAGCTTTAAAGAGCTGTGTACAAAAACAAAGCAAGATTAAAAGACAAAAGTCAGCGGGGAAATGGTTAAAAAGTTACGAGATTACATTCTACAAGAGAGTAGATAATAAAAAGCATCATTTACTGGTCCTGCCAGCCTTTGGCAAAATTGTGAATGACAAAAAAGAGCAACATCATTACAAAAAAAACTGTTTAAACTAATAGGTCTTTGAATGACACTTAATAACGTCCAATGTTGCACACTCGTAAAGGTGAGATAGTAGGCTGTTCGGTAGAGATGGGGGCTACAACAGAGAGAGCTGTACCACCATGATGTCATAGGAGACGGTGAGGGTTGTTGCAAATGGTTAAGAGAGCCGTCCGTAAAAAAATTACAAGGAATTGAAGCGAAAGAAAGAAACATATTTATGCTGTTTAAAAAAAGCAACTATCATAAGTAAAGTGTTTTGCATTAATAGCCATGCTAGCAGAAATAGAAAATATATTTTAGAAGATACACTTAGATGCTTTAATTTGTTATCTTATTTCCTTTTAACGATCAAACATCTTTGAAGAGAAAGACGATTGCAATATACTTTTTTTAAGACAGTCGACTTAATGACTGCTGAATTTTGATTTTCTTAACTTGTTTCTTCTTACAAACGATCTTCCTTTCCATTAGGGATTCGAAGGGAAAATATGCAGCTTCATTTTTACAGGGTGTTTTTTATTCGAATTTTGATTGACTTATTATTATGTTTTTTTTACAGAAATATTCCTCCCATACCCATTGATTTTATTGCGCACCAACACTGTCGGTTATTGATTGAACACTACGGTTATTGTAAATGACCGTTATATACCTTGAATGTACTTTTTATATATTTGCTGAAATAACATTTTCTTGTATGAAATGCATGACTATATATTTTTATACACAGGACACTATAATATGCATGTAATTATATTTGCCAGATTTTGAGTAAAGGTTGGTCATGCTTTGATTCTCAGACCCCGAAAAGAAATCTTGTAATTTCCGAAATCCTCCTTGATTTAAAGATGTTAATGTCGTGTCGTGGCCGAGCGGATAAGAGCACCGGATTCAAGCTCTGGTGTTTCTGTTCAGCAGAGTGTGGGTTCGAGTCCCGGTCATGACACTTGTGTCCTTAAGCAAGACTCTTAACCAATATTGCTGCGTCCTTCGGATTGGGACGTAAAGCCGTAGGTCCCGTGTGTTGTGTAATGCACGTAAAAAGAACCCAGTGCGCTTATCGAAAAGAGAAGGGGTTCGCCCCGGTGTTCCTGGTTTGATTGGCTGCAGATTGCGCCACAATTGCTTTTATAAAAACATGGTGCTATGTAAAGGAACAGGTCTAATACTTCAAAACTTAGCTCCACAATACCTTGCAGGAAAATACTGAATGTCGAAGCGGATATGAGCGCTATATAAGAAGCCACTACTATTATTAATGGTTGTAAGCAGCCTGCGAAATTACTTCGTCTGAAATTCCCCCCGTAATGTCGAGAAAACAAATTCTCCATAACTCCCTCAAGGTGAATTTTTGAGATTTAAATTTCCGTGGTGTCCGTCTGTGAGTGCTGCCGCCAGAGATGTGGCTGGTACCCGCTGTCACATCGCTAAATGTGGATGGATTCGACATTCTTGATGAAAATACCGTGACAGTTTTTTGCTTTTCCAACAAGGAAACTCTGTATTCAGGTGAACCTTTCACAAGTGACTTTCATGTCTATTTGCCTGCGTTACGGTTGTATAGCAGGCAAAATTTGTCTGATCGGTTATCAAAAGCATTCCGAAGGGTTGGTATGCGAGGAACAAAAGTAGGTATTTGAAAATTGCTTTTGGAAGAATTTGGAGTAAGCGTAGTTGGTCATTCTAGCTTGCGACTTCGGCTCAGTTGGGAACACAGTGGAATGTTTTTGAAAAAGATCAGAAAAATGTTGTTAGTATGAAAAAGCAAACCTTAAAGAGGTACAATTTGCTGATAACCACAAGGTTTTCTAGAGTTTTTTGCTCATTGAGTTTTATCTCTGGTTCTTAATCCTGTGGGAAATTTAAGTTACTGGAAGAGTAACGTGAAGAAAGTTGTTGATTGAATGCGTCTAAATACGTAAATGACAATCAAAGTGAATAAATATGAAGTGCCAGCTCCATCTGATGGTCGGCGAGACTCCAGGCAAGCCATATACCCTATTATTTGTGCAACAAATTGAGTGATTCTTTAGAGCATACAGTTCAGAGGGAAAATGACGAAAACGCATAGACTGTATCTTTCCTGATAACTTGAATCAGTATACGTGGACAAAAACCAATCTAAATTTTGGAGGCAGTGGATACTGTGGGCAGTTACTCCAGAAATACATTACCATAAAAACTTACTTGGTAAGGAGCACCTGAGAGCTGCTGATAGAATATAACATTGTGAGAAACGGCTCCCTATGAACATGGAGGTACCTCCATACTCTGAAGTAATGTAGTTTTTGAGAAAGAGTTAATTCCTCAATAAAACATTTGAATCTGAGAAAGGCTTCAGGATCTCGGGCATTTGAAAACACACAATTTTATGCAAAAAGGGTGTTTTTTCTTTCGATCTTTTTTGCAACTATACGATGACCAATATTGAGCACAAATTTTTCAGGTTTTTTTTTATGTCGGGATACACCAAGTGAGGATAGTCTTTGACAATTACCAACGAAATATTAACGAAAAGGACGAACATTGAACGTAAATAAAAAGCCTTTTTGTGTATCTTTTAAAAATATTTTTAACCACAATTCTAGTTATTTACTTGGAGAGTCTTGAAAACTAAACATTTTTCAGCAAACTCGGGCTAAAGGGTTAATGGGATAACCAGATTATTTTGCAGAACCTGTACCACAGATTATGATTAATACATTATCGGAAACTTCGGCACCCAGCAAACTTCGGCACCCACGCGGCCCACAAGCATTGCTTTTTTTTTTAAGTGTAAAAGCCCAAACTTAATCGTCTATTGTTCAGTATACTGCTTTTTCGAAGCCGGGCCACAACTCTCGGTTTTGGTCGGTGTGGGCGGGCAAGTCATCGAACCATTTACCCCCCAAGAGCAACAACAATTCATTATGAGACGTCCCATTGTATCCCACTCATGTTTTGAACGTGCCATAATCACATGCTGTCAGTCAACAACAAAAATATAATTATAGATTATACATCACACTGCTAGTGCGAGAACAAGGTCAAACATAAACGTGACAGATCAAAATAATGTTGTTATGCACGCACTAAACTTGATAGAAAACGTATAACAGTTTAGAGACATTAAAACGCGTTCAAATATAGATTGTGACTTTTATTATTTTTTATTCCATACCAGATCGGAGCCTCTTGTGTTGTTTGCACGACTCTGAACTGAAACCCGAAAAACAAACAATGGGTAAACAGGCCTAACTTTCAGCGGCGGCACCAGACCTGTTAATCTGGGGGGGGGGGGGCAAGAGGGGGGGGGGCAAACTTAAATTTAGGGGGGGGGGGCAAACAAAAGTCTATAATGTACTGTATAAGCCTACAATTCACTCTATAGAAATAAGATTTTGCACTGTTTGTGCGAACTGCGTGTACAATGGCTGCTTACGGTTTGGGGCAGACAATGCATTTCTATTTATAGCAAGTTTCCAAGCTTGTACAGATAAATAAATCCACATTTTATTAACATTGCCGGAGATGGAAAGTGTATTGGGCTTTTTTGATGGTGCCAGCTAATTATGATGGATGAAATTGAATTTATTATTTACAGCGCAAACAACATTGTAACAAATTGGGTGCAATGGTTTGGGATTAAACTCAATTTCCCCATCGGGGAAAAAACTGGGGGGGCAAAAAAAATAACTGGGGGCATTTGCCCCCCCCCCCCCCCGTGGCCCCCCCGTGCCCCCCCCCCCCCCCCATTAGCGCCGCCGCTGCTAACTTTACTTATTAAATAAAGTGTTTCCTCACCACAATAATTGATTTATTAGGAAATTCTAGTTACTTAGCTATTCATTACCCTGTCTCAGCTTTTATACAATGATACGATCAAGAGAAAATCTGACCCGGGGGGGGGGGTAATCTCTGACAACCCAAACAGCCGACTGGAAAACGGCTGTCAAGCAATGGAAGCAGTCTTCGTCGCTATATAGGCGTCAAAAAGCGTGATGATGATGATGAGACGGAGAATGAGGAAGATGACGGTATCCTCCGTCTTTTCACAACTTTTAGCAAAAAATGTTCACAATGAAAGCCGGGAGTTAGTCAAACAGAGACCGCCGCCAGCAGGGCGTTAAATGTCTCGTCTCTGTCTCTGTGTAGATTGGAAAAATGAGAACAGGCGCTCTTAAATCGTCCTGTATAGTCATTACTCTTGACCAGTCGACGATCACGTCACTAGATAAAACTCAAGTAGTAACAACCATCACCACGACAACGTAAGCTTACATAAACAAAAGCTGGATTGTTACCATGTCATAAAGTGATACTTTTCAGTTAACTCCACCAGTTTGAGTACAATGAACTTGAGAGTTGTATTTGAAAGCTGAGTTCTACAACAACTAGGCCAATGTTATCTTCTTTTTACAACATTGACAATAGAGATAGAATTGTGTAATAGTGTGTGCTTTTATAGCGAGATGAGATCGCTGGGGGTATCTGGGTCGGGGACCTAAGAGCCTGTCAAGATTAATCATTAGATTTGTGAAGAAGAATCTTCTCCCGAGAGTCGGTTGTGAAAGAGCAGTACCATGGTGTACTCATTCTGAACTCTTAATTTTCAAGAAATAACAGACGGTAGGCCTACACTCGGTTTTTGTGTGTGTGCGTGCGTGTGTGTGTGTGTGGACACACGGAAGGGCATATGTGGGGTCCTGACAACAATGGAACAATGGACCCCACAAGGTCATTTCAATAGGAACAATTGGGCCCCACAAGGGAATTCTTCAGAAAAGGGAATAATAGAACAACAATAGCAGTACCCCACAAACTGGATCCGTAAGGATGTGTGTGTGTGTGTGGAGAGGTTTCCAACTTTGGTTTTAAAGAAAGGATTGGTCCGGCACTGCTTTATAATTGTGTGATATTTTAGGAGTACCTTCATAATTGCGAAGCACATACTTATAGGAAAATAGTTTACCAGCTAAAATACCACGCTATTTAGTATACCATTGCGACTGGTTTCTAGCTATTTTTTTATTTTTTTTTATATAATATGCCTAAGCAGCTCCACAGGTCTGAATTAAAACGTGCTTCAGTCACTCAAGAGGGGATATCATCACGGGTGTACGCCCAGCATTCATAAACGAGAAAGGATTCCTTTAACGTATTCTAGCAGCGGCGGTGCTGGGGGCACCCAATTATACCCCCCCCCCCCCAACATGCCCTCCTCAGTATTTTCCTTATTTGTGTTCTCGTTATCTATATAGCTAAAGTATACTTCTGGTCCGTCACTGTGGTAAGTCGTGTGTCCCCCCCCCCCCCCCCTCACCACCCACAAATATACATATAATAATAGTTAAACAGTACAAGAAAGATAAATGTTCCTCCCCCCCCCTATTTTACACTTAAGTTTGCCCTCATCTCTCTCCATCCCCTCCCCTCCCCCCTGCTGACAAAATCGAGAGCAAAATGGTGACGATTTTAAGCTGTGATACCGACCTGGGTCCAATTTCATGAAGCCTGCTGTAAGCACACAAAATTGCAACGCACAGAAAACTATTACTTATTTGGCAGGTAACCAGCCAAAATGTCATAAAGATCACATTGTTGCCAATGGTCCCCAACTCATTGTTTTGCTTAGCAAAGAAATTTGCTACATGCAGCATTTTTTGCTTAATGGCTTTATGAAATTGGGCCCTGTGGTTCTATCATGCTCACACGTTCAAACGATGTCCGGCCGACCATCGCTTCAAAATGGTACAAAATTGTATTTTTCTCTCAAATGAAATTATACTTGCCGGAGGTGACACAGTTTCACATGGATGCTTGGAAATAATGCACTTTCAGTCAAATAAGATATTTTGTGATGGACGTATTTTGTTTCATGTCTTGCAAGGTGGGGAAAACTAGGTTTGGTAACAATTTTTTTTATCCATCAAAATGTTGCATCTCCATTTATGATGTCAGTGCGCAGCGTCCAAAAGTGTTGAAAAGAATAGTACTTTTGAGTTGACGGATTGATCCAATTTTAGGTACCGGTTGTATTATGTTAGTTATTTACACACATACTGATCTCTGCCCTCGCAACGGCTTGGGTATTTATTGCGAGTAACAGCACACGTACCTCCCCGAAGCTTTTGTCAACGAATCCGATTCGGTGTTTAAACTTAACTTGCCTATACAAAAGACAATACCTGCATAAAGTCTCGTTTGTAAAAGTGCCCCTGATACCGCACTAGGGTTAGACTAGGATGCTCGCCATCGGGTGCCAGATACCAGACTGAAACGAAGTCGGCTGTTGTTCTGTGAGAGAAACTCGACGGGAGCTGTTTTTGTTTTAGTCAACCACGAAATCGTTCAACAACAGACATGTTAAAATATTGACTGTCATGATGGCCGCAAACAAGAAAATGTTTTTCTCTCATTTACGATATTGGTGACGGAAGTCTCTGCCTAAGTGGTAAGAATAAGATAATGGTGTTAATGGGTCAACCAATATTTTGTGTTTTTTCCCACAGAAACTTGTTGATGGTTTTCCGATGGATAAACAATGGCTATGATGAACGCTTCGGCAATTAATGTGGTAGCCGAAACTCCAACTATTGCCCAATTTCACTGAAATTAAATAGCCTAACTACGAGGAGATGGACGTACAGGGCACGGGCACAGGTCCCGCCTCCTCCGGCGTATAACTGTGCCGCGATGTCAACATTTTATATTTTTCAAGCTGTAATAATTTGTGGTTAATTCATAGGTGTGCATCCCCTCTGAGTACTGGAATAGAAATTTACTAACTGGTGCCAATAGATCTAAAAACCATGTAAAATATATGTAAAATTGTGTCAAAGTTGTGGAATATGCCCTCGTTGAAATTGTTCATGGGGCAAAACAAATAAATGTTTGTTAAAACATGCAACTCAACCCAATAAGTACCTTTTCCAAAAATGCAATTTCCACGACGATTTTTGTCAACCGAGACGTTTGAAATAAAACGTCAATTTCCGAAAACCAATGATGAACCATCACTTAATTTGTGTTCGAACGGTGGCGTAGCCAGAGGGGGAACTGCTGGGAACCCCCACCTCCGGAACCCCCCACCTCCGGGCTGGCTTAGAACCCTTGCTCCCCTACCCCAAATGAGATCGGGGAAAAATGCAAAGATGAACTGTTCGATACAAACTATAGCCTACAAAATGATGTCTTTACCCCTCTACCCTCATGAAATTGTCTGGTTACGGCCATCTGGTAGATAGTATTTAAAACTATGTAAATTAACTGACAATGACTAAATCTGGTTGGTTATCTTCAGGTATTCAACTAGGGGGCTCCAGCACGGTCACCTCGATCACACCGCGGCAGGGCAGCATGGCCGGAGCTACTCGAATCACCATCAGCGGACAAGGTAATAGTTAATAACCTTTTTTAATTAACAAACGAACGATAATCAGACCCCCAGTCACACAAAAAGCATCTCCAACGTTTTAATGCCAAGCAAAGTTACTAAATTTTCGAAATTGCTGCTGCTTGACTTTTATTATTTCTGAAGTGTCCGAGGGAGGGGTCAAAAAACGGGGGATTCGGTGACACGCCCTCTAAGAAAACAAAAGTCGAAACAAATTAAGCTGCGCATCACATTTACTGAAAAAAAGGAGTCATCGTCGCGTTGGGGGTGGGGGTATTATTATAACAATCAAATAAATAACTTTGAAATATATATATTAAAAGACGGTCGAAGAGTTCACTGAAACATTAACACATTTTGTCTCGAACATCCATCTAAGCGGTAACAAAATAAGACATATGCGCATCGTGTCGAGAATAGCCTACTACGAAAGCCCGTTTAAACTGCTCTCGAATATAAACTGTTCTCGAAAATAAGACATATGCGGCCTTTAATGTTCGCATCGTGTCGAGAATAGCCTACTACGAAAGCCCGTTTAAACTGCTCTCGAATATAAACTGTTCTCGAAAATAAGACATATGCGGCCTTTAATGTTCGCATCGTGTCGAGAATAGCCTACTACGAAAGCCCGTTTAAACTGCTCTCGAATATAAACTGTTCTCGAAAATAAGACATATGCGGCCTTTAATGTTCGCATCGTGTCGAGAATAGCCTACTACGAAAGCCCGTTTAAACTGCTCTCGAATATAAACTGTTCTCGAAAATAAGACATATGCGGCCTTTAATGTTCGCATCGTGTCGAGAATAGCCTACTACGAAAGCCCGTTTAAACTGCTCTCGAATATAAACTGTTCTCGAAAATAAGACATATGCGGCCTTTAATGTTCACATCGTGTCGAGAATAGCCTACTACGAAAGCCCGTTTAAACTGCTCTCGAATATAAACTGTTCTCGAAAATAAGACATATGCGGCCTTTAATGTTCACATCGTGTCGAGAATAGCCTACTACGAAAGCCCGTTTAAACTGCTCTCGAATATAAACTGTTCTCGAAAATAAAAAATAACCTCTCAACAAAAAACTAAACAGCGATGGCACTAACAAAGCCCGTGGAATACAATACCTATTCATTTATAGTTGATCACAATAAAAAGTATCAACATTCATCATACATTCAAAATTCAAGGTTTAACAATATAGTATAAATAACATAACTATAAGCTTAGCAGATTAGCTTATACTGTGAGTAGCCATTCGACTGGGCCTAGGATAGGGTGTGTTTTTTGTATTGGGAGAATTGTTTGTGAAATTTTGGGAATGTCAAACAAAGGGAAACAATTTGCCGTAGTTGCACCGTATCTGAGTCCGGATCTTCCGCCATTTTTTTTTAAGCCAACCGAGAAATTAAGAGGTATAGGCCTATATATGTAAGACCAGCGAAAGTCCTTATCTTTTGAGTTCTGAAGTGACACAGACTGGACGTGTGAACCTTTTTAATCCAGGCTAGCATCTACTGGCGCTTAACCAGTGTTCTAATTAATATTCATCATGGCGTGAAGTTTCGATCCCACAGCAGAGTCTTTCTTGAATGCTTCGAGGAAGACTTTGCTGGAGTCGAAACTCCAGGCCATTACTATTTTGTTTCCATAGGTCCTTTTGGTTGGTAAGCAGTTTGCAACAGCTAATTCTATTTTCTTTGTAAGCTTGCGCTACACAATTAAAACAGTCCCTATATTCAGGTTTCAGCGATGATCCTTTCAACTACGGAGCTGGAAATGAGGCAAACGGGAACCAGGTGTTTCTCAAAAACCAGTTTACCACCCACATGTGCTCAGTCATACCTTACTACTGCAACGAAAACAAAATTGTATGCGACACCAGGTGAGAAGTTTAATAGTTAATCGCCTTTTCGAAACCAATGCTTCGGCTTGGGCTCTGGCCATGGCTCCGTTAGCTTGTTTTGAAGCCCCGTACCGAAAGCACACTTGTTTAAAAAAAAAAAAAAACCTGATGGAGCGTAAGCCGGAGCCCAAGTCGGAGCCATGATCTCAAAAAGGGCCAATCAATCACGAGGAAACAGCGGCACAGCCAGGACTTTGTCGGTGGTGGTGGTGGTGGTGGTGGTGGTGGTGGGGGGGGGGGGGGCACACAGGGGCAGGGGCACATGGGGGCATTGCTTTCAAGTTTTTTTTTGGGGGGGGGGCTAGGGGAATCCGGGGTTTGTCGGTGGTGGAGGTCATGCTTTATTTATGGGAGGGGAACGCTGCAGGGGGCCACCATCCTCTTTATATATTCTTGGCATTTTGTGGCCGCGGTAGTGATCCATTATTCTACAGGCTCACTTTCAGAAGCGGCAGTGCATGGGGACACTAATGTATCTTCTTATCTAAATAGTTGTGACCTAACTCTCTAAAGTTGTTGAATGAGCACTTCAGATTCAGAGTGAAGGGCTCTTATTTTATTTGTAACTTCATATTATTGTACGACCCTTATCTCATGGTAAACATTACAAATATGTCCAGGCGTCTGCATTATGATATTCATGATTCCAAAGTCTATTATTTGTGTAGACCTATACTGATTCTCGTCACGAAGAAACCCTGAATAAGCTAGTAAAAAAATGATAATTTTTGTTTTACAATCTTGAGATCTATTGGCACTGAAGGCTCTTTCGATGTCTTTGTCGTTGTTGATGGGGAACCAGTGACGAGCTACTGCACCAAAAAGACCGACTGTGTGTTCCAAGTAGGTCATTATTTTGTTTTTGTTAATAAAAGCTATCTTGCGATTCCGACATTGTACAGTTTTATAATCATCTGTCTTTGACTGTCAAATTATAAATGGAGTGCAATTGCTGTGTGAACGTATTCTATTATGTCCTTAAATTTGTATAAAGTTTCAATGTTTTTGAATTCGTTAAAAACGCCACTTTTTGAAGACAATTACATAGAAAAGCACTGTTGCCACGTGGTCGCCCAGTACTCTGATCACACTGTAGGTGTGCCGCCCGGCACAGATTTTTCCCCAGCATGGATCAAAATCTGTCTAACTGTCAGGGCCCAATTTCATAGAGCTGCTTATAAGCAGTAAATATTGCCTAAACAATTTCCGATAGGCAGAAATCAGCAGGATACCAGTAACAAATTGTTCATGTGACATGGTAGTTTTGCCGGTAACCTTTCTCTGGTAAGCATAATTCTGTTGTGCTTAGCTACTTTTTGCGCTTAGCTCTATGAAATCGGGTACTGGTCTCGGGATTTCGATAAACAATTGAGCCGACCGAGTTGTGGCCAGACAATGGGAGCATTGATTGAGTGCAGCTGAACTGAGGAGTCAATCACAACCGACGGAGAATGAACGAAATAATGGCCACAAAAAACACAACTTGCTTCAGCAAATGTTGATGGCCCCATTAGGCCCTACATGATAAATGTGCAAATCTTGCTTGCTTGCTTCTTAACAGAAACAAGAGATATATTGCATTGGTGTATAACCTTACCTGAAATATTTTGTCAAACAAATTGGAGCTGTTTGATGAATTAATAATACGGACTTTTAACTTGTTTAACAGTTCAAGAAAGCAAACACGCCAAATATCCAAAAACTAACACCCGCAAGCGGCATTGCAGGTGAGTACAGGTTTTGTTCAGCTGAAGTTGATTCTTATAAATACTATGGACATTCTTGACGGAGGCCTATTGATTGGGCGAAGAATTTTGATGTTAAATAACGTCTAGGCCGAAGAAAATCTGTCATGAAGAAAATGTGTATTTTTTTTTGAGGAAAAAAAGAAAGTGTGTTTAAGGGGAAAAAATCTCAGGTAGGCCTTACAAACATTATTCCGGGGGGGGGGGGGCACGTTAGTCCGCCCTAAACTGCTCTGCCCGCTACTTCTAAACCACCCTAAACTGCCTCTGCTTGTTAATGTTACTCCTCAAACTGCCCGAGAAGTTTCGCAAGTCTTGGCGAGCATGCGACTGAAACGCGTCAAACAGCCGTAGATAGAGCGCATTCTTAATATCATTATGGTTGTCTAAAAATAACACAAGTTACAAGCGATGCAATGATTTTAATGGAATCCCTGGTATCATAAACATAGATAGATTGCCAACATTTTTACTCTTCCACATTGCTCAGAAGTTGAGATGTATGGATGTAAGAGTGCACCCCACCAAGTAGGAGAAAACAGAGCGTCGAGCTCATTAATTTTGTGTAGGATTCTATGTGAGACAGATTTGAGAGCCCCGAGAAAGTGTTTCAGTGTAAAAATGTTGCCCAATTGTGACCTGGGGGTTGTTGACTTCAAGCTTGAGGTATTCCGGATGACATAGGCCCTGAAATAAAAGGTCCTATTTGCTGAGAGGTGTGTACGGGACATTTTTCAAGATTGATGCTCGGACGTTTTGAAAATTACACCTGTGTAGGGGTGTTTTTACTTGGAGGGAGAATAACTCGACGGGCCCAGGGACTCCTCATATAAAATTGAGCAGAGAATAAAAGTTCAAGAGTCAATTAATAATATTCCCTTTCAAGTTAAAAGCTGTGAGACTTTTAAGTATTTTTCGTGTATTTTTGAATATGTAGCATTTTGCCCTGTGTGCTATGGGAGATTATTTGGTGGGGTGCATCCATTAATCTACAATAATGTAGATCAATGGGTGCACCAGTAAGTGAAAATTGGCGGCCATTTTGAAATTCAAAATGGCGGCTGAAGACGCCATTAAACAAAATGGTACATAACTTTTTTTAAATCAGCACCCCCAAATTGACAACGTTAGCAATAAATTCCATTTTGGCACAAAGATCCAGCTGGATCCAAATATCTGACATATAGACCTTTCTTTTGTTGATCAACAAACCGCGCTGGTTGGCATGGAAGGCCGAGAGTTAGCAAGACACTCAATCGTGTTAACAGATGTTACAACAAAATTCAACATTTTCTGCAAACTTTCAATTAAGTAAAGTACCTCTCATGATTGGCTGCTTTGTTTCCAACAAATTCAACACTATTTTTGAACATTTGTGTTACATAGGTAAAAACTATGGCTATCTGTTTCTGTTTTGCATTTATGGCTTTTCATAGTTTTCCGACCTCGGTTGGCAAAAACTCGGGCTGTGACCATGCAAAAGAAACGTCTGAAGTTGTTTCCCCTCCTCCAAAGGTTCAAAGGTCGGAAGTCCCCCAAACAACCGCACGTGTGTGTAGGAGCAGGCCCATACTAGATACTACACAAAACACATAGAGCAGTTAGTTGTTGTCAATGTGCGTGTGTCATGCAAAAGTTACGACCGAACTTGATATCATCAACTTGCGGGTGTTTTTACACACGGATTACCATGATTTGAAAGGATATTTTGGAGAGTTTTATGTAAAAACGTTGCCAAGATGTCGTTTGTAGGTAAAATGATAGAGGCATTAGTGTTTTTTCCAAAGGTCTGTTGTGAATATTTTCAATCAATTTTTGTAACAGTTTGTTTCTATGTAGGCCTACTGTTTGAGACGACAGGCATACACAATTTTGAGCAAACTTCTAGCTGGGCACAATTTTCTATGTGAAAAACTCACTACTCCTAGTCCTAGAACTGTGACTATAAGGTCGTCTCGCTGTTGTCTCCACGTGGAGAAATAGCAGAACGACCTCATAGTCATAGTTCTAGGAGTAGTGGTGACAAACTTAACTAGCCCAGCATGCCTGATTTGCACAACTTTGTTGTGCTTAGCTACTTGTGCTTAAGCAGCTCTATGAAATTGGGCCCAGGTTGGACTCCTCGATTAGGGATAGAGACAAAAGGTTTACATCGTATGGTCGTTTACAAATAACGTTTCCCAATTAGTTGACAGATCTGTCTTAATGTGTTCAACTGCAAAGCATCAATAATAATGGTAAAGGAAACAAATCAACTGGGCAAATTATTTGAAAGGCGATTTTATCTTGAAGTTGTAATGTATATTGCATAAAAATGATCACAATGAAAGTTATCAAAGGATTTCTACCTACAGTAGAAAATCTTTTCACTTTCTGTTTCATGGTTTTGCGTTAAAAGAGTACAGACTGATAGTACTTAATACTTTTTGTGCGTGCGTGAGTACAAACATTAAAAAGGGTTAACTGATACAATAAATCTCCCAGCATGCAGGCTGCCAATTCTTTAAGAATGTTTTCACGCTTCTGTTGAACAGGAACAAAGCTTTCCATCAGAGGAAAAATCATCACTGATTTATATGATCCTTCTCAAAATCTGGACCCCGAAGAAAGCGAGGAAAGGATTCAGATTCTAAGGTCAGTCAACAAACTTCCTTTTTTTTAACATGCAGGCATTTCTTTAGTTGTGATAATCGTAACCATCCTCCCAACAGTCAGAGACCGGAGGAATACGAGTTGTAGTCTTGTTGCAGTCTTCCTGTCTCTTGGGCTCCGGTCTTAACTTTACTTTAACCCTTCTATACTGTCAGTGACTCTTGGCAACATTTTCCAGTGAGTTGACCAACCATTTGAAACCATTTGACTGCCAAGGTTGTGTACGGTGGCACAACTGTGCACAGAACTATCTGTGTACTGTTCCCTCATGGTATCATATTTCAGGCTGGCATAGTTTATCTATCATTCAAAACCACTTGAATGGTATTGAATGGTCACAGACAGCAAGAGGGTTTGCATTGATTGCCCTCATGATGCTGTTTTCATCTGACAAGTATTTAGCCTACCTGTTTGTATTCAACGCTTGCGGTGTATTTACTTGACTGGTCTTTTGTCCTCTGCGTTGTGGGGTGCTGACTCTCCGTTGTAAAGTCTGCTCGCGGATAACCATGTTTTGTTATCTGCCTAACTGCAGTTTTGATTTATTATTACGCTGTTGATTCTGGATGCCGTTTGGGCTGGGTGCCTTGTGACATGCCATATATTTACCGGGTAAAATTCCGGAGGGGGCCACCACTTTAATCCCCCCAAATTAAGAAAAATTTTGGGTCTTACCTGTCCGGAAGGAGTGGAGAAAAATATGAATAGGCCGTTGGAAAAATTAAAAAAAATAAAATTAAAAAAAAAAGCTTCAGAAAGTACCGGCTGCCTCCGGCAATTTTTCTTATTTACATCCACCTGTTTACATTTCAACGCCGGTGTGTACATATGTGGTGTGTTGCTGGCTCCTAGCCTTCTGGGCTCCGGTCTCAACTTCATTACTCCTTCTCATTTTATGTGTTCCATTTTCACCTTGTTGTTTGCCTTTCTGATGCGGGTTCCCTCTCCAGCCGTCGGGAGGATGGAGGGTTGCGATTATCGGACTAGCATTTTTTTGGTACAAATTCTGTTTCATGTATATCCCACCTGGCTGGATACATCAACGACAAGCAACACTGACTGGCTTGTTGTCTTGTTGAAGACGTAGATCTTCCGTTGTTTTTTTTCCTAGCTAGGCAGGTGTCAATGTTATTCTGACCCGGTTGCAGCAGAATGATGAGTACATAGGCTTATTCCTAGAACTATATGAGGTTCGTAAACAAACCTCAGTTCTAAGAGTAGTACAGGGTATGGATACTCTTGGAACTATGAGGTTCGTTCCGCTGTCCAGTGGAACAAACCTCAATAGTTCTAAGAGTAGGCTACGCAAGGACCGATTGTATAGGGTATGGATACTCTTGGAACTATGAGGTGTAGTGATGTGAAATTATACATGTCGTGAAGAGCTGTGTGGGTTCGTGCTTGCATGCGTAAATGCATGCACACATGCGATAGAACTTGAAAATAATATTATTAATTGGAATTAAGCGGAAGTGATTAAGAAAGAAGGGAGTTGGGATTTTGCTGTTGAGGAGGAGAGACATATGATTGAGAGCTTGGAATAAAATTATCAGAAGGACTTGGCGAACGTTATATTTGTATTCCATTTGTCTTCTTCCGGTTGTACCGTCCGTACTTCATAAATCCCTGTCCACCCGCTTCCCACGAAGCGCTACGGATAAAGGCCACCTGCTGAAACTTTACACCATACATACGTTTCAATGGCCCTTGTTTTACCGCTGAATACAGTCATTTGTGATTTGACCAGTTCCGGATTAGGCAGTATAGGTTTGAAGAAAAAAATGTGTAAAAATCAAACTTTTATAAAGTTTACAGTCCTTTGCAAGCTTGCAAGCCTGTATGCCTGCAAGCTCGCAAGCTTGCCATAATTTACAAAATATAGGCCCTATGGAATCATAAAAGGTTGCTTGCAAGCTTGCCACAACCTTGCCGCAATGCGGCAAGCTGCAGACATTTCTGTAAGGGTTATGGCACGCTTCCAACAAGCTTGCTGCAAGCTTGGCCTATTTTACATATTTGGAACAATACAGGCAAGCTTGCAGACATTTATTTGAGGGGACTGTTAGTGTTACCATTTCTACCTCCATGGTGTTATTGCTCTAGGTGTTACCAACTCATGACACCTCTGATCATCCTGAGGCGGTAGCCCGGCTCTTTTTCTTGAATGTTGGATACTGCGGATAATATATTATTTCCTCACCTTGATATTAACGGTGTTGATATTGTCATCGCTGCATGTTTCCTAAATTATTGCCTTCATAATTTGTAGCTTTTTTTTGCTTCCTGATTTGTACAGAGTCTATTGGGGAAATTATGCATGTGATCCATTCAACGCTGCTTCAGGGGAGTTGTAAGTAATTTGTTGTTGTATTTCTAAATTTCTCTACTTTTGGGCTGCATAGGTTTTTTTTAATGATCATCCCCTACTGATCGGATGTGATCACGTTAATTAGTATAACTGATAGGTAAGAATATGAATTAGTGTATTGCTGTTTATTGTTAACAAAAACAATGTATGATCACTATCAATCAGTCACAGGACCTTAGGCATTCAACTTTTCCTCGGATCAGCTGATTTCCTCTTTTTTATTCTCAGATTTACCATTCAAAATTGAAAAATACTATACAAAATCATTGAAATGTTGTAATTTCCTCTCTTTTGGTGAAGTTACAGTTGCATGCCTGAGACCTGCTGCAGTGTGTGTTACTGCTGGTGTAGCCCTGCCATGCACTGATGCTCCCGGTTATATAGTTTGTGTGCAATGCAAAAACTTTTGAAGCGTCCGCCCAAAGGAGACATTTGTATTCACAAAATAAAAAAGAGATCAGCGCTTTCGTTGTTAACATCTTGTACCAAATTGATTTATGACCACGTGTGCGCGTACACAAAATGCGTAGCAACTCTGATGGACTGTCTCATCAACCGAAGCAAACATTCGATTAGTGTTAGTTTGGTGTCAACACTACATTATTTTGTTATATAAAGCCAAGGTGTCGATACTGTACTTGGTAATTACTCAAATTATTGTAAATAATCGATACCCTGTATAGCATGATGAACTTGCTACAAATAGTGTGGGCGTGCCACACAAGTTTTCACATTATACGGAGTTGGTACAGAAAGTTACAACAGAGACGTTAACTTTCATTTTATTTTCAAAAATAATGTCACTGTAGGATAAAATTAACAACTCAGCTTCCTCCATCAGGCAAAATATGAACATATTTTGTTATAAAAAATGTTGTAATGGCAGGCCGGGGAAGTTTATACCCTGGACTCCATTGCGTTGAATTGCAACGGAGGAGTCCAAGCTTGGCTATTTTTGTAGAATTAGATCATTTTTATTCTGCAAGGTGACCCTACGCTCAATCCACTTAAATTTTTGTCCAGTTGCTTAAAATCCTCGGAGCAGCCGAGGAGCGCGGGCGGAAGGACCAGCTTCATACTTTTTTTAATAACTACAAAAGTGTGTGGATCTATTCCGCTGATTTTTTGTTTGTGACTACCCTTAAAAACCCCTCGTTTAGTTTACTGTAGTGATTTCTGGGTGAGTGAACTCAAATGTTGACAAGTAGTGTGGGAAAGCTGGGTCCCATTATAAAGTTAACACAAAAATCCTACTGCCCCTCTATTTTTGTGCATTAGAGCTTAATGTACTGTTTTGATAAAATTTGTAGTGAACCAATGTGTAAGTTTTCAGAATGCTTCAATCTTTAGTGTGTGGGTCCAGGGAACATCTATTCATCTGTTCAGACCATTAGAACAAGAATTGTGCCCCCCCCCCAAAAAAAACCACAGTTATTTACCCATAATACAATCTGCCTCTCATGCGCGCTCTGTGGATCCAGCATGTGAGTTTGTTCCCATGGCTGCTCGGAGGGCTTAACCTAATGACCTTTTGAATTGGGTTATCCATCACTGGTAGGGAAGCTGGCTGGCTGAAGAAATGAGTCTAGGATGCTTGCAAAGGGAACCAACATTTGGGTTATTACCACACATGCCGATAACACTGAATTCAGGAAGGCCTGCACAGCACTTTCAGAGTAAAATATTAAATGAATTTGTTTGGTATTCCTTTGTTTTGAACACAGGTACAACATTGCCCTGGATAGTCCGACTGCTAGGCATGGAGTTATTGAATGTGTTCCGAAGGGAACGTTTATCGGTAAGGGTACCTTGTGGCAAATTTCACAAAAAAATTAGATCGAAGTTTGAGGCAAACAATCTTTTACAAATTGGGTGTTGCCCACTTGCAATATCTTTACCCGTTTCAAATGATCAAATTATCAAATATTTCCAAACACTGTACAAGTTAAAAGCCAGGTGTCATGTTAAGTGTGACTTTTTCAAAATGCTGTGGCCAATTGTGGTCACTATTGGAGTTGACGGTTTTGGCTGCTTGTGGCTTCTATCGAACCATAGGCCCCAAAGAGCTTTGTCAGAATGTATATAAACTTTGTGGTTGTGGTTGAAAAATGACCCAAATTAATGATTTCATTGAACAAACAAAATTCAGTTGTTAGTTCATCAGTATGTTTGTATTCCCAATTCCAGCCTCTCAAATGGTTTCCTTCTTGGTCTCCAACAACTTCGGCCGCTCCTTGAGTGAGAGAGACGCCCTCCTTGTCAGTGGCCAGAATAAACTCTACCACTTCCAAGCCCATGCAGGTGTGTGTCTTTTGCTATAACCTCAGTTTGAATGCCTGCGTTTACTTTTTGAATTTGAACGTTAATTCTCATGCAAAGTTGAAGTTCATCTTTGAAACTATTAATAACTTGATCATATTTATGAGCCAACCCGGTTATTTTTTCCTGATCTGAGCTTAAAGCATGTTGTAATGTATGTCTTTTTTTCCTTTTTTTTTGGTGCAGATGTTTTGGGTGTCCAGCCTGATGTAGGAAGCACTGAAGGAGGGACTACTCTAAACATTACAGGACAATACTTTGATGAGCGGGATTCCAAGGTGTTTGTTGGAGGTACATGTATGAACTTACTAAATTTCCCACAAGTGAAACATTTTTGTGTAGAGACAATTTTACTTTTGCTGAAATTAAAAAACTTACAGACTGGGCAGTTTGGCTAGCGTGTGGCCTCAATCGTCCCATATTCTTTTCTCCTAGATAGCTCCACATGAAAGTGTTTGGATTTTTAAGAAAGATTGGAATGCCTGACTTTGTTACAAGCAATTGTTGTTGGCCTTCTGGCCTCAGACCTTAGGAATCCTTCACTTTGGCAATTGGATAAAGAAGCATATGGGACTGTAAGCGTTAATGGAACAAATTAAGAGAAAGATATTAGATTCCGTGAAACATATTTTCACATTGTTTTCTTTTCCACTTTAAGGCGTTCCATGTGAGATCAGTAGCATGACCACAACACAGATACACTGTGTGACTGGCCCGGTCCCCACTACTCGCACAGTGTACCCTGGAGAGAGAGGCTTGCTGTACGAGGTCTGGACGGACACTCGGGAATCGTAAGTGAAAATATATTGAGTGTCCATTAGCGCTGGATGATATCGAAAATTTTGACTGGCGATATATATCGACGGGTAAATATCGCCGATATGACGGTGTATATCGCGAAGATTTTTGAGAATTGAAAGTACCCTATAGAATTAAATAATAATGACTCAATCGAACGCGGAAAAACAGTTTTACCGCAGGAAGGAAATGAGCGATTAAACAAACCATGAATAAACAAATGAGACATGGCTGTAAATGGATACAAACTGCCGAGATAATATCACTGAACGAACATCCATGAACGCAGAACACCTTACATTTTTATGTGCTTTTTATCACTCGTTCAGACTTGGTTACTTCGTGGCTTCTACATGAATTCTTCCTCCACATTTAGATGTTGCGATCTCTAAAAGTTGGTGCCTCGATTTTTATTCCGTTCCGATTCGCTCTTAATTGACATTAAATACACATGCATGTAAATACTATTCAGTGCACCCGACGTTTCCCGACCACGTGGTGATCGCTCATGAAGGGAATTTCCCCATGTGACTTCGCTCATACGGCAACACGTATCGTATCGTGACGATATTATCGTGATATCCTCCAGTGGTGTACCTACATGGGACATGTGGCGCATCCGTCATCATGGCTGATGCAAGCTCAAGTTGTTGTCTATCAATGATGACCATGTTGTAAACTTTTATATCATTCTCTCTCCCTCTCTCTAAAGTCTTGATGATGTGGTTTTGGATACCACTGCCCCTAACTACGACTTTGCCCTGGTCCCTGATGCAAGCTCCCCCAGTGAGCATCGGCTCGAGGAAACGGACCACTACATCTCTCGGCTGAGTGGGTTCTTCGTCCCACCGCGCACCGGGCGCTACCAGTTCAAGATCAAATCAGACGATGACTCTAGACTCTACCTCAGTCTCTTACCGGATGATCCAAACAATAAGGTTTGCATATTCATAAATGATGAATTAGTTATTTTTGCATATAATAGGTACTTTGCATATTCATAAATGATGAATTATTTATTTTTGCATATAATAGATACTTTGCATATTCATAAATGATGAATAAGTTATTTTTGCATATATTTATAGACACCTTTGAAAGTTTGAAGATAAATGAAAAGATTTGTTTGCACTATTTAGCCCACAAAAGGTTTAGTGGTAGTTTGTTTATTCTTAGCATATGTGATGCGATCAAGCTAAATGAGTCTTTTGTCGACCCTTGTCATTTTTAGTTATTTTTTTCTATTTGAAAGAATTAAGTACAATCTCAGCTTTAAGGATATGAAAACCCCGTGTTGATACCACCTTTGGTTCAAAAGTTATGGAAGTCGGAACACCAAGAGATATATAGAAATGTATACCTCTGTCGAGCTATTTTGGCCTTTTATTCAATAATGCATTTATTCGACAAACGACTCATTTAGCTTGATCGCATCACATATAAAAAAACACTGGGTAAAATCGTCATTTCCTTACACCACATTGTTGAACTCTCACCCTAGTGTTGCAGCCCTCCAGACTTTCTTCCATTGGATGTAACCAATAATAGTGGCTTCTTATATAGCGCTCATATCCGTCACTCATCAGTGACGCTCAAGGCGCTTCAACATTCATTATTTTTCCTGCAAGGTATTGTGGAGCTACGTTTTAGACTTATTCCTTTACATAGCACCATGTAATGGTTTACAAGGTGCTGTGGCGCAATATGCAGCCAATCAAACCAGGAACACCGGGGCGAACCCCTTCTCTTTTTGATAAGTGCACTGGGTTCTTTTACGTGCATTACACAACACACGAGACCAACGGCTTTACGTCCCATCCGAAGGACGCAGCAATAATGGTTAAGTGTCTTGCTTAAGGACACAAGTGTCACGACCGGGACTCGAACCCACACTCTGTTGAACAGAAACACAAGAGCTTGAGTCCAGTGCTCTTATCCGCTTGGCCACGACACACCAATCCATGACATTAGAAATATCTGTTCTGTGGAACGCCATACTTCAATCTGCAACAGACCTTCTACATCATAAACTCAAATTGCTCAATGTTTTAGTTGACATAATTTGGGGTTTCATTTAACAAAGAAAAATGGACTAGAGGGGATCTCCCTATATTTTTTACAAGACAAAATATATTTCTTATTTATTCTTATCGTATAACACTGAACTTTTAGGAGGTTTGCAATTGAAAAGCTACACATTAATAGTAAATTTTCATAAGAATGCACTTGGAAAAAACATAAGAATGCAGGACTTTTCCCCTTGTAAGATTACTGGTCAAGTGCTGGCCAGTGATCCAGTGGGCATGGTGGGTATTTGAACTCTGCTGTTTGTTTTCGGCTGGTTTTGATTTAAACGCAGAAAAAGCAAGATGTCTCTATATTTTTCGTCATAATGCATTGCCAAGGGTAGTGGCTGAGTTTCCTTATCCCTTTATTGACAAGCTCTTCAAGGTTTGATACTGCATTGCCAAGGGTTGTGGCTGAGTTTTCTTTATCCCTTTATTGACAATCTCTACAAGGTTTGATAATGCATTGTCAAGGATAGTGGCTGAGTTTCCTTATCCCTCTATTGACAAGCTTCTCAAGGTTTGATATTGCATTGTCAAGGGTAGTGGCAGAGTTTCCTTATCCCTGTATTGACAAGCTCTTCAAGGTTTGATATTACATTGTCAAGGGTAGTGGCAGAGTTTCCTTATCCCTTTATTGACAATCTCTTTAAGGTTTGATATTGCATTGTCAAGGGTAGTGGCAGAGTTTCCTTATCCCTTTATTGACAAGCTCTTCAATGTTTGATAAAGCATTGTCAAGGGTTGTGGCTGGGTTTCCTTATCCCTGTATTGACAAGCTCTTCAAGGTTTGACATTGTTTCTGTTGCAGACTCTGATTGCTTCTTTGGACCGCAGCAGTCAAAGCTGGGATTTTTACCCAAGTCAAGCCTCAGAGATATTTCATCTCATTGGAAATCAAAGGTATGCATCATCAGGCAGAAAATCTCCAGACATTTGGCACCAATCCTATCATTCATTAAAGGGACACACTGGCTTACCGTTTACTTAATTTAGTAATTTAGAATCACAGACAATACTTTTTTGATGGTTGTTGTAAAAATAAATCATCAAAATATCAAATAATTATCAAAAAATGTTTAAAAAACTCAAAAGTGGTCAAGGTCAGTGTTATACGCCTTTCCAGCCGTTGCAACTGTCAGACATTGTTGTGCAATGTTGTAAGTAGACTAGTGCTGTGTTTATGTATAAATTATAACCATGGCAAGGCATGAGGAGCCAGTCTTCATATCCATCCAGCACAAATTCATGTGTAAACAACTGACATACACACACGTGAGTCTGTTCCGATCCAGACCAACCTGTATTTTTTGTACGGTTGTACACATGACAGTCCGTTCTGCGTGTAGCGCAAGCACTACGTAATGTGGTAATAGCTAGTATAATGGCTAGGGGTACAGACTAAAACCTCAAAAGAACAAAACGCTCTCAGTGGTCTGGCTCCCTACCCCTCCCACAAGCTCATAAGGTCACAGCAAGCTACTACCAGCAAGCTGGGGAGTTATTGCCCCGTGGTTTGTCTCGCTGGCCCCATGAGACACGGCACCAGCTGTACGGGATATGCCTCAAGGTTTACGCCTCGCTAGGCCTCACGCTGTGCACCATGGAACACGCTTCCGTTGCACGGACTCTCTGAATGAGAATCTTACATTCGATTTTTCATAATTATTTACAACTTTTGGCCATAATCTGAATACATAGTCTCTTTTTTCAAAGACTCCTGAATAATTACAAAACAAAAAGAAATTAATTTGGTGCTGTAGTTAAACTTTTATACGACAGGAAGTAAAACAAACTCCCTAGATCACCTGGTTTATCCGAACCAAAAAAGTGGTTCGTATTAACCATGTGACCTTATTTTTCTCAAAAATGCTCAAAAACGATCAAATTTGATGGTTTCTTTTAGGAGCCATTCTTCTCTATTCCTGGAAGACCTTTAGATTCATGTTTGGGTCTATTTTGTAGCCCAAATAGCCCAACAAAGCCGGTGTGTCTCTTTAACATACATGACATAAGCCTTAACACTTAATTCACCAACTCATGTTTCACAGGTGCACAAGTTTCTCTTTTAATGAGCTTGGGGGGATAGTTGTAAGGGGAAACCAAACACTCTGACATCAGATATTGGCAACCTTTTCGGGGATGTGTTTCAGAGCGGGTGGGATTTATTTCAAGCTGTACTCTTAAAACCATGAATAAAATGAGTTCATTCAACCCTAGAATGCAGAGTCTGAACAAGCGTGGGAGGTTGTGTTGCTTCCATTTCCTGTTTAAATTAGTGTTGTTTTTAGTGCTTGGAAACCTTTTTAACAGACATTTTTGTTTGTTGGTTTCATCATCTGGGCCTAATTTTATAAAGCTGCTTAAGCGGACAATAGTGCTTACTAATTTTCTGCAAAGCAGTTATTAGGCAAGAAACAAGTGGCAAATGGTATGACATGGCATTTTGGTTGTTTACCTGATTCTGTTAAGCACAATTAGCTAAATTTTGTACTTTTTGCAGTTCTGTGAGTTAGGCACTGTCCTTGCTCTGGGGTTTCACTATGCACTCAAAGTCACAGTTTTTATTTCTTAGTCTGGATATTATATAAAGTATGCGGTAACAAAACCACAGACAGGCAAATACTTGTTATAGGTCTATGCATTTATGAATGGAAAAACCCCATAACAAAATGACTAATTAAATTAATTTTTGATAGCACTCCACTCTAATGACTTCACATTTGCTCAAAATACCCGACGGTCAGACAAACCTTCCGTATGCTCACGGGCCACCGCATCGGCGCGCTGGACAGCACTAGTACGGTACATGGGAGTATAAGGTTGGACATGTACGCGCGCACGTATGTTAGTGAAATTTGACACGCTATCTGAGATCTGGGTACTGAGCTTCTATTTTTAGCATCAGTGTGGAGTGATATTGCCATAAAAGTTCAAATTCTAACCCTTGCATGTAATAAGGTGAGTCATTGGTGTATAGTCGGTGTTATTAAAACTCCAACCCCATTGTCTTTGACTATAGAGACCTGCCTCCTGCAGGTCTGGAATTACACGGAGGCCACAGAAAGGCCATGGCTTCTGTTGTCCCTGGTCTTGGCCTATAGGTGCCCTTTCCAAAGTTTCCCATTGACTTTAAGATTTTCCAATGCTAGTGCCCTTTGCAAAATGAAAATGGCTTTGCCCTCTCAAAGAAGAGATTCAGGCCTGTTCCTGTCCTATAGTCCCAAATCCTCCAGAATCAGACAACATCCTGAATAGGATTTTGGAGGAATGGGACCATTACGGTTTTAAAATGCAACTCAAAAGCCCAACTTTATTCTGAGATTTTCCAAAGATAAAACAAGCGTCAATAATTTGCTGTCCTGGCCCAACTGTTTCAGTTACTACATGGAGCGTTACTCAGGGACTTGTCAGGACTCGATTTCATTGACGTTGGCGTGGTGTTTTTTGATGTTCCGCTGAGTAACGATGTTACATCTGCAGCTCAGAATGAGGTCCAGCAAATCAAGACATCCTCAGTTGTGATCCAGGAGATCCAGGTGGGTATAATTATTATAAACCAAGATGTCAATCCAGTTCGCAGGTGTGACGTAGTTACTCCGTAAGCTACACCCAAGTCACACTCCACTATAGTTACCACTAGTTACCACTAGTTACCACATTACATAGTTACCACTAGTTACCACTAGTTACCACTAGTACCACATAGTTTACCATAGTTACCACTAGTTACCACTAGTTACACTAGTTACCACTAGTTACCACTAGTTACCACTAGTTACCACTAGTTACCACTAGTTACAGAAGCCCATTGAGTAGTTTTTCTTTGATGATGTATGCAATAAAAGTTTAACAATGGACTTGGCTTTTTACATACTTTCTTCATTAGAAATTTTCTGTCATTAGAAATTCTTTTAGACGATAAAATTTGTGCTTTTTGGTAAAATTACACATAATTGTTAGTCAGCTTTGGACGCCGGAAGTAATACAAACTTATGCATTCAGCCGACACGCACTCGCTTAATGCAATGACTTACCAACAGGATAGACAATGCAGAAAGATGAAGCTTTTTTTGCAAAATAAATGTCAACTTACTGGTGAGCTGCTTTGTATTTTGACGTGTTTTGCAATTTCATGGATGTCTATTTTCCGGACTGGATTTGTGTAACGAGATAGTTTCTCTATCAGCAGGCTGTATCCGAATTGGTGGCTAAAGCTACAGCTACGACTGTTGCTATTAAGGGTGTTGCTTAGGACGTTCTATACTTCAACACATGACGCAGCGATCCAGCCGTAGCTGTAGCCGTAGCCGCCAATTTGGACACGGTCTATAAAACCGAATTATAAGGAAATCTGTATCTGCTGTTGAGAAAGCTTTTGTTCTGCTTACCTTTTATGACTTTTCAGACGTTGACGATAGAGGGCGCCACATATGAGGTACAGGAGATATCTGTTGTGAGGTCATCTTGCCCTGAAGGAAATTGCTCTTATAAACTTCAATTAGGGGAAAATGGCACTCTAACTGGTAAGTAAAGTTAAAAGTTTATAAGGTGGAACTTTTCAAACCATGTTTGACAGAAACTATAAAATGAAAAAGGTTTCTGTTTGTTTTTTTTTTTTTTAAACAAGACTTCATGTGGGTTTGCAAAGCATTGGTAAGGTTGAAATAAATTGTCACAGATTTGCACATACATTGTAACTTACATGGTATAAAGATGGGTCATGCTGGAAATTTTCACTGAAAAAGTTTTGACCAAAGATGAGTCTTGACAAACGAGTAAAACAATTTGCTCTGATCTTGCACAACCAAAACTTAATATTTGAAAACAGTGAAAAGATATAAGGTTTTTTTCCCACCTTTTTTGTTGTGACTTTGATGACCGATTGAGCTTAAATTTTCACAGGTTTGTTATTTTGTGTAATATAAAGTGCAGACACTGGTCTTTGACATTTACAGATGTTATCAGCGTGATTTGACTAATTGTTGAATTCTTTTTAGGTGACATCAGTCTAACTGCAACAGCAGCCGAAATAGAGTCCAACTTAAACCTCCTGCTCAGTCCAGACACAGTGAGAGTAACCATGGAAACAAGTAGCACTAGAACAGTCTACACTGTTGAGTTCCTGATACTACAAGGTGAACAATTATTGCGTGTTGTTGTTGTTGTTGTTTTTTTTTTTTTTTCTTCAGATTTTGATAGAGGTCCATGTACCCCACTTTAATACACCTTTGCTGGGAGTATATATTGACCTCTGTCTAACCTTGACCTAGGTCACCCAAACCTGGCACCCCCCCCCCCCCCTCTAGAATGGTTCTATGGGACCTATAGAATAACTGTACAAATATTGGCGCTTTAATCCAGCGTGTCTCGATTTTGCCGAAAATTAACCCTTGGTTCACCGGACTATATATTTCCTTTGTATCATATATATATGCCTCATGTAGCTGATTGTTGGTGACACGGGATACCATGTGGCAGCAGAATGACCATGTTTATGTAAATTCATTAAGATTATGTTTTGGTCATAGCAGGTGAAAAGGAACATGTCAGACTGTTAAAGCTCTTTTACACATTTTTTTTTCTCCTTCAGAGGGTATCCCACTTTAGGGGTAGTTTGGGATGATCCAGATCTAGTTATTAACATCAGCCAGAGGACAGCTTTTTCACCCATTGAGCTTAACAGCTTCCACATCATGTCTGATGGCATCACGTCTACAACTCTATCTTCCAGCTCTAGCGCAAAAGAGGTAATTTGTCATATTATTATTATTATTATATTGTTGTAGTATTGAAACCAAGGGATCCCGCTCAGAAGTGACTAGCACTGTAACCCATAGGCCTGACACCTGGGCCCAATTTCATAGAGCTGCTTAAGCAGAAAATATTGCTTAACAATTTTCTGCTAAGCCGAAATTAGCAGGATACCAGTGACAGATTGTATTTCAGATAGGCATTTTGGCTATGTGACCATATTCTGGCATGCATAATTTTGATGTGCTTAGTTAATTTTCTGCTCTGGGCGATTCACCTTGTGAATAAGTCACGCCCCTATTGCATTACGGGACCCTCATAAGTCAAAAAAACTTCATTGCATTTCAACAACAAATTTTCTTATCTTATTCTGTCCCGAGACTTCAAGAAATTGATGTCGGACCATAGAGCAAGGACGACAAAATTGTTTAATTGTAGTGTACAGTTATAGTTATAATTGTAAACCAGATAACCCCAAAGTGAGGACAATTTACGGTCTGATGGAAAAGAAAGACGCGGGCGGAAAAAACAGCAAGTTTTAGACAACAGTTTTCTTTCTGTCTTTATTTTATTTCCAAAAAATTAATCGGTAAAGAAACACTTTGATTGTGATGATCTTTGATTTACTGATGAATTAATGTTACAGTTAATAAACACATTTAAAAACAAACGGCAAGTTGGCATTTGACGGACGGCGGTAGCTAGAGCTGTAATTTCAATTTTGCTTGTGTTTAACTGTGTACACCACCACACTGGCTGGCTGTAAATTCCAGACCAATTACAAGCCACACCTAGCGTAACTAATGAATATGGATGAGCCTGCATAGTCCATGGCCTGTGTAAGGGTCGCTGTATGCATGTGTGTGCAAGGTGGGCTTCTTTCGTTGACTATAGCGCTGGAAAATTTTGACTGGAAACATTATCGTCGGATATGTTCCAGAGAAAGTTTATTCAATAAATTGGCCGAAACCTGCCTTTATTGAGTTATTCCTGTCAACTTTTTCCTATAACTCCAAATCAGGTTCAAAGTGCTCTCTTGGATATGTTTAGTGTCAAGTGTACCTCAGTGGGGCAGGTCAGTGGTTACTATGTTCAGGACTTTGAGGGAGACACTGTAGGGTACGTCGAGGGCAAGGTCATTCAGGATGAGGAGCCGTTCTGTGGAAGGTCCTCGCTCAAAAATCCCCAGATTATCTTCTACGCTGGTAAGACACTGAAGCCTGGAACTGCCATGACTGTGCAAGCGTTCGACGTGAGGTACAATGGACAGGTAATGTGATGGGAAAAAAGGACCTTCTTATCTGTACCCCCTTTTCCCCAACCCCCCATCGCCTTTGGTTAATTGTTGGTTGTAAGAGGCCCGAAATTCTATTTCAATTGATCAAAAAGACGTGATGGCACTTGTGTGCAATCACAATGGATTTGAATTGTTGCATTACTCGTCTGTTTATCAAGAACTGCCGGTGAATTAGCACGCCTTTTGCTTTGCTTATGGTAAGCACTGGTTATAAAATGTAAACTGTGCTAATCAGTAAGGAGAAATTATCAGCTTGCAGACTTTATTATCACTGCATGATATCAAAGTGCAGGCTGGTGTAGTTCGTCTCGTATTCAAAACCACAGTGGATGGTATTGGATGGTAAGATAGTAGGAAGATTTTAAAGAGTCAATGACTAGTGAGCATGAGGTTATAGTTTTGTTATTTTCATTGTCTCATCAGTTGTGTATGGGTCATCGTGGAGCACTCTTATCCAAACTCCAGATGTTTTACCATTGGGTTGATAAAACCAATAATGATAATCACAGATACAGCTGGCAGACATTCAACATTTTCCCCATTGAATCTGGATCAGCAGAGTAAGTCAAATCTTATATGGTTTTTGAGGCATTGCATGGTGAAGTATCAATGTATATTTGGTAACAGTCTCCTGACGATGACTAGAGCAAGCTAGTCGAAACGGTGAGACCAAAAAGAACTCATTCCGCGGCAGTGCAGTTAATTACGAGAAGTCCCCCGATCCACAAAGCTAAAGTAGTAGTCCAGGCCGATTTCCTACCTTCCGCCCAGGTAGTAGTTAATAAGCAGGACATTCTTTTCAGAACTGAGAAGTCTCCCAAATTCCGAAAATCTACTCCGCGGTAGTAGAACAAATAGCATGTCCAATCTTGTTTCTTACTCCATATAGGAACCATGCTTCACTGAGGAAATCAGAAGACCAGGGCCCAATTTCATAGAGCTGCTTAGCACAAAAATTTGCTTAGCATGAAATTTTTGCCTCGATAAAAACAGGATTACCAGCCAAATTTCCACGTGATTTTCAGGATAAGCAAACAACAGAGCTGAATACCATTAACAAGCAATATGCAACAAATGGAAATTTGGTTGGTAATCCTGTTTTTATCAAGGAAGAAATTTCATGCTAAGCATATTTTTGTGCTAAGCAGCTCTATGAAATTGGGCCCTGTTTAAAGAGGTGTTAAGGCCAAGACGAGGACAATAGAGGCATTCCAAAGTGTCCTCTCTGAAAATCCAAGCCATGTTTGATTAGTTGGTGTATAGGCCTGGAATTACACGGAGGCCACAGATGCCATGGCCTCTGTTGCCCTGGTTTATGGCCTTGGTGTCTCTTCAAAAGGTGCCCATAGACTTTCAGATTTTTACCAAAGGAAGTGCCATTGCAAAATGGAAATGGCCTTGCCCTCTCAAAGATGAAATTCCAGGCCTGTTGGTGATTGGGTTATGCTTACTTAGTCAAGAAGTAGAGGGAATTGGCTTAATCGGCTTGAATACTTCAAAACGTAGCTCCACAATACATGTACCTTGCAGGAAAATACTGAAAATACTATCGCCTTTTAGAGGCTGACCTGCAGTAGGCGCTATAAAAATACGCTATATTATTATCTGTTCACCCGGTGAGGTATCAGTACTGAAAAGTCAAATGCTTATTTACAACCCCAATCCAGATGGAGTTTTTCCTGCATCGACATCGGTACTCCGTCGTTAACACAAGGTTGGATTTATTATTACCACAAGGAGGGGTACCCACTGCTGATCGAACGCATTATGCTGTATGGAGAAGAGGGACAGGATTATTTTGTTGACAATCTCTACATCGGCAGCCAGACGCCACAATGTGAGTTTGAGCTTCAGGACCAAGCAAGTTTTTTTTTTTTTTAAAGGCCCTGTACACTAGTGGTTAGATCGAAAAACACAAATGTTTACAGATTCACACATAACTTATATACATGATTTAAAGTAAGTAATAGTGGAAAGGGTTCCTTAAAATGTTTCTCCCTAAAATGCTATCGTTTCTGAGAAATTAGTAAAACAATAGTTTTTATCACGCGTGATAAAAACTTGATGTTTGAAAAAACGGAAAACACATAAGGTCTCTTTTCACTATTTTCTCGTGACCTCGATGACCAATTTGAGCTCAAACTTTCACAGGTTTGTTTGTTCATGCATATGTTGAATCACACAAAATGTGGACTAAGATTTTGAGCTGTTACCAAAAGTGTACAACACCTTTAAGGGTCTGTTTCCTGAAGTGTGTTTTTAGGAACTATTCCTGCCGACCACTTTCACTCTTATGTTTCCTAAGCATTAATTTGTAAGCAATATTTCTCCTTAAAGTTAGTGTCATACTTTGGTAAGGACCCTAAACAAATGTGTGTAATTTCTATCCGGAAGACCTTGTTAAAAAGATGATTATGGTAGTAAGCATCCTGCGAAACTATTTCATCTGAAATGTCATGCCATTGATTTGAAATCAGTAAAAGTATGTCAAAAGTTTTTAGCCTCTAGAACTTGCCTCGAGACGAGCTTCGGAGAAAGTGAGCCCAGAGCTTAAGCTGAGTGCTCTAGACTGCTCAGTTACCACACTTCTTATCTGTTGGTCATTTGTCATTTGCAATGGGAAAAATACTGTCTTCATTTTTTTTCTTTCTAATTTGCTGAGAAAAACATTAAAAAAAAATTAATGAGACAGTTCTCAGTGTTTGTGACTTCTTTGTCCCTCCAGACATACGTGTACAACGACCGGCCAGACCCAACGGTGTCCTAGTCAGCGATGCGAATGTGCAACAGCACGGCTACAGCTACGACATCACCCTCACGTCTGCAAAGTGCGGATTCGACTATCCCCTGCTAGGAATTGAGAATGCAGATCTGATGGTGAATGAGACTGACAGAGCTGTGTACGCTAACAGTACCGCATGGCCGGCAGGTGTCAGCATTTCTGTCGTGCGTCAAGCGAGGGCGACACCACCGATCAGTGGAACATTTGATCTCGGGCTGTATGGAAGTGTGATCCAAGGTCAGTGATGAGTACAATCTTTGTTATATTTCTCGTCATTACTGTTTGAAAAAATATGACCATTTCCCACAAAAGGAGAACAAAATCTCCTCTTTATAGTGATTTGAATTCTGTAGGAAAAGAGCTTTCCACAGGTATCCAACACTTTTAGATACAATTAGATACAAGTTTGCTAAACAAACAAATAACACTTAAATAATTTGCGGTTGAACAAAGAAAAGTTTACTAAAGTGGGACTTGAACCAGCAACCTCCTGTTTAAGTTGCCGGCGCTTTACCAACTGAGCTATCTAGTCTCAATCTTGAAGGAATGGAGAAATTAAATGTTAAGGATGGGGTATTCTTTAAAGACCAGCCACCGGTTCTTTTGTGTTATTGTAAACAGTGCCTTGTCAGGCCACAGCAGGCAAACTCAAGGAATTACTCCAGTCTAACCTGGACATCGGCGCCCTCGATGTCGGAAGACAAGGCACATGTGGGGGATACACCTGGAGAGTGGAGTGGACATCCAAAGGTGGAAGCCAACCTTTGATGGAGGTAAAGTCAAGCGAAAAAACAACCAACCCTTGTAAAACCCTCATAATCCAAAAAATCTCAAAAACTAGTCTCAAAAAATTAATAGTAATGCTTTGAGACGCCTGTAGATGTATCAATATATAAAAGCTAGTTATTCATTGTTATTATTATTAAAGAAGCCCTGAACAAGGACAAAAATTGACAACTCAGTACACATTCCACTCTCTGGTCCAAAGATGTGAAAGACAATGGGAGACTACTAAAGAGCCCCTCCCTGTATAAAGTGTAAACCAGGGTCCCATTTACAAAGCTTCTCTTTCCTCTGAGGTTGGGACCACTAAAGTATGCCACACCTCAGGTGTGATTTTAATCGTAAAATGGCGGTCAAAGTAGATCTTTGTTATTACCACTGTCATGATTATGTTTGTGGGGGGGGGGAGGGGAGCAGTTACTCAGACACAAGTCTTGAGAACTAAAGGTTAATTCCTCTTTTTTTGACAGGTGGATGGCGATAGACTAAATGGCAATGAGGTTGACATTTTATTTGAACGTTTAAGCGAAGGACAGCTCTTCATGGCACCCATACCAGGAGAATTCCTACGGACGCCCCATGAAAATACTCAGGTTGGTCCACATTGCTTCCGTATTTACTTAAATTGTATTAATTTTTTTGTTTAAACAAAGATTACCCACTGGAACTGTCGCACAGGTGTTAGTACACACGAGCAAGCATCGCCTGGCTAAATGGCAGCACACGTAAATGTCAATCCGTGTTTTCTCTAGCTCAATGATGACAAACTACAGAGGTATGAGGTAAAGTAGAACAGATACAACATGGTTTCCTTTGGGTGGACAGTCGATATCAGCTCCCCTCGGTGTAGCAAGTTGACAAACTAGTTCCCTCGGCTGCTCCTCGAGACTTAGTTTGTCAACTTGCAATACCATGTTTAGATACAGTTTCTTTTGAGTGAAGAAAGAGATTGCACTTGAAAAGCAACAAAGTATTGTACTCTCTACTGGATCCGTTTGCACCCGCCTGTGCTTTTACTGGATTGTTTGGATAAAACATAGTAAAAACAATGAAATGTAAAAGATTTGGCTGATAGCCAGAAAAAAAAGGAAAAGACAAGACAACCTTGTCAAGGTCGCACATTATGTTAAAATGAAATGTTTGATTGAAATTCTGAAAATGTTGGTGCCTTGAAATAAAACTGTTTTGGACATGATTTCAGTTTGGGCTTCATCTTTCACAAAAACTATTGAAGAACAAGTGATACCTTCAAATTCCATGTTAAAACTTGAGTGCCTCAGGTTTTGCAGCAAGACAAGTTATTATGATCATTCTTTGCTTATAACTTTGCAGGTGGAGGTGATTGTGAACACTATACCCTGTAGCTGCTCTGAAGGTCAATGCACTTTTGACTTCAGCCTTGATGCCACACCAGGAATTTCTGTAGTAAGCCCAGCATCAGGTGAGGTCCAAGTTAGTGTCAACTCCTCCCCCCCCCCAAAAAAGAAGAAGAAGAAATAGCAGTAGTGAAAGTTAGAGGGTGATGTCACTTGCGAAGGGTCTAGCCCCCCACACAAATATTGGTTCTAGAACCGCGCCTGGTCTAGGCTGGGGTTTCTAATTCATAGAGAACATTACTTGTTTTTTAAAGTTTATTTATCTGTTTATTATTTGTTTAATTATTGATATATGTATTTAGGCATATTTTTTCTCTCTTCTTGCCTTACTGTCTTGCTAAAAGTTATTTATTGTTTATTTGTATTTGTATGTTTTTAATTTGTTTTGAGAAATGGCCGAATGAATAATAATAATAATATGGGGTTTGGTGTCGATCGCTCCTAAACGCAGCAGACAAGCTCTAAAAAAGTCACTTTATAAGAACCATGCTGTTAGCTGAAAGATAGTTGTAGATTGTGTACCAGGAACAGAAACCCCTATTGATTCACCACTATGCGATACCTCAAATCATTTCCCCGTTATTGGTCATTCAAGTTTGGCAATTTGGACCCAGATTTCTCAAGTGACGCAGATGGCGCTGTCGTAGGGAGGTCAAACTAGGAGGCTGGTGATCCAGATTTGAATCCTGTCGGATAATTTTTTTTTTATTTTTCGAAGTTCACGAGGGGTATGAACATTTTTTGATGCCATCATTTTTTATGTCATAATTGTTTCCAGATTTTCGTTGATTCCCCTTTAACAGTCTTCCTTTTTAATTAATTAATCTTTTCTACACTCATTCACCCTTTTTTTCTTTTTTCTTAGGCTCTGTAAACACCACCCTCACTTTAACCGGTACTGGGTTCAGCGCTGTCCCAGAGGACAATATTGTTACAATCGGAGGTATCCGATGCAACATCACCACTTCCAGTGAGACATCGATAACTGCACTGGTTGGGGAGGTACCCGCTGGTTTATACAATATCAACTTAACTGTGAATGGTAAAGGATATGCAAGGTACCTTAACGGTAAGCTATGTGGTGAGATAAACTAGAGGCTGTATTTAAAAAAAACAATTTTTTTTAACAAGATATTGCCTAACTCACAAGGCCAAACTGCCACTTCAAGGTAAGGGCTACACTTAACTGATTTGGGCTGTTGACCCAAATCAACTGACACTGGAGGGCACTCCTAGAGCTGAAACCCCCTGAGAGTTAAACCCCCTTGACGGTCTGTAAGGATGAAGACATGGGTATCATCCACTAGGAGCCTGGCTGGTAGAGCAGAATGCACTACCCTCTCAACTTATACACATTAAACCAGGAGTCTCTCTAGAATTCTTCAAAACTATGGTAGGGGTCAAGTTAAATGTTCAGTGTTTTTAGTTGCATCAGGGATATAAATGTAATTTGTGGATGTTTGATACGCACTACTGTGTCTTTCGGGGGGGGCGGTTACAGGCTACTTGGGAGGGATTTGAACCCATTACCCTTGCATTCCAGGTGTCGAATTGTCAGTTTGAGTCCTTTAATTGGCAGTGGGTACTGCAAACAACTGTTGTGATGTTATAATTGTATCAAGAGATGGCTTTGGATTTCTCTTGCTGCAGGACTAAAAAAGCACTGGGTATAGAGTGCTTATCACGGATAAGTGTAAGGTTAGAAAGAAGAAACGCCATTTTGTCGAAGCATGTGTGAAGCTTTGTAATGTCATCCACAGCATGATTTTATTGATCAGGATCTTGTCAAATATTCAAATTGTAATCCAAATCTAAATTAGAATTAAGTCTATGAATTTATATATCATTTCAGAGAAAGAGAAAAACAAATGGCATAAAATAATAATACACATTACAAGAAAAGGCTTGGCATAGAATCAAAATAGCTACCACGATTTGCCAAACAAAGTAAACATTATTTCACTTCAATTGGTTTTTCCTAAGTGTGAAAGTCATACAGAGCATACTAAAGCCATGCAATCAAACTGTTGACAATTGATAATTACTCATTGCAGGTGTCATCACGTTTCAGTCGGAGTTGGAGGTTTCTAGTATTGACCCGGAATCTGGAAGCACAGCAGGTGAGAAGACAAACTGACTCATCACTAGGTTACCAGCCAAAATTCCATGTTATGAACATCACCAGTGAATGGTTCCCTGCCAATTTTGTGTGTAGCAGATATTAAATTTGTTAAGCAGTATTCTTTAACAATATTTTTTTTAAAATAAATCTCACGCCGAACTAAAAAGTAAGGTACATGGGCATTTTGGTAAAAAACGCTAGTGGCCACTATTGTCTCTAAAGAGCTTATCTAATTAAGTTTTTTGAACTTCAATCTTTTTTGGCCCCTGTGTTGTGTTTTAGTTTCCTGTTTCTGTGTGGTGTTTTAGTTTCCTCTTTCTTTTTTTAATGTTTCTGTCAGAATAATGAACATTCAATCAAACTTATTAATACAGGTGGAACAAAAGTAACAATTTCTGGACATGGATTTAGCCAGGATGGAGAAAATACTACTGTGTACGTTGGAACTCAAGCTTGTCTCATTGAATCTGTGACCTACAGCAAGATACAATGTGTTATTGCACTGAAAAGTGGGGTAAGCATTTATTTGTTCAAACATTAATATTAGCATAATAAATTTAAAGTACTGCTCGTTTGTTTTTTCTTCAACCTTTTGATATGTAAACACTTTAAATATTTCATACTTGACCAGTTCACATTGTTTTTGGTGTCCCTGTTATCAATAAACAAGATGTACAGTTATTTAAAAAAATTGTATAATTAATACTTTTTTCTATAAATGATTGTGACTTGAATGGTAAGCTACTTGTTGTAACAAATTTTCAAAATGGTTCTTGTCCAAATCTTACCGTCTTGTTGTCTTCATGTTAAACCCTTTCCGAACCTGACTGCTGTCATGTAGCACAGTATTGGGTAGCTCATTTAAACACTGCATTTCTGACAGTATTTGTCGTTTATCAACCCCAGACATTGAGTCGTTATCGCAGATCATTGACTGCGGTAGATGTGTCAATCAACGTTAACGGAGAGTCAAAGGTTCTGGAAAGCAGCTACGATTACGATGCTGCACAGACACCAACGATCGCAGAAATCAACCCGACCACCTCAAATGTGACAGGTAGGTCGTTTGTTTTGAATATGGCTCAAGAGTGCCCACAGTGCTTGCTCACCTGGCCTCCACAGTTTTCAGGAAATGCTGATATTAAAGACTGTGCAAGTCTTGCCCGTATTCGAGCATTGGGACCTGTTGAAGTGCGCAAGCTTGTTTTCTTTATGCATTAAAGCAATGTGCCTGATGAACCCATTGATATCTGGGCCCAATTTCATAGAGCTGCTAAGCACAACAATTTGCTTAGCATGAAATTTCTTCCTTGAAAAAAACAGGGTTACCAACCAAATTTCCATGTGTTGCATATTGCTTGTCACTGGTATTCAGCTGTTGTTTGCTTATCCTGAAAATCATGTGGAAATTTGGTTGGTAACCCTGTTTTTATCAATGAAGAAATTTCATGCTAAGCAAATTGTTGTGCTTAGCAGCTCTATGAAATTGGGCCCAGATCTTTGCCTTATACCGACAAATGATAAAGCTCATTGCTTTCAGAGTCATGCGGGAAAATATGGGCAACTCGGGTGGGATTCAAATCCACAATCTGCTGTGCCTACTACTAGTCGATATGAGAGACCAGTCTGGATCCTACAATTAGCAGCAGGTACTGCAAACAATTAGACATCATAGCTGGACTAGATTAAACCATGTCTCTGCTGTAATCTCATTGTACCCTTTTATTTTGACCATAGGTGGAGGTGACCTTGTTATATCGGGCTTCGGGTTTGGGGATTCCGGTGCCATGGTATCTATCGGGACTGCAACGTGTCAGGTCATAAGTCAGAGCGACGATGAGATCATTGCCACGATTCCTGAACACACTCCTGGCAACTTCCATGTTGAGCTTTCAGTCATTGATAAAGGCTTCGCAGAATTCAAGTAAGTCTTTGGTAATGCATTTGAAGTAATTTTGGAATCGTAGAGTTGAAGTTTGTTACTGAAAACTACTGGAAAGGTTGACCATCCACCTTGTCAGTCATGATCTGGAAAGCACAGCCTTGGTAAAAAAAAAAAACGGTAGAATCAACACAAGTTGAAGTGTCGAATAACTCGGTCACTTTTCCACAGAAAAAGAGGTCAAAAAAGCTTTAAAAAAACAAAAAACTCTAGGCAAACACTTGCAGCATATAACGCAACAGTCAATAAAGGTTTTACCGAGTACCCAAATGAAGATTGAAAATAAACAATCCACACCGAGTAAAACTTTTAGACTAAGAGAACTTTTTAAAAAGTATTACCAATCATGTATTATACCTTTAACAATAATTTTCATCAAGTGCAGTGGCTAAGACTATGTCCAAATTGATAGATTTGGCTGTGGCTATAACCATGGCCAAATTTCATAGAGCTGCTTAAGCACACAAAGTAGCTCAGCAAAACAAAATTGCACAAAAAGTAGCTATCAAAACAAAATTATGCTTATCAGAATAAGGCAACCAGCCAAAATATAATTTCACATGTACAATTTCTGACTGGTATCCTGCTCATTTTGGCTAAGCATAAGCTTGGGCGACACCACGATATTATTGAATATCGCGATACTAGTTCTGAAACGATTACGATATCGTGTCACGTTTTTTTTTATCATGATATCGGTAAATCGCGATATCGTTAAGTACCGCGACGCATTTCCTAGCCGAGACGATCTTGCAACAATAAATCTCCTAGTCAAGACGATCTTGCTGCAACAAAGAGATTCCCCAACAGATCCGATCCGACAGGGTTTAGTCCAATTTTCAAGATTTGGGTCAAAAAAATTTCTTTGATTTTATGGTTCCAATTGATACATTACGGACTGTTGATGACATTTTATTGAGGCAGACTCAGTTTATTAGCCATAGTTTGAGATATATTGATAATTTTGTGAGTCTAGAATTTGGCCTAAAATCAGAAAATTCAACCCGGCATGGTCAAATTTTCAAGATTTGGGTCCAAAAAAAATTCTTTGATTTTATGGTTCTAATTGATACAGTACGGACTGCTGATGACATTTTATTGGTGCGGACTCAGTTTATTTGCCATAGTTTGAGATATATTGATAATTTTGTGAGTCTGGAATTTTGGCCTAAAATCAGAAAATTCCGCCCATGCCGGCATTGTCAAATTTTCAAGATTTGGGTCAAAAAAAATTTCTTTGATTTTGTGATTCCAATTGATACAGTACGGCCTGCTGATGACATTTTATTGGTGCGGGCTCAGTTTATTTGCCATAGTTTGAGATATATTGATAATTTTGTGAGTCTAGATTTTGGCCTAAATCAGAAAATTCCGCCATGCCAGCATGGTCAAATTTTCAAGATTTGGGTGAAAAAAAAATAAAATTATTTTATGGTTCCAATTGATACAGTTCGGACTGCTGATGACATTGTATTGGTGCGGACTCAGTTTGTTAGCCATAGTTTGAGATATATTGATAATTTTGTGAGTCTGGTACCATGCCGGCGTGGTCAAATTTTCAAGATTTGGGTCAAAAACATTTCTTTGATTTTTTGGTTCCAATTGATACAGTACGGACTGCTGATGACATTTTATTGAGGCGGACTCAGTTTATTAGCCATAGTTTGAGATAGATTGATAATTTTGTGAGTCTAGAATTTTGGCCTAAAATCAGAAAATTCCACCCATGCCGGCATGGTCAAATTTTCAAGATTTGGGTCAAAAAAAAATTCTTTGATTTTGTGATTCCAATTGATACAGTACGGCCTGCTGATGACATTTTATTGGTGCGGGCTCAGTTTATTTGCCATAGTTTGAGATATTGATAATTTTGTGAGTCTAGATTTTTGGCCTAAAATCAGAAAATTCCGCCCATGCCGGCATGGTCAAATTTTCAAGATTTGGGTGAAAAAAAATAAAAATTATTTTATGGTTCCAATTGATACAGTTCGGACTGCTGATGACATTGTATTGGTGCGGACTCAGTTTGTTAGCCATAGTTTGAGATATATTGATAATTTTGTGAGTCTGGTACCATGCCGGCGTGGTCAAATTTTCAAGATTTGGGTCAAAAACATTTCTTTGATTTTTTGGTTCCAATTGATACAGTACGGACTGCTGATGACATTTTATTGAGGCGGACTCAGTTTATTAGCCATAGTTTGAGATAGATTGATAATTTTGTGAGTCTAGAATTTTGGCCTAAAATCAGAAAATTCCACCCATGCCGGCATGGTCAAATTTTCAAGATTTGGGTCAAAAAAATTTCTTTGATTTTATGGTTTCAATTGATAAAGTAGGGACTACTGCAAGTCACAGACCGCAACCGCAAGATTCCCCAACAGATCCGATCCGACAGGGTTTAGTCTTCGAAAAAACCAGCATCAAAGCCTCAGCGATCAGGCGTTCTTGCAGACGGGTGTTATCACAAGCGTTATCACGTGTGTGTTGCATACTTGCGAGTAGTGTGATCTAATTAGTTATGCACACATATAGAACTTTCTGTCATGCGCAGTGAACACATTAAATGTGTGTAAGTAATAGGCCCAGGTTTTCATACCATAGGTTTAGTGAAAACCCGAAGAATACTTCATTGGAACAAGAAAGTTTATGAAGCTACAACTTACACTGTGAGGTTTGTAGAAGAATACGTCATCAAAAGTTAATCGCGATAATACCGATATCGCGATATAATGTCGACGATATCGTGGATGAAAAAAAGCGATATCGTCCAAGCTTAGCTAAGCAGAACATTTTTTTAGCAGTAGTTTCTGCTTTAGCAGCTCTGAAAAGGCTTATTCTTTGACTATGCCATTGCAGTCAAATGGCTATAGAAGTAGCCGAAGTCATTTAATTCTGATGCAGCCTTATGGAGATTATTGTTCCAGATTATTCTTTAACTATGCCAGTGCAGCCAAATGGCTCCAGAAGTAGCCAAAATGATTTGCCTTATGGAAATTATCATCCGAAAAAAAAGCTTAGGTAGTGGAAAAATGGTCCTCACATTTATTTTTATTCTTGCCCAGTAATAACAGTTTCAAGTACGAGTTGGAAGTGACAGGGATGTTCCCAAACCAGGGCTCCTTCCAAGGGAGCACGGTGGTGACCCTTACCGGGGCAGGCTTCGGTTCCAATGCAAGCGACGTCACTGTCATGCTTGGTGACGTCAACTGTGAGGTGACGGCAGTGGATAACAATAAACTTGACTGTGTGGTTGCTAGCCCGGAGAAGACACACAGGGTGGACAACTTTGGGAAACATGACTGTGAGTTTCAGGTTTTAAATTTCCCGTTGCCTTTTAACGATTTCCTAACCATTCAAGACAAACTGAAATTTCCCCAATAAAAGTTTCATTAGAATCTTAAAAGAATCTCTTCAGAATATGATAAGAATCTTACAGAAAAACCTCTTAAGAATCTTATGGAATCTTATAGAAATCTTAAATGAATATCATAAGAATCTTATGAGAATCTTGTAAAAATCTTACAAAAATATTTTTAAAAATCTTGAAACAATTTTACAAGAAACTCATACAATTAAAAACTACTGGCTTTTTATCCCTGAAAAAACTTTAAATCTTAAATAACATTTCTTAGTATACTCTCAATAATAACCAAATATCCTTCTCCTCTATGCAAAATATATGTTTTCAAAGTAGGTTCATACTTTGGTAATGACCCTGAGAAAAGGGTAATTTTTATCTGAAAGCCCGTTTGTTATAATGATAATGGTAGTATGCAATATCATTTCATCTGGTGTCCGTTTGTGAATGCTGCGGCCAGAGATGCGCTGTCACCTCGCTAAACGTGGATGGGTCCGATGTTCTTGATTGAAAATACTGTGACAGTGTTTAGCTGTTTTCTCAACAAGTAGACACTGTGTTCAGCTGAAACTTTCACAGGTGACTTTGATTGTCTTTATTGGTAACTTGGCTTATAAATCAGCATTTCGGTGACAAAAACCAATCTAAGACCCTACTTTTAACCGTAGAGGTGTTTTTCACTCACACGATTTTAACACAGATTCATTGCAACCAACTTGCTGTTTAGTTTAGTTTAGTTGTATATAACTACTTACTGTATACAGAAGGATGATACAGAGCTGCCAACTCTCTCTGATTCTGCAGTAAGTTCCCTGAAAATAAACCAATCTTTCCATGGTCTGACAAACAAATTTGACAATCTCCCTGATGATGGAAACTTTTCCCCCCTACTATGTTAAATGTAACTCTAAATATCTCCTTGATTGTTGTACAAAATCTCCCTGATTGCAAGATGAAAATGTTGGCAGCCCTGGATGATATTGGGTGTGTTTTATTTTGTGTTATTATTTGCTTTCCCTTCAAAGCCCTCGGTCTGGGCTACAAGTGGGACCCTTCCCTCTTGAGTGTCGTAGCGGGTGACGTCGTGGTGTGGCAGTGGGCCACCCCGCAGTATGTGACTGGTATCGGGTACGCCGTCATGCAGACAGCTGATGCTGACTCTCTATCCTATGATGGCCAGGGATTCATCAGTGGGGGACAAACAGCAGAGGGTAATCTGAAATATATAATAGTAATAATAGTAAACTTCATTTCTATAGCGCACATCTCCTGTGCTCATTTTTATATTTTTATGAGATATCGCCTAACTCACAAGGTCGAACGGCCACTCAAGGTGAGGGCTACACACTTAACTGATTTGGACTGTTGACCCAAATCAACTGACACCAGAGGCACGTTGCCACCTACTCCTGGGGCTGAAACAGGGTTACCCCCTTCACAGTCCGTAAGGATGTAGGCATGGGTATCATCCACTGGGAGCCTGGCTGGTAGGGCAGAATGCACTACCTTCCCAACTTTTTACGAAGCAATTATGATTAAGTACCTTGCTCAACGGCACAAGTGTCACGACCGGGATTCGAACCCACACTGTGCTGCTGACAACACCAGAGCTTGGGTTCGGTGAACTAGACCACTCGGCCAGGACACGCCACAAGGCGCTTTACAAATATACCAACAGGGCTAAATTAGAAAACAAAATGGAACAAGCAATTTACAATACTGTTCATCAAAAAAAGAGTATTAACTATGTATGAAACAAACAGATGAATAAAAGGTAAACGTTATACAAGGAAATCAAAAAAGCAAATGAGAAAATACTTTTAAAAAAGTGGGTCTTAAGACCCTGTTTAAATTTGATCGTGAAGCTTGATTTTCCAACAATTCAATAGCACTAAATAAAAGATAAAAAATAGACAAATGGCGCTAGATAAAAGTTAAAAACACCTTGTTCTTTTTTTTCTTCTCTTGAGTGGAGTTACTACTCCGTTTATTTCAAATCATCAACAAGTTAAATATATTACTTTGGTTATGTCCTTAAACAGGGAGAGAGGTATAAACTAAATGAAACAAAATAAGAATAATATGTACAAAATGAATTTGCATTTGATACCTGACGGTAAGCGGACAAAATTTAAAAAATTTACTCAGGTTGAAAGTGGCATTTTAAGTAACTCAATGCAAAACAAAGACACTGCTGAAAAAGTTTTAAAATAAGTTTGTTGTCAACAACATGGCATATTGCATTATTAACGGTGTGCATTGGAATTGTAGATTGTGTTCAAGTTCCCCTCTTCAAGTTATACTGTACATTTTAATGGACGTAATTAAAAAAGGGGGAAAAAAACATTTTCTTTTGTATACTTTACAGGTATCTTTGCATACAAGTTTGCTTCCCCTGGTACCTACTACTATTCCAGTGGACCTGTTGATGATGATGGTCAGGTGCACATGAAGGGAACCGTCGTAGTCAAAGAGCCCACATCGTCCGTCCACAAGCTCGTCGTTCAAGTCGCTGGATTTGAGGCGCTGCATGACACTATGTCAGGTAGCTAATAAAAGATAAGCCGTAGCTGAATAAAGCAAATAATGGCTGAGGCCATTGGCTGCAGCTATCTAGCCATAGTCACTGCTTTATAATATGGAGACCGCCAACATAAGGGCTAGATAGCTCAGTTGGTAGAGCGCTGGCTCGAGTTCCGCTCTAAGTCAGTTTTTCTTTGTTCAACCTTGAATGAGGTGACGGGACCAAGTGAAGCACAGTGTGTGGCAGGCAGGTGATAAATGTGGTGCCTTTTTTGTAGAATGCAATGTTCAAATGAGTAAGGAATCCCAGGCCTCCGATGAGTTGAGCACACAATTTTTGTTGTATGCTGTTTTAGAGTAGCCCTGTACAAATTGACATGTTGCACAGGCAATTACAGACCTGAAAAATGAGAATTTGCGATCGTTTTTGTGTTTTATCCCTGATTATTTTTCAAAGTTGGTAAATATTATTGTGTTGGAGAACTTTGCCGCTTTAATTTTAGTAAAAGTTTGCTTTTATATAAGTCGAGGGGCATGTAGAAGGCCTGAAAATCAATTCATAAGTCGCCTTTTTTATGGTCAGAAAATTACGGTACTGAGCATTTTGACTGGTGACCTTTTTCTGCTGGGGAAGATTTGTTTGTGTCAAGCAAATTAATGTGTTTATCAGCTTCGTGTAGTAAACTTGGCAAAATATTGCATTTTTTATTTACTCACAAAAAACTTCCCATGCAATGATAAGGTAATGGGTTCTCCCCCCCGCCCTTACAGGCGTTTTTGCTCCAGTGAGTTCTGACCCATGCCCTGGAGACGATTCCCCCATCCCAGGATGCAACACTCCTAAAGCTAGTGGAGACGACCCTGCAAGTTTCTTCTTTTCTTTCTGGTTCTGCAGCACCCCGGTCGTGCAACATATCAGCCCAAATGAGTAAGACAAATAAATGCTGATTGATCAAAAAAAATATTGTCTACGCGACCTGTTTTAGGCTCCAAGATTCACTGTCCAGTTGCACTTTCAATTTTCATAACAAGGTGTAGTGGGTTCGAATTGCACCCAAGTTTCTCTTAAAGGTATTGTACACTTTTGGTAACAGCTCAAAAACAGTGTCCACATTTTGTGTGATTAAACATATGCATGAACAAACAAACCTGTGAAAGTTTGAGCTCAATTGGTCATCGAGGTCACGAGAAAATAGTGAAAAGAGATCTTATGTGTTTTCTGTTTTTTCAAATTATCGCGCGCGATAATTACTATTGTTTTACTCGTTTCTCAGAAACGATAGCATTTTAGGCAGAAATATTTTAAGGAACCCTTTCTACCATTACTTTCTTTAAATCATGTAAGTTATGTGTGAATCTGTGAATATTGTGTTTTTTGATCTTACCAATAAGTGTACAGGGCCTTTAAAGATGAGCAGAGTATACTGTTCGAAAAGTCAAGACCACACTGGTTCTTCTCAGAGCAAACACTCCTCCCAAAAGAGTTGAAATACATGGTTGTAAGCACGGTTGTAAGCATGGTTGTAAGCACATAAATAGCTATAGTTTTCCAAATTGTTTTGTTTTGTTGAGTATACAAAGTTGATCAAACCTCAGTTTAAAATTAAAAGCACAAATAAAAGGTGTCATTCCAAAAGTCACTCAAACACCGTGCCGACTTAAATCACGAACAACACTTATACTTTCAATTGCTTCAGTTTAGTAAAAGAGATAGTCAAACCAGGTATTCTTTTTTCAATGTTTTATGTTGTGGCCTGTGTATTTTTTCGTTTGTTTTTTTGGCAGTATTTATTTTCAACAGTTTGTGGCAGTGTTGTCCATGTTTCAGTATTGTGTAATGTTTATTTTTGTACAGGGGAGATGCCACAACGCTTATAAGAATTCAGGGGATTGGGTTCAGTGAAGACCCATGTGAGAATAAGATTTCTATTGGTGACCACAAATGCATCGCACAGACCGGTACAAGCACCGCCCTCACATGTTTGATTGACACGGAAGAAAGCATGACGGTCGGTGAACGCCACCAAGTGTCGGTCACGGTTAAGAATCGGGGGCTGGCCCTGAATCAAATCACACCACCAGAGCAACAAGTCTTCATCCTCCAGCCACAGATTGACGGGCTGTCTACCCACGAGGGATCGCTGATTGGCGGCACTGAGATCCTCATCCGCGGGGATGGCTTTGCGGGCGAATCTCCAGACGATGTGGAGGTTAGGATCGGCGAGACTGGATGTCTCGTCCAGACGGTGTCGTACAAGGAGGTAGTGTGCATCACGACGGTGGCCGAGGGAGGAAACGTTGAGCTGACCGTTCGGATCAACTCACAGCGAGCCGTGTGTAAGGGAGACTGCAGCTTCACGTTCTCTGAGGCTATGACGCCACAGGTCAACAGCGTCTCCCCTGCCACTGTCTCCGGACCTAGTACCTCAGTTATCATCGCTGGATCGGGATTCACGGATGATGCATCTGTAGTGACCGTCTCCATTGGCGGGGTGGCGTGTGCCATTTCGAGCGTTTCCGACGGAGAAATCCAGTGTGGTGTTAGCTACGTCCCAGTTGGTACCCAGCAGATCTCGGTTAACATCGCTGGAAAGGGAAACGCTCACTTTAACACGGCCGGCACCGTCACAAGCTCCAGCGCAATCGAGAGCATCTCCCCGAGTGTCGGGAGTACGGCAGGCGGTCAGATGCTGACAATTGTCGGAAATGGTTTCGTCGGCGGGGCCACCGTGGTGGAAATCAATGGACAGAGCTGTGAACTGGAGAGCGTGACTCTCTCAGAGATTCAGTGCAAGACGAGGGAGCACACGGAGGGAATGTTTGACCTCATCGTGACCTCTAATAGTGTGGTGTACCCCACGGAATTTTATCAGTACTCCATGTCAGCCACACCGGTGGTCACGACAGTGACTCCTACTGAAGGTCAGTTATTGGAAGTGTATAAGAACCATTGGCCTGATTTCACTAGATTTGGGAATAAATAATCTTGATGGCCCAAGTACTCATACTCGAGTATCAGCCACCCTTACTTGGCAGTACTTGATACTTGACTACAACACTGGTTTCTAGTCTGCTTTTAACCTGTTCACATAACTTGTGCTTTTCCTATCAGGTGAATCTGGTGATCTGATAACGATTGTTGGTTCCAGCTTCAGCACCAATTCCTCGGATGTGACTGTTACCATCGACGGTACCCAGTGCGCCATCATCTCTGTCGCCATGGATAGCATAGCGTGTTCAGTTGGTACCCACTCGGCTGGTAGATACGGTGTAGTGGTACACATTCAAGAGAAAGGGTTGTCTGCCGATGATGCACAGTTTGAGTATGAGCTGACAGTGACAGGAGTCAGCCCACCTGATGGTGAGCAGACAGATCATAAACATGAAAATTAAACCATAATTTTTGCTTATCAATAAAATTGCAATAAAGTTGTTTTCAAATTCTCTATAGATTGTGCAAGGAAGGCTGTATTTTTGTATGAATTCAAATATTTTAAAGTTCTATTTATACAATATTCTTGTAAATAAAAATACCCATAGCAATTTTTTATAAATACAGTTTTAAGATTTATATAATACAAATGAATTTGTTAAAATTAACCCAGAAACAAAATTTGAAATGCCATTTGCCAATCATGCCTGAATATGTACAACCTTTCCATGGGGTTAATAAAACATGAACATCAGCAGGGCAAAATTCTTAATTGTTAACAAGTAACTGAAAATGGAGGTCGAGTCTTGTTCTCTGTTTTTTTTCTTTGTTGATTTGTTAAATTTATTTTACCGTCATATATTTTACTTTCCAAACAATATGGTATAATTTTTATAGCCATAAACTATGGTAAACTATTATAGTATTTGAGACAGAATCGCACACACCTAAAACTCTTTGTGGTTGGGACCAACTGGGTCCTGGAAGTTTGAATTCGCACGAGACTTGCACAGTCTATTGCAGAGTTTGCCTTTCACTTTTTCAGTTACTAGCCACGGGAACAATAAGCTTCTGTTTTTACTACTCTGCAAGCCTTTTCACTGGGCCATATGTTAAGATTTCCTTGCATTATTATCAATCGTATGGAACTTTTAATTGGAAGGTGTATGAACAATCTGTTTCGGCAGGATTTACATGTAGTCGTAGGAAGCAATGAAACAAGCCAGTCGGACCACTTGGACAACATTTTTAATGGTGTTTTAACTTGTGTTTTCACTGACGTATTAACTGGCGTGTAGTGGATATGAGCTAATTGGACTCGAGGTCTGTTGGCCTTTTTAGTCATCGGAGAGTGGGTTCGAATCCCGTTCATGACACTTGTGTTCTTAAGCTTCTGCTAACCCACAGGTATATGAACGTGAACCTGCCGGGCTTGAGACGGTACGGTGTTGGATTAACTCCTTACTGCTAATAAATATAAGCAACTTGAGGTTGTATGCTCTCCAGGGAGTTGAGAAAGTATGCCTGATGAACAGGAACAATCTTGTAAAGTGCCTTGACCTAACTACTGGGGTATATGCACAATATAAGAACCTAGTAGCACTACTTTTAACGAGCATTTGGCCAGCATACCACTTTTGAGACGGAACACAGCTCTGATTTAGTGTCATTTCTTTCGGTTCTTCTTTTGCAGGGAGTTTTGGCGGTGGTCAAATTATGAGCATTGCCGGTTCTGGGTTCGACAGCACTGCACTGGTAACTCTCTGTGGCAATATTTGTCCAGTCATCAGCGTTAATTCATCAACTGTGCAGTGTGATGTACCATCGAATTCAGGTACATTCGGGGAAGTCAAAATGCATAAACATTATCCAACTTTATTTTGAAAATGCCCTTTTTTTTGAGACAGAGAATACAAAAATAAAATTTAAAATTGTGCATATTTAGAAAGATATAGTTTAGCATTGGTAAAGGTCCTAGTGTAGTTATAAAGGTATCAACATTTCTATGACAAAATAATTGAGTTGGAAAATGACAAATTTTTTCTGAGAAATACTTCTGCTTGAATTTTTCAGTTTAAAGTTATCTTTTGACAAAATAAAAAAAATGCAAAGTTTTGAATGAAAGGTACTCTACTGGAAAAACCCCTGGTATCCTTTAAACAAGATTTAAAGCTTTGACGGTTTGGTGACGTAAGAAGAACGTAGTTTTCTCTTGACGACAAACTGAGAGGGAGCATTGGAACCTCCGCTCTCTTCCAAGAAGAGATTACAGCTGTTGTCAAACTGGTTTCCTCGGAATACTTTTTATATTTAAAATGTAACTCTTGTTGTGATACCTTAAAACACAGGCATGCAACTTTTCCTCGGATCAGCTGATTTCCTCTTTCTTATTCTCAGTTTTACCATTCAAAATTGAAAAATACTGTACAAAATCATGTAAATTTTGTAATTTCCTCTTTTTTGGTGAAGTTGCAGTTGCATGCCTGTAAAACAAAAACAAAACTACTAAATACTGAAATTGTTATTTTGTTTTGGTTTGGCTGTTGTTATTGGCCACTTGTAGGGAGTGGCGACCAGTTGTGTAATGTTACCATTGCCCTCTCCAGTGGAGCTACATTCACCAAACCAAACGGCTTTACCTACAGGACAAGCCTCACAGCGGTCATTGGCTCCGTCGAGCCCCGCCGCGGCGGTACGGCCGGAGGGACCACGCTGACCATCACCGGATCAGGCTTTCAGTAAGATTCAACACTTTTTAAAGTGAACAAAATTAATACAGGGTTGCGAATTTTCTGCTGATAAGCTGATTTCTTCTTTGTAGAAAAATATCATATTGCCATCGAAAACTGAAGACACTACAGAGCTTTGTGTTCTTGGCCCTTATGTAATTTTTTTCAATTCTAAATTTGTATGTTTGTTAATATTTAGATAGCACTCCGACCTAATGGCGTCACTTTTGCTCAAAACTGCAGCTGTCAAACAAACGTTCCACCACCTATACGGGGTCACTGCATCATTGACGCGGCGAGCTTCGCAAGTAGTTTAGTCAGTACATACGAGCAAACATAAAACTTGGACATGTACGCGCGTCTATGTTAATAAAATTTGACACGCTTGTCTGAGATCCAGGTAATTTTGAGCATTATTGCAGCGCACAATCTCTTGATCATAGCATTGGCGCATTAGTCAAAATGTTAAGATTAAATCAATTATTTTCAGAGGGTCAATTTAGTGGTGTTTTTTTTTGTGAATTGTTTCATAGGGCTGTGGGTAATCTGGTCACAATTGGAGGAGCTGTGTGCTCCATTTTGGAGGAGTCAGAGACTGAGATTACCTGCATGACGGCGGCCCACAGACCCTCAGAGATGACTAAGGTCAGAGTGGAAGTAGGCTCTAATGGTATAGCTACACAGGTGAGTGCCAATTTAGATTGAAGGGAAGGTATACGTTTGGTAATCACTCTTAAAATAAATGGCAATAAAAAAACTTACTTGGTTAGAAGTACAGCAGCTTTCGATAGTATAAAAGCATTTTGAGAATCATTTCACTTCGGATTAATGTGGTTATGGAAAAAAATATCAGTTTTTATTATCAGAAAAAAAATTGAATCTGATAAGCATTTCTGTCGGAAACGTTTCTGAGATTGTGTATTCCAATTGCGGATTCTTCGTGCGTGGACATAACTGCGATATCTCAAAAACGCTACCACCTTTTGAAATGGTATTTTCACAGGTTAGTTTCATTGTATATTATCTACATTTATACAGGCTTAAAACAATCGGACGATTCCAAAAACCAAAGGTATACGTTCCCTTTAAGCATGGTCTAGTGGGATTGGCTGCATAATGCTAAAAGTATTAGCCAGGATCTGGAAATTAGGAGTCTAACATTTCTGATAAATTAGAAAACGGGGTACTACAGGATGCCAAACTGGGTGTCCAAAAAATACCCAATTCATATCGTGCAGTCAGCCTTGGTAATTGTCGAGAACCAGAGTATTCGCACTTTGTGTGACCCGAACATGAAATAACAAACTGGTGAAAGTTTAAGCTCAATCAGTCATTGGAGTTATGAGGGAATAGTGAACAACCTTTTCACTGTTTTCAAACATCAGATTTCAGACTCATAAGATCAAAACTAACTGTTTTACCAATTTCTCAAAAAAATGTAGTATTAAAGGCAAAAGTAAGGGAATGTTTTCACCATGACCATCTTTATGAACATTTATATTTTCGATGTTGCTAACGTTATATATTTATGCCTGTAAAGGGCTGTCAAGTTGCACGGATTGTTTTTTCTTCACTGACTCAGTTTATGAATTGTTTTTGACTTCTAGGAGAATGCAGACTTCTACTACATCGATGTGTGGTCCTCCAGGTACACCTGGGGTAATGAGGACCCACCCATAGAGGGTGACTTTGTCACCATCCCAGCCGGGCAGACAGTGCTGTTGAATGTCTCCACTCCGATTCTTAAGATGCTGCTAATTCAAGGTATTAAACAAACTTCTAAATAGTAAGCTGTCACACTAACAATCGTTTGTTTGTTTTGCCATTCGTTGTCAACCATGTATTTTTCCTTTAAGTCGATAATTCATATTGCGCCGTATAGAAATCAGATCATGCATTGTTTTGTAAAGCATACATTCATTCCGATCAAAGGCATGTGAAATTTTGGTATTTATCACCAAATCAACTCAATGTAAGAGATACTTTGAGTAATGCTAAACCAGTTATAACACCGAATCAACAATGTATTTGTTCTTTTTCCCCCATCATCAGGTGGAACATTATTGTTTGATGAGGCAGACATTGAACTCCACGCTGAGAACATCCTCATCGTCGATGGAGGTGTCCTCCAGGTCGGTACGGAGGAGGAACCCTTCCAGCATCAGGCCACCATCATGATGCACGGCCACGTCCGCTCTCTGGAACTGCCGCTGTTTGGAGCTAAGACCCTGGCTGTCAGGAACGGCACTCTGGACCTCCACGGTAAGTAGGGAATTCCTCCACACAGAGATTCTGTATTTGTTTTGTAGTTTTAACCCCTCTTCATATAGTGGTGTAACCAGATAGTTTCATCTGGGGGGTAAGGGGAAGTAGGGACAAAGACCACATTTTAAAAATTATGTATATATATTTTTGTGTTTAATTTTTTATTACAATTTTTTATTTATTTATTTATTTATTTATTTTTTATTTATTTATAAAAAAAAAATTTTTTTTTTGGGGGGGGCTTTTCATTTATGAAACCATTGTTTTATAATTTTCTCGATCTCATTTTTGGAGAAAGAGGGGTGGCAATTTTATCTGAAGGGGGGGGGCAGCGGGGACAAATACATAATTTGGAGGCCCTTTTGATGTATGGCACCTATGGAACCATTACTTTTTTTGCATTTCTGGGGGAAAGGTTTTGAGCAGGAGGTCATTTTAGGAAAGCTGTTGCAGATTTACATGTAGATGAATCTCAAACTTGAAAAAGTGGTAGTTTTGTAGGTACTAATCTCTGATTATTTAAATCTCACGTGGGGCTATCATTTTAAACAAACCAGTTTTCAAAATAAAAAAAATGACTTCAGGAGATGGAACTCCATGTATAAAGACAAAATGTGTAAAACTTTGTATATATTTTTTTTCTCCACTGTACAATGTTAACTTGGGTAATAGACACTCAAAGAGTAGATTTTGTTAAATTTGTGAAGTTTGTAATTTGTGCATGGTATTGTCTTTCAGGAATGCCCATTCCAATGACTTGGACGCGTTTGGCTCAGACAGCCAATGAAGGTGCAACTCAGATGACCCTAGAGCATGCCGTGACCTGGAAGGTGGGTGATCAGGTTGTTATAGCAACCACGGGTCATCGACACAGCCAGAACGAAAACGAAGAGTTAACAATTACTGGTAGGTCAAGTGTAGTGATTCCTTGTCATTTGTATTGGTTGGAATAAGAAAAAATGTAAAAATGTAGCAGCTACCTCATTTTAAAATGTTTGATGATAACAAAAAATCTACTTTATACTGGGAACTCACTGATAAAAGTTTGTCTTGCTTAAGACTACTTGAGCAATCCAGCCAGGCGTGTGATTTCGCAAGTTTTTTTCCTGATATCAGGATTTCCTCAAAATCTCCTTGATCCTTCAATTTTTCTGGGAAGAAGTAAAGAAGTTACCAAGAAGAGAAAGAAATGGTCCACATTGTGTTCAAACCTTTTGTCCTTCCGGTGATGCACACTGAATCTGTAAACCTCCTCAAAAGACCTTATGTATATTACATCAATTGAGTTGGCTGCTCTCTCCTAGAGGTCACAAGAAAATTGCTCATTGGCCAATCCTTTGTGCCGTTGCGTCCAAAGATGTACGTTTTCCCAGTCAGTCCGCACATTGTTTCATCATCGGTTTTCCTCTAAGATGGCTGCTGGATGACGTCATTAGGTCTATTGTATTGTAACATCTGGGAGGTTCAGGTCTAGAAAAAGGGAAAATCTAGGCATGTAAGCTAATTTTAAAGAAATTGACACATTTGTCAAATCTCATCTCTGTCCAGCTCAATATTGTGGAGTTTGAGATGTGTGCTCAAGAATGCTGCAGGTCTCTGGTTCAATTCTCTCCAGAATATGCAGTTAATTTTTCCTGCCCATAACTTCAACTGGGCTGTATTCGGTGCTCGTTTACCGCTACCTAAATATTTATGTTTGATTTTTGGAAATAAACCGTTGTTTTTTTCCCGTCATCAGAAATTTCCCCGGATGGAAGTGTGCTGACTTTTTCTCCGCCTCTCAAGTACGAGCACGTTGGCATCACCCAGACCGTAGAGGGCGTAACACTTGACATGCGTGCCGAGGTTGGCCTTCTAACGCGCAATGTCAAAGTCCGCGGTTCAGTTCAGGAAGAATGGATTGAAGAGTATGAAGCTTGTCCAGAAGAGTTTGACACAGGTGAAGAAAGAGGAAGAGTGTTGGTCTTGAACACTTTACCACCTGGAAACCTCTTAACCTTTTTGTAGCATACATCGTATCCAACAGTGATTAACCATTATCAACAGCTTGAGTCTTGCATTTTTTTGATTGATGTGGCATGTCATGGCCGAGTGGTCAAGTTCACTGGAGGCGGCCTCTAAAAAAGGAAGGGGGCGGGGACGCTAAACATGTTTGTTTTTTTTAGTTGGAAAAGACTTACAGGGTAACTCATAAGATGTTGTTCATTTTATTTTTCTAGATCAATTTGCGAGCCAGACATGCTTCCTTGGGAAGTTTGGTGAAGAAACAGGCAGTGATCAATTTGGCTCCCAGATAATGCTCTTTCCAAAGTACAAGGGACAGCAGCTGGTAAAAGGTCGTATTGAGTATGTTGAGGTCACGCACGCAGGTCAAGCCTTCCGGCTTGGCCGCTACCCAATCCATTTCCATCTATGCGGCGACATGTCGGGGTCCTATGTCCGTGGTTGTGGCATCCATAACACGTTTAACCGCGCCCTTACGATGCATGGAACCCACAATCTCCTTGCGGAGCACAATGTCGCCTTCAATATCATGGGTCATGCCTACTTCTTGGAAGATGGTATTGAGACCGGCAACATCATCCAGTATAATCTCGGCGTGTTTGTCCGTCCAAGCAGCAGTCTGTTAAATGTGGACATCACTCCGGCCACTTATTGGGTCACTAATCCTGATAACATTGTCCGCCACAACGCGGCAGCCGGCGGATCGCATTTCGGTTTCTGGTACAACATGCCCAGTCATCCTGAAGGCCCGTCAGCAACGACGACAATCTGCCCTCGCAGGGTCCCCCTCGGAGAATTCCACAACAACACCGCTCATTCCATGGGATGGTATGGTCTTTGGGTGTTTCCAACCTACCATCCAAAGGTGGGCGGAGCCTGCGGATCACGCGAGGACGAACCAGCCGAGTTTCACTCACTCTTTGCTTGGGAGACTGAACGCGGAGCAGAAGCTGTGAATGTTGGAGCTGTTCAGTTTCACGACTTTGTGATTTCGGACGCAGACAAAGCAGGAGTGGAGTATCAAAGGGTGAGTGTCCCGTGGGGTGCTCAGGGTGCCTTGGTTAAGAATCTGGTCGTGATCGCCTACAGCCAAATATCAGAGAATGAGAAAGATTCGGAGTGCACTATAGAGGGTATTAAGGGCCCTCAGACTGATGGACTCACCGTCGATGGAGCTAAACTCATCAACTTTGACCAGGATCGCTGCGCCGGGATCGGGTACTGCTCCAAATGCCGACGCGACCAAGGTGGCTTTGCAGTTCATCTTCAGAACCTGGAGTTTCTGAACTCCCCAAATAAAGCAGCCTTCCAGTGGGAACACGAATGCTGGCTAGAGGACCTCGACGGGACCCTAACGGGTACAGCCAACCAAATCGTTCTCCCCACCAACCCTAACCTTCCTCCGGACCACTGCTCTCAAAGTGCAAGCTACAGCGTCGGAGTCGTACCGGGCTCTTCCTGTGATGGCACTGTCCGACTTCACCGCCTGGCCTTCAACAATCCTTCTCCAATCTCTCTGCTGTACAAAGCCACCCTCTTTACGAATGCCCACGGGACCAGCCGGGTACCGTATCGAGACATGCGCCTGACGCACACCAAGGGGTGGATGGTGACCCTCATAGATTCGGACAACTACAACTTCATTTTTGAGGATGTCGACCACGTCACTAACATCTCGTACAATGCACGTTTCTACGGCTTCAGAGAAGGCGACTTTCTGTTGATGAATCATAACTTCAGCCAGACCCCTGACCGGTTTGCAATGAATGGGGAGATGAAGAACAGCTCGGAGCAGATGTTAACATATGATTCCAACCTTAATGGGGACTTACATTTTGAGAATGAAACCCAGACGCTGACATATATAGGTAAGTTTTCTTTCAGCTACTTAATAATAAAAAAAGCCTCCAGAATGTTCAGACTAACACTTTGACTTAGGTTAGATTTAGATCCCATTATTTGGAGACATGGTATTTGGTTAAATTGACTTATGACTTTGTGTCATGGACTTGAAACTAGCCCATTATAACTTGTTGACAATTAATGTAATTTTAATCACTTAATGACAGTTGATGTCTATATCCACCCAATTTTTTTCTAAACCTGGCTTACAGTGGACATTTTATGTTGTCCGGAACAAGTGCCCTGAATATTTTACAGTCAGTCAGACAGCTGATGTGTATATCCCTCTGGACATTCCATTGTGGAGCGTGCACAGGTATGCACGTACCAATCCATGAAGTTACTGGAATTTGTGCTTGCGTTCTCCCTTTTTCTGGGGGTTGTTGTGTAATCCCCGATTTCATACCTTTGTCCTTTTGTTAAATACAAATGTGGCATACAAGAATGGACAGGCTGCCTCCATTGTTTGTCATTGTATCATTGTATTTGGCTCAATGGGAGGCAAGTCGAAGCGTTCCAAGATTCCAGCATACCATGGCAGGTTTTGCAATTCACAGTGAATATGCCTAATTGTATTTCCTAACAAGAGAACAAAAGATCCCGCCGTTAATAATGAAAACCTTTGTTGTCTTTCCTTTTTAAGTCAGGGTTTCATTGTGACGACAATATTTTCAAAAAGTTCTGGAAAATAATGCCAGGCAGAGGCACCAAAATTTGTTAGGAACACTGAACCAAAGTGGTTAAGATTTTACTTCACTGACATGATGTTTGTTTTCCTACAGTTTCTGGTAAAGGTGAGGCCAGTTCTTTAAACCGTGATGTCCGTCTAAACGTCTACAGCTGCTTCTATCAGGACTGCATCAAACCTGTCCCTAAGCCACCACCAGAGGGCCGGCCGGAAGATTTCCGCAGGTGGTCCGATCAGGAATCGTGGGATGATTCAACCATACCTGTAGACGGGGAAGATGTTGAGATTTTACCAAGTGAGATGTATTCATTGGTTATTGTTTTTTTTAGTCAGACTTATGTTTTCAAAGAGCACAAAGGCTGACAAGGTCAAACTTTGATTTAGAAGTATCATGTGAAACATTGTATTATATTTTTCACTTACAGGTAGGGTCATACTTTGTAATGACCCTGAGAAAAGTTGTGAAATTTCTATCCAAAAGCTGACTTGTTATAAAGATGGTATTGTTGGTAGTAAGCATCCTGTGAAATGACTTCGTCTGAAATGCCCCCGTTGATTAGAAATCCATAAAAACATTTGAATCTGAGAAACGATTCATGCATGAATCGTTTCCCAGATTTCTGAGAGTTGGTGTCCGTTTGCAAATGCTGCAGCCAGAGATGCGGTTGGTACCCGCTGTCACCTCGCTAAACCTCGATGGATTCTATGTTCTTGTTGAAATATTGTGATAGTTTTTTGCTGTTTCTCAACAAGTATAGACACTCACTGTATTCAGCTGAAACTTTTATGTATGACTTATATTGTATCTTTCTTGATGATTTTGCCAATAAAATCAGCATTACGTTGACAAAAACCAATCTAACAGATGTACAAATTTTGCATCGGGGATAAAGAATTTAACATGGTTTTACCCTTACACCGATGTGTATTAAGCACCGGATCCCTGAGCTCTGTGGATAGAAAAACTCACAGGCAAATCACTCAGGTGGGATTCGAATCCATGACCTTTGCATTGCTAGAGCAGATGTCTTGCCACCTGACCACCGAGCTAGCCTGATGGCTAGAGGTAGTTCGAATCCTTAGAGATCGGTGTAAGGGTAAAACCAAATTAAATTCTTTATCCCCAATGTGAAAATCAACATCTGTTAAATCGTTGCAGTACCCGCTGCGAAGGATCGAAACCAACCCTAGCCATCGGGCTAGCTCGGTGGTCTAGTGGTAAGACATGTGCTCTAGCAATGCAAAGGTCGTAGGTTCGAATCCATTGAGTGATTTATGTGAGGAGTTTTTTCACAGTTCTTGGGATAGTAATTAGTATACAGTTCTTTACACATCGGTGTAAGGGTAAAACCCAAAGAAAACCCCCCAAAAACAACATACATTTAAAGGAACATTACAGAATTGGTTTTTGCTAACAAAACAGTTGCTGGCAGTGTAAGCACTTTATGTAATCCACCATACACATAAACTAACAAACCTGTAGAAGTTTGAGATCGATCGGCCATCTGGGTCACGAGAAAAAAGTGAAAAACCGATTACACATTTGCATGAAATCATATAGATTCAACAAGTGAATAAAACGCTCACTGAGCGATAAACTCCAATCGGAAAATTAGTTTATTCATTTCTCATCAAATATGGCATTTCAGACAGAAATATTTAAAGGGATGTTTTCTACTATTATCATCATTAGACCGTGTAAGTTTTATGTAAATCTGTGATCAAGAAGTATATTTTACAAGTTTTTTCTTACCAATTCTGTAACTTTCCTTTAAATATACAATTTCTCTCTGGGACACAAGACACAAGTTTGTCTGACAAATGGCATTTACGTTCTGAACAAATCTAAAACATTTCAGAATATATTTCTTTTTGTGTACTGTGTTCATTGTCTTACGCTTTACTCAACCTCTGTGTAGCTGTTTGGATGTTAGCTGATGTACAACTCCCTGCCATGAACAAACTCTTCATCTACGGCACCCTGGAGATTGAAGACACCCGGGATAATCAGCTTGAAGCCACCTACATCCTGATCCAAGGTGGACGCCTCATCATCGGATTCAGCGAGTCTAATCCCTTCGAGCACGACATCAAGATCTTGCTGAATGGGAATCATTTCACACCAGAGCAGCCGCTGCCTAACGGGCCAAACCTCGGCTCCAAAGCTCTTGGTGGGTTGGAGTTCCAAGACTGTCATGTATAGTCTAAAATTTTTAATAGCAAAAAATACATCCCATAAATGGTTGCTTTGTTTCCAACAAATTTGACACTTTATTTTAATATTTGAGTAATATTGTTACAAACTGTGGCAATCTGTTTGTGCTTTGCATTTATGGCTTTCCATAGTTTTCCAACCTTGGTTGGCAAAATTTCAGGCTGTGACGTTGCAATGGAAAGGTCTATATAAGCTAGTGTGTCGCAACAAATTAAATGGTTTGGGGGTTTTGGGAACCCTAAGGCTTTTGTGGAATCTCGGAGGAGTGCACTACATTGAGGAAACTTGTTGCCGCCTAGTCTTCAGTCCAATGATGATGAATTAAATGTTTCAGAGAAAGAGATGGCACTTCAAAGGCTCTTAAATCAAATTTTTTATTTTGAAGATAATTCTTAAACCCTTTCTTTTTTTTGTTGTTTGTTATTTCTTATTAGGTGTCTTCGGCGGTCTGGATCTTCATGGCAAGAGCCGCTCTGTTTACTGGACCCAGCTGTCGGCCACTGTCCTCCCAGGAGAGGACGCTCTGAACGTAGCGGCCGAGACCGACTGGGTCGTTGGTGATGAGATCGTGGTGGCAACCACGTCCTACGAAGCCTGGCAGACGGAGACATTCACCATTGTAGAGGTTAAAGACTCTGCTTCTTTTCGGATAAATGGAACATTTGCCTTCAAACATATAGGTAATGTGCTTTAAATCATGCGTCCTTACTATAAGTACTAGAAAATTACTTTTTAGTCTGAGTATTTTTGTATTTATGCGCTCCAAACCATTTAAAAAGTGTTCAGTGTTCTTTCAGAAACATTTCAACATGCATACATAATTAGAATAAAAAACCTTTACTTAGTTCATGATGCACTTTATCACTTTATATACTTATGCACTGAGACATGTAAAGAAAAAGTACTTCGAATAAAAAAGTAAAGTAAGTAAACAGAGTTATGAGAACAGAAAATATTTGTTGCCATACAAAATTTGTGTTGCCAAACTATTGGCAGAATCAGAAAAGCTGTTTATAAAATGGATTGGTTATTATCAGAAAAATACTTTGTTGATTTTTGTCTAAAATCTTATGTGTTACAAAGTTGGTACTAATGGCGATTTATCTGAAATTTCGTAAAAAGGACAAAGGCAGCGGGTTCAAATCCCGCTTGAGTCAATTTTTCTTTGTTCAACCCAAAGTTAAACCTAAACGCCCCAAACCCACACGAATCCAACTTCATGTTTTGTGTCCAATCTGTGGTACCTGAGGACTTGACCAATTAACTGAATAAATATGATTTACATGGGATTACATGCAGGCATACCATCATAACCAACAGTTTGAATGTTGTGTTTCGCAGTGTTATATTTTGTTTAAAGGCCCTGTACACTATTGGTAAGATCGAAAAACACAATGTTCACAGATTCACACATAACTTACATGATTTAAAGTAAGTAATAGTAGAAAGGGTTCCTTCAAATATTTCTGCCTAAAATGCTATCGTTTCTGAGAAACGAGTAAAACAATAGTAATTATCGCGCGCGATAATTTGAAAAAACAGAAAACACATAAGATCTCTTTTCACTATTTTCTCGTGACCTCGATGACCAATTGAGCTCAAACTTTCACAGGTTTGTTTGTTCATGCATATGTTTAATCACACAAAATGTGGACACTGATTCAGTGAGCTGTTACCAAAAGTGTACAATACCTTTAAAGGAACATTACAGAATTGGTAAGAAAAAAACTTGTAAAATATACTTTTGATCACAGATTTACTAAAACTTACACGGTCTAATGATGATGATAGTAGAAAACATTCCCTGAAATATTTCTGTCTGAAATGCCATATTTGATGAGAAATAATAAACTAATTTTCCGATTTGAGTTTATCGCTCAGTGAGCGTTTTATTCATTTGTTGAATCTATATGATTTCATGCAAATGTGTAATCGGTTTTTCACTATTTTCTTCATGGCCGATCGATCTCAAACTTCTACAGGTTTGTCAGTTTATGTATATGGTGGATTACATAAAGTGCTTACACTGCCAGCAACTGTTTTGTTAGCAACAACCAATTCTGTAATGTTCCTTTAAGAGTGAGAACGGATCACAGTAATGCAATCTATGGATTTAGGGTTAATGAGGCATTCCTACTAATGTTGTCTGTGACTGGATTTTGAAGCGGGAACATTTGTTCCATTGACATCTTTCCTCCCCAATCTATACTAGCCTTGGTCACGGCTGATTACGTCTTGGCAGCAGAGGTCGGCCTCCTGACCCGTAACATCAAGATTGAAGGAAATGACTACGACAGACTCTTTGATGAATCCTTCGGTGCGCGGGTCCTTTGGGTTCGGCATGATGATCGCTGATGGGACGGAGTATAAAGGTAAATAATGAGAACATTTTTTCAAGTATTTGGAACAAAGCTATTTTGAACATGTGCTTTCAATCTTGCAAATCTTGTTGTTTTCTTCATATGCAGAGGCTGTTTTCTGTTATATTAAGCAAAACTCTTGCCAGTGGTCACTGAAGAGTTAACAATTTGGGAAGCAATGCTGGTTTTTAAATTTTGTTTATTAAGTGAGTTTAAAGGGAATGTCATCAGAACCTACCTAAAACATTTACCAACTGCTTTTGAAATATTCATCAGGAAAAACTTTTTTGGATACTCATCCCAGATAGTGGTATGAATGATTTTTCTGCTCCAGGATACGCCCGCGTCTCCAATGTGCAGTTCTTCCACACCGGCCAGGAGGGTTACACAGCCGCGTACGACCACGCTACTCGCTGGCGATACTTGGATGTAGGAGAGGTCACTGACCTCAACCCATCCTACGTGAAAGGTTGCAGCTTCCACAACGGCTTCAGTCCCGCCATTGGGGTCTACGGATATACAGAGGGCCTCCTTATCCAAGATAACGTGGTGCATCACACCGTTGGACCTGGTATGATTTGAACAAATATGGAATGAAAACCATGAAGTTTTCAGTAGGATGTCAACAGGGCCCAATTTAATAGACCTTTCTATTGCAACATCACAGCCCAATTTTTTTGCCAACTCTAGTTAATCGTGATCTCATAAAAAAGAGTTAGCTTCTCAACAACTGCAGGACTGCAATAAATTTATAAACCATTTTCAGCAGGTTTTTTTTTTTTTTTCAAAGCAAATTTTGAAAAAAAGACCTGCAGGATCAAAATATAAAGCCATCATCAGTAACTACTTTGTCATCATACGACATGCCCTGTCCATGTTAATATTTTAACACTTTCAGGAGTGATCGTCCAGGGAGAGTACAATCAACTCGTCCACAACCTGTTACTCTGGTATCTTCCCGGCACCTACCAAGACCGTGCGGAAGGAGAGAACTTAATGTGGAATGCGGGCATCGAGGTGGAGTCAGCGGGCAAGGTGGTCCTCGTCAACAACACCGTGGCCGGCTCGGAGAGAGTGGCGTTCAAGATCAAGGGAGAGACGTGTCTTGAGGCATCCCAACCCGCGCCGACGGATTGGCACGGTAATGTCGGACACTCGGCTCTTCATGGTATCCACATGCATCTCACTAGTCAAGACGAATGCTCCAAGGTCGCCAACTTCTTAATTTACAAATGCTGGGATTTTGGCATCTATCAACAGGTAATGGAACTGATCAAAGGCTGTGACGCCTCTACCGTAGTTTGAAAAATACCTGTAGGTGCCACTGCTTATAGGCACCTTATCAAAACTATTCCCGGGTAACTTCCGAGACAGTTTTTTCCTGGGGTCGGTTTTCATCCTGCTACTAATTGTTATACTTTCCAAATTTACTCGTGGATTGTTTCCGGGGGACAGTTCACAGTCAGCTGAGCTTGTATGTTTACACTCAAGAAGATTAAACCACAAGAAAACCCAATGGCTGATGTGCTGTGGACTCTAGCTCCAACGTCTCCTGTTGTATTTTGTTAGGCGGGTTTGCTGCTCAGTTGGGCAGGGGAGTGCACCAACAGTAATAGGGTTTAATTTGTGCTGTATGCACTTCCTGCAGCAGGTCATGCTCTGTGGCTCTTTCTTAGAATTTGTTCCCACCCTTGGTCTATAGTGAGCTGCCTACACTGAGGTACTCTTTTTTTTTGACTTTTCTATTTTTCCTTCCAATCCAGGTGGAGTCCAGCATCCTACTGACTGGAATGACCTTTGTTGACAACAAGGTTGCCATATTGCCGATGGTCTATGGACCCAATGCCCTCTCTCACAAGACATCGGACAAGTTTGTTCGCTTGGAGGAGTCTCTCCTGGTCGGCGTCAGTGAGGCATTTGATTGTGTGGCAGATGATGTAAGTCCCAGAGATTTAAAGTCATGAGAGGAGGGGGTGGGGGGTGGGGGCTGGTGTCAGCAAAGTTACTGGGTAGAAAAATGTATACATTATGAGCACCTGTAAATAATGGAAAATAATAGAAATTCTACCTAGTTGTCTGCTACCACGCTGCTGTCTCTAAGTGTCCTTTACATCAAGCTCAGTTGTAGAAAGCAGCCTGCTAAGCAATGTTCAGCAGGGAACCAGTCACAAACACTACATGTATTTGATATGTGGTAACCAGGGCCTGATTTCATTAAGCTGTTAAGCAGACAAATTGTGCTAAGTAATTTTTTTTTTATTAAGCAAAAATTAGCAGGGAACCAGTCAATACCAAAATATATTACATGATAATTTGGCTGGTAGTTTTGCTGGGGCTAAGCATGTTTTTTGTACTTGCTTTATAAAATTGAGCCCAAAAAAAATTAGTCTTTGCTTAGACAAATTTGTATGCTTAGCTGGTTTATGAAATTGGCTTTGGAACTATGTAATTCTGTCATTAGTTCTGCTAACATGATATTCACCTCCTCACCACCACCACCATTCCCCCTTGCAGGTAGAGCCAGAGAATGCATGGCAGAGCTGGCAATGGAGGGGGTTCCGCTCCCCAGGCAAGGGACATGTTGGTGTTACTTGGGCTACCTTTGGCTCTGGTCCAAACCTCGCCCCGCTCTTTGCTTTCCAGAGAGGAGACACCTACCCTGCAATCAATGGAATCACGGAATTGAAGAGTAAGTTTTTAATAGCAGGTGGAAAATTTTAAGTCTAACTTTTTTCGGCTAGCAAACCAATAGTCTCCAAATGCAAAATGATACTAAAAAACAGCTGCAGAGTTCATGCCCATGGTAGCGAGACTGAGGAATGATTAGTAGGGAATCCTGTAGAGAAATATATCTGAAATACTGTTTAATTAATGGAAATCAGCATTGCTTATTTCGATTGCCACAATAAAAATAAATCAGATCAGGATGTGCAAAAAGTTACTGACAATGTGTTTTGCTGTTTTCTCTAAAACGTGACCAATGAATAAGTCTGTGGATTTTTTTCACAAAACTTGGGGAAGTAACAGTATACAGTGCTGTGCTATATACACACATCGGTGAAATGGTAAAACCAAATAATATTCTTTATCCCTGGTGCAAATTTAACATCTATTGAATTTGTTTTTATGGTGTAATTTGTTTGTTGAAAGCTAGAGGGTGGAAATTTATTGACTTTTTAGAAAAACAATAATGTACTTTCCTTTTAACATTTTGTATTTTTTTTTCCATTTGTAGATGAATTGTTTTCCGAATTTTGTGTGTGTGTGTGTAATTTGTTTGTTGAAAGCTAGAGTGTGGAAATTTATTGACTTTTTAGAAAAAAATAGTGTACTTTCCCTATAACTTTCTGTACTTTTTTTCTTCATTTGTAGATGTTGTTTTCCGCAATTTTGGTCGACACTGTGGCAAGACGGATGTAGCGATCATGGCCAACCCACAGAGCGAGGACTCCCAGCATCCCATGGTCACCTCTGGAATCAGTCTAGAAGACGTTGATGAAGCCAGGAGGATCTTCATCACTAGACCTCATGTCAGGTAGGGTTTGATGGTAGGAGCAGATTGACTTGACTGGTAGTAACTTACACTTTAGAGTGACGCAATATAAAAAACTAATCCAAAGTAGATTTCTTCAACAGAAAACAGGAGGCTGAACGTTGTTGAACTATTTATTTGTTTTACTTTGCTGCTTGTCATACACCAGTAGCATCATTAAGAATTAATTTTTTTTTTAAAGATTTAATGGCATGTAACTTGATTCTTTTGGTGGTCATGACCTACGTAGGCTGCATTCCCTTTTTATGTCCCCTTGTCCCATATCACATGCTTCAGTGGAACTTTAAAATTCGCTCCCTAACTTGGTTATTTTAAATGAGTAGGCTTTCAGGCGATAATCAGTTCCTAAGTTCCGGTGTTCAGAGTACAGCTTGAGAGATTTCCTGGCTCCATGGCGTGAGACGTTTCTACAGCTGATTGCCCAGGCTGACGTCTGTCAAAAACAACGGGCAATCTGCTTTTTCAGCTTGTAGAAATGTAGAATGATTTATAAGTCCTCACTTAAATTGCTAGCCATCGGTCAATCAAATAACCAGGGCCCAATTGCATAGAGCTGCTTAAGCACATAAAGTAGCTAAGCACAACAAAATTATGCTTACCAGAATAAGGTTACCAGCCAAAATACCATATGTCACATGTACAATTTGTGACTGTTATCCTGCTCATTTCTGCTTAGCAGACAATTGTTAAGCAATATTTTCTGCTTAAGCAGCTTATGAAATTGGGCCCGTGTCAGAGCCTGACAAAGCCTAATGGTGAGAATTCTGTCAGTTAGTGCATCTTCGGATTATAGCCAGCGACCTGCTTCTGTTTCCTTGGCTATAGGCAACTCAAGAAGTGTATATCTTTTGGCTGCCAGTGTGGGGTAAAAGTAAAAACCACTTTTTCTTGAATCAAATCGGTAAAAGTAAGATAGAAGTTACCAAAATCAATGGGTTTGTTTTTTCAGATGGAAGAAAAGCATTACAGAAGAGTGGTGCACAAAATATCATTCTGCTCTTCCGTCATCAAGGAAGATAAAAAGTAACTTTATATCGCTCTTGGTTTGCAATGTTTTCAGTAATCTGTCAGAATCCCCAATAACGCTTCATCTAGACTGCTCCTCTTCTTTTTCTCGACAGCTCTGTGAACCCATCCGACTGTGTGGACATGGACTGTGACGGTCTGAAGAAAGCCATGATCCGCGATTTGGACGGTACCCTGCTTGGCTCAGTGGGTACAGTCATTCCCCAGTCCGAGTATGAGTGGGATGGCGACCCACGACGTGGACTTGGAGATTACCGCATCCCTAAGGCTCTGCTAACCAGACCGGACGGCACCAAGATCCCAGTTGAGGACAAGGCACCAAATAAAGGTGAATCACGTATAAAGTCTGTATTCTTTTTTTTCCCAAATAGAGTTTATAATATCTTTCTTTAAAAATATGTTTAAATTTTTTCAACTTAAGTATTGTATTTGTATAATTTGTTTTATCAATCTTGTTGCATGTAGTGATTGAAACAAATGTCCTTTTAAAATAAATACGAAATATAAAGTATAGCTCAAAAATGAATATATAATATTTTACCTCTCTAAGGGTATTTAACTGAGGTAGTTTTGTGAAAACTTCATTCTGGATGAAAAAATGTCTCCCTCTCCTGACGTTTCCCGGTTGTATCAGAAACTTGGATGTGATCCCTGGTTATACAGCAGTTACAGGTTGAATGGTTCTGACTGGCACACCTAAAGATATTGACAAAATAGGGAGACCACCAACAGCAGTAGGGCTAGTTAGCTCAATTCATTTTTTGCTTGTTCAACCCAAAATTAATTAAAATTTACCTCGTCAGTTTCCCTCGTGGTTTATTATTTTAAAAATGTTTTTTTAACGGCCGCTTCTTGTACCAACTCTTTTTTTAAATTATGATAATAAAAAGAATGTTAAACCTTCTCTTCTAAGGTATTTACCGAGGGAAAGACAACGAATGTTCTTGGAAAGCCGATTGGCAGGCGTATGAATGCCACGGTATCGACCATATGATGTTGGTTTTAGAGAGCATGGATGCAGATACTGAAGTCAGACGTCTCTCGCCACTGGCCATGTACAGCGACAGCTACGTGGACTTGATCAACGGACCCAAGGACAATGGATGGTGCCTAGGGTGAGTTCAATGCACCCTCTCCAAAAAATTCAGCCATGAATTCCATGACCAAAGCCATTGCTGTTGACCCAACAGAGGCCGTGAGCACTGAGCTTGCCATCCTGCCGGTTGGCGCAAGCTGGCAAGCTTGCCCTAATTTGCATATTTGTAACCCTGCAAGCTCTCTGCAAGCTTGCGGCAAGCTTGCGGCAAGCTCTCTGCAAGCTTGCGGCAAGCTCTCTGCAATCTTGCGGCAAGCTCTCTGCAAGCTTGCGGCAAGCTTTCCCAAATATGGGAAACTTTTCAACTCGTCGCATGTTTGATTCCAAGTTCAGAAGTTGGCCTTGGTACCTAGGTGCCTGATTTTTTTTCCCGTTGGCTTTTCCCTTTCTTTCGTCGGATGTTGTTTTGAAAAGTAATGGAAAATAGCTCTGGGACTTCACACCCACCCCCGCCTCTCCTACAGTAAGAAGCGTGACAAGAAGAAGGGGAAAATAAATAAAATAAATATGTTCCTTTCAATATCTAAACATAATATCTCAACAGTTAATTGATCTACCTTCTTTGCAAATCCAATCAAGAACGTATAAGTACATTCCAGTGGAAAAGGGTACAAGGTTTGTTTTACCGGCACCAACTCCAGACCCTGTCAACTCCTAAAACATTCAATCACTCTAACCTCGTCTTCCCCCTCGACAGGTACACGTGCCAGGAGCGTATCAGTACATTCCCTGCCCTGATTGCCACCGGGAAGGAGTATGAGGTGTACTTCACCAGCACCAACCCACAGAGCCTTCGTTTCCACCTGCTGAACTCTCAGGAAGACCAGGCTGTGCTGCTGGGAGTCTTTTATACTAAGCCTGAACGCTTAGACGTGTATTATGAAGTGAGTAGAAATTTCTGTCTTGTTACAGGTCTTCGCTGTAGTACAACAAATCTATAAGAATGATGACTTCCTTGCCAAAATAGTCATCTAGTTTAGGGGTAACAACTATGGAAGAGTCATCTTTTTTGGGGAGAGTAGTTTTTTGAGAAAAGAAGAAGAGGTTGAATAAGTCTCCTCATTTCAACAGTGTACTTGCTTGTCTTCAAAAGAAAGCTGGTGTGCTGTTAATGCTCTGACATACGTAGTGCTGATTGAGACCCATCACTCTCAGATCTCTGTAGATAACCATTCAAATGTTAGAAAGTTCTAAACTAAAAGAAAACAATTTGCATTTTCAGATTTGAAGAAAAGAATAATAAATGGGCGACCTAAAGGAGTTTTGTCATGTTTGATAGTTTGACCCAAAAAGTGAAAATTTCCTCTTTCAACAGGACCTGTATGTCACTCCAAACAATGCAGACTTCAGTGCAGGAGAGTTGATATGGAAGCCTAAGGATCCCAACCTCCCCACAGATCAGTACAAGCCATCCCTTACATCGAGGGTGCACGGAGAGAACTACTTCGATCGGGACACCCAGACACTGTGGGTCCTGATCAAGGGATCCGTCCCTGTTGAGATCCGCACGGTCCCCGTCATCATGCTGTCTCTCAGTGTCCCCGGGATAGCCATCGACGACTTCTACGAGCAGGAAAATCTCATAGCCAACCTGGCCGATCTGCTCCATGTGGATCCGTCGCAGATCCGGGTTGTGAAGGTTGTCAGCGAGGCAGGTGGGCGACGCCGCCGCCGCGCCTCAGAAGGAGAGGCTGAGATCATTTTGGAGATGGGTCCTCAACCTGCTTTGTCCATTGAGTCGCCAGGGTCTGGAGGTGCTACAACTGAAGCTCCCGGAACTACTCGTGAGTAAAGACAATGTTTTGAGTATACAGTGCTTCTCATACATTGACAATTGAGGGCAAACCTAAATGACTTTGTTCTTTACTCCTAATCTAATAATTACATCAGTTTATTAGGTAATTGGTTTCAAAATTTGTTTTCTATTGTTTTTGTTTTGTTTTTTTGGATGTTGCATAAATAATATTCGGAGTACACAAAAGTTGCACCCTCAGTGGATGATTGCAGAGAATCTTTTTTATAAACAACTCATTTTCTTCCCAGTTCTTTTTTTTCAAACCATACTCCTTTTTTTTTTTTTTTTTGTCTAACAGCATCATCTGAGGCAGGTGTTTCCCTTGACTATGATGACCTGATCGCAGCACAGTCCATCCTTGCCGATGCCAGTCAGTTAGGTTCCCTGTCTGAATCCCTGAATATCACCATCACATCCATGGCCATGACCGAACCCTCCCCTGCAGTGGTGGATCCGACAGGAGGTGTCAGAGCTACAAATGAAACCGGGGGAAGTGATGACGTACCGGAGGGAACTAAAACGTGGGTTTCCACTTCAAGATTAGCAGGCCTTTTCTAGGGCTTGATCTCTTGTAACATCACAAGATGATTATTAAAAACATGAAATCAGACAGAAAACTGGGCAGAGATCATTAGCTAGAAAAATGCAATTTTAAGTTGTTAATTGTGGAGCTCCCTGCCAAACACAGGCATTGCCAACTAAAAACTGGTTTTAGTTCCTCATCAAATCCTCATAAGGTGCTACAAAATCTGTCTCATAATTAAAAATTAAAAGCTGTCTTAAATATTTGTCTTCGTTCTAGCACTTGAGTACCTTATTAGTAGATGCGTACACTAAGACTTCGATGTTGTTATTATCATCGTTATGGTTAAGGGGTCCAAGAGTTTAACCAAGCGTGGTAGATATTTTCTCTTCTCTCATCAGGTACGATGAGATAATGCTAGAGGAGGAAGAGAAGAAGAATGCTGAGAATCCTTCTGAGGTTGTTTACCTGACGCCATCCCACCTGGTCATTCACACCCAGCCTGGAGAGGCTGTAGAAGCTGCACCATTCAGTCAACAACCTGCGCTTTATGCCGTAGATACATCAGTGAGTACGATCATTACAAAAAAGTGTATGATTACAAAATTTTGATTTTACCTTTAGTTTTTCTGGAAAGGCGTTGACTTTTTTTTGCGAAAAAGTCCTCATGAACATTTATTATTATAGTCCGGCATGCAACTTTTCAGCTGATCAGCTGGCTTTATTTTGTTTATTTTTATTTGTTTTATTTTGTTGCTTAAATATTAGTGCTATAGACAACTGAAAAACACTAGACAATATGTTATCTGCCTAGTCATTCTCGCATTGTTTTTCAGTTACAAAATTGCCAAGATTCTTTAGTCTTCAACGATCTTTTCTTTTTGTTACCTTTCGCAGGGAAATATGATCCCACAAATGGGCCATCGCTTGAACCCATGGCAGCTCACCGTTTCAATAAATCCATCAACCCCAGACGTCAACATCGCCGGACTCACCGGTAACCTAACCATAGATTTTGACGGCAGCTGGGCCAACTTCACCGATCTCGCGGTTAGCATCAGCACCTCGGGAGTCCTCCTAGATTTTATGATCACACTTCCCGACACCTCCAGCCTGCGCGTAGTGACCTCTGAGGCATTTGATGTGGCAGAGCGGCCGTACTACCTCACACTGGTTAAATCGCCGGATACAGTCTACGAGATGACCAGTTTTGAGGTCGTGGTGGAGCTGAGAGATGAAATCACTCACAAGGCTCCTTACAACTTGACCAAACAGGTTTGTAAATTAATAAAAAACAACTGTCAGGCAAACGAAAAATTCGCTTGATTTGGTGAACCATCGTGCTATTCAGCTTTCAGGCTGCAAGATGGTGTGAATAAACTTGTTTTTCTTTTCTGAGTCATGACCCTCATTACACTACTTTTTATCATTTTGATCATGCCCAAGTATTATATTTTTTTCTGCTGAAGAATCAGTTGTTTATTTATTCAAAGTATTTACGGGTTGTAAACTGTTTCAAACCTGAAAGCAGCTAGAAGAATAGTTTGTTTTCATTTCAATTTTTTTGTGTCAGGGTTATGAGTGGAAAGCTAAGGTGGCCATCAGCATGCCATCCAACTACAAAGGTCAACTCACGGGTCAAACGGAAACGACCTTCAACCTCGACACGGCCCAAGCTCGCTTTAGCAACCTCTCCATCGATGCTGCCGGTGTGAAGTACATCCTCATAGTTTCCGTGACAACCGTCCCGGCAAGTCACTATCAGTTGTCCCTACTCCTGGCTCCGTTTGACGTAGAAGCGTGTCTTCCTGGGAACTATACGGGCCCGACGAGGAAAGTCGTCTTACGGTTCCTGTCGGATTATGACCAGGTGGCTGCTGGGAAGGAGGAGCTATTAGCGATCTACTTCCTGAATCACGTTGATCCAGAGTACCCAGCTGTGATAATGAGTAACGCCCTGATCTCCAGAGGTGCGGTGTGTTCGTCATGGTCATGGGGGGGGGGGGGAGATTTCCATTAGATAGGAAGAAAACAGTTGTTGGTCTTTATTTGATTAAATCAATCCATTTTTGGTCATCTATTTTTTCTACACTGGTCAGTGTTTTTTCTGCCATCACCGGGAAGCATTTACGTTCATTTGAGCACAGTGCACAGTGCACAGGCTTTAACTTGCAGTAATGGTGGCAAATAAATTGTCATTTGGTTTGTCTATAATATAGAGACGCAATGTTTCTTTTCCATTTTCCCAGGATCCATCTTAATTTCCTTTGACATGCAAGGTGATGTGGATACGACCCAGGAGGTCATGTGGAGTGACATCCAGGGAGGTCGTTTCAGCCTAGAGTTTGACGGCTACACCCTGATAGCCGATGAATACATGAAGGTGGATGATGTTGAGTATGGGCCCAAAGAAGTAAGACAATTCGACACTTCATTTCATTTCATTTCATTTATTAATTCTGGTTGTGAAGCCAAGGACTCTCAGAAAGCGAACTTAATCACTATACTAGCCAAGAACCCCGTGGAGAGAAGACAATGAAGGAATTTTCAGTTTTAGGTGTGGGAGGAAAACCCCAGAGAAATATTCCAGGAAAAAACCCACGCAATCGGGCAGGGACTGAAAAACCCAATCCATGGTGTGATTTGAACCGGGGTCCCCAGAGGTGGAAGACAAGGCAAGACACCACTACGCCAACCTAACTGCCCACACGCCTTCTCTGAATATTATTTTGTGAATAATCAGTTGAATGCCGGTGATTCACCATAGTGATTGTTTATGGTCGACCGCTTTGGGGGAAACAGCACCCCCACTGAGGTCAATGAAGACCTATCATTGGCTGAGAGTTGTGCGCGGCGTGTACACACTTGCACATTTCCATTGTTTTCACCTCATCAGCGAGGGCGGCCAATGCAGGGGTTGATTTCCATTTGCAAAATGAACAATTTTTCATACGATTCTGTGTTGTTTCATCTGTGTTTTTCTCTCCTTCTTTTGTGTGCTGTCAGGTTGACCATGCAGGATTCCCTGACTGGGCAATCGCTCTGATCGTTATCTTAGTTTTGGTGATGATGTGTGGAGTTGGGATAGTGGCTTACAAGATGTACTCCACTAGAGGTGAGGACGGTTTAGGGTCGGAGCTTTGGTGGCTCAGTTTGCTTTTTTAGTCATCCATGGTTCTTTACAAGGAACATAATTAAAACAGTGGGAGGCTTTGAGATGTTATTAGGTGGCTATTCAGGATGGTAATAATGTAGTTGTGAGCTTCTTTTTATTATTTGTTATTTATTCGGCCAAGAACAGAAACAACAACAATACAAAGTGGTACAAAAGTTAATTAGATGAACAAAACAGTTAGCTTAAATACAAGGTTACAGAAAAGACAAGGGAATTAGACCAGAAGAGAGGAACATGACTCTGGGGAGGGGAACAGTTCATTCTAAGACAGCCGGGATAAACAAAAGTGTACCGTTACACTATAAACTCAAAAGACTGTCGATTAAATCATAGAATAGAGACTATACTGCCACACAGTGTCCACCAACGTTTCCCATTACTTCATCCGGTACATCTGCTGCCACCAAATGTCTTCAGAAGTCTTCTGTTCCATTGCATTTATTAGATCATTTCATAACCTTCCTGAGTCCCTCAAAATCAATGGTCGGATTTCGATGATTTTGGAAGACGAGGCGCATTTGACATTCACCTTTTTTAGATGTCGTGAAATGGGGATCATAAACAACTTGTACTGGTTGATTTTGGCAAGTTTAATATTCACCAATTTAGAGGCAGTGGGGATCATAAACAACTTGTATTGGTTGATTTTGGCAAGTTTAATATTCACCAATTTAGTGGCAGTGGGGATCATAAATAACTTGCACTGGTTGATTTTGGCAAGTTTAATATTCACCAATTTAGAGGCAGTGGGGATCATAAACAACTTGTATTGGTTGATTTTGGCAAGTTTAATATTCACCAATTTAGTGGCAGTGGGGATCATAAATAACTTGTATTGGTTGATTTTGGCAAGTTTAATATTCACAAATTTAGTGGCAGTGGGGATCATAAATAACTTGTATTGGTTGATTTTGGCAAGTTCAATATTCACCAATTTAGTGGCAGTGGGGATCATAAAATAACTTGTATTGGTTTGATTTTAGAGGACTGAAGCAGCAGGTACTCTAAACCATCTCAGTTGATTCTGGAGGATTGCGGCCGTTTCCTGCAGAGAGTATAGGATTTCAATGCACCTGTATTATGGAATGAAATGCTTCATTATTATTATTATTATTATTATTTATTGGGCCAAAACATTCTAAAATACAAACATATATACAAAGTAAGAAATGTCATACATCAAAGACAGTCATGACGAAAGATTAATCATATAACAAATACAATAAAAAGAATAGATGTAATACTTGACATAATAATTAAACAAGTAAATAAATTAATAAGTTATTGAGTTTTTTTTTAATTGACGAGTTGTAATTTCTTAAAGGTGAAAAAATTAGCCACATCAGACACGATTTGTTGGGTGATGAGGGATTATTCAACCTGCGTGATTTAAGTAGGAGTGCAACACCTAGTGGAATGGAGGGTGGAGTCTCCAACAAAGGCTCCGACAAAATACCGTGAGTATTTTCTTGTCCAAGAATATTAACTTGTTCAGGCCTCACTGAGGCAATTCTTCATTTCCACAGCTCTGTTCATTTATTTAGCACATTAATACGCTGTACGTAAAAAAAGGGTATTTATTTGAATGTTTGCTCACTGCAGGTTTTCCCCTCCATTTTAGAATTTTTAAATTTTTGTAATCTAAAAAATTGTTTTATTTGAGTGTATATTTCTGTCCATTTTAACTGTGTAATTTTGCGGACAAATTTTTGTTTTTTATCATAAATGTACTTTTTAAAACTTTTTAATGCGCCAGTGGAAACTAGATTTCTGTATTTATATGATGCAGACAATTACATTTTTAATTCTAGTTCTACTTTTAAATTGCCTTGATGACGCTGGTCGTTGCCTTTGTGCCCCATGTTCCACTTTCCTTTGTAAAGGCGCCCTCTACTGTAATGAGGAACTGCCTTGCCCTTATATTTGTGTTTTTCCCCTTGTCAAGTTAATTATCAAGCAGCCTGCCACAAAACTTTCAGTGGTTTTTTTTTAAATTTGTTGAAGCCAATATCACCCTCTCTTTTTAAATATTAATTGCTGGTGTTTTTGTCTGATGTATCTGTTAACTTGTAATTATATTTCTTTGTGCGGTTTCGTCTGTTTGTCTAGCAGTGCTTTAACAGGCACTAACTTTGGGGTGTATTTTCTTGTTTTTTAATACATCTAGTGCAGTTTAATTTAATAAAGATTTTATATGCAACTATTTTTGTTTGTCTTGTACCTCGTTTATAGGCCTAGTATATGAATTTAATAAATAACATCACATTTACGTAATAATTACAACTGTTTACATTATTAAAGCTCAAAAATTTGCCTGAGAAGAACATCCAGAGAGTGTCAGTCAGCACAGAAAGAAAAACTTCAGATAAAGTTCCTTTTGGGCCACAAACTTAGGTTTTCCTCAATCTGTATGTAACTATCTCTATCTCTATGTAACAATCTTTGATATGGCTTTTGAAGGTTCCTGACACCTGAACCTAGAGAAATGTCTGGAAATTCACCCAGACGGACCCCAGAGATTGCCGTCACTTCACTGCCACCGGGGTTCACTGAGGCTACGGGGCAGGTTGAACAGAGTAAGTGAAGCTAAGCTACCTTGTTTTCAAAAGCTCTTTTAACTCCAGAAACATGTTTGAGCTTCTGTCATTGGTTGAGCATTTTTGCATGTTGGGTTCAGTTTGCAGTGACCAGCTGTTCCAATCAAACTGCAACCGAGTTGTTGGCTTGGTTTCAAGATGGCGGATTTTACAAACTACAACGGAATTTCTTTTTTAAAATGAAAAACATTGAAGCACACCAATCCAATAATGTTAACAAAATTATAAAGACTAAGTTCCATTGCTTGAAAATAAAACGATGAAAGCAGGATTTTTGCAGAACAAAGTATGAAGGGACAGTTTTGTTCATGAGGTATTTCAGACATATTATATAATTCTCATGACAATTGGTGTGGGTAACAAGTTCATAGAAAGTAAGCTTTCAGATTAATATATTCAGTTATTCTTATCGATTATTCCCAGTCATGTTTTATGCCTTTTTTTAATATAATTCATTGTCAAACTTGCTCGTAGTTAATTATGTCTAATAATCTCGTCTCGTTTTTCCAACCCCACATTCCACCTCGACCCCCCATAAGTGAGGGATGATCGCGTGAAGATGGTAGTTATGGTCAGGAACAAGGACGGTTCACTCCAGAAACTCGGCATTGTCCAAGGCAACATGGTGGGTACCGTGCAGGCCCTCCGTGAGGACGTCAAGCAGGCCCTCCCAGCCAAGCTGCGGGACAAGGAGTTCATCTTGCTGGATGAGGGCTTGAGGGATATTTCTGGAGCCAAGGAGAAGGAGCTGATGGTCTCGGAGGTCTACCAGTCCGAGTCCGTCATGATACGCTGGTTGCAAGACAGTGGTAAGAGTATTACATTATTTACTCACGTTGCATTCTTAAAGTTTTCCTTGGGCTTTTGTCATCTCCCTGGGGAACTTCAAACCTCAAGCAGGCAATGAGCATGGGTGGTTTAATCAATATATTTCTACCACTTTGGTACCTATTCTGTACACCTGGGTATTAAATGAATAAATTGGCTCTCATGTGACTTACTTGAAAATTATGATCTGTTTGCGGAAACAGTGAGCACCTAAGAGCAGATCAAACCATAATATCTTGATAATTGTAAATATTGCCCTGGCCGGAAGCCAGGGGCCAGTTTGCCAACTTCATGGCTATGCTTATTTCTGTTTGAATTTGCCATAATAGCACCCGTAAGGCGTGTAATTCTATGGATTTTAAGCCCACAGTTGGCTACACAGTAGTTTTCGTCTGTAAGATGATGGTGTGTCGTGGCTGAGCGGATAAGAGCACCGGACTCAAGCTCTGGTGTTTCTGTTCAGCAGAGTGTGGGTTCAAGTCCCAGTCGTGGCACTTGTGTCCTTAAGCAAGACACTTAACCATTTATTAAACACTTATTGCTTCGTCCTTCGGATGGGACGTAAAGCCGTTGGTCCCGTGTGTTGTGTAATGCACGTAAAAAAACCAGTGCACTTATCGAAAAGAGAAGGGGTTCGCCCCGGTGTTCCTGGTTTGATTGGCAGCATATTGCGCCACTGTACCTTGTAAACCATTACATGTACTATAAATGCATAGGTCTCATACTTCAAAAACGTAGCTCCACATACATGGCAGGTAAAAATACTGAGCGCCTTGTATCTTTGGCAAAAGGCGCTGTATAAATACAGTTATTATTATTATTAACACAACTTAAGTTAAAGCATCGTGTAATTGTTGACTTTCAGATGTGAGTAAATTTTGCATCTGCGGTCTGGTGGGCCAGTTTGAATGCTCACTGTGTCACCATCAAGCCTACTGCAGCACCCAGTGCCAAGCAGGTGATTGGATACGCCATAGTTTGCAGTGCACCAATGAAAGCAAAGTATAGACGCCCTGACAGGAAACAGCCTAATCAAACCAAAGGTTTGAATTACTTAGACACTGTGACGAATTTGATTGCAGTTTACAATTGATCATCTTACACGGAGTATGAAATTATTGTTCATCCTGTTAATAATAATAATACTAATAACCAAATAAAGATATAGGTTTTCTCGGTCAAATTCGGCAAATGAGCAGCCAATTTAATTTTCGTGCGTTTGAATTAGAGCTATTTTGCATCTCCAGTTTTTACTGCGTTTCAAATTCAGAATTCGGGCATTCAATTTCGTTTTGAGGCATTCAAAATCCTTTAGCACTGTATTCAATTTAGCACATCGGCATTCTTTTTCGTGACGCACAATCATCATTCAATTTAGCAAAGCTGGTTCGACTGGAGATTTTTACTGATTTATTTTTTTCAATTTCGTATCAATTTCGCTAAATGAGAATTCAAATAAGTATATAAGATAAAGAAATGCAAATAACAAACAGTACTAGGCAACTGTTTCGTATCTTCACTTCAATTCGGGCAAACCATATTTTCTTTACTTATGTTTCCAGTAGATTTTACATGGGACCCATTAGATTTTTCTTCTTCTTTGTTTTCTTCTTTATTCTTTTCTCGAATTTTTTTGGGGATCTTTATCGGTTAACTGACCAAGACCTAATGTTCCTTTATGTTTTTCCTGGTTTCTTATTGAGCTGCCATTTCTAGAAATATGCGTGTAAAACTGTGGCGAAAGTTCGTTTTCGAAGTATGTTGGCAAAGTTACCCAAGTGCCAATAAATAAACCGTATTTATGCATTTAACAATCGAAAGGAAACAACAAATTTACAGCGTTTTTTTTAAATTGCACAAACTACAGAAATGACTGCCCAAAAATGAATTTGAATGACTAAACACACGCCTCAAAAAGCTCCTGCGAATTTGAATGCTGCTTTGTTGAATTGTTAAATTGAATGATTATTTTGTTAAATCGAATGACGAAACAGTACATTTGACTAGTCATAAAACGAAATCGAATGACCCTTTTCAGAAGCATTCGATTTCGCGCGAAATAGAATGGCGCCGTGGTTTAATTGGCTGCTCATTTGCCGAAATTGACCGAGAAAACCTATTTTAAAACGCCTTACTCAGCATGAGCCACCTGAAAGCACTGCACATGTAAACATTACGGAACAAGAAAGAGAAAACCTTAAAAATTAGCAAACGAACAGCATAAAAAGAAACAATACAGTTAAAAGCACAACATTTAAAAAGATGAATTTTAGAACATTAAGAAAAACTAAACCCAGCCAGACACAATAAAGAAATGTAGTGGCAAGCATCAAGCAAGTTCAGTGTTGAAGCAGAAGGTTCGAATCCCGTCCCAGGTACTTCTGGATTTTCAGTTTCAACAGAAAACAATGATTATAAAGTGCTTTTTAATCATACATTAGTAGAGGGCAAAACTTATACTGAGTGAGTGTACAGTATATGTTGTCATAGTCGTGCCAATCAGAAATTGTTATTTCTATTTTGTTTTTGGTTTTTGTATGATTGACATTTTTTATAATGTACCTTAAAGTTCTCATAAAATAGTGAGATTTTCTCTTTGCAGTGATGTTCAACTTGTGATTAATTGTAGTGTTAAGAATACATTTTCTGTTCAGCATTTACATAGTTATATAGGTCTCCTGATGACAACTAGAGCAGACTAGTGGAAACTTTGAGAACAAACTGACCGGTTCTTTTCAAAGCCAACACTTCTTCATTGTAGCATTTTACAAGTTTAAAGGAACATTACAGAATTGGTTTTTGCTAATAAAACAGTTGCTGGCAGTGTACTCACTTTATGTAATCCACCATATACATAAACTGACAAACCTGTAGAAGTTTGAGATCGATCGGCCATCTGGGTCACGAGAAAATAGTGAAAACCCGATTACACATTTGCATGAAATCATATAGATTCAACAAACGAATAAAACGCTCACTGAGCGATAAACTCCAATCGGAAAATTAGTTTATTCATTTCTCATCAAATATGGCATTTCAGACAGAAATATTTCAAGGGATGTTTTTTACTATCATCATCATTAGATCGTGTAAGTTTTATGTAAATCTGTGATCAAAAGTATATTTTACAATTACCAATTCTGTAATGATCCTTTAACAAAAAAATACGCTGCTTGCAATCTGCAGGTGCAGATAAGCATTCTGCATCTTGCAGATTTTCAGGGTCAGAATCACTACTGCAGCGCGTATGGATGAGATTTGATTAAACCGCACCCTTTTAACTTACAGTTTGCTCTGTATGTATGTGTGTCTGTACTGAGTGAACGAACACACAGTGGATTGCCCATTGTTATAAACTATTTGGCTGTGTAACGAACCACAAGTGTGTATAGCATTTACAACCATTTCAAATAGCAAATCTTGAACAGTAAAACTTCACTTTCAATCATACAAATTCAAGCATTTGCTTTTTTCTTAATAGTTTTACTCCAAAGTAAATACTCAAATTTTTTTTCTGAACCTTCCCTAAGAGAGGTTTGTGGTAACACCATGTTACCCTTCCTAGAATACGACCTACTACCTATGTGTATCTCCAATATACCAAGCCTCCAAGTTTTACATTAGTCCTTATTTTGTAGATGTACATTTAATTATAACGAGCCTTCAGAAGGTACTTTTTAATGAAACACTAACAAAGCTCATTTCATGTTAAAGAGTGTAAACAATACTTTCGAAGCCATACAAATTTACTTTATTTGCCATAGTGCGGGCATTAATTTCGTGTGAAAGAGTTTAAGTATTTACAAAGCCATAAAAGTTTAAATTATTTTCCATAGTGCGGGCATTAGATAATACTATATTTCAGGCGTTTTTGTGTTAAAGCAAGAGTTTGCTATTTTATATACAGAAGGATGTCTAGATGTACCAAATTCTGATTACATTTTTTGATTGAGATTTTACCTTAAAGAGGGGGGCTTCACGGTCAAATTCAGTTTTTGTGATGCACTCATTTCCTCATAGATAGAGTCCCGAACAACTCATTATGTTTAACGCATAAAACAACACATGAATTTCTGACCTTAGTATATTTTTTATATGAATGTTACGCGTTAAGAAAGAATTTGACGATCTTGTTTGGGACAAAATATAATAAAATCTCAAATTTATGTGTTTATTCGCAGCTGATGAGATATGTTATTTTTATCGAATTATTTGTTTGCCAGTTCATTAAAGATTGTGTGTTATAAAACCAGTGTGGTGTGAACTTCAAAATATTGGATCCATTTTCATTTTGTTCTGTGTCTCAAGGTGAAATGAGGTTAAATTATGTCATGTATTGAGCCCAAATTTAAGGCTCATGTTTTTTTTTCTCAGTCTGGTGCTGGCGTTTGGTAAATCTGTTGGGCGCAAACTTCAATCCTCGCACAAACTTGATTTGCGCGCGCAAACTTGATTTGTACAGAGGAAAGGCCACATGTTGCTTTCGGAGGCTAGATTTGTAGCCCTTTGACTGAAACA